>LR738711.1:884343672-884415544 GCA_902687465.1 Secale cereale | reverse complement strand
CCCCCCGGCTGTACTTCGGGCGCACGGTAGCTTCTGGAACGCTGATTTTTTATATAATTTTTCTGGATTTTTCCTGGCAGTTCTCGTAATGTGAAAACCTGAAATACAAAAACAGCCGAAAACAGAAACTGGCACTGGGGTGCACTGAGTTAATAGGTTAGTCCAAATATGATCAAAAGTGTATGGAAGTGTAGAAATAACATAGCAATATCACCCAAAAGAGGCATGGAGCAAGCAGAAATTATAGATACGTTTTGGACGTATCAACATCCCCAAGCTTAATTCCTGCTCGTCCTCGAGTAGGTAAATGATAACAAGAATAATTTCTGTGGTGACATGCTATTAACCATATAGGACTTTTTCATAGTCATATGACAAAAGCTTACTGAGACAATGAATCTGTAGTAATTAAGTTGCCTCATGAGAAAATCACAAAGAACTGAAAGTTTTACAATATGATACTGAAACATCAAATAGATTTGTAATGAGCATGGTGTGCAAATATGATAAAGTGATATCTAGCTTGCCCCCTTTAGTGAAGCAAAACATAAATGCAGGGGCACCTCCAAGGTTTAAGTGATGACTAGATACAATGATTTCAAAATAAACGATATCACAATCATGCAAAAGACAATGCTACTTTGGGACAATGCACATTACACTCAGAATGACAATCATGCTCTCAGTAGTTGGTGCTTTTAAAAGAAGGTGGAGACTCTCGAACCGTGGCTTTTGTTGGCAAGGTTGAAAACCCGTAGTCGGAAACAAAGACAAAACATGTACCAGAGCTCTTGGTTTTAAAAACAGAGGTAATAATATTTTTTTAGATCATGCATGTTTCGTCAACGAATGCTAGCAGACAACTCAATCACTTCTTGAGATGGACAAGTTTCGAGGAACGGCTCCCGAATGAGGACGATCACATCCTCTTAATCTCCTTTGTTTATCACTGCCAAAGTTTTCTGATTTCTCATGAACAAAGCGTGAAGGAGGGTTTGTTTGTTATATTATATTTTTGAGCCGGGCGCACTCAATGCCAGTTCCTTCTCGTATTATGGGTTTTCACATTATACATGCAATCCCGGGGTGAAGCTTGTCCAACTTAAAAAGATCATGAATTAACTACTACTTCCTCATGAACTTACAACAGAGGCACAAAATAGGAATGCTTTTTTCTTTGAATAATTTCGAGATGGCACATGCAAGTCTCCGTTAGGAATGGCAGGTAAATACCATGTAGGAAGATATGGTGGACTCATATGGCATAACTGGATTAAAGGAATGTGGATGCACAAGCAGTCAGTCCGCTTAGTACAGGCGAAGGTTAGCAAAAGACTGGGAGTGACCAACTAAGAGAGCAATGACAGTCATAATCATGCAGAGCGACAAAGCAACATTGAATCAGGCATGGAAGTTATATCGCTACTCAGAAATAAAAGATCATCAAGGCTTGACAGACTTTCTTTACAGTCTTAAATATGCGTGAGCATACGCTAAGTCAATCAAAATAAATTCTTTGAAGGAAGATATTACTAAACCATACCACATCATAGGCAAACAAATCATGTTGGTACTCCAATAACACATTGGGAACCCCCCAGCTATTTGGGACTAACCATAAGAAAACCTGAACTACTAAGCGCCATTATGCACGTAGCATCTTTATCATAGACATATCAACCAATGCAACGGAAGCAAACTCTCTTAATAAGATAAACATGATAACTAAAGAGAGTTCAAGCAACCAACTAATCAAAAGCTATTTTAAAAAGATAAGCATGAATACTAAGAGCTAAACATGATAGTAGCTATTGAAAGACAAAGAACACACACAGCAAAGATAGACATGAAAATTCTATGTTATGTTCTAGGTAGAAGTGGAGCGTGTTTCTCTCCCACATAAAGAAAGCTGAGTTCCGACTCGTTATGAAAAGCTAAAGAAAACTAAAAGGAAAACTAAAAGCAAGACGCTCCAAGCATAGCACATAACACATGAAGTGATTAAAATATAGTGGAACGAAGGACGAACTGATAATGTTGATGGAGAAGGGGATGCACGGGGGCATCCCCAAGCTTAGACGCTTGAGTCTCCTTGAATATTTCTTGGGGGTGCACGGGGGCATCCCCAAGCTTGAGCGTTTGACACTCCTGAATCTTTTTATCATCTTCCCTCGCACACTTGAAAACTCCCTTCATACATAACTCATCATAATCTGATTAGCGAGGTTAGTACCCATAATAAAATAATTGTACCTTGCTGGAAATAAGGATATGCTTGAAGGTCTACTGTTTCTCAAGAATGCCAAAAGGTTTTTGCAAAGAAAAAGCAAGCTCTAGGTTTGCAAAATGAAGGAAAGGCAAAACAGGACAGAATCTGTGAAAAACAGAACAGCAGGTAGTAAATTATTTGTTCGGGGCACTTCTGCAACTCTAATCAAAAAACTCAGAACAGAAGCACGAAAGACAATTATATAGAGCACGCTGTCGAAAAAATTCAGACCAAAAAGATGATCTGGTGATTTTATACGAATTTTTCTATCCAAGGACAGAATCTGTTTCCTGGACAGCACGTCACAACTTTTGAACTTTCTAGCAATCAGAGGCTATACTTGGCACAAAATTGAAAAGCAAAGATACAATGATGATGCTACTGTAGTAACAACATCAAGACACAACAAAAACAAAATAAAATTTATTCATTGGGCTGCCTCCCAAAAGCGCTTTCTTTTATGCCTTTAAGCTAGGCATAATGCATATAGATCAAGTTTTATCAAGAGTAAATGAATAGCAAGCCCGTATAACGGACTCAAAAGGTAACTTGATCTTCTTTCGAGGGAAGTGTTCCATCCCTTTCTTGAGAGGAAACTGAAATTTTATATTACCCTCTTTCATGTCAATGATAGCACCAACGGTGCGCAAAAAGGGACGTCCCAAAATAATTGGACAAGAAGGATCACATTCAATATCCGTAATAGTGAAATCAACGGGAACATAATTATCATTGACAACGATAAGAACATCATCGATCCTCCCCAAAGGTTTCTTTATGGAAGAATCAACGAGACGAACACCAAAAGAACAAGAATCAAAAGGTTTCAATTTAAGCATATCATATATTCTTTTGGGCATAACAGAGGTACTAGCACCAACATCACATAAAGCATAGCAAGAGAAGTTATTCAACTTATTTTTTATCATAGGATCCCAACCATCTTCTAGCTTTCTAGGTATGGAGGCTTCTACTCTAAGTTTCTCCTCCCTAGCTTTGATGAGAGCATTAGTGATATGCTCTGTGAAGGCAAGGTTAAGCGTGCTAGTGCGGGGGTCTCTAGACATCTTGTGAAGGAAATCAATAACTTTGGTAAGAGTGCAATTATCAAAATCAAGGTCACTAGCATCACCATTAATAGGTCCATCAGGACCAGGAGTGCATTGGGTGCTAAGAGTTTGGATATCCTCAACAACTTGGATAGTAGCAACAGTGTGGTGGGTAGGAAGGCTCTTAATTCTATCTTCTTCCTCCCTTTCTCTAGCCCATCTCTCTTTAAGTTTAGCCATCATCCTAATATTTTCATTAATTTGCACTTGAATAGCATTAATAGGAGTGACGTTCCTCTCCTCAAGAGGAGAAGTTTTAATTTTAAGCAATTCTACCTCATTGGCTAAATGGTTTACCTTTGAAGAGAGATCACCTAGTTTGTTTAGTTTTTCTTCTACACTATTATTAAAAGCTTTTTGGGTAGTGATGAAATCTTTAAGCATAATCTCTAGTTCAGTAGTGGAGTTCTTGGTGCTAGGATAAGCATTGTTGTTCCCATAAGAATTAGAGGGGAACGGTCTAGGATTGCTACCAAAATTACTCCTATAAGCATTGTTATTAAAATTGTTTCTAGAGATAAAGTTCACATCTACTTGTTCTTGAGCAATCAAAGAATTTAAAGGAACATCACGAGGATCAACAGAAGATTGCTTCGAAAGTAGAGACTTGATCAAGTCAACTTTTTCATTAAGGGAGGAAATCTCCTCGACAGAGTTTACCTTCCTACCTGTTGGAGCGCGTTCGGTGTGCCATTGGGAATAGTTGGTCATCATCTCATCGAGAAGCTTTGTGGCAGCACCAAGTGTAGTTGACATAAAGGTTCCTCCCGCGGCCGAATCTAACAAGTTCCGCGAGGTAAAGTTCAAGCCTGCATAAAAAGTTTGGATAACCATCCAAGTAGTCAAACCATGAGTAGGGCAGTTCTTGATAAGAGATTTCATACGTTCCCAAGCTTGGGCAACGTGTTCATTATCCAATTGTTTAAAATTCATTATGTTACTTCTTAGTTGGATAATTTTAGCAGGTGGATAGTATTTTCCAATAAAAGCATCTTTGCACTTGTCCCAAGAATCTATGCTATTTCTAGGCAAAGACTGAAACCAAATTTTAGCTCCTCCTCTCAAAGAGAAAGGAAAAAGCTTAAGCTTAACAATATTACCATCTATTTCTTGGTACTTTTGCATATCACAAAGTTCAACAAAGTTGTTTAAGTGTAAAGCAGCATCATCTCCAGCACCGGAGAATTATTCTCTCATAACTAGATTCAGTAAAGCAGGTTTAATTTCATATGAAGGTGCTGAAGTGGCAGGTGTAGTGATAGCTGTGCTGATAAAGTCATCGTTGTTGTGACTAGTGAAGTCACACAACTTGGTGTTCTCGGTGGAACCCATAGTAGCAAGCAAGCAAGATAACTATTTTTGTGATTTTCGTTAAAAGATACTAAAGCAAAAACTGAAAGGTAAACTAACAAGACTAAAAGCAAAGGTAAAAGATAGCGTGCAACTCCCCTATCCTGAAGAGTGGAGTCCCCGGCAATGGCGCCAGAAATTGCTTTGCTAGGTGGCTTCTCACCCCTCGTTGGTTACCCCAAGTGGAAGGTTTGAGATGCAGTGTAGCAGAAGTTTTCCCTTGGCAATACCAAGGATCGTTTTCCCTGAGACTCCCAGTTTCAACAAGAAGGTGTCAACTGCTAACGGCGCCAGATATTAGCAATCAACGTGGACCTGCACACAGATACAAATAACTTTGCTCCCAACGAGTACAGAGAGGTTGTCAATCCCTCCGGCCTTGTCGTTTACAAAGGATCAAACACAAGTGATAGTAGTGATAGATATAATTGCAATAGTAAGTAAAAGCAGAAAGTAAATAGCGGATGTGATCAATGATGGTAATATAGACCGGAGTCTCATGATGTTCACTAGTGATGTCTCTCTCCCAAAAGACGATAAAACAGCTATGTGAGGTAAACGAATTACAGCTGGGCAATTGACAGGACCATGTGCGCAAACCAATGCTGACTACATTGCAAGAAAGGTTGAGGTTCAAAGCATGGGCGGTACGCCGAGGTAAGTAGACCGAAATCCATCTGCATCTACTACTAATCATCCACCTTGAGATATCTATCCAGAACATCTCGCTGGTATTAAGTTGCGAGTCCCACCCATAGTGTAAACTCAAAGCAACAGACAACTGCATTAAAAGAACTTTGCGTAAAGTAAACAGTCCTTGCACCCGCGGGCACAAGCACCGTTGTTTTCCCCCTTGTGGCAACAGCATATCCCCTAGACTCATGTTTCTGTCACTCAATGTCGGTGTACTAAGGTAGGGGTACCTTAGTATCCCGACTTGTGCACGGGCAGTAGCAGCGTCCCGTGGTCTGGCTCACCACGCGCCCGCCAAAGCCCACTCTGGACCCCTTTGAAGCCATTCAAGAACCAAGTATACAAGTCAGAAGATCAAGGCCCCGGCAAGAGGAGCTTGCCGGGAAGGCTGTTCCAAGCACAAGACCACTCCATTTTCGCAAGACCCTGGCAAGAGGAGCTTGCCAGGAAGACCAGGAAACAGCACTTCAGAAGATATATCGTGGCGCATCGTGCGCCCCGGCAGGACCCAGAGAGCGACAAGCTTCCGGGCCCGGCAAGATAGCACCCCCGGCAAGGTGCTTGCCGGGGGAGGCTTACACTGTGTGCCTGCGCTCCAGCTCATCTGGCCACGCGTCGCCCTGGGGCCCTTCCAGGGGCACATGGCAGATGGCTGTGCAGCCTGGGGTACACGGTGGCGAGCCGCGGTGACGAGGCCATCGTCGTGGCGGACGGAGACGCCCGGGCGGACGCTTTTGGGGTGACGGCGACGGGCATTCAATGCCTTTGTCCCCCACCGTCTAGGTTAGGTATAGATCGCTGTACGCGCACTGTACATACATTGTTCATGCCCTGTTCCATCTACCACCAAATTTACACTTTTACCCTCCTCTACGTTGACACCTGTCGGTGACCCCTTTGAGCTATAAAAGGAGGCCCATGCACAACGTAGAGGGGGTTCGATCCCAGAAACTTGATCACTCCCTCACTCGGTGTAGCTAGTACTATAGATCTTCAAGCTCCCGAGCTCCAGAACTCAATACAACCAAAGCAGGAGTAGGGTTTTACGCGTCCGCGCGGCCCGAACCTGGGTAAACTGCCCGCGTGTGTCCCTCGATCTGCTCTTTGTGCTTCCTCCGCTCCCTTGCCATACTGTAGAAGGGGCTCCGGTCCCATAGGTGTTCGTGGGCGGTCAGTTTCGCCGACATCTTTGGCGCGCCAGGTAGGGGGCATCGAGGTTGTGCGAACCTGATCCGACGCTCACGCGGGCGCAATCTTCAGCAACCTTTCTAGCTTCATCAACTTCATCAACTACATCAACATGCCTCCGAAGAAGAAGGCTTCGGAGGTCGGAGGCCCGTCCGCGTCGATCCCACCACCACCAGAACCGACGGTTGGTGGGGGAGACGCTGGCAGAGGGGTGGACGCCGGCGAGGACACTCGCGGCGCTGCCAAGTCCAAGGACAAGACGGACGACCGAGCGAACTCCAAGACCTCGGCGTCCGTGCACGCACCACGTCCCTCTCAGGAGGTGCCGGACCAGCAGCGACGTGGTACCGGAGGTACCATACGCTTGCTGGGGCGTGGCCAAGCCGGCGGGTCGCGGGATGGTCAAGGCCAGCGCGCCGGCACGAGCAAGGCGCGGTCACCGGGGCGCGAACCTGCTCCTTCTAACGCGGTTAGAAGTCCGAGCATGTCTCGTTCCTCGCATCGCTCGCCGCCGCTTCCCTCCTCTCCAGCAGAAGCTCTGGCCAGAGCTCACCTGCTCCTCGACTTCCCTCCAGCGGCGGACAAGGCCGAAGACTGGAGGGCGACGATCCAGAGCCTCATCACCTTCGCCAATAACGACACGCCGCAGCCGCCGGCGACATCACAGCCGCGGCAAAGTCGACCAAGCGAAGGCCGATGGCGACAAGACCGTCGGGGGTGCAACTACCGTGCACTCCCCGCCGCGGAAGCAAAAATCGCCAGTTCGCCGGATCAACGTCGACGACGACTCCACGGCGTCGTCGGATCCGCGAGCCCGCCGCGATCAGCGCCAAGTCCTCGACGACAGGCGACAAGAGGACGCTCGAACTTGTATCGAGCGTCGAAGAGAAGCCCGAAGACAGTCCGACCAGCGCGCTGGGACTGCTGTCGACATGCACGCGCCCGGTGAACCAGGCGACTTGCCGTACGCGGCAGGCTGCCCTGCGTTCACCCGAGAGCTGCGGCAAGTCCAGTGGCCCAGCATGAAGAACTTTAAACCCGACGTACCCGAGAAGTACGATGGCAAGACGCACCCCTCGGAGTTCCTCAGCATCTACACCATCGCGGTGCAGGCTGCCGAGGGACGCGACGAGAAGATCTTAGCGAACTACTTCCCGCTCGTGCTCAAGCCCAATGTCAGATCCTGGCTCATGCACTTGCCGGAGAACTCCATCTCTTCTTGGGCGGATTTGTGCCACCAGTTTGTCGGCGCCTTCACGGGCGGCCACAAACCCCACGGCCAAGAGAGCGATCTCCACATCCTTGCCCAGAAGGAGGGAGAGTCCCTGCAAAAGTATATCCAGAGGTTCAGCCGCGTTTAGCACAACATCCCCGATGTCCACCCTGCCGCGGTTATCAGCGCGTTCCTTCAGAACGTGCGTAACCGCCGGATGAGGGAGGAGATGGCGATGACCAAGATCCGGGACGTCAGCGAGCTTTACGCTCTAGCTGACAAGTGTGCGCGCGCTGAGGAGGGGAGGAGACTCCCCGGAGAGGATACTGGAGCAGGAGGAACGGACAGCGAGGACGCCGCCCCGGAAAGGAAAAACCGGTGGCGGAACAATAGAAAGAAGAAGAACAAAGAGGTGCTGGTTGTCGAGTAGTCCGGTAAGGAGGCTGCCGCCAAGAAGACACAGGCTGGTGGCTCCGGCAAGGAGGCCGCCCCTGTAGCGGCAGCCGACAAGCAGGACGGCTCTGACAACCAGTACTGTAAGATCCACCGCACCAAGGGCCACGATCTCCAAAACTGCAAGAGGGTAGAGTACCTCGTAGAACAGCAGAAGGCTGAATACGAGCGTCGCGACAAGGAGAAGGCCCAAGGAGGCGGAGGAGAGCCCAGCAAGAAGCGGCCGTTCAATGGCCGGGGAGGACGCCGCGGCAAGGCCAAGCAGCGGCAAGGTGACAGACCTCCCCGGGGCCGCGACAAGGATGAAGATGAAGACGATGATGAGGACATGGATGAAGGAGACAACAGCGAGCAGGAGTTCCAGAAGGCCACAGAAGTTCTGTGTGTTGACGGAGGTGCCTCTCTGCACACTTCCCACCGCCAACTCAAGCAGTGGGTGCGGGAAGTGAATGCAGCTGAGCCACCCATCGAGTCGCGCAGGCTGCTGAAATGGTCCGGCACGCCCATCATCTTCGACCTTGAGGACCACCCTGACCGCACAACTGCGGTCGGGTGTTTGCCGATGCTGGTTTCACCAACTATCCGCAACCTCAAGGTCACCAAGATGTTGGTTGACGGCGGGGCCGGCCTCAACTTGATCTCCTCCGCTGTGATCAAGAAGCTGCAGATCCCCGACAGCGAGCTCGAGGAAACCGGGACGTTTCAAGGGATCAACCCGGGAAGGAGCAAGCCGAAGGGGAAGATCACGCTGCCGGTGACCTTTGGCGGAGAGCTTAAATTCAGGACGGAGAGGATCACGTTCGACGTTGCCGATATCCCATTACCATACAATGGGATACTTGGCCGTCCTGCGCTCGCCAAGTTCATGGCAGCTTCCCACTATGCATACAATATGCTCAAGATGCCAGGGCCAATAAGCGTCATCTCTGTCCCCGGCGACAAGAAGGATGCGCTTATCTGCGCCGACAGGATCTATCGGGACGCAGCAGCCGCGGCAGACAGCAGAACACTTGCCGCTGAAGCTCCCGGGGGGAAGACCAAGACCAAGTCCGGCAAGAGCTCTGGGGCCCACTCCGGCAAACGGACCTCTTCGGAGTACTGCGCTGCCGTCGAGGACGCACCATCGAGCTCCACCGGCAAGTGCAAGAAAGGAATGGCAGCTCCACTGGCAACCAAGAAGGTGTCCACCAAGGAGGACGGCACTGGTGGTACCTTCACCATCAGTGCTACGCTCGACCCCAAATAGGAAAGCGCGCTCGTTGCCTTCCTGCGGGCGAATGTCGACGTGTTTGCATGGCAACCGTCTGACATCCCCGGCGTTCCCAGGAAGGTAATTGAGCACAAGCTTGCTGTTTGTCCTCACGCGCGGCCCGTCAAGTAGAAGGTCAGAAAGCAAGCGGTGGAGCGCCAAGAGTTCATTGCCGAAGAGATCAAGAAGTTGGAAGCAGCAGGCCTTGTTAGAGGTGTACTTCATCCCACGTGACTGGCCAATCCAGTTGTCGTGCGCAAAGCCAATGGGAAATGGAGACTTTGTATAGACTTCACTGATGTGAATAAAGCTTGTCCCAAGGATCCATTTCCCTTGCCGCGCATTGACCAGATTGTTGACTCCACGGCTGGATGTGAGTTGCTTTCATTTCTCGATGCATACTCAGGTTACCACCAGATATTCATGGCTGAGGAAGACGAAGAGAAGACCACATTCATTACTCCATGTGGCACATACTGTTTCATACGTATGCCCTTTGGACTGAAGAATGCGGGCTCAACATTTGCAAGGGTGGTCCACACTGCTTTTGAGCCACAGATACACAGGAATGTAGAAGCCTACATGGATGATATAGTGGTCAAGAGCAAGAGCAAGGATACCCTAATTCAAGACTTAGAAGAAACCTTCGAGAATCTGCGCAAGATACAACTCAAGCTGAACCCCGAGAAGTGCGTCTTCGGAGTCCCCTCTGGCAAGCTTCTCGGGTTCTTTGTGTCCCAGAGGGGGATTGAAGCCAATCCCGACAAGATAAAAGCCATCGAGCAGATCGAAGCCCCGAAGCGCGTCAAGGACGTAAGGAGACTTGCTGGTTGTGTAGCTGCCCTCAGCAGGTTCATTTCAAAGTCTGCAGAACGCGCCCTGCCTTTCTTCAAAATCTTGAAAAAGGCAGGTCCTATGGAATGGACTCCGGAAGCGGAGGCAGCGCTGCAAGACTTGAAAGGATACCTGTCCTCCAGTCCAATACTTGTCGCACCTAGGCCACAAGAGAAGTTGCTGCTGTACCTAGCGGCAACCAATCAAGTGGTTAGTGCTGCATTAGTAGCAGAAAGGGAGGCAGATGAGGAACCCACGTCCCCGGCAAGCGCATCCAGCGACAAGCAGGGGACTTCCCCGACAAGCTCTGGCCCCGACAAGGACAAGTCTGCGCAGGAACAAGGAGAAGTGCGAAAGAAGATGGTGCATCACCCAGTTTATTTTGTAAGTTCCCTCTTGCAAGGGGCTAGATCAAGATACTCTGGAGTGCAGAAGTTACTTTTCGGCCTCCTCATGGCCTCAAGGAAGCTGCGCCATTACTTCCAAGCACACGAGATAACGGTGGTCACTCGCTTTCCGTTGAAGAGGATACTGCAAAATCCAGAAGTAACAGGCAGGATCGTCGAGTGGGCACTGGAGCTGTCAAGCTTTCGTCTCAAGTTTGAGAGTACTTCAACCATACAGAGCAGAGCTTTGGCAGAGTTCATAGCAGAGTGGACACCAACACCAGATGAAGAAGTTCCAGAGACAAGCATCCCCGTCCAAGAAACAAGCAAAGAGTGGATAATGTACTTCGATGGTGCCTTCTCGCTTCAAGGCGCCGGCGCTGGTGTGTTACTCATAGCGCCCACCGGAGAGCACCTCAAGTACGTTGTTCAGATGCACTTTCCCAAGGAGCAAGCAACAAACAATACTGCTGAGTATGAAGGTTTGCTTGCCGGCCTCAGAATTGCGGCCGAACTTGGGATCAAGAAGCTGATTGTGCGGGGAGATTCACAATTGGTGGTCCGACAAGTAAACAAGAGTTACCAGAGTCCCTTGATGGAAGCTTATGTCGATGAAGTGAGGAAGCTTGAAGAACACTTTGAAGGCCTGCAGATGGAGCATGTCCCAAGAGCTCAGAATGATATCGCAGATGGCCTCTCAAAGTGTGCTGCAATGAAGTTACCTGTGGAACCAGGGGTCTTCGTGCTCAAGCTAACTCAACCATCCGTTACACCATCAGTTGGGCAAAGCAAGAAGAGGAAGTTGGTCTCCGGCGACTACTTGCCGGCGGATCTTCCTGAAGCCGCCGCCAAGGCCCCCAAGATCAACAACCAAGATGCCGAGGAACAGTCTGCTCCTGCGGACCCGAGGGTCTGTACAGTTGAAGCAGGCGTTCCCGACAAGTCCTGCCCCGGCAGGCTTGCCGGGGAACACTCAGCTCCGGCAGAGCCGCAGGTTCTTGCCGTAGAAGCTGAGGTTCCCACAGCAGCCCTGATGCCTTTAGTCCTTGTTGTTGAGCCTCAGGCTCCAGCATGGGCGCAGCAAATTGTCCGTTTTCTTCAAACTAGAGAACTTCCCGAAGAACCAGAAGAGATAGAGAGGATAACCAGGCAGTCAAGTATGTACCAGTTCGTTGGCAATGAACTGTACAGAAGAAGACTCAATGGTGTCAGATTGAAGTGCATTTCCCGGGAAGATGGACAGAAGCTGTTGGCAGAGATACACGGAGGCATATGTGGCCACCACATTGGCGCAAGAGCACTTGCCGGGAAGGCGTTCTGGCAAGGTTTCTTTTGGCCAGAAGCCCTCCAAGATGCAACTGCACAAGTAACCAAGTGTGAAGCGTGCCAGTTCCATGCCAAGCAGATTCACCAGCCAGCTCAAGCTCTCCAGACGATTCCTTTGTCCTGGCCCTTCTCGGTCTGGGGGCTCGACATCCTCGGCCCCTTTCCCCGCGAAGTCGGGGGCTTTGAGTACTTGTACGTTGCAATCGACAAGTTCACAAAGTGGCCAGAAGTGGAACCATTGAGAAAGGTGACAGCACAGTCAGCAGTGAAGTTCTTCAGGTCAATTGTTTGCCGTTTTGGAATCCCTAACAGGATGATAACCGACAATGGCACACAGTTCACAAGCCGCACCTTCATGCAGTACGTCCAAGACCTTGGCGCCAAGGTCTGCTTCGCTTCTGTTGCTCACCCGAGGAGCAATGGTCAAGCGGAGAGGGCCAATGCTGAAGTGCTGCGCGGGCTCAAGACAAGAACCTTCGACAGACTGCACAAGTGCGGAAGAAACTGGATAGAGGAGTTGCCAGCGGCTCTTTGGTCAATCAGGACGACACCAAATCGAGCCACCGGACAGACACCCTTTGCTCTTGTCTATGGAGCAGAGGCAGTTCTCCCCACGGAACTCGTATACGGGTCTCCTCGAGTGCTCGCTTACGATGAGCTCGAGCAAGAGCAACTGCGGCAAGATGATGCATTGCTCCTCGAGGAGGACCGTCTCCAGGCTGCTGTACGAGCTGCTCGATACCAGCAAGCCTTGCGTCGCTATCATAGCCGCAAGGTCAAGGCCAGGAGTCTCGCGGAAGGCGACCTTGTTCTTCGGCGCGTTCAGTCCGCCAAGAATTCCAACAAGTTGACGCCGAAGTGGGAAGACCCTTATCGGGTGAGACAAGTCAAAAGGCCCGGCGTTGTCCGCCTTGAGACCGAAGAAGGCTTACCGGTGAGCAACTCCTGGAACATAGAGCATCTTTGCAAGTTTCACCCATAAGGCGCGGTTGCCGTGATCCGCTCCGGCAACCACCTTTTGTGCAAGTCTTGCCGCTGTTGCATGTAAACCTTTGTACAAAGCCGGGCGCAGACCCCGTGCATCAGTAATACTTTTGTGCTTCGCACTGTTTGTCACTTTCATGCTTTTCTTTTTACTTGCATGTATCATCTGACATTTTGTGCAGCACACATCCCCGGTAAGCAATAACAAGCCGCAAGGCTCCATACTTGTGTTTCCTCCTCTTTTCCTCTCTCTCTTAAACTGAAGAAGAGTTCCTCGCGCACAAGTTTGCCCGGGGGGAAGGAGATAGAGGTATGGACCAAGTACTGTTCAAGAAAGGGAAGCCTTGCCGGGAAGCAAACAATCCATGAAAGCTAAGTTGCCAGAGTTTGAGCGATTCAAATTTTTTAAAAAAATTAGTTGTCTTCCTTGAACAGCCACACTTTGTATGGAAAACCTGTGCGCGGAGGAACCTACCTGTGGCTAGCCGCACCCTTACTTTGTTTCGAGCACGCTCAACGGTTTAAGTGAGCTGCGACAAGTGTCGCGCCCTTACTTCGTTTTCGAGTTCGCTCAACAATCTAAGCGTGCTGCGACTAGCTGCGGCAAGGTTTCTTGCCAGCAAGGGCATTGTTAGCAGGCTGCTAAGAGTCCCGCACTCAGCGCTCGCGGCAAGGGTTCCTTTGCCGGCAAGTTCCCTAAAAGCATAGGGTGGAAAGCATACAAAGTGAAGGGAATAAGCAAGGGAGATAACACTGCATTGATTATCCAAAATAAAGTTATATTACAAGATAGCTTGCCGCTGTTCTAACCAACTACTATCCATGACTCAATCGACAGCGGCAAAGGAAGCAGAAAGAAGGGAGCCTAGTCTCTTCGGTCTCCGTCGATCCTCTTGATCTTGCCCGCCTTGGCTACGATGTGGGCAACTTGTGCCTTCAACGCCTCTTGGTCAGCTTCGGGCGGCAGGGTCCGGAGGACGTTGACGAGGTTGATCCCGAGGTTGCGGTAGACGATCTTCGACAACACCCGCTCCATAGTACCCGTGCAAAGCCGGCGCGCCTCGTCAGCCAGCTGCGCGGGGATCTTCTCCCGTAGCTGCGCGAGAGCCGGCGCCACTCCTCTGAAGAACAAGCTTAGCTTGGCGCTGTGGGGGAGGCTCTCGTCAGGGGAGTACACGAGGTGCTCCGCCCTCAACGCCACCAGCTCCTTATCAATGTTGGCGGCGGAGGCGACGAGCTCCTCGGTCCACTGCTCCACCGTCTGCTGGAAGTTGTTCAGCGACAGGGCGGCACTGTCCAGCAAGGCCCTCTCAGCACGAAGATCGTCCTTCAGCTTCGTCTCGCGGTCCCGGGCGGCGTCAAGCGAATCGGTGAGGGTGGAAACCTTCAGCTCCAAGTCAGCAATGGAGTCCCTGGCGTCGGTGAGCTCTTTGCCTTTCTCGGAGAGGCGGACTTGCAGCTCCGAGTTGGTGTGGGCGTCTTTCTCCCGTGCCACGTTGAGCGCGGCAACCCTGTCCTCGCTCGCCTTCAAGCCCGTCTCCAACTGCGCCACCCTGGCCTCCAGATCCCTCTTGGCGGTCTCTGCGGCGGCAGCGGCGTCCCTCGCCTCCTGCAGAGCCCCGCCAATGGCCTGCTCGCGGGCGGTAAGGTCGTCCTCGTGGCTATCGAGGTCGACCTTCCGCTGGTTGAGCTCTCCTTCCCGCCGAGACAGCTCCTCGGCGGCCAAACGCTGCTGCTCCTCCACCTCGGCCTTCTCGAGGAGGAACGCTTGGTGTGCTCCGGCAAGCTCTTCCCGCTCCTCCGCCAAGTTCCGGAGGGCCGCCTGGTTGGCGGCACGGAGCTCCGCGATGCGCTTCTCCAGATCAGCACCGGCCTTGGCAGCCAGAGCCTCTCGGGACTCCAGCTTGGCTTGCCTGGCCTGATACAAACCCAAGAGTCGGCGTAGGAGTTGCTCCTCTTCGGCCTCGTTGCTGCTGCCGGGCGCGTCGACAATCCTCAGCCCGGCGGAGGCGAGAACTTCTCCGTCGAAGGTCTCCCCCTCCGCGGGTGCCCTTGATGAGGACGCCCACGGGACTTGGATAAAGACCCCGTTGGCGGCCTCCAGATAGACACCCGACCCAGCCGCGGGGGCGGAGGGGTCGGCGGCCGGTGCAGCGTCCAGCTCTCCTGCAGCCTCCGGGCCAGCAGTATGGTCGCCGGTCCCTTCCCCAGCTGCAGCGTCAGCGGTCGGGGCGGTCTCCTCGGCGGCTGGCTCGTCGGCACCAGCCATTCCTTCGGTGGTGGCGTCGCCAGCGTTGCCGCGCACGTCTTCCTCGGCGATGGTCTCCGTCTCCATCGGCTCCGGGGCGGGCGGATCTGACAGAAGAAAAAGAAAAGAGAGAAATTATCAAGCAAATATCCAAAAAGAAGAATCGAAGAAGAAGAAATTACAAGGGTTTACCTGCGCGGGCCTCTTCAGTAACGGGGTCCCTCGCCGGGGTGTTCTCCCTTGGCGGCGTAGTAGTGGCCCCTGCTGGCGGAGGGCCGCTTGCGCCTTCCCTTGGCGGGGTGCCCACCCTTGTCGGGGTGCTCGCCCTTGGCGGGGTGCTCGCCCTTGGCGGAGTACCCATCCTTGGCGGGGCGATGTCCCTCGCCGGGGAGCTCCTCCTTGGCGGGGAGGGTGGAACAAGCGGCTCGTCGGGGGCGACCTCTTGGTGCACCTGCGTTTGCGGCTCCACTTCTGCACAAGACAACAAGCAAACAAGACATCAATAAAGATAACAACCTCAACCGCGCCCATCAAGCAGAAAAGTGAACGCAAGGCTTACGCTGGGGGCTGCACTGGGGGCTACTCTCCGGAGCAACAGGCTGGTCCGGCAAGCTTGTCGCTGGCGCGTCACCTGCCGCTGCGACGGGCTCGTCGTCCTCGAGGTCAACCATAGGGATCTTGGCCCTCTTCGCCATCCTCTGGGTCAAGGTCCTGGAAGCCAAACAAGATCAGAACCAAGCAAGAGAAATCAAGACAAAAGCAACAAAAATCAAAGGAAATAGAAATTCCAAGTACTTACTCTTCCTCCTCTTCGTCGGAGCTGAGGGCGGAGAAGTCAAACTCCGCCTCGCATGCTCCAGCGCGAGGAGCTGGAGGAGAAGGCTCCCTCGGACGCTTGGCGGGCTCCGGAGCCGTGGTTTGTGAAGACCCCGCTCCGGTTGTCCCCGAGGATCGAGAGGCGGAAGGAACACTAGAGCCACTCCGGGAAGATCCCCCTCCGCTTGTCGCTCGGGCACGGGGCGCCTCCTTGACGACCTTGCTCGTCGTGGTGGCGCGCGTCGCCCGGCGCTTCGGCTGCTGTCGGGGCGCCGGTGGCCTCATCGTCTCAGTGGCCTTGCGGAGGCGCTTCTTCGGCTGTGGCGGAGGACTTGGTGGTGGCGGAGAATTTTTTGAGGATGAGGAGGCGTCGTCGTCGAGGTTCAGTGACCCGCCCGAGTCTTCGTCAGAATCGCCCGATTCGGCGTCCTCCTCGGCGGGCTCACTGGACTCGGAGCCCTGCCCGGCAGCCTCGCTCGTCCCGGCAGGCTCCCCGGCAGGCTCCCCGGCGAACTCCTCGGGCGCAATCTTCAACAGCTTGAGGATCTCTGCCTCCTCGGCTTGGCTCACCGCGTCCGCCGCCTCTGCTTCATCCACAGCATATCCAAATTCACCTGCAGCCGCAGCTGCGGCGGCCTCCTCTATTCTGGTGGCTATGTATGCCACATCTCGCTCGGTGGTCTCCCGGGTGAGCCCTTTCTTTTCATTGGGGTTGCGCGGCCGTTCAACCAGGCTATCGAAGAAGGCCTGCACGGTCTCCTCCGAAGGCGTCAGCCAAGTAGGAACAACCCCGTAGGAGTCGCACTCAGGCATTGCCGCGCGGATGGCACTAAGAGCAATGTTGTTGCACAACGGGACTACTCCCCGGGACGGGGTGAACCACTCCTTGTGCTTGGGGTCGTGTTTGAACAGCTCCCGGACCATCCCCTTGAGTTCCAAGACTGTGAAGTTATAATTCAGCCCGGGGCGTAGCCTCATGCGGTCTGCCGCGTTGCCGAACTCCCAGGCAGGTCTCTTCTATTCCTGCAGAGGGGCAATGCGACGGCGGAGGAAATCAGCTCCAACTTCACCTACAGTAAGGTTGGCGGCCCGGAGGCGAAGGATCCTAGTAAGGGCAATCTGCAGCTTGTCGTCCTCCGGGGCCAAGTCACTCCAATCCTTGCCGCGCACTATTGCAGTCCGGCGCGGTGAGGTAAACTGCTCGGGTTCATCTTCCATGACCCAGCACCAATCAGCTCTCCACTCTTCCCACTTGCCGCGGAGCTCTCCAATCAAGTACGCCTCCTTCTTGCCGAGCCTGAAGATCCAAGAGATACCGCCGGAGAGTGGAGATCCGGACTCTACTCTAGGTGTGAAGAAGTGGCGGAAGAGAGCTACGTTTGGGTGGACCCCGACATAGTTTTCGCACAGGTGTGCGAAAACGGCCAAAGTAAGGACGGCATTCGGGGTGAAATCTAAGAGGTGGAGTCCATATGTGTTCATCACATCGCAGAAAAACTCTGAATACGGAGGACAGAGACCGCAATGGAAGAACGAAGCGAAGTAGTGGTAACCTCCCGGGTACAGGTCGATGGCTGCGGCGGGGAGGACTCTGGTGCGCGGGTGAGCCTTCGTCTCCCTCGCCCAGAACAAGTAGTACTTGTCCCGTAGCTCCCTCGCGCCAAGCCTCGGCGGGAAGACCACCATCCTTCTCCACATGGCTGCCAGCTTCGCTGCCTTGTTGGACTTCTCCTTCTTCGCCTGGTCGCTCTTCGCCTTGTCGCTCTTCGGGGCCATGGCGGGGACGGCGAGGGAGATCGACGGCGCCGGGGATGCTGGAGACGGCGGAGGAAGGGTGGAGCTCGGCTCTCTATCGACCTTTGGGGAGGCAGAGAGCGGCGGGGGTTTCTGGAGATTCAAGACGCAATGAAAGCAATGGAGGGAAACTGCCCCTCCTTCCTCTGCTTTTAAGGGGGAAGTGGGGGACGTTCCGCATTTTTTCATTAAAGAAGCAGGCCACGATCTCTCCCACGACGCCGCAATCGACGCGTGCCGTTAGGGAGAGGTGCGGCGGATGCGGAGTGGGGAACGGCGCGCCATGGGCCGCGTGTGCCCGTGCACTGTTTTGGGCCTGGCCCAACAGCGCTCGGCACCGTGTGTGGCCCAGGCCCGGGGGCTCCTGTCGGTGTACTAAGGTAGTGGTACCTTAGTATCCCGACTTGTGCACGGGCAGTAGCAGCGTCCCGTGGTCTGGCTCACCACGCGCCCGCCAAAGCCCACTCTGGACCCCTTTGAAGCCATTAAAGAACAAAGTATACAAGTCAGAAGATCAAGGCCCCGGCAAGAGGAGCTTGCCGGGAAGGCTATTCCAAGCACAAGACCACTCCATTTTCGCAAGACCCTGGCAAGAGGAGCTTGCCAGGAAGACCAGGAAACAACACTTCAGAAGATATATCGTGGCGCATCGTGCGCCCCGGCAGGACCCGGAGAGCGACAAGCTTCCGGGCCCGGCAAGATAGCACCCCCGGCAAGGTGCTTGCCGGGGGAGGCTTACACTGTGTGCCTGCGCTTCAGCTCATCTGGCCACGCGTCGCCCTGGGGCCCTTCCAGGGGCACGTGGCAGATGGCTATGTAGCCTGGGGTACACGGTGGCGAGCCGCGGTGACGAGGCCATCGTCGTGGCGGACGGAGACGCCCGGGCGGACGCTTTTGGGGTGACGGCGACGGGCATTCAATGCCTTTGTCCCGCACCGTCTAGGTTAGGTATAGATCAATGTACGCGCACTGTACATACACTGTTCATGCCCTGTTCCATCTACAACCAAATTTACACTTTTACCCTCCTCTACGTTGACACCTGTCGGTGACCCCTTTGAGCTATAAAAGGAGGCCCATGCACAACGAAGAGGGGGTTCGATCCCAGAAACTTGATCACTCCCTCACTCGGTGTAGCTAGTACTGTAGATCTTCAAGATCCCGAGCTCCAGAACTCAATACAACCAAAGCAGGAGTAGGGTTTTACGCGTCCGCGCGGCCCGAACCTGGGTAAACTGCCCGCGTGTGTCCCTCGATCTGCTCTTTGTGCTTCCTCTGCTCCCTTGACGTACCGTAGAAGGGGCTCTGGTCCCATAGGTGTTCGTGGGCGGTCAGTTTCCCCGACACTCAAGCTAGTCATCGAGGGGCATGAACCCACAATCGAGCATAACGTTCCCTCTTGGAGTCACTACCTATTACTTGGCCAAAGCAATAAATAACAACGGAGAACATGCAAGAATTACTTACGAACATAAATATAAAAGAGGTAGATCAAATATATTACTCAAACACAATCTGAACATAATCTCATATTCCATCGGATCCCAGCAAACTCATCATAGCAACAGCATAAGGATTACATATGTGCCTCGATCATGTAGGGCAGCTCACGAGGACTTATTAGTGAAGCACAAGAACGGGAGGAGAACATCACATAGCTACTGGTCATGGACTCATGGTCCAAGGGAGACTATGTTGGAAATATGCCCTAGAGGCAATAATATAAGAGTTATTATTATATTTCCTTGTTCATGATAATCGTTTATTATCCATGCTATAATTGTATTGATTGGAAACTTAAATACATGTGTGGATAAATAAACAAACTTTGTGTCCCTAGTAAGCCTCTTCAGGACTAGCTCGTTGATCAAAGATGACCGCGGTTTCCAGGTCATAGACATGAGTTGTCATTTGATAACGGGATCACATCATTAGGAGAATGATGTGATGGACGAGACCCAAACGTTAAACATAGCTTTTGATCGTATCAGTTATCGCTATAGTTTTCTGCATGTCAAGTATAAGTTCCTATGACCATGAGATCATGTAACTCACTGACACCGTAGGAGTGCCTTGTGTGTGCCAATCGTCGCAACGTAACTGGGTGACTATAAAGGTACTCTACAGGTATCTCTGAAGGTGTCTGTTGAGTTGACATGGATCGAGACTGGGATTTGTCACTCCGTGTGACGGAGAGGTATCTCCGGGCCCACTCGGTAATACGTCATCTCAATGAGCTCAAAGTGACTAAGTAGTTAGTCACGGGATTATGTATTACGGAACGAGTAAAGAGACTTGCCGGTAACGAGATTGAACTAGGTATAGAGATACCGACGATCGAATCTCGGGCAAGTAACATACCGACGAGACAAAGGGAACTGTATACGGGATTACCTGAATCCTTGACATTGTGGTTCATCCGATGAGATCATCGAAGAACGTGTGGGAACCAATATGGGTATCCAGATCCAGCTATTGGTTATTGACTTGGGAGTATCTCGGTCATGTCTGCATAGTTTCCGAACCCGCAGGGTCTACACACTTAAGGTTCGGTGACGCTAGGGTTGTTAGTGAGAACAGTGCATGGTAACCGAAGGTTGTTCGGAGTCCCGGATGAGATCCCGGACGTGACGAGGGTCTCCGGAATGGTCCGGGGACGAAGATTGATATATGGGATGAGAGTAAACGGAGTCCGGAATTGTTCCGGGGAACATCGGGAAGGAATCGGAGAACCGAAAGGTGTTTCGGGGGCCACGGTAAATGTTACGGGCCCTATGGGCCATAAGTGGGGAGACGCAACAGCCCACACAAGGGCTGTGCGGCCCCCTAGGCTCCTCCACCTGCGCCTAAGGGGCTGGGCCCCCCTAGGGCAGCCGCACCCCTAGGACTTGGGGGGCAAGGCGCCTGGGGGGGGGGACCCTAACCCTGGCCGCAGCCCCTCCCCTTGGCCGCCGCCCCCTAGGGGGAACCCTAGGGGCGCCCCCTCCTCTCTCTCCCCCCTATATAAAGAGAGGTAGAGGGAGGGCAGCAATACAAGTTCGTGCCTCGGCATTGCCCTCCCTCTCCACGAATATCTTCGTCTAGTTTGCAGTGCTTGGCGAAGCCCTGCTGAAATTCCTTCACCACCATCTCCACCACGCCGTCGTGCTGCTGGGTTTCTCCGTCAACTTCTCCTTCCCCCTTGCTGGATCAAGAAGGAGGAGACGTCCCCGAGCTGCACGTGTGTTGAACGCGGAGGCACCGTCCGTTCGGTGCTGGGATCTTCGGCGATTTGAATCGCGGCGAGTACGACTCCATCAACCGCGTTCTTGAACGCTTCCGCTTAGCGATCTAAAAGGGTATGTGGATCCGACTCTTCTCTCGTAGATGCATCTCCTAGATTGATCTTGGTGAGCGTAGGAAAATTTTTGTTTCCCATGCAACGTTCCCCAACAGTGGTATCAGAGCTAGGATCTTGCGTAGATGCTTTCACGAGTAGAACACAAAGGGGTTTGTGGGCATTGATGTTTAGATTGCTTCCCTCTTTGGTCTTTCTTGATTCAGCGGCATTATGGGATGAAGCGGCCCGGACCAACTTTACATGTCCACGTACATGAGACCGGTTCCATCGACAGACATGCGACTTTTGTTGCATAAGATGGCTGGCGGGTGTCTGTCTCTCCTATCTTAGTTGAATCGGATTCGACGAAGGCGGTCCTTGTAGAAGGTTAAATAGCAACTTAAATATCACCGTTGTGGCTTTGCGTAGGTAAGAAGCGTTCTTGCTAGATACCCATAGCAGCCACGTAAAACATGCAACAACAAATTAGAGGACGTCTAACTTGTTTTTGCAGGGTATGTATGTGATATGATATGGCCAAAGACACGATGAGATATATTTGATGTATGAGATGATCATGTTGTAATAGTTAATATCGACTTGCATGTCGATGTATACGGCAACCGGCAGGAGCCATAGGGTTGTCTTTAATTTTTGTATGACCTGCGTGTCAATCATTAAGCGCTATGTAATGCTTTACTTTATCGCTAAATGGTAGCAATAGTAGTAAGAGCATGGTGGGCGCGCGACAACCCCGATGGCGACACGATGATGGAGATCATGATGATGGGGATCATGGTGTTACGCCGGTGACGATGAAGATCATGCCAGTGCTTTGGAGATGGAGATCAAAAGCACGAGTTGATGGCCATATCATGTCACTTATGATTTGCATGTGATGTTAATCCTTTTATGCATCTTATTTTGCTTAGGACGACGGTAGCATTATAAGATGATCCCTCACTAAAATTTCAAGATAAAATTGTGTTCCCCCCGAGTGTGTGCCGTTGCGAAGGTTCATCGTTTCGAAGCACCACGTGATGATCGGGTGTGATAGACTCTACGTTCGCATACAACGGGTGCAAGCCAGTTTTGCACATGCAGAACACTCGGGTTAGACTTGACGGGCCTAGCATGTACAGACATGGCCTCGGAACACGGAAGACCGAAAGGTCGAGCATGAGTCATATAGTAGATATGATCAACATGAAGATGTTCACCATTGACACCACCTCATCTCACGTGATGATCGGACTTGGGTTGGTGGATTTGGATCATGTCACGCTCGGATGACCAGAGGGATGTCAATTTGAGTGGGAGTTATAAGTAATTTGATTAGTTAAAACTCACTTATCATGAACAATAGTCTAAGATGTCTTTGCAAATCTTTTGTTGTAGATGGCTCCCGCAGTAGCTCCCCTGAATTTTAATGCGTTCCTAGAGAAAACTAAGCTGAAAGATGATGGGAGCAACTTTGTGGACTGGCTCCGCAATCTGAGGATCATCCTCACAGCTGCCCAAAAGGTTTATGTCCTAAATGCACCGCTAGGTGAACCCCCCGCTCCGGCCTCTGTGGACGTTATGAACGCCTGGCAGTCGCGTGCGGATGACTACTCAGTAGTGCAGTGTGCCATGTTGTATAGCTTGGAAGGAGGACTTCAAAGGCGTTTTGAACATCATGGAGCATATGAGATGTTCCAGGAGTTGAAGTTCATCTTTGAGAAGAATGCCAAGATCGAGAGGTATGAGACCTCCGATAAATTCTTTGCTTGCAAGATGGAGGAGAATTCGTCTGTCAGTGAGCACTTACTGAAGATGTCTGGGTACTATACCCGCATAGCTGATCTGGGACTTGTGTTCCCGGAGGAGGCTATCATTGACAGAATTCCCCAGTCACTCCCACCTAGCTACAAGAGCTTCGTGCAGCATTATAACATGCAATGGATGAACAAAACCATCGCCGAGCTGTTTGCGATGCTGAAAGTCGTTGAGTCAGACATCCAGAAGGAGCATCAAGTGTTGATGGTCAATAAAACTACCAGTTTCAAGAAGAATGGCAAGGGCAAGAAGGGTAACTCTAAGAAGGGTGGCAAGGCAGTTGCTCATCCAGTGAAGAAACCCAAGACTGGGCCCAAGCCAGAGACTGAGTGTTTCTATTGCAAGGGGAACGGCCACTGGAAGCGGAACTGCCCCAAGTATCTGGCAGACAAGAAGGGGGCCAACAACAACAACAAGCAAGGTATATGTGATATACATGTTATTGATGTGTACCTTACCAACTCTCGTTGTAGTGCCTGGGTATTTGATACCGGTTCGGTTGCTCACATTTGCAACTCTAAACAAGAACTACGGAATAGACGGAGGCTGGCGAAGGACGAAGTGACGATGCGCGTGGGGAATGGTTCCAAGGTTGATGTGATCGCCGTCGGCACGCTCGCTCTTCGATTACCATCGGGATTAGTTATGAACCTGAATAATTGTTATTTAGTGCCTGCGTTGAGCATGAACATTATATCTGGATCTTGTTTAATGCGAGACGGTTACTCATTTAAATCAGAGAATAAAGGTTGTTCTATTTATATGGGTAATATCTTTTATGGTCATGCACCCGAAGTAGGGGGTTTATTCTTATTGAATCTCGATAGTGATGATACACATGTTCATAACATTGATGCCAAAAGATGTAGAGTTGATAACAATAGTACCACTTTCTTGTGGCACTGCCGTCTGGGTCATATCGGCGTGAAACGCATGAGGAAGCTCCATGCTGATGGACTTTTGGAGTCTCTTGATTTTGAATCACTTGACACATGCGAGCCGTGCCTCATGGGCAAGATGACTAAGACCCCGTTTTCAGGAACAATGGAACGGGCAAGTGACTTATTGGAAATCATACATACTGATGTGTGTGGCCCGATGAGTGTCAAGAGCTCGTCGTAAAGGGTTACGTCGATGCAAGCTTTGACACTGATCCGGATGACTCTAAGTCTCAAACCGGATACGTATATATTCTCAACGGGGGAGCGGTAAGCTGGTGCAGTTCCAAGCAAAGCGTGGTAGCCGATTCTACATGCGAAGCGGAGTACATAGCTGCCTCGGAGGCGGCGAAGGAAGGTGTCTGGATGAAGGAGTTCATGACAGATCTTGGAGTTGTGCCTAGTGCATTGAACCCAATGACTCTGTTTTGTGACAACACTGGTGCCATTGCTCTAGCCAAGGAACCAAGGTTTCACAAGAGGACCAGACACATAAAGCGACGCTTCAATTCCATCCGCGATTCAGTCAAGGAGGAGGACATAAGCATTTGCAAAGTACACACGGATTTGAATGTTGCAGATCCGTTGACTAAGCCTCTTCCACGGGCTAAGCATGATCAACACCAAGACTCTATGGGTGTTAGATTCATTACCTTGTAATGCTAGATTATTGACTCTAGTGCAAGTGGGAGACTGCTGGAAATATGCCCTAGAGGCAATAATAAAAGAGTTATTATTATATTTCCTTGTTCATGATAATCGTTTATTATCCATGCTATAATTGTATTGATTGGAAACTTAAATACATGTGTGGATAAATAGACAAACTTTGTGTCCCTAGTAAGCCTCTTCAGGACTAGCTCGTTGATCAAAGATGACCGCGGTTTCCAGGTCATAGACATGAGTTGTCATTTGATAACGGGATCACATCATTAGGAGAATGATGTGATGGACGAGACCCAAACGTTAAACATAGCTTTTGATCGTATCAGTTATCGCTATAGTTTTCTGCATGTCAAGTATAAGTTCCTATGACCATGAGATCATGTAACTCACTGACACCGTAGGAGTGCCTTGTGTGTGCCAAACGTCGCAACGTAACTGGGTGACTATAAAGGTACTCTACAGGTATCTCCGAAGGTGTCTGTTGAGCTGACATGGATCGAGACTGGGATTTGTCACTCCGTGTGACGGAGAGGTATCTCCGGGCCCACTCGGTAATACGTCATCTCAATGAGCTCAAAGTGACTAAGTAGTTAGTCACGGGATTATGTATTACGGAACGAGTAAAGAGACTTGCCGGTAACGAGATTGAACTAGGTATAGAGATACCGACGATCGAATCTCGGGCAAGTAACATACCGACGAGACAAAGGGAACTGTATACGGGATTACCTGAATCCTTGACATTGTGGTTCATCCGATGAGATCATCGAGGAACGTGTGGGAACCAATATGGGTATCCAGATCCCGCTATTGGTTATTGACCTGGGAGTATCTCGGTCATGTCTGCATAGTTTCCGAACCCGCAGGGTCTACACACTTAAGGTTCGGTGACGCTAGGGTTGTTAGTGAGAATAGTGCATGGTAACCGAAGGTTGTTCGGAGTCCCGGATGAGATCCCGGACGTGACGAGGGTCTCCGGAATGGTCCGGGGACGAAGATTGATATATGGGATGAGAGTAAACGGAGTCCGGAATTGTTCTGGGGAACATCGGGAAGGAATCGGAGAACCGAAAGGTGTTTCGGGGGCCACGGTAAATGTTACGGGCCCTATGGGCCATAAGTGGGGAGACGCAACAGCCCACACAAGGGCTGTGCGCCCCCCCCCTAGGCTCCTCCACCTGCGCCTAAGGGGCTGGGCCCCCCTAGGGCAGCCGCACCCCTAGGACTTGGGGGGCAAGGCGCCTGGGGGGGGAACCCTAACCCTGGCCGCAGCCCCTCCCCTTGGCCGCCACCCCCTAGGGGGAACCCTAGGGGCGCCCCCTCCTCTCTCTCCCCCCTATATAAAGAGAGGTAGAGGGAGGGCAGCAATACAAGTTCGTGCCTCGGCATTGCCCTCCCTCTCCACGAATATCTTCGTCTAGTTTGCAGTGCTTGGCGAAGCCCTGCTGAAATTCCTTCACCACCATCTCCACCACGCCGTCGTGCTGCTGGGTTTCTCCGTCAACTTCTCCTTCCCCCTTGCTGGATCAAGAAGGAGGAGACGTCCCCGAGCTGCACGTGTGTTGAACGCGGAGGCACCGTCCGTTCGGTGTTGGGATCTTCGGCGATTTGAATCGCGGCGAGTACGACTCCATCAACCGCGTTCTTGAACGCTTCCGCTTAGTGATCTACAAGGGTATGTGGATCCGACTCTTCTCTCGTAGATGCATCTCCTAGATTGATCTTGGTGAGCGTAGGAAAATTTTTGTTTCCCATGCAACGTTCCCCAACAGTGACATGCTATTAACCATATAAGGACTTTTCATAGTCACATGACAAAAGCTTACTGAGACAATGAATCTGTAGTAATTAAGTTGCCAGTTTCAAGAAGAATGGCAAGGGCAAGAAGGGTAACTCTAAGAAGGGTGGCAAGGCAGTTGCTCATCCAGTGAAGAAACCCAAGGCTGGGCCCAAGCCAGAGACTGAGTGTTTCTATTGCAAGGGAAACGGCCACTGGAAGCGGAACTGCCCCAAGTATCTGGCAGACAAGAAGGGGGCCAACAACAACAACAAGCAAGGTATATGTGATATACATGTTATTGATGTGTACCTTACCAACTCTCGTTGTAGTGCCTGGGTATTTGATACCGGTTCGGTTGCTCACATTTGCAACTGTAAACAGGAACTACGGAATAGACGGAGGCTGGCGAAGGACGAAGTGACGATGCGCGTGGGGAATGGTTCCAAGGTTGATGTGATCGCCGTCGGCACGCTCGCTCTTCGATTACCATCGGGATTAGTTATGAACCTGAATAATTGTTATTTAGTGCCTGCGTTGAGCATGAACATTATATCTGGATCTTGTTTAATGCGAGACGGTTACTCATTTAAATCAGAGAATAAAGGTTGTTCTATTTATATGGGTAATATCTTTTATGGTCATGCACCCGAAGTAGGGGGTTTATTCTTATTGAATCTCGATAGTGATGATACACATGTTCATAACATTGATGCCAAAAGATGTAGAGTTGATAACAATAGTACCACTTTCTTGTGGCACTGCCGTCTGGGTCATATCGGCGTGAAACGCATGAGGAAGCTCCATGCTGATGGACTTTTGGAATCTCTTGATTTTGAATCACTTGACACATGCGAGCCGTGCCTCATGGGCAAGATGACTAAGACCCCGTTTTCAGGAACAATGGAACGGGCAAGTGACTTATTGGAAATCATACATACTGATGTGTGTGGCCCGATGAGTGTCATGACGCGCGGTGGATATCGTTATTTTCTCACCTTCACTGACGACTTAAGTAGATATGGGTATATTTACTTGATGAAGCATAAGTCTGAAACGTTTGAAAAGTTCAAGCAATTTCAGAGTGAAGTTGAGAATCATCGTAACAAGAAGATCAAGTTCCTACGATCTGATCGAGGGGGAGAGTATCTGAGTTATGAGTTTGGCAATCACTTAAGACAATGTGGAATTGTTTCACAGTTGACGCCACCTGGAACACCACAGCGTAATGGTGTGTCCGAACGTCGTAATCGAACCCTATTAGATATGGTGCGTTCTATGATGTCTCTTGCCAATTTGCCACTATCATTTTGGGGATATGCGTTAGAGACGGCTGCATTCACTTTAAATAGGGCTCCATCTAAGTCCGTTGAGACAACACCGTATGAACTGTGGTTTGGTAAGAAACCTAAGTTGTCTTTTCTCAAAGTTTGGGGTTGCGATGCTTATGTCAAAAGGCTTCAGCCAGAAAAGCTCGAACCCAAAGCGGACAAATGTGTCTTCATAGGATACCCAAAAGAGACGGTTGGGTACACCTTCTATCTCAGATCCGAGGGCAAAGTGTTTGTCGCTAAGAACGGGTCCTTTCTCGAGAAAGAGTTTCTCTCGAAAGAATTGAGTGGGAGGAAGGTAGAACTTGATGAGGTTATTGAACCTCTGCTTCAACCAGAGAGTAGCGCAGCACAGAAAAATGTTTTTGTGGAGCCTGCAATGGTTGAAGAGGAAGCCAATGATGATGATCAAGAAGCTTCTGATCAAGTTACTACCGAACCTCGTAGGTCGACAAGGGTACGCACTGCACCTGAGTGGTATGGTAACCCTGTCTTGGAGGTCATGTTGTTGGACAACAGTGAACCTGCGAGCTATGGAGAAGCGATGGTGGGCCCGGATTTCAACAAATGGTTAGAGGCCATGAAATCCGAGATGGGATCCATGTATGAAAACAAAGTATGGACTTTGGAAGTATTACCTGAAGGGCGGAAGGCCATTCAGAATAAATGGATTTTAAGAGGAAGACGGACGCTGACGGCAATGTCACCGTGTATAAAGCTCGACTTGTGGCAAAGGGTTTTTCACAAGTTCAAGGAGTTGACTACGATGAGACTTTCTCACCCGTAGCGATGCTTAAATCCGTCCGAATCATGTTAGCAATAGCTGCATATTTCGATTATGAAATTTGGCAGATGGATGTCAAAACAGCGTTCCTTAACGGTTTTCTTAAGGAAGAGTTGTATATGATACAACCGGAAGGTTTTGTCGATCCACAGAATGCTGACAAAGTTTGCAAACTCCAGCGTTCCATTTATGGGCTGGTGCAAGCATCTCGGAGTTGGAATCTTCGCTTTGATGAGGTGATCAAAGCGTTTGGGTTTGTACAAGTTTACGGAGAAGCTTGTATTTACAAGAAAGTGAGTGGGAGCTCTATAGCGTTTCTAATATTATATGTGGATGACATATTGCTGATTGGAAACAATATAGAACTTTTGGATAGCGTGAAGGGGTATTTGAACAAGAGTTTTTCGATGAAGGACCTCGGTGAAGCTGCTTTCATATTGGGCATCAAGATCTATAGAGATAGGTCGAGACGCTTGATAGGACTTTCACAAAGTACATACCTTGATAAAGTTTTGAAGAAGTTCAAAATGGATCAATCCAAGAAGGGGTTCTTACCGGTATTGCAAGGTACAAAGTTGAGTAAGACTCAATGCCCAGTGACTGCGGAAGATAGAGAAAAGATGAGTGTCATCCCCTATGCTTCAGCCATAGGCTCTATCATGTATGCAATGCTGTGCACAAGACTAGATGTCAGCCTTGCCATAAGTATGGCCGGAAGGTTTCAAAGTAATCCTGGTTTGGATCACTGGACAGCGGTCAAGAATATCCTGAAGTACCTGAAAAGGACTAAGGAAATGTTTCTCGTTTATGGAGGTGATCAAGAGCTCGTCGTAAAGGGTTACGTCGATGCAAGCTTTGACACTGATCCGGATGACTCTAAGTCTCAAACCGGATACGTATATATTCTCAACGGGGGAGCGGTAAGCTGGTGCAGTTCCAAGCAAAGCGTGGTAGCCGATTCTACATGCGAAGCGGAGTACATAGCTGCCTCGGAGGCGGCAAAGGAAGGTGTCTGGATGAAGGAGTTCATAACAGATCTTGGAGTTGTGCCTAGTGCATTGAACCCAATGACTCTGTTTTGTGATAACACTGGTGCCATTGCTCTAGCCAAGGAACCAAGGTTTCACAAGAGGACCAGACACATAAAGCGATGCTTCAATTCCATCCGCGATTCAGTCAAGGAGGAGGACATAAGCATTTGCAAAGTACACACGGATTTGAATGTTGCAGATCCGTTGACGAAGCCTCTTCCACGGGCTAAGCATGATCAACACCAAGACTCTATGGGTGTTAGATTCATTACCTTGTAATGCTAGATTAATGACTCTAGTGCAAGTGGGAGACTGTTGGAAATATGCCCTAGAGGCAATAATATAAGAGTTATTATTATATTTCCTTGTTCATGATAATCGTTTATTATCCATGCTATAATTGTATTGATTGGAAACTTAAATACATGTGTGGATAAATAAACAAACTTTGTGTCCCTAGTAAGCCTCTTCAGGACTAGCTCGTTGATCAAAGATGACCGCGGTTTCCAGGTCATAGACATGAGTTGTCATTTGATAACGGGATCACATCATTAGGAGAATGATGTGATGGACGAGACCCAAACGTTAAACATAGCTTTTGATCATATCAGTTATCGCTATAGTTTTCTGCATGTCAAGTATAAGTTCCTATGACCATGAGATCATGTAACTCACTGACACCGTAGGAGTGCCTTGTGTGTGCCAAACGTCGCAACGTAACTGGGTGACTATAAAGGTACTCTACAGGTATCTCCGAAGGTGTCTGTTGAGTTGACATGGATCGAGACTGGGATTTGTCACTCCGTGTGACGGAGAGGTATCTCCGGGCCCACTCGGTAATACGTCATCTCAATGAGCTCAAAGTGACTAAGTAGTTAGTCACGGGATTATGTATTACGGAACGAGTAAAGAGACTTGCCGGTAACGAGATTGAACTAGGTATAGAGATACCGACGATCGAATCTCGGGCAAGTAACATACCGACGAGACAAAGGGAACTGTATACGGGATTACCTGAATCCTTGACATTGTGGTTCATCCGATGAGATCATCGAGGAACGTGTGGGAACCAATATGGGTATCCAGATCCCGCTATTGGTTATTGACTTGGGATTATCTCGGTCATGTCTGCATAGTTTCCGAACCCGCAGGGTCTACACACTTAAGGTTCGGTGACGCTAGGGTTGTTAGTGAGAACAGTGCATGGTAACCGAAGGTTGTTCGGAGTCCCGGATGAGATCCCGGACGTGACGAGGGTCTCCGGAATGGTCCGGGGACGAAGATTGATATATGGGATGAGAGTAAACGGAGTTCGGATATGTTCCGGGGAACATCGGGAAGGAATCGGAGAACCGAAAGGTGTTTCGGGGGCCACGGTAAATGTTACGGGCCCTATGGGCCATAAGTGGGGAGACGCAACAGCCCACACAAGGGCTGTGCGCCCCCCCTAGGCTCCTCCACCTGCGCCTAAGGGGCTGGGCCCCCCTAGGGCAGCCGCACCCCTAGGACTTGGGGGGCAAGGCGCCTGGGGGGGGGGGGAACCCTAACCCTGGCCGCAGCCCCTCCCCTTGGCCGCCGCCCCCTAGGGGGAACCCTAGGGGCGCCCCCTCCTCTCTCTTCCCCCTATATAAAGAGAGGTAGAGGGAGGGCAGCAATACAAGTTCGTGCCTTGGCATTGCCCTCCCTCTCCACGAATATATTCGTCTAGTTTGCAATGCTTGGCGAAGCCCTGCTGAAATTCCTTCACCACCATCTCCACCACGCCGTCGTGCTGCTGGGTTTCTCCGTCAACTTCTCCTTCCCCCTTGCTGGATCAAGAAGGAGGAGACGTCCCCGAGCTGCACGTGTGTTGAACGCGGAGGCACCGTCCGTTCGGTGCTGGGATCTTCGGCGATTTGAATCGCGGCGAGTACGACTCCATCAACCGCGTTCTTGAACGCTTCCGCTTAGCGATCTACAAGGGTATGTGGATCTGACTCTTCTCTCGTAGATGCATCTCCTAGATTGATCTTGGTGAGCGTAGGAAAATTTTTGTTTCCCATGCAACGTTCCCCAACAGACTACTCACAACTCATCCGGGAGGCGTCCATGGTGGTGGAGAAGCTCCCAGTGGTGATCCTCCCCTCCGGCAGGGTGCCGGGAAGAGTTCTCCTGGTGCTCCCGATCTTGGAAGCGGCGGCGGCGGAATAGAGATGAGATCGCGAAAAAGAGTTCTCGTCTCGAGGGTTTCGGGAGACGCTTTAAATATATGCCAAAGGGGGGCATCAGCGGAGCCTCGGGGGGCCCAAGCGCCCCCCCGGCGCGGCCCAGGGGGGGCGCGCCGCCAGGGCGCCTGGAGCCCTGGTGCCCCCCCCCCCCGGCTGTACTTTGGGCGCACGGTAGCTTCTGGAACGCTGATTTTTTATATAATTTTTCTAGATTTTTCGTGGCAGTTCTCGTAATGTGAAAACCTGAAATACAAAAACAGCCGAAAACAGAAACTGGCACTGGGGTGCACTGAGTTAATAGGTTAGTCCAAATATGATCAAAAGTGTATGGAAGTGTATAAATAACATAGCAATATCACCCAAAAGAGGCATGGAGCAAGCAGAAATTATAGATACGTTTTGGACGTATCACCCACCCTGGAGATGGGATCTCCCAGGGCCGGCGCCCCCCTGGCCCCTATATATAGTGAGGGGGGAGAGGGCAGCCGCACCCCAAGCCTCTGGCGCCTCTCCCCCCTCCCGTCACACCTCCTACTCCTCTGCAGGGCGCTGGCAAAGCCCTGCAGGATTTCCTGCTGCATCCACCACCACGCCATCGTGCTGCTGGATCTCCGACGACCTCTCCTCCCCCCTTGCTGGATCAAGAAGGAGGTGACGTTGCTGTACCGGACGTGTGTTGAACGCGGAGGTGCCGTCCGTTCGGCGCTAGGATCATCGGTGACGAAGAACGCGAAGAGTACGACTACTTCATCCACGTTCCTTCGAACGCTTCCGCACGCGATCTACAAAAGGGTATGTAGATGCACTCAAGTATGCTCGTTGCTAGATGACTCCTTAGATTGATCTTGGTGAAAGTGTAGAAATTTTTTGAATTCTGTTACGTTCCCCAACAGTGGCATCTGAGCTAGGTCTTTGCGTAGCATCTTGCACGAGTAGAACACAAAGCAGTTGTGGGCGTTGAGTTTGCTTAATTTTCTTGCCGTTACTAGTCTAATCTTGATTCGGCGGTATTGTGGGATGAAGCGGCCCGGACCGACCTTACACGTACGCTTACGTGAGACTGGTTCCACCCACAGACATGCACTAGATGCATAAGGTGGCTGGCGGGTGTCTGTCTCTCCCACTTTAGTCAGATCGGATTTGATGAACAGGGTCCTTATGAAGGGTAAATAGAAATTGACAAATCACGTTGTGGTTTTGGCGTAGGTAAGAAACGTTCTTGCTAGAAAACCTATAGAAGCCACGTAAAAACTTGCAACAACAATTAGAGGTCGTCTAACTTTTTCTTGCAGCATGTGCTATGTGATATGGTATGGCCAAGAAGATGTGATGAATGATATATGTGATGTATGAGATTGATCATGTTCTTGTAATAGGGAATCACGACTTGCATGTCGATGAATTTGACAACCGGCAGGAGCCATAGGAGTTGTCTTAATTATTGTATGACCTGCGTGTCACTGAATAACGCCATGTAATTACTTTACTTTATTGCTAAACGTTAGCCATAGTAGTAGAAGTAATAGTTGGCGTGACAACTTCATGAAGACACGATGATGGAGATCATGATGATGGAGATCATGGTGTCAAGCCGGTGACAAAGATGATCATGGTGCCCCTGAGATGGAGATCGAAGGAGCAAGATGATATTGGCCATATCATGTCACTTTATATGATTGCATGTGATGTTTATCATGTTTATGCATCTTGTTTACTTAGAACGACGGTAGTAAATAAGATGATCTCTCACTAAAATTTCAAGAATTGTGTTCCCCCAAACTGTGCACCGTTGCTAAGGATCGTTGTTCCGAAGCACCACATGATGATCGGGTGTGAGAGGTTCTAACGTTCGCATACAAGGGGTGTAAGCCAGATTTACACACGCAATACACTTAGGGTTCACTTGACGAGCCTAGCATGTACAGACATGGCCTCGGAACACGGAAGACCGAAAGGTCGAACATGAGTCGTATAGAAGATACGATCAACATGAAGATGTTCACTGTTGATGACTAGTCCGTCTCACGTGATGATCGGACACAGGCTAGTCGATTCGGATCATGTATCACTTAGATGACTAGAGAGATGTCAATCTGAGTGGGAGTTCATTAAAATTTGATTAAGATGAACTTAATTATCATGAACTTAGTCTAAATTCTTTACAATATGTCTTGTAGATCAAATGGCCCACGCTCATGTCACCCTCAACTTCAACGTGTTCCTAGAGAAATCCAAGCTGAAAGACGATGGTAGCAACTATACGGACTGGGTCCGTAACCTGAGGATCATCCTCATAGCTGCCAAGAAAACTTATGTCCTAGATGCACCGCTAGGTGACGCTCCCGCCCCGGCAAACCAAGATGTTATGAACGCTTGGCAGTCGCGTTGTGATGATTACTCCCTGGTTCAGTGCGGCATGCTCTACAGCTTAGAATCGGGGCTCCAAAAGCGTTTTGAGCACCACGGGGCATACGAGATGTTCCAAGAGCTGAAAATGGTTTTCCAAGCTCATGCCCGAGTCGAGAGCACATCCTCAAGATTTCTGGGTTGCACAACCGCTTGTCTCAGTTGGGAATGAATCTCCCAGACGAAGCGGTCGTTGACAGAATCCTCCAGTCGCTCCCACCAAGCTACAAGAGCTTCGTGTTGAACTTCAATATGCAGGGGATGGAGAAGTCCATTCCCGAGGTGTATTCAATGCTGAAATCAGCGAAGGTGGATATCAAGAAAGAACATCAAGTGTTGATGGTCAATAAAACCACTAAGTTCAAGAAGGGCAAGGGTAAGAAGAACTTCAAGAAGGACGGCAAGGGAGTTGCCGCGCCCGGTAAGCCTATTGCCGGGAAGAAGCCAAAGTATGGACCCAAGCCTGAGACAGAGTGCTTTTATTTCAAGGGAACGGGTCACTGGAAGCGGAACTGCCCCAAATACTTAGCGGACAAGAAGGCCGGCAACGTCAAAGGTATATGTGATATACATGTTATTGATGTGTACCTTACCAGCGCACGTAGTAGCTCCTGGGTATTCGATACCGGTGTAGTTGCTCATATTTGTAACTCTAAGCAGGAGTTGTGGAATAAGCGGAGACTGGCGAAGGACGAGGTGACGATGCGCATCGGGAATGGTTCCAAGGTCGATGTGATCGCTGTCGGCACGCTGCCTCTACATCTACCCTCGGGATTAGTTTTAAACCTTAATAATTGTTATTTAGTACCAGCTTTGAGCATGAACATTGTATCTGGATCTCATCTTATGCGAGATGGCTACTCATTTAAATCCGAGAATAATGGTTGTTCTATTTATTTGAGAGATATGTTTTATGGTCATGCCCCGCTGGTCAATGGTTTATTTTTGATGAATCTCGATCGTGATGTTACACATATTCATAGTGTGAATGCCAAAAGATGTAAAGTTGACAATGATAGTCCCACATATTTGTGGCATTGCCGCCTTGGTCATATTGGTGTCAAACGTATGAAGAAGTTTCATGCTGATGGACTTCTGGACTCTCTTGATTATGAATCATTTGACACGTGCGAACCATGCCTCTTGGGCAAGATGACCAAGACTCCGTTCTCCGGAACAATGGAGTGAGCAACCAACTTATTGGAAATCATACATACCGATGTGTGCGGTCCAATGAGCGTTGAGGCTCGCGGAGGCTATCGTTATGTTCTCACCCTCACAGATGACTTGAGTAGATATGGGTATATCTACTTGATGAAGCACAAGTCTGAGACCTTTGAAAAGTTCAAGGAATTTCAGAATAAGATTGAGAATCAACGAGACAAGAAAATAAAGTTCTTAAGATCGGATCGTGGGGGTGAATATTTGAGTCATGAATTTGGCACGCACCTTAAGAACTGTGGAATTGTTTCACAATTGACACCGCCCGGAACACCTCAGCGTAACAGTGTGTCCGAACGTCGAAATCGTACTCTGTTGGACATGGTGCGATCTATTATGTCCCTCACGGATTTACCGTTATCTTTTTGGGGTTATGCTTTAGAGACTGCCGCATTCACTTTAAATAGGGCTCCGTCGAAATCCGTTGAGACGACACCGTATGAACTTTGGTTTGGCAAGAAACCGAAGCTGTCGTTTCTGAAAGTTTGGGGTTGCGATGCTTATGTCAAGAAACTTCAACCTGAAAAGCTCGAACCCAAATCGGAAAAATGCGTCTTCATAGGATACCCAAAGGAAACAATTGGGTACACCTTCTACCACAGATCCGAAGGCAAAGTCTTTGTTGCCAAGAATGGATCCTTTCTGGAGAAAGAGTTTCTCTCGAAAGAAGTGAGTGGGAGGAAAGTAGAACTTGATGAGGTGACAGTCACCCCTCCTGAACCGGAAAGTAGCGCAGCGCAGGAAATTGTTCCTGAGGTGCCTGCACCGACAAGGGAGGAAGTTAATGATGATGATCATGAAGAAACAGATCAAGTTACTACTAAACTTCGAAGGTCCACAAGGGCACGTTCCGCACCAGAGTGGTACGGCAACCCTGTCATGGAAATCATGTTGTTAGACAACGGTGAACCTTCGAACTATGAAGAAGCGATGGCGGGCCCAGATTCCAATAAATGGCTTGGAGCCATGAAATCCGAGATAGAATCCATGTATGAAAACAAAGTATGGACTTTGGTGGACTTGCCTGATGATAGGCACGCCATGGAAAATAAATGGATATTTAAGAAGAAGACAGACGCGGATGGTAATGTGACCATCTATAAGGCTCGGCTTGTCGCTAAGGGTTATCGACAAGTTCAAGGGATTGACTAAGATGATACTTTCTCTCCCGTAGCGATGCTGAAGTCAGTCAGAATCATGTTAGCTATTGCCGCATTCTATGACTATGAGATATGGCAAATGGACGTCAAAACGGCATTCCTTAATGGCTTCCTCAAGGAAGAGTTGTATATGATGCAGCCGGAAGGTTTTGTCGATCCAGAGAATGCTAACAAGGTATGCAAGCTCCAGCGCTCGATCTACGGGCTGGTGCAAGCATCTCGGAGTTGGAATATTCGCTTTAATGATGTGATCAAAGCGTTTGGCTTTATACAGACTTATGGAGAAGCATGTATCTACAAGAAAGTGAGTGGGAGCTCTTCAGCATTTCTCATATTATATGTGGATGACATATTGCTGATGGGAAATGATATATAATTCTTGGAAAGTGTAAATGCCTACTTGAATAAGAGTTTTTCAATGAAGGACCTTGGAGAAGCAGCTTACATATTAGGCATCAAAATCTATAGAGATAGATCAAGACGCCTCATTGGTCTTTCACAAAGCACATACCTTGACAAGATATTGAAGAAGTTCAATATGGATCAGTCCAAGAAGGGGTTCTTGCCTGTTTTGCAAGGTATGAGATTGAGCAAGGCTCAGTCGCCGACCACGGCAAAAGATAGAAAAAGATGAGTGTCATTCCCTATGCCTCAGCCATAGGTTCTATCATGTATGCCATGCTGTGTACCAGACCTGATGTGAACCTTGCCATAAGTTTGGTAGGGAGGTACCAAAGTGATCCCGGTATGGAACACTGGACAGCGGTCAAGAACATCCTAAAGTACCTGAAGAGGACTAAGGATATGTTTCTCGTTTATGGAGGTGACGAAGAGCTCGTCGTAAAGGGTTACATCGATGCTAGCTTCGACACAGATCTGGATGACTCGAAGTCGCAAACCGGATACGTGTATATTTTGAATGGTGGAGCAGTCAGCTGGTGCAGTTGCAAGCAGAGCGTCATGGCGCATTCTACATGTGAAGCGGAGTACATAGCTGCTTGCGAAGCAGCGCAGGAAGGAGTTTGGATGAAGGAGTTCATCACCGACCTAGGAGTCATTCCAAGCGCGTCAAGCCCGATGACTCTCTTCTGTGACAACACTGGTTCTATTGCCATTACCAAGGAGCCCAGGTTTCACAAGAAGACCAAACACATCAAGCGCCGTTTCAACTCCATCCGGAATTATGTTCAAGATGGAGACATAGATATTTGTAAAGTACATACGGATCTGAATTTTGCTGACCCGTTGACTAAACCTCTTCCACGGGCAAAACATGATCAACACCAGAACTCTATGGGTGTTCGATTCATCACAATGTAACTAGATTATTGACTCTAGTGCAAGTGGGAGACTGTTGGAAATATGCCCTAGAGGCAATAATATAAGTATTATTATTATATTTCCTTGTTCATGATAATTGTCTGTTATTCATGCTTGAATTGTATTGTACGGAAACAACGATACATGTGTGAATATATAAACCACAATGAGTCCCTGGTAAGCCTCTAGTTACTAGCTCGTTGATGAACAGATGGTTACGGTTTCCTGACCATGGACATAGGATGTCAGTGATAACGGGATCACATCATTAGGAGAATGATGTGATGGACAAGACCCAATTCTGAGCCTAGCACGAGATCGTTTAGTTCGTAATGCATAAGCTTTTCAGTGACAAGTATTTATTCCTTAGACCATGAGGTTGTGCAACTCCCGGATGCCGTAGGAATACTTTGGGTGTGCCAAACGTCACAATGTAACTGGGTGGCTATAAAGGTACGCATCGGGTATCTCCGAAAGTGTCTGTTGAGTTGGTACGAACCAAGACTGGGATGTTGTCACTCCGTATGACGGAGAAGTACCTCTGGGCCCTCTCAGTAAGACATCATCATAATGAGCTCAAAGTGACTAAGGAGTTGGTCACGGGATGATGGATTACAGAACGAGTAAAGAGACTTGCCATGACAAGATTGAACAAGGTATCGGGAATACCGACGATCGAATCTCGGGCAAGTACCGTACCGATAGACAAAGGGAATAACATACGGGATTGAGTGAATCCTTGACACAGTGGTTCATCCGATGAAGATCATCGAGGAACACGTGGGAACCAACATTGGTATCCAGATCCCGTTGTTGGTTATTGACCGGAGAGTCGTCTCGGTCATGTCTATGTGTCTCCCGAACCCGTAGGGTCTACACACTTAAGGTTCAGTGACGCTAGGGTTGTAGAGATACATGCACATGGAAACCCGAATGTTGTTCGGAGTCCCGGATATGATCCTGGACGTCACGAGGAGTTCCGGAATGGTCCCGAGGTAAAGAATGATATATAGGAAGTCCAGTTTCGGCCGTCAGGTGAACTTCGGGGGTCACCGGGAGTGTCCCGGGACCACCGGAGGGGTCCCGAGGGTCAACCGGGTGGGGCCACCCATCCCGGTGGGGCCCCTAGGCCGCAAGGGGAAGGGGGCCAGCCCCTGGTGGGCTGGCGCACCCATATGGGCCCCCTCCATGCGCCTAGGGTTGAAACCCTAGGGGAAGGGGCGCCCCCTATACCTTGGGGGGCAAGTCTGCCCCCCTGGCCGCCGCCCCACCCTGGAGATGTGATCTCCCAGGGCCGGCGCCCCCCTGGCCCCTATATATAGTGGGGGGGGAGGGTAGCCGCACCCCAAGCCTCTGGCGCCTCTCCCCCCTCCCGTCACACCTCCTACTCCTCCGCAGGGCGCCGGCGAAGCCCTGCAGGATTTCCTGCTGCATCCACCACCACGCCGTCGTGCTGCTGGATCTCCGACGACCTCTCCTTCCCCCTTGCTGGATCAAGAAGGAGGTGACGTTGCTGTACCGGACGTGTGTTGAACACGGAGGTGTCGTCCGTTCGGTGCTAGGATCATCGGTGACGAAGAACGCGAAGAGTACGACTACTTCATCCACGTTCCTTCGAACGCTTCTGCACGCGATCTACAAAAGGGTATGTAGATGCACTCAAGTATGCTTGTTGCTAGATGACTCCTTAGATTGATCTTGGTGAAAGCGTAGAAATTTTTTGAATTCCGCTACGTTCCCCAACACTACATGCAATTATTATGAGAGAGGAAAATTTGGTTGTAGAAATCTTCATGCTACTAAATTACCTCTCGTTATGTTGAGATGGCTATTGTTTCGTTCTTCTTCCTTGCATATGCTATATCTTGCTTGTCTTGCTAATTTGTTTTCCTATAAAATGCCTATGCATAGGAAGTATGTTAGACTTTGATGTGATTTTCACAAGCTATATGATGCTCTCTTTGTGCTTCTATTCTTATCTTTCATGTGAGCATCATTGAATTCTCATGCCCAGCTAGGGGCGTTAAACGATAGCGCTTGTTGGGAGGCAACCCAATTTTATTTTCTTTGTTTTTGCTTCTATTTCGGAATAAATATTGCATCTAGCTTCTGTTTAGACATGGTTTTGTGTTTTAATTAGTGTTTGTGCCAAGTAGAACCTTTGGGAAGACTTGTGTGAAGTTTATATGATCATGCTGTAAAAAACAGAAACGTTAGCACTCATGAGATTAGCCACCAGATTTTACTGGAGAGTGCTATTTAGTTGATTCTTTTTGCAGATGATTAATAGACAAATTCCTCATGTTTACCAATTTATTTAATTTTTTTTGGAGTTACAGAAGTATTCGAAAGTTACAGATTACTACAGACTGTTCTGTTTTTGACAGATTCTGTTTTTCGTGTGTTGTTTGCTAATTTTGTTGAATCTATGAGTAGTATTGGAGGATATGAATCATAGAGAAGTTGGAATACAGTAAGTTTAACACCAATATAAACAAAGAATGAGTTCATTACAGTACCTTAGAGTGGTGGTTTGTTTTCTTATACTAACGGAGCTCACGAGATTTTTGGCTAAGTTTTGTGTTGTGAAGTTTTCAGTTTTTGAGTATGGATTTGATGGACTATGGAACAAAGAGTGGCAAGAGCCTAAGCTTGGCGATGCCCAAGTCACCCCAAGGTAAAATTCAAGGACAACCAAAAGCCTAAGCTTGGGGATGCCTCGGGAAGGCATCCCCTCTTTCGTCTTCATCTATCGATAACTATACTCGGGACTATATTTTTATTCACCACATGATATGTGTTTTGCTTGGAGCGTCATGTATGATTTGAGTCTTTGCTTTTTAGTTCGACACAATCATCCTTGTTGGACACACCTTTTGAGAGAGATAAATATGGTTTAGAATTTGTTAGAATACTCTATGTGCTTCACTTATATCTTTTGAGCTAGATAGTTTTGCTCTAGTGCTTCACTTATATCTTTTAGAGCACGGTGGTGGTTTTATTTTGTAGAAATTGTTGATTTCTCATGCTTCACTTATATCCTTTTGAGAGTCGTTTAGAACAGCATGGTAATGTGCTTTGGTTATAAAAACTAGTCCAAATATGATAGGCATCCAAGATGAATATAGTAAAAACTTTCATATAAAGTGCATTGAATATGAGGAGAAGTTTGATACTTGATGATTGTTTTGAGATATGAGTATGGTGATATTAGAGTCATGCTAGTGGAGTAATTATGAATTTGAGAAATACTTGTGTTAAAGTTTGTGATTCCCGTAGCATGCACGTATGGTGAACCGCTATGTGACGAAGTTAGAGCATGAGGTATTTATTGACTGTCATCCTTTGTGTGGAGGTCAGGGGTGCGCGATGGTTAACTCTTACCAACCTCCCCCCTAGGAGCATGCGTTGATTACTTTGTTTTGATGACTTGTAAATTTTTGCAATAAGTATATGAGTTATTTATGACTAATGTTGAGTCCATGGATTATATGCACTGTCACCCTTCCACCATTGCTAGCCTCTCTTGTACCGCGCAACTCTCGCGGTACCATTCACCCACCATATACCTTCCTCAAAACAGCCACCATACCTACCTATCATGGCATTTCCATAGCCATTCCGAGATATATTGCCATGCAACTTTCCACCGTTCCATTCATATGACACACTTAATATTGTCATATTGACATGCATGATCATGTAGTTGACATCGTATTTGTGGCTAGGCCACCATGCATAATTTCTCATACATGTCACTCTTGATTCATTGCACATCCCGGTACACCGCCGGAGGCATTCATATAGAGTCATATTTTGTTCTAGGTTCGAGTTGTAATCTTTGAGTTGTAAGTTAATAAAAGTGTGACGATCTTCATTATTAGAGCATTGTCCCATGTGAGGAAAGGCCGAAAAAAAAGATGGCCCAAAAAAATAGAGAGGGGCTAAATAAAAAAAGAGAAAGCCCCTCCAAAAAAATGAGAGAAAAGAGAGAAGGGACAATGCTACTATCCTTTTCCACACTTGTGCTTCAAAGTAGCACCATGATCTTCATGATAGAGAGTCTCTTGTTTTGTCACTTTCATATACTAGTGGGAATTTTCATTATAGAACTTGGCTTGTATATTCCAACGATGGGCTTCCTCAAATGCCCTAGGTCTTCATGAGCAAGCAAGTTGGATGCACACCCACTTAGTTTATTTTGATGAGCTTTCATACACTTATAGCTCTAGTGCATCTGTTGCATGGCAATCCCTACTCACTCACATTGATATCTATGGATGGGCATCTCCATAGCCCATTGATACGCCTAGTTGATGTGAGACTATCTTCCTCCTTTTTGTCTTCTCCACAACCACCACTCTATTCCACCTATAGTGCTATATACATGGCTCACGCTCATGTATTGCGTGAAAGTTGAAAGGTTTGAAATTTTTTGAGTATGGAAACAATTGCTTGGCTGAAACCAGGGTTGTGCATGATATGAATATTTTGTGTGATGAAGAGGAAGCATAGCTAGACTATATGATTTTGTAGGGATAACTTTCTTTGGCCATGTTATTTTGAGAAGACATAATTGCTTTGTTAGTATGCTTGAAGTATTATTATTCTTATGTCAATATAGACTTTTGTCTTGAATCTTTCGGATCTGAACATTCATGCCACAATAAAGAAATTACATTGAGAATTATGTTGGTTAGCATTCCACATAAAAAATTCTGTTTTTATCATTTAGCTACTCGAGGACGAGCATGAATTAAGCTTGGGCATGCTTCATACGTCTCCAACGTATCTATAATTTTTTATTGTTCCATGCTATTATATATTCTGTTTTGGATGTTTAATGGGCTTTATTATACACTTTTATATTATTTTTGGGACTATCCTACTAACCCAAGGCCCAGTGCAGATTGCTGTTTTTTTGTGCCTATTTTAGGGTTTCGCAGAAAAGGAATATCAAACGGAGTCCAAACGGAATGAAACCTTCGCCAGAGTTATTTTTGGAACCGTATCTACCCAGAAGACTTGGAGTACACGTGAGGGGACGAAGGAGGCGGCCACGAGGGTCCAGGGCGCGCCCCCTCCCCTTGGGCGCGCCCCCACCCTCGTGGTCCCCCTCTGGCTCCCCCGATGCCCTCCTTCCTCCTATATATATATATATCCATGTACCCTGAAAACATCGAGGCAACAGATAAACCCCTAATTCCACCGCCGCAACCTTCGGTTCTCATGAGATCCCATCTTGGGGCCTGTTCTGGAGCTCCGCTAGAGGGGGGATCTACCACGGAGTGCTTCTACATCAACACCATAACCTCACCAATGAGTTGTGAGTAGTTTACCACAGACCTTCGGGTGCATAGTTATTAGCTAGATGGCTTCTTCTCTCTTTTTGGATCTCAATACCAAGTTCTCCTCGGTCTTCCAGGAGATCAATTCGATGTAATCCTTTTGCGGTGTGTTTGTCGAGATCCGATGAATTGTGGGTTTATGATCAAGATTATCGATGAGAAATATTTCATTCTTTTCTGAAATCTTTTATGTATGATTATAATATCCTCGCAAGTCTCTTCGAATTATTGGTTTGGTTTGGCCTACTAGATATATAGTTCTTGCATTGGGAGAAGTGCTTGGCTTTGAGTTCAATCTTGCGGTGTCCTTTCCCAGTGACAGCAGGGGCAGCAAGGCACATATTGTATTGTTGCCATTGAGGATAAAAAGATGGGGTTTATATCATATTACTTGAGTTTATCCCTCTAATCATGTCATCTTGCTTAAAGCATTACTCTGTTCTTATGAACTTAATACTCTAGATGCATGCTGGATAGCGGTCGATGTGTGGAGTAATAGTAGTAGATGCAGAATCGTTTCGGTCTACTTGTCATGGACGTGATGCCTATATATGATGATCATGCCTAGATATTGTCATAACTATGCGCTTTTCTATCAATTGCTCGACAGTAATTTGTTCACCCACCATAGAATTCTGCTATCATGAGTGAAGCCACTAGTGAAACCTATGGCCCCCGGGTCTATTCTCAACATATTAATCTCCAATCTACTTTACTTTGCTTTGTTTACTTTCTGTTCTTATATCCAAAAATACCAAAAATATCACACTATCCTATCTATCAGATCTCACTTTCGTAAGTGATCGTAAAGGGATTGACAACCCCTTATCGCGTTGGCTGCGAAGTTCTTATTTGTTTGTGCAGGTGCGAGGGACTCGCGTGTGGTCTCCTACTGGATTGATACCTTGGTTCTCAAAAACTGAGGGAGATACTTACGCTACTGTGCTGCATCACCCTTTCCTCTTCGAGGGAATATAACGCAAGCTTGAGAAGTAGCAGGTTGAATTGACAACTCAACTGCTAATACTTGAGAGTATTCTTTGGCTCCCATTGTGTCGAATCAATAAATTTGGATTGAATACTCTACCCTCAAAAACTGTTGCGATCCCCTACACTTGTGGTATATCAGGCGTGAACGACATCGCGTGGTGCTCAGGAGGAGATTAAACAAGCACGCCAGATAGCAACTGGTAAGGTTTTTCTCTTGCAGAGCATCTTCGGAGGTCAGAGGTATCTTGGGCTGACACGATTGTGGAGTTCTCCAGGCGTGTTTGCGTATCTCCCAAGGAGCATTGCTGACACCGCCCAATACTTCTGAGCTCAAGAGGGGAACAACACGGAGAAGTTGTTTTGGTCGCAGTTCCTTGCGCCAAACCATCCGGTGCCCCTCAACGACCAGATGAAGCAGTTGGTCGAGCTGCACAACATGGCAAGTTCGGCCATGAAGGACGTGATAGTTCGGCTATGGTCCGCTGATCCGATCCAGAATAGCTACTTCGGATTGGTGAAGAGGCTCGTCGATGTGAGTCCACGGGTCGACGCTGTCAAGTGTTCGGCCTGCATAGAGGGTGCTTGGATGGCCTTCGCCCGCGTGAAGGTGCATTGGGCGAAGCTGAAGGCTACGGAAATAGCCACTGATGGCCCTCCAGAAGGCAAGGACCATCGCAGGCCGGAAAGGTACTTTGACGATGTCCTAGAAGGAGCCCGTCTTGTAGAGGGACAGTGCTCAAAGGATATAGCCTTTGTGTGATTTGTATTCGGGTTGTAAGGATTAAGCCAATGTGCTGATGTATATAAATTTTGCGCTTTTATATTAATGAGCGACTTTTCCCTCATGTGTGGCTGTTTATGTAAATCTGAAAGTTTCCAGTCGTCGGCTTCAGCCCCCATGTAAATATTACAGGGGTGTTTGGTAAAACGCAGAAACACTCTTTATCCAACGTCTTGGTACGTATAGGAGGTGTTTGCGTAGCGAACCAGGCAACCAGACTATGCGGCTTTATTACTTTCACTTCGCCATAGGAGCTTGACTAGTGGGGCTAAGTACTAGCCCCTGGTGCGTACCAGGCTTTTCGAAATATAGTGCCTTTTTTATGCGGCTGGGCGAAGACCAGCCCCTCGTATAACACGGAGTGGATCGCTACGATCATAGTATAACACTAGGTCACCGAATCGCTTGACCAGCTCTCGCTTCATCATGACAGTCAGTTTTCGGCTTTCTCTACTGAGGTACTTGACCGGACGAACCAGAAGTACAATCGCAGTAGTTCTCCCTTTACTGCCTTAGCCGAACAATGTGGAACGTAAGGTAATAAGCATAGGAGCCGGTCAACCCAACTATTGACCAAAGATATGATTCGGATCCGATGCATATAACGCAATATCCGGGACGCCGAACAATTCCCTATAGGTGTTCGGACTTTTGTAGGCGTGCCAGGCTGAATACAGCCCCTGGTATGAAGTCCAGGTATTAGAGCATACGCGGCGAACTGTCTTGGGGGTAGAGAATATAGTTGGTGAAAATAAATAATAGCCCAAACGAATTGGAACCAAACTGCCTCTTTTATATCCCGTTTAATACGACGAGCCGTCGGGTTAAATAACGCCGATAACAGCCTCGGGCATTTGACATGCCAACAAAAATAAAAAAAGAGTAAAAAGGTTTACACAGAGCCCTAATCTATGGGAAAGGAATTTCAACCAGTGGCCCTGTTGCACGTCTGCGCCTTTTTCTCCATGGTGATTTGTCCTTGGGAAGGAGAGTCGTAATGGCCTCCTGTAAAAAGAAAAAGGAAGCAAGGAAAAGAGTACCCTGTTCGGCCGTAAACAATGCAAGTTTTTAAATAAACCTGAAGAAGATATATGCGAGAGTCCGAATATGGTCAAGCCGAACTCTGGACTAACGAAGTGCTGTATGCCCATATTGCCGCCCAAGGTATTTTAAGGGCATAATTGTGTACGCGAGGTACGTAAGCTGCTACCTTATGGGGCAGTCGACCGGGGCACAACTGCCAATCGAGCTCAGGTTCCTCTGAGCTTCCATATTCTAGTGCAGACCAGGCTCGTTTATCCGTATATGTAGTCTTGACGACTAACGAGCTGTTCGGCCTAAATAGGCCACTTTGGACTTCGGCCGCTAGGGCGGCAGTGTCATCCTCCGTGCGGAGGGAACGCTCCATGTTTACATTGACCGTGATAACGCCACGTGGTCTAGGCATTTTGAGCTGGAGGTAGGCATGATGTGGGACTGCATTGAAGCGGGCGAATGCCATTCTTCCGAGTAGTGCATGATAGCCACTGCGGAATGGAGCGATGTCAAAGATTAGTGCTACTTCTCGAGCTTGCGTTGTATTCCCTCGAAGAGGAAAGGGTGATGCAGCACAATAGCGTAAGTATTTCCCTCAGTTTTTGAGAACCAAGGTATCAATCCAGTAGGAGACCACGCGCGAGTCCCTCGCACCTGCACAAACAAATAAGAACTTCGCAGCCAACGCGATAAGGGGTTTTCAATCCCTTTACGGTCACTTACGAAAGTGAGATCTGATAGAGATGATAGTTTGATATTTTTGGTATTTTTGGATATAAGAACAGAAAGTAAAAGTGGAATAGTAAAGTAGATTGTAGATTGATATGTTGAGAATAGACTCGGGGGACATAGGTTTCTCTAGTGGCTTCTCTCATGATAGCATAATTCTACGACGGGTAAACAAATTACTGTCGAGCAATTAATAGAAAAGTGAATACTTATGAGACTATCTAGGCATGATCATTGTATATAGGCATCACGTCCGATACAAGTAGACCGAAACGATTCTGCATCTACTACTATTACTCCACACATCGACCGCTATCCAGCATGCATCTAGAGTATTAAGTTCATAAGAACAGAGTAACGCCTTAAGCAGGATGACATGATGTAGAGGGATAAACTCAAGCAATATGATATAAACCCAATCTTTTTATCCTCGATGGCAACAATACAATACATGCCTTGTTGCCCCTACTATCACTGGGAAAGGACACCGCAAGATTGAGCCCAAAGCCAAGCACTTCTCCTAGTGCAAGAACTATAGATCTAGTAGGCCAAACCAAACCAATAATTCGAAGAGACTTGCAAGGATATTATAATCATACATAAAGAGTTCAGAAAAGGACCAAATATTTCTCATAGATAATCTTGATCATAAACCCACAATTCATCGGATCTCGACAAACACACCGCAAAAAGAGATTACATTGAATAGATCTCCTCAAAGTCCTAGGAGAACTCGGTATTGAGATCCAAAGAGAGAGAAGAAGCCATCTAGATACTAGCTATGGACCCGAAGGTCTGTGGTAAACTACTCACAACTCATGGTGAGGCGATGATGATGATGTAGAAGCACTCCTTAGTAGATCCCCCTCCGGCGGAGCTCCGGAACAGGCCCCAAGATGGGATCTCACCGGAACAGAAGGTTGAGGCAGTGGAACTAGGGCTTTCTCTGTTGTCCTTATAGTTTTGGGGTACATAGGTATATATAGGAGGAAGGAGGGCACCGGGGGCCAAACGTGGGGCCCACGAGGCAATGGGGCGCGCCCTATAGGGGGGGTGCACCCCCCACCCTCGTGGACACCACGTCTGCCCTACTCCGTGGTTCTCAAGTCTCTCGTGCGTATTTTGCTCCAAAAATATCTCTCCCGAAGTTTCATTCCATTTGGACTCCGTTTGATATTCCTTTTCTGTAAAACCCTGAAATTGGCAAAAAATAGCAATCTGGACTGGGCCTTTGGGTCAATAGGTTAGTCCAAAAAATAATATAAAAGTGTATAACAAAGCCCATTAAACATAAAAAATATCATAAATAATAGCATGGAACAATAAAAAATTATAGATACGTTGGAGACGTATCAAGCATCCCCAAGCATAATTCCTGCTCGTCCTTGAGTAGGTAAATGATAAAAACAGAATTTTTGATGTGAAATGCTAACCAACATAGTTTTTCAATGTAATTCTCTTAATTGTGGCTTGAATGTTCAGATCTGAAAGATTCAAGACAAAAGTCTATATTGACATAAGAAATAATAATACTTCAAGCATACTAACAAAGCAATCATGTCTTCTCAAAATACTATGGCTAAAGGAAGTTATACCTACAAAATCATATAGTCTGGCTATGCTCCCTCTTCATCACACAAAATATTCATATCATGCACAACCCCGGTTTCAGCCAAGCACTTGTTTTCATACTCAATTTTTTCAAACCTTTCAACTTTCACGCAATACATGAGCATGAGCCATGGATATAGCACTATGGGTGGATTGGTGGTTGTGGAGAAGACAAAAAGGAGGGAGATAGTCTCACATCGACTAGGCGTATCAATGGGCTATGGAGATGCCCATGAATAGATATCAATGTGAGTGAGTAGGGATTGCCATGCAACGGATGCACTAGAGCTAAATATGTATGAAAGCTCAACAAAAGAAACTAAGTGGGTGTGCATCCAACTTGCTTGCTCACGAAGACCTAGGGCATTTGAGGAAGCCCATTGTTGGAACATACAAGCCAAGTTCTATAATGAAAATTCCCACTAGTATATGAAAGTGACTAAACATGAGACTTTCTATCATGAAGAACATGGTGCTACTTTGAAGCACAAGTGTGGAAAAAGATAGTGGCAATTGTCCCTTTTTTTCTTTTCTTTTCTTTTCTTTTTTTTACTTTTTTTGGAGGGGCCTTTTCTTTTGTTCGGCCTTTCCTCACAAGGGACAATGCTCTAGTAATGATGATCATCACACTTATATTGAATTACAACTCGATATTACAACTCGATACTAGAACAAAGTATGGCTCTATATGAATGACTCCGGCGGTGTACCGGGATGTGCAATGAATCAAGAGTGACATGTATGAAGAATTTATGCATGGTGGCTTTGCCACAAATACAATGTCAACAACATGATCATGCATGGCAATATGACAATATGAAGCGTGTCATGTGAACGGAACGGTGGAAAGTTGCATGGCAATATATCTCGGAATGGCTATGGATATGCCATGATAGGTAGGTATGGTGGCTGTTTTGAGGAAAATATATGGTGGCTATTTTGAGGAAGGTATATAGTGGGTGTATGGTACCGGCGAAAGTTGCGTAGTACGAGAGAGGCTAGAAATGGTGGAAGGGTGAGAGTGCGTATAATCCATGGACTCAACATTAGTCATAAGAACTCATATACTTATTGCAAAAATTTACGAGTCATCAAAACAAAGCAATCAACGCATGCTCCTAGGGGGAGGTTGGTAGGAGTTCACCATCGCGCGCCCCCAACCTCCACACAAAGGATGACACTCTACAAATACCTCATGCTCTAACTTCGTCACATAGCGGTTCACCATACGTGCATGCTACTGGAATCACTCACTTTAACACAAGTATTTCTCAATTTCATAATAACTCCACTAGCATGACTCTAATATCACTATCCTCATATCTCAAAACAATTATCAAGCATCCAACTTTTCTTCATATTCAATGCACTTAGTATGAAAGTTTTTACTACATTGATCTTGGATGCCTATCATGTGAAGGCTAGTTTTATAGCAAAAGCACATTACCATGCTGTTCTAATAGACTCTCAAAAGGATATAAGTGAAGCATGAGAGATCAACAATTTCTACAAAATATAATTACCACCATTCTCTAAAAGATATAAGTGAAGCACTAGAGCAAAAACTATTTAACTCAAAAGATATAAGTGAAGCACATAGAGTGTTCTAACGATTCCTAGGCCATATTTATCTCTCTCAAAAAGGTGTGTCCAGTAAGGATAATTGTGGCAAACTAACAAGCAAAGACTCAAATTATACATGACACTCCAAGTAAAACACATATCATGTGGTGAATAAAAATATAGCTCCGAGTATAGTTACCGATAGATGAAGACGAAAGAGGGGATGCCTTCCCGGGGCATCCCCGAGCTTAGGATTTTGGTTGTCTTTGAATTTTACCTTGGGGTGCCTTGGGCATCCCCAAGCTTAGTCTCTTGCCACTCTTTGTTCCATAGTCCATCAAAGCAATACTCAAAACCTGAAAACTTCACAACACAAAACTTAGACAATAATCTCGTGAGCTCCGTTAGTATAAGAAAACAAACCACCACTCAAAGGTACTGTAATGAACTCATTCTTTGTTTATATTGGTGTTAAACCTACTGTATTCCAACTTCTCTATGATTCATATCTGATACGTCCAAAACGTATCTATAATTTCTGCTTGCTCCATGCCCTTTTTGTGTGATATTGCTATGATATTTATGCACTTCCATACACTTTTGATCATATTTGGACTAACCTACTAATGGTTGCAAAAGTGCACAATGTTCTTGTTTTACACTTTATTGTGTAGGAATTACTTGGAAAGTGACAAAAACGCAAAAGGAGTCGTATTGGAGTAGGACTCTGACTTTCCTGAAATCTGTCTGATAACGTTTTTTAAATATGGTCCTGTTCCGGCCCGAAGACGACGTCAAACGGAAAAAGTCTAGTTGCGAAAGTTGTGGGGAATTTCGAGGCGATGCTTCTGGATATAAAATTCGTCCAAATCGGAGTCCGAACGGCCGAGTAAAGCCCGTTTTACTGAGGCCCAAAATCTGATGACGGGAATCCGATAGTCTGTATAAAGAGAGGAAACCTAGGTCACCAAGGGCCACGAATTTTCCTCCTCCCGAGCCGCCTTCTTGGAGGGGAGGACCAGAACCATTGCAGCACCATCCACAAGGAAGAAGGGGGGCCAAGGAGCCACTGCCCCCTAGGGCCGCCGCCGCCGCCTCCGTGGCTGCCGCCGGCCGTCTCCTCCTCGCGGGGCTGCACCTCTCCATCAACACCATCATCAACCTCCTCCTCACCATGTCCATGTGTGAGTAGTCTTCTCCTGGGCCGGGGGCTCGTACGTGTAGCTATGTGGTTATCTCTCTCTCCCATGATGTGATCTTCGTTGTGATCATAGGCTATGTTAATCTAGGGTGATCCCATGATATTTCCCCTTCCTCTATGTATTGGATTGATGTACTCACTTGTCTTTATCTAGTATAATCCCCGAGACCAAGGTGACAGCGGTCTATTGGACATGGATTAGAAAAATATTTTCATGAGTGATTTCCTCTCTTGTGTGTTGATTGAAGATTGAGAGTCTCTTGGTGCTTGTCTTTGACTATCCTTTAGATATGTTGTGGTGATTGTGGGACTCTCTTTTGATGGCCGCGGTGACATTGGGAAATCCTTAGATTGAGAACTACGAACTTTGAGGTGTGCTTTTGTAGCCCTACATAATTCTCGTCCTCTCTTGGCCACGAAGGAATGACCTCCGGGTGCGTCTCCATTGCATGTTTTATGGGAAATATCGTGTGATTCGATTATGTTAATGTTGTTGGGAGTTGCCTCTAGTGAAAGTATGATCCCTAGGCCTTGTTTCCACCATTGCAATACCATTTGTGCTCACGTTTACCACTTGTTTGCTTGCTGCACTTTTTATTACAGATTTATATTACTTTGCTTTGCCACTCCTATCATCCATATTTTACCATCTCTTCGCCGAACTAGTGCACCTATACAACTCCTAGTTGTATTAGGTGTGTTGGGGACACAAGAGACTTCTTGTATCTTAGTTGCAGGGTTGCTTGAGAGAGACCATCTTCAACCTCTACTTCCCTGAGTTCGATAAACCTTAGGTCATCCACTTGAGGGAAATTGCTGCTGTCCTACAAACCTCTGCGCTTGGAGGCCCAACATAGTCTACAAGAGTAGAAGCGTGTGTAGACATCAAGCTATTTCTGGCGTCGTTGCCGGGGAAGTGAGTGCTTGAAGGTATATCTTTAGATCTTGCAATTAAATCTTTTTTGTTTCTTGTTTTTATTTCACTAGTTATGCTTATGGACAACCTTGCTATTGGATCGTTGCTTGCGGGAAGACGCCCCACACCTGTAGTGGTTGCTCCTCCCCCTACTGAAATTGTGCCCTATAAAATACCAGCTGGTATTATCGATTATGTTTTGGCTAATCGTTATGCAGGAGACAAACATCTCGGTGAACACTTGCTATATCTGTCACAACTATGTTCATTATTTAAGCTTGCAGGTGTATCAAGGGAGTTTGTCATGAGGAAATTATTTGCCTTGGCACTGAAAGGAAAAGCATTGGAATGGTATAGGCTACTAGATGACTCTCACCTACTGGACTGGGAAGAAATCCAGTCTCTCTTTTACTCCAAGTTTTATCCTCTTCATGAAGTCCATGAGAATAGGAATTATATTTATAATTTCTATCCTCATGACGGAGAGAGCATAGCTCAAGCTTGGGGGAGACTGAAAATGTTAATGCTAAAATGTCCTAACCATGGGCTCCCCAAAGATATAATTATTACTAATTTCTATGCGATGCTTTCTCAACAGGATAAAGATTTGCTCGACGCTTCCTCTATGGGTTCTTTCACAAACAAAAAGATTGATGCTAAATGGGAACTCCTTGAAAGAATTCAACGCAACACTGAAGATTGGGAGATCGACAAAGGTAAAGAGTCAGGTATAATTTATGAGTATGATTGCATTAAGTCCTTTGTTGAAACTACAAGTTTTAATAAGTTTAGTGCTAAGTTTGGGCTTGATTCTCAACTCCTTGTTGATTTCCTCAAATCATTTGCTTCACATCTTAATATGCCTAAGGAGGATTGGATCAAGTATCATAAACCTTTTAAAGAGATTTGCAAAGAAAATGAAATTGTTCATGATGATTGCAACATGCATGATCCAATTCCTAAAAATGAAGTTTTATATAAGCATGTTAATTTTTGTGGAGTGGATAGACCTTGTGAAAGGCCTACGATCGAAGAAGAGAAGTATTGTAAGCAACATAAGCATGAAAGAACAATCACTTGGGTCAGAGATTTAAATGAAATTGCTAGAGAATTGTGTGACCTTTATCCTTTTACTTGTGAACTTTGCCGTATAGAGGGTCACTTTAATTTTCAATGCATGAACTTTCAAAACATAACTGTTAACCGGTTGTGTGATAACATGATCATCTCTGATCTTTATGATGAGCTTATGTTATTTTTGATGTGTGAAGAGTTATCAGAAAAGACTTCTTGGCTGGATGATAATGCCATAGGAATAAAAAACACTTTGCAAAATTGCCATCTCTATTGTGTTGTTAATTGCCATGAAAATGATTACATAAGTAAGATTAGAAAGGAGGGAACTTTACCAAAGTATAAAAATGTCTCTTATATTTCTGCTAATAAAAAGGAGAGTTTCTCCCAAGTTTCCCCTATTGTTTCTAATGATAAACCAGGATATGTGGATAAGCTTCATCTCCAACCACTCCCCCCTAAGGTGAAGAAGAAGAAAAAGAAGAGGAGGAGGAAGCGGAGCAAGAAGGAAGAAGAATGGGTATCAACCTGGCCTGAGCATATTCCTCCCATCAACTTTTATCCTAACGGTTGTAAGTTTAAAGAAGAAGGTGAAGTTTATTGCCTTAATTATCATCTTGATGATACGTCCGTAGGTACTATTGAAGATGATTTTGATTATGATATGCATGTTACTTATTGTGATTGGGAAAATGATGATAATGCTACTTATGATCTTGAAAATCTTTTTGATACCAACTCTGAAAGTGATGATATGGGAAGCTCTAAGCTTGGGGATGATAGGATTGCAAATCCTTTACCCACTAGTGATGTGATAATTGATAATTCTCTTGCTAGTAAGAATAAAGATAACATGTTTACAAATATAGTTGCTAGCAATGATAATGCTCTTCTCTACCATGATGATGTTATAACTCCAATCTATAGTGATTATAAAGGTACCTATGACATAAGGAGAAATTATCCTTATGAAACTTGTCATAATCATGGAGGGAATTACTCCCTTGTTGAACACCACCCTCTTAATACACAATTAATCTATAGTGTTCAAGTTGTTTATGATAGTCCTACTCCCACTATTACCAATGAGAAAGAAGATGCTTATGTGGAGAGTAAGAGTAGCTTTTTGCATGTGGATCATGGTAACAATGCTTTATGTGATGCTTATATTGTTGAGTTTATTCGTGATCCCACTGAAAATTATTATGAGAAGGGAACATATGCTTATAGATATTTCAATAATATTAAGTTCCCTCTCTTTATGTTGAAGGTTTTGAAGCTGCACTTGTTTTGTCTTCCTATGCTTATTGCTTTGTGCTTCAATGAATTATTCTATTGCAATATTCCTATGCATAGGAAGCATGTTAGGCTTAAATGTGTTTGGTATTTGCTTCTTGATGCTCTCTTTTGTTCTTCAACTCTTATTCCTACGAGAGCATCATTAAAGTCTTAAGCCTATCTTTATGGCTATAAAGAAAGAGCTCTAGGGAGACAACCCTTGTTATCTTTGCTTTCAGTTTTTAGTGGTCTTGATGTTTGTTACTACTGTAGCAACATCATTGTATCTTTATTTTTCAACTTTGTGCCAAGTGTAACCTCTGATTGCAAGAAAGTTCAAAAGTTGTGACGTGCTGTCCAGGAAACAGATTCTGTCCTTGGTCAGAAAAATTCGTATAAAATCACCAGATCATCTTTTTGGTCTGAATTTTATTGACAGCGTGCTCTATACAATTGTCTTTCAGGCGTCTGTTCTGAGTTTTTTTATTAGAGTTGCAGAAGTTCCCCGAAAAAATCATTTACTACCTGCTGGTCTGTTTTTCACAGATTCTGTCCTGTTTTGCCTTTCCTTCATTTTGCAAACCTTGAGCTTGCTTTTTCTTTGCAAAAACCTTTTCGCAATCATGAGAAACAGTAGACCTTCAAGAATATCCTTATTTCCAGCAAGGAACAATTATTTTATTATGGGTACTAACCTCGCTAATCAGATTATGATGAGTTATGTATGAAGGGAGTTTTCAAGTGTGCGAGGGAAGATGATAAAAAGATTCAGGAGTGTCAAACGCTCAAGCTTGGGATGCCCCCATGCACCCCCAAGAAATATTCAAGAAGACTCAAGCATCTAAGCTTGGGGATGCCCCCGTGCATCCCCTTCTCCATCAACAATTATCAGTTCGTCTTTCGTTCCACTATATTTTTATCACTTCATGTGTTATGTGCTATGCTTGGAGCGTCTTGCTTTTAGTTTCCTTTTTAGTTTTCTTTAGTCTTGCTTGCTGGTCATAACGAGTTGGAACTCAGCCTTCTTTGTGTGGGAGAGAAACACGCTCCACTTCAACCTAGAACATAACATAGAATTTTCATGTCTATCTTTGCTGTGTGTGTTCTTGGTCTTTCAATAGCTACTATCATGTTCAGCTCTTAGTTTTCATGCTTATCTTTTTAAAGAGCTTTTGTTTAGTTGGTCGCTGGGACTCTCTATAGTTATCATGCTTATCTTATTAAGAGAGTTGGCTTCTGTTGCATTGGTTGATATGTCTATGATAAAAATGCTATGTGCATAATGGTGCTTAGTAGTTCATGTTTTCTTATGGTTAATCTCAAATAGCTGGGGGGTTCCCAATGTGTTATTGGAGTACCAACATGATTTGTTTGCCTACGATGTGGTATGGTTTAGTGATATCTTCCTCCAGGAATTTATTTTGATTGACTTGGCGTATGCTCACGCATATTTAATACTGTAAAGAAAGTCTATCAAGCCTTGATGATCTTTAATTTCTGAGCAGTGATATAACTTTCATGCCTGATTCAATGTTGCTTTGTCGCTCTGCATGATTATGACCATCATTGCTCTCTTAGTTGGTCGCTCCCAGTCTTTTGCTAACCTTCGCCTGTACTAAGCGGACTGACTGCTTGTGCATCCAAAATCCTTTAAACCAGTTATGCCATATGAGTCCACCATACCTTCCTATACATGGTATTTACCTGCCATTCCTAACGAAGACTTTCATGTACCATCTCGAAATTAATAAAAAAAGCATTTCTCTTTTGTGCCTCTGTTTTAGCTCATGAGGAAGTAGTAGTTAATTCATGATCTTTTTAAGTTGGACAAGCTTCACCCCGCGATTGCATGTCTAATGTGCAAACCCTTAATACGAGAAGGAACTGACATAGAGTGCGCCCGGCTCATTAAAAAAATATAATACAACAAACAAACCCTCCTTCACGCTTTGTTCATGAGAAATCAGAAAACTTTGGCAGTGATAAACAAAGGAGATTAAGAGGATGTGATCGTCCTCATGCGGGAGCCGTTCCTCGAAACTTGTCCAGCTCGAGAAGTAATTGAGTTATCTACTAGCATTCATTGACGAAATATGCATCTCTAAAAAATAATTTTACCTCTGTTTTAAAAACCAAGAGCTCTGGTACATGTTTAGTTTTTGTTTCTGACCACGGGTTTTCAACCTTGCCATCAAAAGCCACGGTTCGAGAGTCTCCACCTTCTTTAAAGCACCAACTATTTAGAGCATGATTTTCATTCTGAGTGTAATGTGCATTGTCCCAAAGTACCATTGTCTTTTGCATGATTATGATATCGTTTATTCTGAAATCATTGTATCTAGTCGTCACTTAAACCTTGGAGGTGCCCCTGCATTTATGTTTTGCTTCACTAAAGGGGGCAAGCGAGATATCACTTTGTCATATTTGCACACCATGCTCACTACAAATCTATTGAGTGTTTCAGTATCATATTGTAAAACTTTCAGTTCTTTGTGATTTTCTCATGAGGCAACTTAATTACTACAGATTCATTGTCTCAGTAAGCACTTGTCATGTGACTGTGAAAAGTTCTTATATGGTTAATAGCATGTCACCACAGAAATTATGCTTGTTATCATTTACCTACTCGAGGACGAGCAGGAATTAAGCTTGGGGATGTTGATACGTCCAAAACGTATCTATAATTTTTGCTTGCTCCATGCCCTTTTTGTGTGATATTGCTATGATATTTATGCACTTCCATACACTTTTGATCATATTTGGACTAACCTACTAATGGTTCCAAAAGTGCACAATGTTCTTGTTTTACACTTTATTGTGTAGGAATTACTTGGAAAATGACAAAAACGCAAAAGGAGTCGTATTGGAGTAGGACTCTGACTTTCCTGAAATCTGTCTGATAACGTTTTTTAAAGATGGTCCCGTTACGGCCCGAGGACGATGTCAAACGGAAAAAGTCTAGTTGCGAAAGTTGTGGGAATTTCGAGGCGATGCTTCTGGATATAAAATTCATCCAAATCGGAGTCCGGACGGCCGAGTAAAGCCTGTTTTACTGAGGCCCAAAATCTGATGACGGGAATCCGAGAGTCTATATAAAGAGAGGAAACCTAGGTCACCAAGGGCCACGAATTTTCCTCCTCCCGAGCCGCCGTCTTGGAGGGGAGGACCAGCACCATTGCAGCACCATCCACAAGGAAGAAGGGGGGCCAAGGAGCCGCTGCCCCCTAGGGCCGCCGCCGCCCCGAGGGCCGCCGTCGCCGCCTCCGTGGCTGCCGCCGGCCGTCTCCTCCTCGCGGGGCTGCACCTCTCCATCAACACCATCATCAACCTCCTCCTCACCATGTCCATGTGTGAGTAGTCTTCTCCGGGGCCGAGGGCTCGTACGTGTAGCTATGTGGTTATCTCTCTCTCCCATGATGTGATCTTCATTGTGATCATAGGCTATGTTAATCTAGGGTGATCCCATGATATTTCCCCTTCCTCTATGTATTGGATTGATGAACTCACTTGTCTTTATCTAGTATAATCCCCGAGACCAAGGTGACAGCGGTCTATTGGACATGGATTAGAAAAATATTTTCATGAGTGATTTCCTCTCTTGTGTGTTGATTGAAGATTGAGAGTCTCTTGGTGCTTGTCTTTGACTATTCTTTAGATATGTTGTGGTGATTGTGGGACTCTCTTTGGATGGCCGCGGTGACATTGGGAAATCCTTAGATTGAGAACTACGAACTTTGAGGTGTGCTTTTGTAGCCCTACATAATTCTTGTCCTCTCTTGACCACGAAGGAATGACCTCCGGGTGCGTCTCCATTGCATGTTTTATGGGAAATATCGTGTGATTCGATTATGTTAATGTTTTTGGGAGTTGCCTCTAGTGAAAGTATGATCCCTAGGCCTTGTTTCCACCATTGCAATACCATTTGTGCTCACGTTTACCACTTGTTTGCTTGCTGCACTTTTTATTACAGATTTATATTACTTTGCTTTGCCACTCCTATCATCCATATTTTACCATCTCTTCGCCGAACTAGTGCACATATACAACTCTGATGGGCCTCGAACCCCTCGTTGGTTACCCCAAGTGGAAGGTGTAAGATGCAGTAAGTAGAAGTGTTTTCCCCTAGCAAAGATGCCAAGGATCGATTCCCCAGAGACTCCTAGGTTCAACAAGTAGGTGTCAATTGCTACGGCGCCAGATTAGTCGCAACCAACGTGGACCTGCACACAGATACAAATAACTTTGCTCCCAACGAGTACAGAGAGGTTGTCAATCTCTCCGGCCTTGTAGTTCACAAAGGGTTAAAAGCAATGATAGTAGTGATAGATAGTTTTTGCGATAGTAGGTAAATAGCGAAAAGTAAATAGTGGACGTGATCAATGATGGTAATATGGACCGGAGTCTCATGATGTTCACTAGTGATGTCTCTCTCCCAAAAGACGATAAAACAGCTATGTGAGGTAAACAAATTACAGCTGGGCAATTGACAGGACCACGAACGCAAACCAATGCTGACTACATTGCAAGAAAGGTTGAGGTTCAAAGCATGGGCGGTACGCCAAAGTAAGTAGACCGAAATCCATCAATATCTACTACTAATCATCCACCTTGAGATATCTATCCAGAACATCTCGCTGGTATTAAGTTGCGAGTCCCACCCATAGTGTAAACTCAATGCAACAGACAACTGCATTAAAAGAACTTTGCGTAGAGTAAACAATCCTTGCACCCGCGGGCACAAGCACCGTTGTTTTCCCCCTTGTGGCAACAGCACATCCCCTAGACTCATGTTTCTGTCACTCAAGCTAGTCATCGAGGGGCATGAACCCACAATCGAGCATAACGTTCCCTCTTGGAGTCACTACCTACTACTCGGCCAAAGCAATAAGTAACAACGGAGAACATGCAAGAATTACTTATGAACTAAAATATAAAAGAGGTGAATCAAATATATTACTCAAGATCAATCTGAACATAATCTCATAATCCATCGGATCCCAGCAAACTCAACATAGCAACAGCATAAGGATTACATAGGTGCCTCGATCATGTAGGGCAGCTCACGAGGACTAATTAGTGAAGCACAAGAACGGGAGGAGAACATCACATAGGTACTGGTCATGGACTCATGGTCCAAGGGAGACTACTCACGAGTCATCCGGGAGGCGTCCATGGTGGTGGAGAAGCTCTCGGTGGTGATCCTCCCCTCCGGCAGGGTGCCGGGAAGAGTTCTCCTGGTGCTCCCGATCTTGGAAGCGGCGGCGGCGGCGGAACAGAGATGGGATCGCGAAAAGAAGTCCTTTTTCTGAGGGTTTCGGAGGTCCCTCTAAATATATGACAAAGGGGGCACCGGACGGGCTTCGGGGGGCCCAGGCCCCCCCCCCCCGGCGCGGCCCAGGGGGGCGCGCCCACAGGGCGCCTGGAGCCCCTGTGGCCACCCCAGGCTGCCCTTCGGACGCAGTGTTGTTTCCGGATCGCTGATTTTTTATATAATTTTTCTGGATTTTTCTGGGCAGTTCTCGAAACGTGAAAACCTGAAATACAAAAACAGCCGAAAACAGAAACTGGCACTGGGGTGCACTGGATTAGTAAGTTAGTCCAAATATGATCAAAAGTGAATGGAAGTGTATGAATATCATAGCAATATCACCCAAAAGTGGCATGGAGCAAGCAGAAATTATAGATACGTTTTGGACGTATCAACATCCCCAAGCTTAATTCCTGCTCGTCCTCGAGTAGGTAAATGATAACAAGAATAATTTCTGTGGTGACATGCTATTAACCATATAGGACTTTCTCATAGTCATATGACAAAAGCTTACTGAGACAATGATTCTAAAGTAATTAAGTTGCCTCAAGAGAAAATCACAAATGACTGAAAGTTTTACAACATGAAACTGAAACATCAAAAAGATTTGCAATGAACATGATGTGCAAATATGATAAAGTGATATCTAGCTTGTCCCCTTTAGTGATGCAAAACATAAATGCAAGGGCACCTTCAAGGTTTAAGTGATGACTAGATACAATCATTTCAGAATAAACGATATCACAATCATGCAAAAGACAATGCTACTTTGGGACAATGCACATTACACTCAGAATGACAATCATGCTCTCAGTAGTTGGTGCTTCAATCATGAAGGTAAAAAGAAAGGTTAAGTGCTAAAGCTTTTTATTTTGAAAACATGGAAGCAATTGTGTCAACGGTAGTAGTACTTCATATGTGTCATGTATAAAACATCCTATAAGTTGCAAGCCTCATGCATCGAATACCAATAGTGCTCGCTCCTTGTCCTAATTAGCTCGGATCCCCATGGGTTATCATTGCATTGCATATGTTTTAACCAAGTGTCACAAAGGGGTACCTCTATGCCACCTGTACAAAGGTCCAAGGAGATAAATCGCATTTGATTTCTCGTTTTTGATAGATCTCAACTTGAGGACATCCATACCGGGACAACATAGAAAATAGATGATGGACTCCTCTTTAATGCATAGGCATATTCTCATGAGAGATTGAGGATTAAGGTCCAAGCTAAAACTTCCACCATGATGCATGGCTTTGGTTGGCGGCCCAATGTTCTTCTCTAACAATATGCATATTAATTCAACCCACGGTAAATCACCCTTACTTCAGACAAGACGAACATGCATAGCAACTCACATGAAATTCAACAAAAGTGTGACAGTTGATGGCGTCCCCAGAAACATGGTTACCGCTCAGCAAGCAACTTATAAGAAATAAGATACATAAGCAACATATTCTTTACCACAATAGTTTTTAGGCTACTTTCCCATGAGCTATGTATTGCATGGTTAATTTGCTTAGTACAGGTGGAGGTTAGCAAAAAGACTGGGAGCGACCAACTAAGAGAGCAATGATGGTCATAATCATGCAGAGCAACGAAGCAATATTGAATCAGACATGGTAGTTATATCGCTACTTAGAAATAAAAGATCATCAAGGCTTGACAGACTTTCTTTACAGTCTTAAATATGCATGAGCATACGCCAAGTCAATCAAAATAAATTCTCGAAGGAAGATATTACTAAACCATACCACATCATAGGCAAACAAACCAAGTTGGTACTCCAATAACACATTGGGAATCCCCCAGCTATTCGAGATTAACCAAAAGAAAACCTGAACTACTAAGCATCATCATGCAAGTAGCATCTTTATCATAGACACATTAACCAATGCAACGGAAGCAAACTCTCTTAATAAGGTGAGCATGGTAATTAAAGAGAGTTCAAGCAACCAACTAAATAAAAGCTCTTGAAAAGATAAGCATGAATACTAAGAGCAGGGCACGATAGTAGCTATTAAAAGACAAAGAACACACACAGGATAGATAGACATGAAAATTCTATGTAATGTTCTAGGCAGAAGTGGAGCGTGTTTCTCTCCCACATAAAGGAATGCTGGGTTCCGACTCGTTATGAAAAACTAAAAAGAAAACTAAAAGCAAGACGCTCCAAGCATAGCACATAACACATGAAGTGATAAAAATATAGCGAAACGAAAGACGAACTGATAATGTTGATGGAGAAGGGGATGCACGGGGGCATCCCCAAGCTTAGACGCTTGAGTCTCCTTGAATATTTCTTGGGGTGCACAGGGGCATCCCCAAGCTTGAGCGCTTGACACTCCTGAATCTTTTTATCATCTTCCCTCGCACACTTGAAAACTCCCTTCATACACAACTCATCATAATCTGATTAGCGAGGTTAGTACCCTTAATAAAATAATTATACCTTGCTGGAAATAAGGATATTCTTGAAGTTCTACTGTTTCTCAAGATTGACAAAAGGTTTTTGCAAAGAAAAAGCAAGTTCTTAATTTGCAAAGTGAAGGTAAGGCAAAACAGGACAGAATCTGTGAAAAACAAAACAGCAGGCAGTAATTGATCTGTTCGGGATACTTCTGCAATTCAAATCAAAAAACTCAGAACTGACGCACGAAAGACAATTATATAGAGAACGCTGTAGAAAAAATTCAGACCAAAAAGATGACCTGATGATTTTATACGAATTTTTATATCCAAGGACAGAATCTGTTTCCTGGACAGCACCTCACAACTTTTGAACTTTCTAGCAATCAGAGGCTATACTTGGCACAAATATGAAAAGCAAAGATACAATGATGATGCTACAGCAGTAAACAACATCAATACACAACAAAATAAAAAAAATATTCATGTGGGCTGCCTCCCAAAAGCACTTTCTTTTATGCCTTTAAGCTAGGCATAATGCATAGATCAAGTTTTATCAAGAGTAAAAGAATAGCTAGCCCGTACAACGGACTTAAAAGGTAACTTGAACTTCTTACGAGGGAAGTGTTCCATCCCTTTCTTGAGAGGAAACTGAAATTTTATATTACCCTCTTTCATGTCAATGACAGCACCAACGGTGCGCAAAAAGGGACGTCCCAAAATAATTGGACATGAAGGATCACATTCAATATCCATAATAGTGAAATCAACGGGCACATAATTATCATTGACAACAATAAGAACATCATCGATCCTCCCCAAAGGTTTCTTTATGGAAGAATCAACGAGAACATTACCAAAAGAACAAGAATCAAAAGGTTTCAATTTGAGCATATCATATAGTCTTTTGGGCATAATAGAAGTACTAGCTACAATATCACATAAAGCAAAGCATGAGAAATTGTTTATCTTAATTTTAATCATAGAATCTCAACCATCTTCTAGCTTTCTAGGTATGGAGGCTTCTACTCTAAGTTTCTCCTCCCTAGCTTTGATAAGAGCATTAGTGACATGCTCTGTGAAGGCAAGATTAAGCGTGCTAGTGTTGGGATCTTTAGCCATTCCTTGTAGAAAGGTGACAACTTCTGAAATACTACAATTATCGAAATCAATTTTATCATTAGTGGGCAGAATTGTAGTGTCATCCTCTTTGTTTAATTCACTCTCTATTATAAGAGTTTGAACGTCTTCCCAAGTTTGGGGAAGCTTAGGAGCAATTTTAAACCGAGGCTCATACTTTTTTCGTGGAAGACCATGCCATGGGCATAACTCTCCGTCATAACTAGTGTAATCACAAGGTTTATTTTTTTTTGTAAATCCCGTCAGAGATAAGTGGGGCAATGGAAGTAGGGGTGTACTCCTCCCATTTAGTGTTTTTGGTAGAACCCATAGTAGCAAGCAAGCAAGATAACTATTTTTTTGTGATTTTCGATAAAAGGAACTAAAGCAAAAATGAAAGGTAAACTAACAAGACTAAAAAGCCAAGGTAAAAGATAGTATGCAACTCCCCTATCCTGAAGAGTGGAGTCCCCGGCAACGGCGCCAGAAAATACTCCTTGATGGGCCTCGAACCCCTCGTTGGTTACCCCAAGTGGAAGGTGTAAGATGCAGTAAGTAGAAGTGTTTTCCCCTAGCAAAGATGTCATGGATCGATTCCCCAGAGACTCCTAGGTTCAACAAGTAGGTGTCAATTGCTACGGCGCCAGATTAGTAGCAACCAACGTGGACCTGCACACAGATACAAATAACTCTGCTCCCAACGAGTATAGAGAGGTTGTCAATCTCTCCGGCCTTGTAGTTCACAAAGGGTTAAAAGCAATGATAGTAGTGATAGATAGTTTTTGCGATAGTAGGTAAATAGCGAAAAGTAAATAGTGGATGTGATCAATGATGGTAATATGGACCGGAGTCTCATGATGTTCACTAGTGATGTGTCGGGGGAAACTGTCCGCCACGAACACCTATGGGACCGGAGCCCCTTGTCTGTGCGGTACGAGGGCGGAGGGAGCACAAAGAGCAGATCGAAGCAGACGCGCGGGCAGTTTTACCCAGGTTCGGGCCGCACGGATGCGTAAAACCCTACTCCTGCTTGGTTGTGTATTGAGTGGGACGCTCGGGAGCTTGAAGAAGCAGCTACACCGTGCGTGAGAGTAATCTAGGTTTCGAACCCCCTCCACGTTGTGCATGGGCCTCCTTTTATAGTGCAAGGGGTCACCGACAGGTGTCAACGTAGGAGAAAGGGGTAAAAATGTAAAAGAGGTGGTAGTTGTAACAGTGCGGGAACAGTGGAGCTACAGTACAGAACAGTGGTCTATACCTACTTTAACAGTGGGGGACAAGGGCATTTAATGCCCGTCGCCGTCGACCCCAAAAGCTCCCGCCTTAGCGTCTCCGTCCGCCACGGCGACGGATTTATCGCCGCGGTGTGCCACCGTGTACCCCAGGCTGCACAGCCATCCGCCACGCGTCCCTGGATAGGCCCCAGGGCGACGCGTGGGCCGATGAGCTGGAGCGCGGGCACACAGCGCAGCCTTCCCGGCAAGTACCTCGCCGGGGCCTTGATCTTGCCGGGCCCGGGAACTTGCCGCTCCCCGGGCCCCTTGCCGGGGCGCGCATAGCGCCGAGGCGATATCTTCCAGTCTTCCTGGCAAGCTCCTCTTGCCAGGGTCTCGTGCTGGTGGAACGGCCTTGAGCCTGGAACGGCCTTCCCGGCAAGCTCCTCTTGCCGGGGCCTCGATCTTCTGTCTTGTATACTTTGTTTTTGAATGGTTTAACAGGAGGCAGGAAGGTCTCCGGCGAGCACGCAGTAAACCTTGCCGCGGGAAGCTGCAACTGCCCGTGCACAAGTTGGGGTACTGGGGTACCCCTACCTTAGTACACCGACATGATGTCTCTCTCCCAAAAGACGATAAAACAGCTATGTGAGGTAAACAAATTACAGCTGGGCAATTGACAGGACCACGAACGCAAACCAATGCTGACTACATTTAAAGAAAGGTTGAGGTTCAAAGCATGGGCGGTACGCCAAAGTAAGTAGACCGAAATCCATCAATATCTACTACTAATCATCCACCTTGAGATATCTATCCAGAACATCTCGCTGGTATTAAGTTGCGAGTCCCACCCATAGTGTAAACTCAATGCAACAGACAACTGCATTAAAAGAACTTTGCGTAAAGTAAACAATCCTTGCACCCGCGGGCACAAGCACCGTTGTTTTCCCTCTTGTGGCAACAGCACATCCCCTAGACTCATGTTTCTGTCACTCAAGCTAGTCATCGAGGGGCATGAACCCACAATCGAGCATAACGTTCCCTCTTGGAGTCACTACCTACTACTCGGCCAAAGCAATAAGTAACAACGGAGAACATGCAAGAATTACTTATGAACTAAAATATAAAAGAGGTGAATCAAATATATTACTCAAGATCAATCTGAACATAATCTCATAATCCATCGGATCCCAGCAAACTCAACATAGCAACAGCATAAGGATTACATAGGTGCCTCGATCATGTAGGGCAGCTCACGAGGACTAATTAGTGAAGCACAAGAACGGGAGGAGAACATCACATAGCTACTGGTCATGGACTCATGGTCCAAGGGAGACTACTCACGAGTCATCCGGGGGGCGTCCATGGTGGTGGAGAAGCTCCCGGTGGTGATCCTCCCCTCCGGCAGGGTGCCGGGAAGAGTTCTCCTAGTGCTCCCGATCTTGGAAGCGGCGGCGGCGGCGGAACAGAGATGGGATCGCGAAAAGAAGTCCTTTTTCTGAGGGTTTCGGAGGTCCCTCTAAATATATGCCAAAGGGGGGCACCGGACGGGCTTTGGGGGGCCCAGGCGCCCCCCCCCCCCGGCGCGGCCCAGGGGGGGGGGGGCGCGCCCACAGGACGCCTGGAGCCCCTGTGGCCACCCCAGGCTGCCCTTCGGACGCAGTGTTGTTTCCGGATCGCTGATTTTTTATATAATTTTTCTGGATTTTTCTGGGCAGTTCTCGAAACGTGAAAACCTGAAATACAAAAACAGCCAAAAACAGAAACTGGCACTGGGGTGCACTGGATTAGTAAGTTAGTCCAAATATGATCAAAAGTGTATGGAAGTGTATGAATATCATAGCAATATCACCCAAAAGTGGCATGGAGCAAGCAGAAATTATAGATACGTTTTGGATGTATCAACATCCCCAAGCTTAATTCCTGCTCGTCCTCGAGTAGGTAAATGATAATAAGAATAATTTCTGTGGTGACATGCTATTAACCATATAGGACTTTCTCATAGTCATATGACAAAAGCTTACTGAGACAATGATTCTAAAGTAATTAAGTTGCCTCAAGAGAAAATCACAAATGACTGAAAGTTTTACAACATGAAACTGAAATATCAAAAAGATTTGCAATGAACATGATGTGCAAATATGATAAAGTGATATCTAGCTTGCCCCCTTTAGTGATGTAAAACATAAATGCAAGGGCACCTTCAAGGTTTAAGTGATGACTAGATACCATCATTTCAGAATAAACGATATCACAATCATGCAAAAGACAATGCTACTTTGGGACAATGCACATTACACTCAGAATGACAATCATGCTCTCAGTAGTTGGTGCTTCAATCATAAAGGTAAAAAGAAAGGTTAAGTGCTAAAGCTTTTTATTTTGAAAACATGGAAGCAATTGTGTCAACGGTAGTAGTACTTCATATGTGTCATGTATAAAACATCCTATAAGTTGCAAGCCTCATGCATCGAATACCAATAGTGCTCGCTCCTTGTCCTAATCAGCTCGAATCCCCATGGGTTATCATTGCATTGCATATGTTTTAACCAAGTGTCACAAATGGGTACCTCTATGCCACCTGTACAAAGGTCCAAGGAGATAAATCGCATTTGATTTCTCGTTTTTGATAGATCTCAACTTGAGGACATCCATACCGGGACAACATAGAAAATAGATGATGGACTCCTCTTTAATGCATAGGCATATTCTCATGAGAGATTGAGGATTAAGGTCCAAGCTAAAACTTCCACCATGATGCATGGCTTTGGTTGGCGGCCCAATGTTCTTCTCTAACAATATGCATATTAATTCAACCCACGGTAAATCACCCTTACTTCAGACAAGACGAACATGCATAGCAACTCACATGATATTCAACAAAAGTGTGACAGTTGATGGTGTCCCCAGAAACATGGTTACCGCTCAGCAAGCAACTTATAAGAAATAAGATACATAAGCAACATATTCTTTACCACAATAGTTTTTAGGCTACTTTCCCATGAGCTATGTATTGCATGGTTAGTTTGCTTAGTACAGGTGGAGGTTAGCAAAAATACTGGGAGCGACCAACTAAGAGAGCAATGACGGTCATAATCATGCAGAGCGACGAAGCAATATTGAATCAGGCATGGTAGTTATATCGCTACTTAGAAATAAAAGATCATCAAGGCTTGAGAGACTTTCTTTACAGTCTTAAATATGCATGAGCATACGCCAAGTCAATCAAAATAAATTCTCGAAGGAAGATATTACTAAACCATACCACATCATAGGCAAACAAACCAAGTTGGTACTCCAATAACACATTGGGAATCCCCCAGCTATTCGAGATTAACCAAAAGAAAACCTGAACTACTAAGCATCATCATGCAAGTAGCATCTTTATCATAGACACATTAACCAATGCAACGGAAGCAAACTCTCTTAATAAGGTGAGCATGGTAATTAAAGAGAGTTCAAGCAACCAACTAAATAAAAGCTCTTGAAAAGATAAGCATGAATACTAAGAGCAGAGCACGATAATAGCTATTAAAAGACAAAGAACACACACAGCATAGATAGACATGAAAATTCTATGTAATGTTCTAGGAAGAAGTGGAGCGTGTTTCTCTCCCACATAAAGGAATGCTGGGTTCCGACTCGTTATGAAAAACTAAAAAGAAAACTAAAAGCAAGACGCTCCAAGCATAGCACATAACACATGAAAGTGATAAAAATATAGCGAAACGAAAGACGAACTGATAATGTTGATGGAGAAGGGGATGCACGGGGGCATCCCCAAGCTTAGACGCTTGAGTCTCCTTGAATATTTCTTGGGGTGCACGGGGGCATCCCCAAGCTTGAGCGCTTGACACTCCTGAATCTTTTTATCATCTTCCCTCGCACACTTGAAAACTCCCTTCATACACAACTCATCATAATCTGATTAGCGAGGTTAGTACCCTTAATAAAATAATTATACCTTGCTGGAAATAAGGATATACTTGAAGTTCTACTGTTTCTCAAGATTGCCAAAAGGTTTTTGCAAAGAAAAAGCAAGTTCTTAATTTGCAAAGTGAAGGTAAGGCAAAACAGGACAGAATCTGTGAAAAACAGAACAGCAGGCAGTAATTGATCTGTTCGGGATACTTCTGCAACTCAAATAAAAAAACTCAGAACTGACGCACGAAAGACAATTATATAGAGAACGCTGTCGAAAAAATTCAGACCAAAAAGATGATCTGGTGATTTTATACGAATTTTTATATCCAAGGACAGAATCTGTTTCCTGGACAGCACCTCACAACTTTTGAACTTTCTAGCAATCAGAGGCGATACTTGGCATAAATATGAAAAGCAAAGATACAATGATAATGCTACAGCAGTAAACAACATCAATACACAACAAAAGCAAAAAAAAATATTCATGTGGGCTGCCTCCCAAAAGCACTTTCTTTTATGCCTTTAAGCTAGGCATAATGCATAGATCAAGTTTTATCAAGAGTAAAAGAATAGCTAGCCCGTACAACGGACTCAAAAGGTAACTTGACCTTCTTACGAGGGAAGTGTTCCATCCCTTTCTTGAGAGGAAACTGAAATTTTATATTACCCTCTTTCATGTCAATGACAGCACCAACGGTGCGCAAAAAGGGACGTCCCAAAATAATTGGACATGAAGGATCACATTCAATATCCATAATAGTGAAATCAACGGGCACATAATTATCATTGACAACAATAAGAACATCATCGATCCTCCCCAAAGGTTTCTTTATGGAAGAATCAACGAGAACATTACCAAAAGAACAAGAATCAAAAGGTTTCAATTTGAGCATATCATATAGTCTTTTGGGCATAATAGAAGTACTAGCTACAATATCACATAAAGCAAAGCATGAGAAATTGTTTATCTTAATTTTAATCATAGAATCTCAACCATCTTCTAGCTTTCTAGGTATGGAGGCTTCTACTCTAGGTTTCTCCTCCCTAGCTTTGATAAGAGCATTAGTGACATGCTCTGTGAAGGCAAGATTAAGCGTGCTAGTGTTGGGATCTTTAGCCATTCCTTGTAGAAAGGTGACAACTTCTGAAATACTACAATTATCAAAATCAATTTTATCATTAGTGGGCAGAATTGTAGTGTCATCCTCTTTGTTTAATTCACTCTCTATTATAAGAGTTTGAACGTCTTCCCAAGTTTGGGGAAGCTTAGGAGCAATTTTAAACTGAGGCTCATACTTTTTTCCTGGAAGACCATGCCATGGGCATAACTCTCCGTCATAACTAGTGTAATCACAAGGTTTATTTTTTTTTGTAAATCCCGTCAGAGATAAGTGGGGCAATGGAAGTAGGGGTGTACTCCTCCCATTTAGTGTTTTTGGTAGAACCCATAGTAGCAAGCAAGCAAGATAACTATTTTTTGTGATTTTTGATAAAAGGAACTAAAGCAAAAATGAAAGGTAAACTAACAAGACTAAAAAGCAAAGGTAAAAGATAGCATGCAACTCCCCTATCCTGAAGAGTGGAGTCCCCGGCAACGGCGCCAGAAAATACTCCTTGATGGGCCTCGAACCCCTCGTTGGTTACCCCAAGTGGAAGGTGTAAGATGCAGTAAGTAGAAGTGTTTTCCCCTAGCAAAGATGCCAAGGATCGATTCCCCAGAGACTCTTAGGTTCAACAAGTAGGTGTCAATTGCTACGGCGCCAGATTAGTAGCAACCAACGTGGACCTGCACACAGATACAAATAACTTTGCTCCCAACGAGTACAGAGAGGTTGTCAATCTCTCCGGCCTTGTAGTTCACAAAGGGTTAAAAGCAATGATAGTAGTGATAGATAGTTCTTGCGATAGTAGGTAAATAGCGAAAAGTAAATAGTGGATGTGATCAATGATGGTAATATGGACCGGAGTCTCATGATGTTCACTAGTGATGTCTCTCTCCCAAAAGACGATAAAACAGCTATGTGAGGTAAACAAATTACAGCTGGGCAATTGACAGGACCACAAACGCAAACCAATGCTGACTACATTGCAAGAAAGGTTGAGGTTCAAAGCATGGGCGGTACGCCAAAGTAAGTAGACCGAAATCCATCAATATCTACTACTAATCATCCACCTTGAGATATCTATCCAGAACATCTCGCTGGTATTAAGTTGCGAGTCCCACCCATAGTGTAAACTCAATGCAACAGACAACTGCATTAAAAGAACTTTGCGTAAAGTAAACAATCCTTGCACCCGCGGGCACAAGCACCGTTGTTTTCCCCCTTGTGGCAACAGCACATCCCCTAGACTCATGTTTCTGTCACTCAAGCTAGTCATCGAGGGGCATGAACCCACAATCGAGCATAACGTTCCCTCTTGGAGTCACTACCTACTACTCGGCCAAAGCAATAAGTAACAACGGAGAACATGCAATAATTACTTATGAACTAAAATATAAAAGAGGTGAATCAAATATATTACTCAAGATCAATCTGAACATAATCTCATAATCCATCGGATCCCAGCAAACTCAACATAGCAACAGCATAAGGATTACATAGGTGCCTCGATCATGTAGGGCAGCTCACGAGGACTAATTAGTGAAGCACAAGAACGGGAGGAGAACATCACATAGCTACTAGTCATCCACCTTGAGATATCTATCCAGAACATCTCGCTGGTATTAAGTTGCGAGTCCCACCCATAGTGTAAACTCAATGCAACAGACAACTGCATTAAAAGAACTTTGCGTAAAGTAAACAATCCTTGCACCCGCGGGCACAAGCACCGTTGTTTTCCCCCTTGTGGCAACAGCACATCCCCTAGACTCATGTTTCTGTCACTCAAGCTAGTCATCGAGGGGCATGAACCCACAATCGAGCATAACATTCCCTCTTGGAGTCACTACCTACTACTCGGCCAAAGCAATAAGTAACAACGGAGAACATGCAAGAATTACTTATGAACTAAAATATAAAAGAGGTGAATCAAATATATTACTCAAGATCAATCTGAACATAATCTCATAATCCATCGGATCCCAGCAAACTCAACATAGCAACAGCATAAGGATTACATAGGTGCCTCGATCATGTAGGGCAGCTCACGAGGACTAATTAGTGAAGCACAAGAACGGGAGGAGAACATCACATAGCTACTGGTCATCGACTCATGGTCCAAGGGAGACTACTCACGAGTCATCCGGGGGGCGTCCATGGTGGTGGAGAAGCTCCCGGTGGTGATCCTCCCCTCCGGCAGGGTGCCGGGAAGAGTTCTCCTGGTGCTCCCGATCTTGGAAGCGGCGGCGGCGGAGGAACAGAGATGGGATCGCGAAAAGAAGTCCTTTTTCTGAGGGTTTCGGAGGCCCCTCTAAATATATGCCAAAGGGGGGCACCGGACGGGCTTCGGGGGGCCCAGGCGCCCCCCCCCCCCCCCCCCC
>LR738711.1:884281013-884338265 GCA_902687465.1 Secale cereale | reverse complement strand
CCCCGGCGCGGCCCAGGGGGGCGCGCCCACAGGGCGCCTGGAGCCCCTGTGCCCCCCCCAGGCTACCCTTCGGACGCAGTGTTGTTTCCGGATCACTGATTTTTTATATAATTTTTCTGGATTTTTCTGGGTAGTTCTCGAAACGTGAAAACCTGAAATACAAAAACTGCCGAAAACAGAAACTAGCACTGGGGTGCACTGGATTAGTAAGTTAGTCCAAATATGATCAAAAGTGTATGGAAGTGTATGAATATCATAGCAATATCACCCAAAAGTGGCATGGAGCAAGCAGAAATTATAGATACGTTTTGGACGTATCAAACTCCTAGTTGTATTAGGTGTGTTGGGGACACAAGAGACTTCTTGTATCTTAGTTGCAGGGTTGCTTGAGAGAGACCATCTTCAACCTCTACTTCCCTGAGTTCAATAAACCTTAGGTCATCCACTTGAGGGAAATTGCTGCTGTCCTACAAACCTCTGCGCTTGGAGGCCCAACATAGTCTACAAGAGTAGAAGCGTGTGTAGACATCAATATCCTCCAATACTACTCATAGATTCATCAAAATAAGCAAACAACACACGAAAAACAGAATCTGTCAAAAACAGAACAGTGTGTAGTAATCTGTAACTTTCGCATACTTCTGTAACTCCAAAAAAATTGAAATAAATTGGTAAACGTGAGGAATTTGTCTACTAATCATCTGCAAAAAGAATCTGCTAAATAGCACACTTCAGCAAAATCTGGTGACCATTCTAGCGAGCTCTAACGATTCTGTTTTTCACAGCAAGATCATATAAACTCCACACAAGTCTCCCCAAAGGTTCTACTTGGCACAAACACTAATTAAAACACAAAACCACATCTAAACATAATCTAGATGAAATATTTATTCCTAAACAGAAGTAAAAACAAAAAATATAAAATTGGGTTGCCTCCCAACAAGCGCTATTGTTTTATGCCCCTAGCTAGGCACGATACATGGATAGATCTAGGTATTCCCATCTTTGGAAGGCAATCCATAAGTGGCTCTCATAATAGATTCATATGGTAATTCGATTTTCTTTCTAGGAAAGTGTTCCATGCCTTTCCTTAATGGAAATTGGAATCTAATATTTCCTTCCTTCATATCAATAATTGCACCAATCGTTCTAAGGAAAGGTCTACCAAGAATAATAGGACATGAAGGATTGCAATCTATATCAAGAACAATGAAATATACGGGCACATAATTCCTATTGGCAACAATAAGAACATCATTAATCCTTCCCATAGGTTTCTTAATGGTAGAATCCACAATATGCAAATTTAAAGAACAATCATCAATCTCATGGAAACCTAGCAAATCACACAAAGTTTTTGGGATAGTGGAGACACTTGCACCCAAATCACACAAAGCAAAGCATTCATGATCTTTAATTTTAATTTTAATAGTCGGTTCCCATTCATCATAAAGCTTTCTAGGGATAGAAACTTCCAATTCAAGTTTTTCTTCATAAGATTGCATCAAAGCATCAACTATGTGTTTGGTAAAAGCTTTATTTTGACTATAAGCACGCGGAGAGTTTAGTACGGATCGCAAAAAGGAAATACAATCAATCAAAGAGCAATTATCATAATTGAATCCCTTGAAATCCAAAGTACTGGGTTCATCACTATGCAAAGTTTTAATCTCTTCAATCCCACTTTTAACAATTTTAGCATCAAGATCTAAAAACTCTGAATCATTGGGACACCTTAAAGTAGACTCATCTCCAATCTCATCTTTATCAAGATTCATACTAGAAAACAAGGATCTAATCGGAGACACATCAATAAATTTCAGATCTTCATCTTTATTTTCATGATAACTAGAAGAACACGCTTTTATATAATTCTCTCTTTTAGCACGCATCCTAGCGGTTCTTTCTTTGCATTCATCAATGGAAATTCTCATGGCTTTGAGAGACTCATTAATATCATGCTTAGGTGGGATAGATCTAAGTTTCAAAGAATCAACATCAAGAGTAATTCTATCCACACTTCTAGCCAATTCATCAATCTTAAGCAATTTTTCTTCAAGCAAAGCATTGAAATTCTTTTGCGAATTCATAAACTCCTTAAAACTAGTTTCAAATTCAGAAGGCATCTTTCCATAAGATTTATTGTTGGAATTTCCATACTTATTAGAGGAATTACTAGGAAAAGGCCTAGGATTAAAATTTCCTCTATAAGCATTGTTACCAAAATTATTCCTACCAACAAAATTCGCATCCAAAGATTCATTATTATTTTCAATCAACGTGGATAAAGGCATATCATTAAGATCAGAAGAAGCACTCTTAGCAGCAAATAATTTTATAAGTTCATCCATCTTTTCACTCAAAACACAAATCTCTTCAATAGCATGCACTTTTTTACTACTAGATCTTTCGGTGTGCCATTGAGAATAATTAACCATAATATTATCTAGGAGTTTGGTAGCTTCTCCTAAGGTAGTTTCCATGAAAGTGCCTCCTGCGGCCGAATCTAAAAGATTTCTAGAAGCAAAATTCAAGCAAGCATTTTTTTTTTAATAATCATCCATAAGTTCAAACCTTGTGTGGGGCAATTACGTATCATTAATTTCATTCTCTCCCAAGCTTGTGCAACATGCTGATGATCTAGTTGCTTAAAATTCATAATATCGTTTCTAAGAGAGATGATCTTAGCAGGAGGGAAATACTTAGAGATAAAAGCATCTTTGCACTTATTCCACGAATCAATACTATTTCTAGGCAAAGAGGAAAACCAAGTTTTAGCACGGTCTCTAAGTGAAAACGGAAATAACTTCAATTAAACAATATCGTTATCTGTATCCCTTTTATTTTGCATATCACACAAATCAACAAAGTTGTTTAGATGGGTAGCGACATCTTCACTAGGAAGACCGGAAAATTGATCTTTCATGACAAGATTCCACAGAGCAGCGTTGATCTCACAAGATTCAGCATCGGTAATAGGAGCAATCGAAGTGCTAGTAAAATCATTATTGTTGGTATTGGAGAAGTCACACAATTTGGTATTGTTCTGAGCTATAGTGACAAGCAAGCAATCCAACACACAAGCAAACAAAAATCAAGCGAACGACAAACACACGGCAAGAAAGAAGGGCAAATAAAATGGCAAGGGTTGAAGTGGGGGAGAGGAAAACAAGAGGCAAAAATGTAATGCGAAGGATAAGGGTTTGTGATAGGTACTTGGTATATGAATTTTGCGTAAGCCCCCCGGCAACGGCGCCAGAAATTCTTCTTGCTACTTCTCGAGCTTGCGTTGTATTCCCTCAGAGAGGAAAGGGTGATACAACACAGTAGTGTAAGTATTTCCCTTAGTTTTTGAGAACCAAGGTATCAATCCAGTAGGAGACCACGGGCGAGTCCCTCGCACCTGCACAAACAAATAAGAACTTCGCAGCCAACGCGATAAGGGGTTGTCAATCCCTTTACGGTCACTTACGAAAGTGAGATCTGATAGAGATGATAGTTTTATATTTTTGGTATTTTTGGATATAAGAACAGAAAGTAAAAGCGGATAAGTAAAGTAGATTGTAGATTGATATGTTGAGAATAGACCCGGGGGCCATAGGTTTCTCTAATGACTTCTCTCATGATAGCATAATTTTACGGCGGGTAAACAAATTACTGTCGAGCAATTGATAGAAAAGCGAATACTTATGAGACTATCTAGGCATGATCATTGTATATAGGCATCACGTCTGAGACAAGTAGACCGAAACGATTCTGCATCTACTACTATTACTCCACACATCGACCGCTATCCAGCATGCATCTAGAGTATTAAGTTCATAAGAACAGAGTAACGCCTTAAGCAAGATGACATGATGTAGAGGGATAAACTCAAGCAATATGATATAAACCCCATCTTTTTCATCCTCGATGGCAACAATACAATACGTGCCTTGCTGCCCATACTGTCACTGGGAAAGGACACTGCAAGATTGAACCCAAAGCCAATCACTTCTCCCATTGCAAGAACTATAGATCTAGTAGGCCAAACCAAACCAATAATTCAAAGAGACTTGCAAGGATATTATAATCATACATAAAGAGTTCGGAAAAGAACCAAATATTTCTCATAGATAATCTTGATCATAAACCCACAATTCATCTGATCTCGACAAACACACCGCAAAAAGAGATTACATCGAATAGATCTCCTCGAAGACTGAGGAGAACTTGGTATTGAGATCCAAAGAGAGAGAGAAGAAGCCATCTAGATACTAGCTATGGACCCGAAGGTCTGTGGTAAACTACTCACAACTCATGGTGAGGCGATGATGATGATGTAGAAGCACTCCGTGGTAGATCCCCCCTCCGGTGGAGCTCCGGAACAGGCCCCAAGATGGGATCTCACGGGAACAGAAGGTTGCGGCGGTGGAACTAGGGTTTTCTCTATTGTTCTGATGGTTTCGGGATACGTAGGTATATATAGGAGGAAGGAGGGCACCGGGGGCCAAACGTGGGGCCCACGAGGCAGGGGGCGCGCCCTATGGGGGGCGTGCCCCCCACCCTCGTGGACGCCACGTGTGCCCTACTCCGTGGTTCTCAAGTCTCCCGTGCGTATTTTGCTCCAAAAATATATCTCCCGAAGTTTTATTCCGTTTGGACTCCATTTGATATTCCTTTTCTGTAAAACCCTAAAATAGGCCAAAAAAACAGTAATCTGGACTGGACCTTTGGGTTAATAGGTTAGTCCCAAAAATAATATAAAAGTGTATAACAAAGCCCATTAAACATCCAAAACATCATAAATAATAGCATGGAACAATAAAAAATTATAGATACGTTGGAGACGTATCAATTAGCTCTTCGCTTCAGAAGTTATCGGGGTAACCGAATACAACTTCCAATGTTAATGACCCCGTGCAGCGGGCTTCGACGCCTGGAATCAGTCCTTTAAAGGTAGTGTTGCTGGGCTTATTTCTTGATGGGTCGATCCCCATCTTGCGGACAGTGTCCTGATATATCAAATTGAGACTGTTGCCGCCGTTCATAAGGACTAGAGTAAGATGGTATCCGTCTATTATGGGGTCGAGCCCTAAGGCCGCCGAACCTCTGTGACGGATACTTGTTGGGTGATCCCTACGATCAAAGGTGATCGGGCAAGCCGGCCATGGGTTGAACTTGGGGGCGACAGGCTCGATGGCGTATACGTCTCGGAGTGCACGCTTGCGCTCCCTCTTGGGGATGTGGGTGACGTAGATCATGTTCACTGTTTTCACCTCCGGTGGAAAAAAAATTCTGCCCCCCTTTGTTCGGCTGGCGAGGTTCGTCCTCGTCTTCACTCTCGGGTCCTTTTCCCTTGTGTTCGGCGTTTAGCTTGCCGGCCTGCTTGAAGACCCAACAATTACGGTTGGTGTTATTTGCAGGTTTGTCAGGGGTGCCATGGATCTGGCAGGACATGTCCAGTATCTTGTCCAAGCTGGATGGACTATCCCTGTTGCCTTTAAATGGCTTCTTCTGTTGACCGGGCCTGGAGCCACTAAATCCGGCGTTTATCGTTTTATCTTCTGTGTTTCCAGTGTTGTTTCAGCGCTTGTTTTTATTGTGCCGTGGCTTCCCATTGCAGTCCCTGACTTCAGCCAGGATCGCTGGTGTTGTTGTTGCTACGAGCCAGCGAGCTGTCCTCGCCTTTAGAGTTTTAGTCCTTGTAGGGCAACACTTGGACTGATGACAACACTTCTTCTTTGAGTCACTCTTTAGGGATCCAATCCTCCTCAAATTTGTCTATCGAGACAGATTAGACGGAACTCCGGCATAGATCCTCACCGGCTCTTCGAAACGGTGAGGTTAGGGCTTCTCATCGTGCGTACAAGACGATGAGATTTGGTGTCAGGTTCTTTAGATCAATTCAAGGGTTCAACAACGCCGACTACGGCTCCAGGGTGCCAGTCCTTAGGGGCACGTGTATGACGACTTACCGGTTATAATCCACGAGGTTAGTCGGCTCAGTATGGGAGCGATGACAATGACCCGTCGGCGGCTCGTTTTGAGAGCGACAGTGGTCATGTGATGGTCCAGGGAACTTGATGCAACTTTTATATGCTGGGGGTGCTTCATATTTCTGGTGAACCCTTATAATTGATACCAGTCCTTGTCGCAAAAGAAAACAAATGGTCGAATGCTATGGTTTGTGAGTTCTTTAAATAAAAAAAACACTTTCAACTAAAAGCACATTTGAATATAAGGTTTCAAATATGGAAACTTACAACACTAATCAAATAACGCAACTACAACACGAGCATGACGAGAGGGGTGCATGAAGATAATCACAATTTAGATTTAGGCATTAATGTTTATATAAAATTGCCTTACAATTTCCAAAAAAAAATACTAGTAAAAATAGACACTCAAGGAACGAAGTGCAAAAATAAAATAGAGATATGAGCCGAAGTATATTGGTAATCTCGAACAATGTTAGATTGTATAATCCTCTACTCTTAAATAGATACAATCAACTACCATTTTTTTCATGGAACCATGCCACATCAGCGCATGTGCATATCAAACATAAATTAAGTTTTTTTTATGCAACCCACTATGTAATTTTCCCAAACATGGAACCATGCGACATCAGCTATGCTCAAGTTACTTCCTGCATTAATTTTACCATGCAATCATGCCACATTAGGAAGCATGTATACCATTCATAAGTTATATTTTTGGATTAATTTTTATGTTATCCTGGCGGTATATGCGTCGCATAATTGGAGAACCCATACGTAGCGTATGGTTCACCTTTTTTTTTGCGGGAAATAGGAAGATTTCATTACTCAAGGCCGCTTTTCAGCCATACACAAATTTACAACTTTGTCTGTGCCCGTACCAAACCAAATTGCAGTACGGGGTGTGCTCCGCCCGTAAGCCGCGAGACTATGACTAACTTTATTTTGAGTACGTCTAATATGTGTAATTGGAATCTCCCGTGGGTCCTCGGAAATCTGTAACTGAATGTCGCGCACAAGAGTCCTGTATGAAGAGCGGTGCCCATGACTCGTATTTAGCATCAAGACTGCCTGAGCGCAGTCCAACTAGACCGCAATGGGTAATCCGGTCATGTGAAGAGCAAGATCAAGGCCCTCTCTGCACGCCATAAGCTCTGCCTCTAGTCCATCATCACATGTGGTGATCTGCCTGCATGCAGTAAACATAATAGCACCGGTGTCGTCACGTAGCACCATTCCTCCACCAGCCGCCCTTGTTTCGTTGATGTAGCTCTCATCTGTATTTAATTTGGTCCAGCCATGGGCGGGCGGCGACCAGGGCAAGTCTAGTCGCTGATCCTTGGCTTGTTGCATGTCGCTGCTGCTCTTGCTAGCCAGTACGTGCACCACCATTTTACCTTTCTCAATATTCCCCGATGGATGCTGGTGAATGCACAAGAGCGAGTTTATATACCCATGTAGAAAACGACGCGATGCTTCTATCGGAGGGGCTTGCTTGCCATGTGTGAGTTCGTTCCGGATGTACCACACGCGCCACATAGTCATCAGGACCACCATGCGAATATTGTTCGAGAGCGGCTCCAGCAGTGTAAAGAGGAACTCTGGCCCAGTACTGCGGACATCATCAATGTCTGGCAACGACCAGTCCGAGGCCATGGCAGGCCAGAGGATCTTCGCGAGGGGGCACCTACACATTGCGTGGAAACCGTCCTCTCGTTCCATTCCACAAATGAGACACACTTCAGTATGTTCGAGGTGGCGTGAAAATTTATTTTCCCAAGTGGCCAGAGAATTGGAGACAAGCCTCCATGCAAAAACGCGTACCTTCGGGGGAGCAGGGCACCCCCATATGATCTTCCAGATGGCGCGACGACCATCCGGTGCCCTGCTCGTGGCGGTTGCCGATGGACGCTCACGCTCGTCCATGGCTAAGCGATAGGCGGATTAGACGGTGAAGGTGCCGTTCTTCTTCGGCGCCCAGGCGATGATGTTATCAGTGATACGGGGCGGTTTGCGAATGCTAGTGATGGTGTCAACATCCACCAGGAGGAAATGGCGTCGAAGAAGGTCCAGAAGCCATGCGCTCGACTCGTCCAAGAGCTCCGCCACTCTTGTGAGGCGGCGAGTACCTTGCTGTGAGATGGGCTGGCGCGTCGGCTCCCTAGGCAGCCAGGGGTCTCGCCAAATTTTGATTTTTTGCCCATCCCCGACACGCCACACGATGCCTTTCTTCAGCAACTCGAGGACATACTGAATGGCCTGCCAAGTCGGAGAAGCGTTCCCCGAGAACACCGTGTCTTCGAGGCGGCCATCCGGATAATAACGAGCCTTTAGTACCTGCGCCCACAAGCTATTAGGATTAGAGAGCAAACGCCACGCCTGTCATGCAAGAAGGGATTGGTTAAAGATATGAAAGTCCCTAAAACCCAGACCGCCCTTCGTCTTATGTGCCAAGATTTTCGGCCAAGCCATCCAATGAGTTTTCTGCTTGCCTTCAGAGGAACCCCACCAGAAATTCTGAACCATCCTATTCAGATCATCACACACTGACATTGGTAGTTTAAATACACCCATGATATAGGTCGAGATGGCTTGTGAAACAACTTTTATCATAGTTCCCTTGCCAGCAAGAGAAAGGGTGTCACCCAAAGCAATGATTCTTTTCAGGAGCCTCGACTGCAAATTATGAAATTTACCTCGTGACATACGGCCATCAGGCGTAGGCAGCCCCAAATATTTCTCTTCAAAAGTTGTCAAGTTAACTTTTAGAATTATGCGGACTCTCTCCTGTACGTCCATGGTACAAGATTTGCCAAACAAAACGCTGCACCTAGACGGATTGATACACTGTCCAGTGGCTCTCTCATATGTATTAAGCACCTCATGTACCTTTTTAGCCTGTTCCTCCTTCGCTTTAAAGAATAGCAAGGTATCATCTGCAAAGAGCAAGTGAGACACACCAGGGGCTCGTCGACAAATTTTCAGAGGTGTATAATCGCCTTTTTCCTCACCATTTTTCAACAAAGCAGACAGACCTTCAGCCACAAAAAGGAACAGAAACGTGGATAGATGATCACCTTGCCACAGCCCACACGATGGTGCAAACGAATCCAAGAGGGTCCCATTAAATTTAACTATGTATCTCACTGAGGTGACGCATGTCATAATCCAGTCCACCCAACGGCGAGTGAAACCCATCTTTTGCATCATTCGCTCCAAGAAGATCCAGTCCACCCTGTCATATGCTTTAGACAAGTCCAGTTTGTAAGCACAGAAACTTTTATTAGGTTCTTTCTCCTGCTGAATAAGGTGAATGCACTCAAATGCTACCAATACATTATCAGTGATCATCCGTCCAGGCACAAATGTGCTCTGCTCTGATGAAATAATCTCATCCAAAATAGGCCGCAGATGGTTTACCAAACATTTGGCTACTACCTTGTAAATGACGTTGCAAAGACTGATAGGTCGGTATTCCGTGAGCCTCTCCGGGTAATCAACCTTTGGGATGAGAACAATGGAGGTATTGTTCACCTCCTCTGGCATTATTCCTGTCCGGAAAAATTCCTTCACCCCAGCAATGACTTGCTCTCGCATAACCGCCCAGTTTTTTTGAAAGAAACGTGCGGGAAAGCCGTCTGGACCCGGCGCCTTGAGCGGCCCTATCCGGAAGAGCGCATCAGCAATATCCTTATGCGTAAACTCTGCACAAATGCCAATGTTCATTTGATCAGTGACACACGTATTAATTAAATCAATCACTGGATCAGCACATAGTGTTGTGTTAGCTGCAAAAAGATTAGAGAAACACGACGTGGTCATGGCAGCCATGGACTCATGATCCCTATGCATCACCCCTGCATCATCAACAAGAGATTTTATGCGATTTTCCGGGCACGCCATGCCGCTTTCCGATGGAAAAACTTTGTGTTGCGGTCACCTTCCCTGAGCCATGCAACTCAGGACCTTTGCATCTAGAGCATCTCCTCTCTATAGAGTAGTTCATTCATCCCGTCAGTGGCCTCCCTTATCTCTTTCCTGTCTGCATTCATAGACATCAGCTCTTCTAAATGAGAACGAGACTTTTTAATTTCCTTGATAACATTACCAAAAATTTTGCGACTCCACTCTTGCAAGATTTTCATCATATTTCCCAATCCGGCAGCAATATCACCCAAATTTAACATGGACCCCAAAATCAGTCTAGGTGTTCATAATTACCTCAGGGAGAGAGGGATTTCTCTCCCACATCACCTCATACTGGCGACATCTCTTTCCGGTCGCCAGTGTAGGATCCTCCAATATGCACGCAGTAAGATAGCCAGGTGATCCGAGCTGGGCGCCACTAGGTGATCCACCCTAGCGCTCGCAAAAATGTTATGCCTAGAGTAGTTGGCGACGACGTGGTCTAGCCGGACTTTAATATTAGCCCGACCACCTCGGCGATTATCATAAGTATAAGGTAGGCCTACAAAACCAAGATCGCCCAAGCCACAAACTTCCAGAATATCACGAAAGTCAATCGTCTGACCTGCCAAACGAGGCGTGTCGGAGAAGTGCTCGAAGCTCCACGTAGCCTCATTGAAGTCTCCCACCACAACCCATGGCATGCCAGCTTGTTGATGAAGATCCCGAAGGAGAGACCACATGTGATGACGGTCCTCCGTCCCGGGCTCGCCGTACATGCAGGTAAGCCTCCAAGGTGGCTCACCCGCCGCAGCAGTCACGTAAGCATCAATATATCGTTCATTAATAGCTTTTACATCAAGACTCAATGACTCATGCCAATACAAAGCGAGAACACCACTAAGACCAACACTATCAGAAGCATCAAAACCACTTAGACCTAACCGAGCACGGTACCTCTTCATTTTCTTCTTAGACTGCCTAGTTTCACAAAGAAAGACGACACTAGGGGAATGAGCATGCACTAGGCTCACAAGATCACGAACTGTCCGAGGGTTTCCTCCCCCTCGGCAGTTCCAACTTAGAATATTCATTGCTCCTGACGGGGCTCAGCTGGCCCCATCAGGTCGTCGGCGGCCCCAAGGCCGGCTGTCTCCACAGTGTTGGTCTCCTCCATCATGACCTGGTCAAGAAGCTCCTCTCCATCCTTGGTCTGCTGCCCTTTTGGTCTCCCTTCTGTTTTTGCATTTTTTGGTGTACCTGAAAGCAAAGGGTCAGCTGAGGTGGCTGTGTTGGCATACACCACCATGGCTTGGCTGCTATCCACTTCCCCTGGATGTATCACATGGTCATCTCCTGCATTGCGTTTACCCAGAGTGGTCAGGTCATCAAATAGCTTTGCATTGGCAATCTTAGCTTCATATGATAGATCACGTAGCGGTGGAATGATGTCCGAGCTTCTGGGTTGGGGAGGCGTCACATCCTGGGCGCCCTTGCTTGCACTCAGACTTGTGGCGGCAGTAGCGTTGGACTCCTTATCTTCCAACTCGCCATCACCACCATAAGACATGTTACGCATCTGTTCTGCCAGAAATTCATCAACGGTCGGGTTTCCACTGTTGTGCTCTGGTGTTTGCATGTTACGGCGAGCTGATGCGATCGGGTAGATGACCATGTATATACAATATGTAAACTTACAAACACCATATGTATATACAATATGTAAGATCTCTTACAATAACCCTAACATCTTAACTCAACTTCCACATGGTATTCTCTGGCTTTATTGATGACGTGGTAAAGAAAGAATCCCGCCAATTCCTCTTGAATTGCTCGCATGCAATCTTGTGGTAGGAGTTCATCCCGCATCTGTCACATCTAATTTGAAGAAGGGGGTCAATACATATATATGAATGAAACTCAACAGAAATGATGGTAATAAAATAAAATTGTGAATATTTTTGCGTACGCACTTCATATTGTCTTTTAGAGTAGCCCCGCCTATTCTTGGCCGTCGCATTGTAGATGAACTCGCAGACGTAATATCCACTACAGGAAAATTCGGTTTTTCCGTGTGTTAGCCTATAGGCCGAGTGCTATTTTTCGGGCACCCGGCTTATGCTCCTCTAAGCCGAGTCTTGGAAAAATAACACCCGGCAAACACAAAGGACTAGGCTTATGGTCATCTATAAGCCGAGTGCCGAATAAAAGCTCTCGGCTTATACGAACTACACGCTATCTACTCGAAAAAGCACCCGGCTTATAGCACACACTCGGCAAAGAGAAACTGCCACGTGTCTGCAACGGAGGTGGCTGACGGCGCCGTCACGGAGCAATCTATAAGCCGTGTGTCGAAGGCAGGCACTCGGCTTATACGTACTATAAGCCGTGTGCCCCACGAAAACACTAGGCTTATATTTTTGCCTATTTTTGCAACCAGAAAATTTATGAAAATTTGATTTATGATGGTTTTCATTGCCTTTATATTCACTACTTAATTAGTATTTGGGCATGATTTCATGTGCCGCCTTGCAGATCTGCAATTTCCGGTGCGGAAACCCTAGCAGTGCAATAAATGTCACAAATATTCTAGGCGGGTCCAAAAAATGCGGGGGTCTGACACGTGTCATTCGATGGCCTCCTTTGAAAGCACGAGAAGTTTCGAGGCCAACGGAACAACAGGGCCCACACTTCCTTCACAGACCCGACTCGTTCCCTCTCGGTACCCAGAGACTACATCGGAGATGGTGTAGTTTACAAGCGGCCGCCGGTGAGCCCTACTCAAAACGCGCCCAAACATTTATCACAACCTGCAGGGTCCATGTTATGACACCGTGCCAGGTCCCGAGGATTTCCGGCATCATACGATTTTCCGAGGATTTAAACGGTTGGATCGGGCATGGCACCGAGGTAATTTTGCTCCCCCCGGTGGCTGGGCCTTCCCCTCCCTCGTCTGCAAAAGGCCTACGCATGTCGCAAAGACATCACATAGGACTCTACATGCCACTTCTCGGCATGATTTCATGTGCCGCCTTGCAGATCTGCAATTTCCGGTGCGGAAACCCTAGCAGTGCAATAAATGTCACAAATATTCCAGTCGGGTCCGAAAATGCGGGGGTCTGACACGTGTCATTCGATGGCCTCCTTTGAGAGCACAAGAAGTTTCGAGGCCAACGGTGCTATTGGGCCTACACTTCCTTCACAGACCCGACTTGTTCCCTCTCGGTACCCAGAGACTACATCGGAGATGGTGTAGTTTACAAGCGGCCGCCGGTGAGCCCTACTCGAAACGCGCCCAAACATTTATCACAACCTGCAAGGTCCATATTATGACACCGTGCCAGGTCCCGAGGATTTCCGGCATCATACGATTTTTCGAGGATTTAAACGGTTGGATCGGGCATGGCACCGAGGTAATTTTGCTCCCCCCCGGTGGCTGGGCCTTCCCCTCCCTCGCCTGCAAAAGGCCTATGCATGTCGCAAAGACATCACATAGGACTCTACATGCAACTTCTGGGCATGATTTCATGTGTCACCTTGCAGATCTGCAATTTCCGGTGCGGAAACCCTAGCAGTGCAATAAATGTCACAAATATTCCAGTCGGGTCCGAAAAATGCGGGGGTCTGACACGTGTCATTCGATGGCCTCCTTTGAGAGCACGAGAAGTTTCGAGGCCAACGGTGCTATTGGGCCCACACTTCCTTCACAGACCCGACTCGTTCCCTCTCGGTACCCAGAGACTACATCGGAGATGGTGTAGTTTACAAGCGGCCGCCGGTGAGCCCTACTCGAAACGCGCCCAAACATTTACCACAACCTGCAGGGTCCATGTTATGACACCGTGCCAGGTCCCGAGGATTTCCGGCATCATACGATTTTCCAAGGATTTAAACGGTTGGATCGGGCATGGCACCGAGGTAATTTTGCTCCCCCCCGGTGGCTGGGCCTTCCCCTCCCTCGTCTGCAAAAGGCCTACGCATGTCGCAAAGACATCACATAGGACTCTACATGCCGCTTCTGGGCATGATTTCATGTGCCGCCTTGCAGATCTGCAATTTCCGGTGCGGAAACCCTAGCAGTGCAATAAATGTCACAAATATTCCAGGCGGGTCCGAAAAATGCGGGGGTCTGACACGTGTCATTCGATGGCCTCCTTTGAGAGCACGAGAAGTTTCGAGGCCAACGGAACAACAGGGCCCACACTTCCTTCACAGACCCGACTTGTTCCCTCTCGGTACCCAGAGACTACATCGGAGATGGTGTAGTTTACAAGCGACCGCCGGTGAGCCCTACTCGAAACGCGCCCAAACATTTACCACAACCTGCAGGGTCCATGTTATGACACCGTGCCAGGTCCCGAGGATTTCCGGCATCATACAATTTTCCGAGGATTTAAACGGTTGGATCGGGCATGGCACCGAGGTAATTTTGCTCCCCCCGGTGGCTGGGCCTTCCCCTCCCTCGTCTGCAAAAGGCCTACGCATGTCGCAAAGACATCACATAGGACTCTACATGCCACTTCTGTTCATGATTTCATGTGCCGCCTTGCAGATCTGCAATTTCTGGTGCGGAAACCCTAGCAGTGCAATAAATGTCACAAATATTCCAGTCGGGTCCGAAAATGCGGGGGTCTGACACGTGTCATTCGATGGCCTCCTTTGAGAGCACGAGAAGTTTCGAGGCCAACGGTGCTATTGGGCCCACACTTCCTTCACAGACCCGACTTGTTCCCTCTCGGTACCCAGAGACTACATCGGAGATGGTGTAGTTTACAAGCGGCCGCCGGTGAGCCCTACTCGAAACGCGCCCAAACATTTATCACAACCTGCAGGGTCCATATTATGACACCGTGCCAGGTCCCGAGGATTTCCGGCATCATACGATTTTCCGAGGATTTAAACGGTTGGATCGGGCATGGCACCGAGGTAATTTTGCTCCCCCCCGGTGGCTGGGCCTTCCCCTCCCTCGCCTGCAAAAGGCCTATGCATGTCGCAAAGACATCACATAGGACTCTACATGCAACTTCTGGGCATGATTTCATGTGTCGCCTTGCAGATCTGCAATTTCCGGTGCGGAAACCCTAGCAGTGCAATAAATGTCACAAATATTCCAATCGGGTCCGAAAAATGCGGGGGTCTGACACGTGTCATTCGATGGCCTCCTTTGAGAGCACGAGAAGTTTCGAGGCCAACGGTGCTATTGGGCCCACACTTCCTTCACAGACCCGACTCGTTCCCTCTCGGTACCCAGAGACTACATCGGAGATGGTGTAGTTTACAAGCGGCCGCCGGTGAGCCCTACTCGAAACGCGCCCAAACATTTACCACAACCTGCAGGGTCCATGTTATGACACCGTGCCAGGTCCCGAGGATTTCCGGCATCATACGATTTTCCGAGGATTTAAACGGTTGGATCGGGCATGGCACCGAGGTAATTTTGCTCCCCCCCGGTGGCTGGGCCTTCCCCTCCCTCGTCTGCAAAAGGCCTACGCATGTCGCAAAGACATCACATAGGACTCTACATGCCGCTTCTGGGCATGATTTCATGTGCCGCCTTGCAGATCTGCAATTTCCGGTGCGGAAACCCTAGCAGTGCAATAAATGTCACAAATATTCCAGGCGGGTCCGAAAAATGCGGGGGTCTGACACGTGTCATTCGATGGCCTCCTTTGAGAGCACGAGAAGTTTCGAGGCCAATGGAACAAGAGGGCCCACACTTCCTTCACAGACCCGACTTGTTCCATCTCGGTACCCAGAGACTACATCGGAGATGGTGTAGTTTACAAGCGGCCACCGGTGAGCCCTACTCGAAACGCGCCCAAACATTTACCACAACCTGCAGGGTCCATGTTATGACACCGTGCCAGGTTCCGAGGATTTCCGGCATCATACGATTTTCCGAGGATTTAAACGGTTGGATCGGGCATGGCACCGAGGTAGTTTACAAGTAGCCGCAGGGTACAAACACCATGCGGCTATGACCAATGCGGTCACTTTCGACACACCGCCCGGGTTCTAGTTCAATGCATGGAATCATGACGGCGATCGAAGGATAGCCTCGGGAATGAACCCGCAACACTTGAGCGCACGAGCTCCGATAGAGATGATTCTGAAACCGTCGGAAATTAAGCTCTCTAGGAGTCGATGATCGAGGGCTCGTACCTTCCACATCTACAATCTACCACTCTCACGCCGGTTCCGGTTCAATGCACCACACAACTCCGGTTCTGGTTGATACATAGCCCCGGGAGGACTCCGCAACTTGAGAAAGTGAGAAGCTTCGATCATGGTGAAGCCTGGTGCATGACTGTGCAATGAAGTGCTCACGGCAAAATTATCGGACCCGGGGTGATCATAGCAGCGTGCTCTCGTAGCGTGGTTGGCATAAAAGAATTTTCAAGCGTTGGATTTGGAGAAATGGATGGTGTAGATTTGTGTCAGGGAGTGATCCGTGACCTTGCATGTGATTGGCTGGTTGCCTTTGCTCCTGCCAAATGTTGACACAACACACAAGGGATAAGAGATGAGGGATAAGAGATGATATATTAAATATATTGATATTTGGGTCCAACCAGGCCCGCCGCTCCTTGATCCTCATCCTCTCCCGATCCCCTTTAACCCAGCCGCCGCCGCCACCGCCGCCGACGACCTCCCCCAATCCCGGCCTCCACTCCATCGCCGGCGACCCCTCCCTCCCCGCAGATCCACTTGAGGAGCAGCTCACCCCGCAGTCAGACCCGACCACCCTCCCTCCCTTCCTCCTCGCGCTGGAAACCCTAGCCGCCGTCCATGGCGACCCACCGCACCCTCCAAGACCTCGACGACGGTGCTATGGTACGAATCCATCCTCCGCTTCTCTGCTACTTCTCCTCTCTCTCACACCCCATCTCATCTCCTTTCCTCCCTTCTCTGTAGGTAGGATGAGCAGCAGCCAGGAACGGGACGACGCCGACGCCATAGGAAGCTCCAGCAAGCTCTGCTCCTTCTCCACCGGTAGAGGAGATCATCCTCCTTCTCCTGCCACCGCCACCGCCCCGCCGCCGCCGCTCCATCCTCTCCCTGCCGCCGCCGCCGCCGCCATCTCCCGGCCCCTCACCTTCTCCTCCAAGGCCCAGATCGACCCTCTGTGGCCAGATCCTCCACGGCCACAACGGGGCTGCGGGATCCACGACGGTGGTCCGGCTCCACAACCACCACCACGCGCAGGGAGAGGAGGAGGACGACGCGATGGAGATGGAGGTCCTTCTCCACAACCACGCAGTGGTTCTTGTCTGGACGCCGACCCGAGAGCAGCGCAGCCATGGAGTTCTCCTTGAGCGCCCGAAACCCTAGCCCCTCTTTCACCACCACCCATGGCGACCGAGCCGGGGAGATCTCAAGTCTCCTCCCCAACAGCAAGAACAGGAACAAGATCCTCTTCTCGACCAGGGTATGAATTCCTCCTCCCCTTATCTTCTCCCTTTTCATTTTCATCATCTCGCCATCTCATTTGGGCGGTATGTGCAGTTGCCAAGGCGGTCTGGTTGGTTGCCATCCGAACATCTAATCCTCGCCGTTGCCATCCCACAACATCTCATCTTGCTCCTTGTGTGAAGGGGTTCAATTTTGTTGCCAAGGTGACGATCCCTCTTCCCCTCTATTCATTAATTATATTAGAGAGAAAAAAAAATGCTGCTTGTATTCTTGCATGTTTGCAGGCATTTATCTAAAGACTTTATCCCTTTTGATACGTGTAATGAATCAGAGGAGAATCACTGTCATGTATATATATATTTACTTTCTTGCTAAAATCTAAGATTGCAATTTCTTGAACAAAGGTTGAACCTTTTAGTGAACTGTTTATGATATTACGGTTTCGCTTTCTATAGAACCAAACACGCGAACTGTTGGCAGATTGTTTTTATTATTGCTGAGCTTTGTTTGTCTGCGGTGTCACCGTTTCTCTTCTGCTCCTTGCGTCCACGGCCACCATGTTCGATGAGTTGTCTGTGATGTTTTGTCTCTACCCTTGGTCTGTATACTAGAGTAAAGTTGTCTGAGATGTCAAAATTTGATTTTGTGCTCAGCTAAATTTCAGTATGACAAGCTTTGTCTCCATCTGCTACTACCAGTAGCCAAACTGGTGGTACCAGACTGTTGACAATACTAGATTGAGCATTTTATGGCCACATGCTCGCCTTCATATTTTCTTTGGCTTAAAAATAATTTTGTTCGACTCGGTCTGGCAGGTGTGGTTCTCAAATTTCCTAAGGGCTTCGTTTGCTGCTTGTGGGGTGCAATGAATCAACAAACCATCAATTTTTTGTCGTCCGATATGCATTTGAACTCTTCAGTTCCATGATATCCAGTTTTGAAACCAGCGAGTTACTCATGAAATGAGCACACTGTCATGTTGTGAATTCCATGATGGATTACAGGAGGGGTGCATATAGCAAGCAAAGTGGAAGGAGGCCATATCTCATAGTTCCACTCAGGTAAATAATCACCTCCACACAAATGCATGTTTGTATTATACCTAGGACTCTTCTATCTCCTGTAACGCTATGCCATGGTCCAGTGTTGGTGTCCCTATAAGAACCTTACGTCTAACTCTAGTTATTTCTTGTATTGCTCGTTCCGATATTAGTTTTGACCATGCTGATGTGGATTCGCTTTATCTCCCTTCTAACAATGATTTGATGTTGATGGCTTAAAAAAGATGTTTTTTTGTCCTTATGAGCTGGATGAATGCATTATTTTCCAAAGGCCACTGATTTTGTACATCTAATGGCCTAGTTGGATTCAGAATGTAAGAGTATGAGTCCTCTGACTAGTTAAATGTAAGAGTGAGACAGATTTCCTTGGGAACCAAAATAATGTCTCTCTTTGTTAAGTAGTATCTCAGGTTCCGAACCTTCTGTTAAATTATTATATTGCCCCCTATACTCTTGCACAGGTATTGCCCTGCTGTATTAAGTTGTTCTCTTCTCCGGTTTTATTAGCAAGAACCTGGTGCATTTCATAGATGTTGGTATTTTAGATAAACCTCCGAATATGTCATCTTATTGTGCTGCATTCAATTTAATTAGTATGGCTTGAGCATCTCTAGATCATGCACTGTTCAACAACATTTTTGTTGTTGTTAACCTTATTGCATGTCTTGTTTGTGATTTCTGAAAACTTGGTCGGCAAGAACTAAAAAATGCTTCTATTCTGTTTTTCTTGTAGTCTCTTCACATGGTTTACTGATTTTGATCACAAGAGTCTTGCTAATTTATGTGCACATCCACGGCGACGGTGGCGCGCAGCGAACCGTGGCTGCACCAGATCTAAGTCTCGTCCCCAACAGCAAGAACAGGAACAGGAGCTTCTTCTCGGCCAGGGTATGAATCCATCCTCCCCTTCTTTTCTCTCTTCTTGTTTTCATCATCTCACCATCTGATTTGTGCGGTTTGTGCAGTTGCCAATGCGATCTGGTTGGTTGGTTGTGAACATCTGATCGCCGTTGCCATCCTAGAACCTGTGATCTGGCTTCTTGTGTGAAGGGTTTCAATTTTTTCCGGAGTTGGTCCCTCCTGTTTGTTGCCTTTTTTCTATTTTAACAAAGTGCTAAACTTGTGATTGTTATTTTCAGCCTCATGTTTTGTGAGCCCAGATGTCCCTCTTTAACATTTGGATGGGCAACCTTTTGAAAGTGTGCTCAAGGGGTGTTCGGAGCATATACTTCCCAAGGTCGACATTGTGAATTTGTGATGCATGTGTAGTTAGTTTAGAAGTGTTTTGTATAGCAGCACTATCTGATATGTAGTCTGGTCTGTAGTTGATTGTATATGCAAGTCGAAGTGTCCTGACCATTTTATGTAAAAATATGATGTATGATAAGTTGTCAAGTTGTAATATATTGTTGTTGTGAACCTTCATTGTAATATACTTTGTTGGATCTATATGTTGCTGGACATTTAGCTTGCTGGATATATAAGCCAGGTTGGGCTGGATCAATATATTGCTGTACATGTAGCTTGCTGGACATGCATGTAGCTTGCTGGACATATGACCTATAAACCGAGTGTCCCAGGGAAATGGCACCCGGCTTATAGGCATATATGGCCACGGGAGCTATATAAGCCATGTACTCCAGGTGCTAGGCACACGGCTTATAGGCATGCTTTATAACAGCGGCTGGACTATAAGCCGAGTACAGCAGGAGTGGGCACTCGGTTTATACATGTTTATAAACCGTGTGGCTCAACCAAGTACTAGGTTTATATTTAAACCGTGTGGCTCAGCAGGGACTCGGTTTATATTTAAACCGTGTGGCTTAAGCAGGCACTCGGTTTATAGATAAAACGTGTACGCTCGCGGGCACTCGGTTTATAGAGACGGTGACACGTGGCCGTTATCTTCGGGCTGCCGTCATGTTACTTTAGTAAGCCGAGAGCCGCGTATAAACACACGGCTTATACATAAACCGAGAGTTTTTACGCTGACACTCGGCTTATACCTTATAAGCCGATGGAGTGTAAGCCGTGTCATATAAGCCGGGAGTTTTACTCGGCTTATATATAAACCGTGTTTATTTCAATATAAGCTGAGTGTATTGGGTACACGGCTTTAAAGTTTTTTCCTGTAGTGATCCAATGTAATTATTCCCGGCTTCCTGCCACAAGCACTTTACGAGAAATAGAGGTCAATCAAACTGATAATGAAGCATTTTAGATGGCATTGATGAAAGTAGCTAGAATCAACGGGAGATGCGCGGAACTAGCTAGCTAGTAGTACTTACTTTCGGGTAATTCCTTCGCAGATCCCGCGGCAGTCCCGGAACTTGTTGGGTGAATACTTTCCAAACCCTGTGAGACAAAGAAAACAATTACTTTATATCAGGAAATGAACAAAGTTGCCGATATGGTGCGATAATGATCGATTGAACTTACTTGTCGAGCATTTTAGACATGTCCGCATAGTCCTCGAGATCTTTTCGTCTTGAGTCTAAGACGGTTACAAGTCCCTGCTCAAGCTTAATCTCTAGGAGAATATAGTGGAACCCGTGCACGTATGCATATAACTCATCAATTACATTAATTACTATAACCTCGAGTAATAATTAAGGGAAACCGAATATGCACAAGACAGTAACACTCACTTGAAGTTGTAAGGAAAGAGTATTTTATCTTTGTTTTGATTTACTACCAACGATCGTAGCAAGTTGGCCTCGGCTTCTTTGGCATGAAATGTAACCGTATATTCATCTATGAGATTTGTGTTAATGAACCCAATATCATAGATTTCAGCTTTTCTGCATTCGACGATCTTCAGTCTGCATAATATAGTGAGGATAATTATATATACATGCAATGAAAGAGCTGAGCTATATATAGAGACTTAATAATATAAGTAGTACTTACAGACAGTAGCAAGTGACCGTTAATTTATCGAGGGCCCTTTGATTGAAAAAACTGGAAGAACTCCTCAAATGGAAAAGCCAACAGCTCAATTCCAACGAGGTCGTGCTCCTCTTTAACTTTCAGCATCAAAGTATCCTTCCCACCAGAATCTCTGCAGGTATCCATGTACCACTCATGGAATCTTCGCATCATCGTTGTTAGAGTAGTGACATCTTTGACGAGAGGCTTCCCGTACATGTATTTGTGTTCCTCCACCTCTAACATATCAAACACTACATCATCGCCCAGGTAATCTCCAAGGTTGGTACTGGGCGCCATCCCCGGATGATTAGCAACGATGTCGCTAGGCACCTTGAGCGGGGGAGGGCACGATTGGTTCTCTTGTTCGCCGAGCTGGGGATTTTTTTCCCACATCTCTGTTTTGCTAACCTTCGATCACTGCAAGTACTTCCCGACCGCTCCGCTTCAACATATGACCTTTCAATAATGCGCTCATGGTTGGTTTTCGGCGGAGACAGTGGTGGTTTCTTCAGGGCATCGATAGTGTGCTTCGCTTTCACCGGATCTATCTTCTCCTCCGAAGGTGGAGGTTTCTTTGAAAAAAACTCCTTCACTTCGGCTTTAGAGATCTCTGCGTTTTCCTCGTCGGTCCTCTCATATGCTAACTTCTCTAAAGGCTTGAGAGATGGACCGTATTTGTATTGCCTCCTGCCTCTGGTTGTACTGCTAGCAGCCGGAGCGGCTGCGGCTGCCTTCTTTTGTTGCTTACGAGGCGGAGAACGAGGTGGAGTGCTACGACGTGTCGGAGCAGCGGCGGCTCTCTTCCCGCCTTGCTGACGAGGCGGAGGAGGAGGCGGGCTGCTCAAACGCGCCGGTGCAGGCGGAGAAGGAGGCGGAGTGCCGCCACGCGCGTGAGCAACCGGAGAAGGAGGCGAGTGCCCTAATCCCTTGCCGAAGGAGGAGGCGGAGTGCACTGACTCGCCGGAGGAGGCAGAGGCGTCCAGTTCGGAAGTTTGATGAGGTCCTTCCGCCATAGGCATGTAGTCTTCGGAGAAGAACCCAGTCGAGTCTCCCCTTCACCGGTAGGGTGGTCGAGCTCAAGATCCTCAGATCCCTCTGTTATTTGATCCACCATCACCCTAGCATATCCTTTTTGAATCGGACGACAGTGAAAAGTTGCATCGGGTTCAGGAGGTAAAACAGAGCCGACAGTCGCCTTGACTTTGAATTGCTGCCATTGCGTCATAAGGTGGCAATGTTGAGACTCCGTGGTAGCATCCACGGGGTAGCTAGCAAGAGCCGTAAAGACAGGCTCCAGAAGCAGCTCGGTGGAAGCCACGCTGCTTCTCCGCTGAGATGGTGGGGTAGCTTCGATAGGTCGCTTGCTGCGAACTACTTCTCATTCGTCCTCTAGCGCTTTTACCCTTGCGTGCAGCGCCTGCAGTTGGGTCTGCTTCACTTTCTTCTTCCTCTCCCGGTATTTGTAACAGCCTGCGTCGGGAAACCCAGCCTTACACGTAACGGAGCCTAGCGTGCCTCGTGTCCGTCCAGGGTGCTCAGGATTCCCGAGGGCCATTGTGAGCTCGTCGTTCTCTCTGTCGGGAACGAACGTCCCTTCCTACGCTGCTTCAATATACTCCTGAAGCTTTGTGATGGGTATTCGCAATTGCTCGTCCGTCCAAACGCACTTCCCTGTTTCAGGGTCCAAGGTTCCCCCAACCCCGAAGAAACAAGTCCCTGAACGGTCTGGCTAGTGTAATGTCTGTGGAACGACCCCTTTAGAAAGCAGGTCATTCTCGGCCTTGTCCCACAAAGGCCAGTCTTTGAGGTAGCCACCTGACCCCGTGCAATGGTGATGCTTCTTATTCGCATCATTTATCTTGTTTGTCGTTGACATCTTCTTACTCTTTTCCGATTTCTTGTGGGCCACAAATGCGTCCCAGTGATCTTTTATCTTCTCAAACCGGCCGGTGAATTCTGGAGCCTTGTCTTTGTCGACAAACTTTGCTTTCAGCTCATTCTTCCACCTCCTGAATAGTTCCCCCATCTTCTTAAGAGCAGCCTCCTTGACCAATGGCTCTATAACTGGTGGCTTCTCTGAATCCTCCTCTGACGGTAGGGTGAAATTGGCCTTCAGCATGGTCCAAAGATCATTTTTCTGCATATCGTTGACATAAGACACCTGAGGATCTTTGTTCTGAGGCTTGTACCATAGGTGGATGCTGATCGGGATCATGTCCCTAACAAGAACCCCGCACTGAGCAGAAAATGCGTCCTTTGAATCGGTAGGCCATCGCGTGCGATGTCTTCGATGATGAACTTTTCATCCTGGCGCAACCTTTTCTTCGGGCCTCGTCTCCTTACCGAAGTTTGGCTCGATCCGGAGGGCTAGAAAAGAAGAAATAAGAGAGTTAATATGTGTACATACCAAAACAATTAATGCATCAATTAGCTATAGTCAGCACATACTTAATTAATATATATATATACCTGGCCGGACTCCGTTCGGTCACCGGAGCCGTCATCACGGTGTCCTTCTTCCACCAGTATTCAGTCACCGGAGCCGTCATCACGGTGTCCTTCCTCCTCCATTGTATCACCGTAGCCTGCTTCTTCACACTGTCCTTCTAGACCATCGTAGTCGTTGAGATACAACTCGACATCAGCTCCGGCTGCGATTATGTCCCCCAACAACTGTTTTGCTTCCTCGTTTCGTCCGTGCTCCATAGTTTCTGCAAATATTACGACATGACAATTATTATACAAACATGACAGATGGATATATTAGTTGCAAACGTAGACCTAGCTAGCTAATCACAACAAGGAATCATATTAGTGGCCTCGACACTTCTCTAGGATTTGGGGTGGCCTCGGCAACGCCTCTCTCATGATTGTCCGACGTCCGGACGAACAAGGGATTTAACAAAATGGCACCATTCTGGATGTGCAGAAAATGGTCCATATTTTTCCTGATCTCATCTACCCTTCTATATGTCACGTTGTCTAGTGTCAAAGATTTCAAGAAAACCATGACTTCATCATTAGCCGGAAATGACATGCGCATAATGGAATGAGAAACTCTTAAAAGTTGTTTTGGAACGGAGTTCCCGATAGAATAATTCACTTTTTGGTACAAAGTTCAGCAAGAGCCTTCTGAATATCGCTATTTGGAAGGCCTTTGCTGAAATTCATATGAAAAGGCGGATTATTCTATTTTGAAGAGCTTCACACCATTATGCGCCTGTTACTTCTAGTTAATGATGAAGCCACGAATTTCTTCAATACTTTGACAGACAACGTGACATATAGAAGAAAAATATTCCTTGATGGTAGGAAGCCACGTTGTCTGCACAAGAAGCCGGAATATATAGATGAGATCAGAAAAAATTGATCAACTTGTGCACATCCATAATGGGGGCATTCTTGATAAATCAGGACCCTCGAGCCCTGGACGACCCTCGACTGCTCGGCGATCCACGACCCTCTACCCTAGTTCCCGACCCTCAACTCCCTCATGTCATGTTTTGTCTAGTGTCAAAGGATTCAAAAAAACCATGGCTTCATCATTAGGTGAAAGTAACAGGCGCATGATGGTAGGAAGCTCTCCATAGTTATTTTGGAACGGAGTCCCAGATAGGATAATTTGCTTTTTGGTACAAAGTTCAGCAAGAGCCTTCCGAATATCGCTATTTGGAAGGCCTTTGTTGAAATTCGTACCAACAGTCGGATTATCCTATCCGGGACTCCATTCCAAAATAACTTTGCAGAACTTCGTACCAACATGCCCCGGTTACTTCCGGCTAATGATGAAGGCATGGATTTCTTCAATACTTTGACACTAGGCAACCTCTCAACCCCTCGGCGATCCTCGACCCTCGACGACCCTCGGCCCCTCGACGACCCTCGTACCCTCGACCCTCGAACCCTCGACGACCCTCGACCCTCGATCCCTCGACCCTCGAACCCTCGACGACCCTTGACCCGTCGGTGACCATTGACCCCCCCCCCCCTCATGTTGAAGTTATCGGGGAGGGGGTATATCGACAATGACATACCCGATAAAAAAGAAGAAGATGAAGAAGAAGAAAAAAAGAGGAGAAGAAGAAAGGAATAGACGAGAAGATCGAAGAAAAAAAGAAGAAGAAAAAATAGAAAAATATTCCTTCTTCTTCTCCTCTCTTTTTCTTCTTCTTCCTCTTCTTACATTTTTTCTACTCTTCTTATCCTTCTTCTTCTCCTCATGTCGAAGTTATCGGGAGGGGGTATATTGACAACGACGACATATACGTAGAAAAATATATTATCGGGGAGGGGGTAGATCGACCCCCCCTCATGTCGAAGTTATCGGGGAGGGGCTATATCGACAAAATTACATCATCATATATCATCGAATAATATTACATCATCATCATCATATATATACATCTAAAAAAGTTTTCATATATCACCATATATCATCATCATCTAGTACAAAAAATTGACCAAGCTAGTTTTCATATATCATCATCATATACTACAGAAAAAATTGACCAAGTTTCATATATATACTAAAACATCTAACAACATCTATATATGTATATATACTACAGAAAATCGACTACATAAAATTGACCAAGTACATCTAAAAAACATGTAAGAACATCTAAAAACATGTAAGAACATCTAAAAACATCTAAAAATATCAAAAAAGGAAGCCGGCGCCGGCGGAGGGGCACGGCGGCGCCGGTGTCGGCGCCGACGGGGCAGGGCAAGGACGCAGGGGCGCGTGACAGGGGAGGGGCATGGCGGCAGCGCCGGCGCCGGCGCTGACAAGGCAGGGCAGTGGCGCAGGGGCGCGGGAGCAGGCAGGTGCTCAGAGGGGACGGCGGGGCATGGTGGGCGCCGCGTCGGGGCGGGCAGGGGCGCGGGGATCGGCGCCGTCGTCGGGGCAGAGGGCGACAGCGGCGGCGGCGGCGATGTTGAACAGCTTGAACGCGTTGGTGGCGGCGGCGACGGCGACGTTGAGCAGCCTGACGATGTTGGGGGTGGCGGCGACGGTGAGGTGGACCAGAGGAGCAGGGGCGTCGGGCGGTGACGGCGACGAGGAGGAGCAGAGGCGTCGGGCGGAGAAGAAGATGAGATTTTGGCAAAAATCCTAAGTGTTTTCTTATATAGCCCAACCTTCAGTCCCGGTTGGTGCCACCAACCGGGACCAAAGGTCTCTTTTCAGCAGCCCAAAGGGTGGGAAACAGAGGACTTTGGTCCCGGTTGGTGCTGGTGGCATTGGTCCCGGTTGGTGCCATGAACCAGTACCAATGCCCCCCCTTTAGTCCTGGTTGGTGCCACCAACCGGGGCCAAAGGCCCCGTGCTGCCCGTGGCCAAAGGCCCCGTGTTGCCCGTGGCCAAAACCTTTAGTCCCACCTCGCTAGTTGAGAGGGGCGCGTAGTTGTTTATAAGCCCCACTGCCGCACCCCTCTCGAGCTCCTCCCCATTGCAGGCTTACGGGCCTAATCTGACACTACTATGCCTGTGGGCCTACTGGGCCTTCTGCGGGACTGAATCCTGGCCCATGGTTGGGTTTCTAGTCGTATTCAGGCCGTCGGGGCCGAGTAGGTGGCATTTTTTCTAGTTTTTTTGTTTTTACATTATTTATTTTGTTTTGTTTTGTGCTTTATTTTTTAGTTCTTTTTGCTTTTAGGTAATAAAAATTATAAACTTTCTGTTAGTGCCATTTGTTTTCCAATTTGAATAGTTTAAATTTGAATTTTTTTGAAATTTGTGTGAATCACTAGTTTTTGAATAACTTTACTATAAAAATAGATTTTTGAGTGATTCTTTTTCCTGCTATTTCATATTACTGTGTTTTATCATTATATTCAAAAACAAATTTTGTTATTTTAGTTTCTAACACAAAAATTATTTATGATAATTCTTTTTTCTATTAAAGTTTCTAACAAAAAAATTCTTTATGATAATTTTGGCTGCATAAATTTTATATAATTTTAGTTTCAATAATACTAGAGGTTTATAAAAGTTTTTTGAGTTGATTCCTTTTGCTATTGGAGTTTTATAAAAGCTTTTTAGTTGATTCTTTTTGCTATTGAAGGATATTATAGTTTTGTTTTAGTTGATCATAACAGAATATTTTAATTGATTATTTTTAGTTCATTCTTTTCGCTATTAGTTCATTCTTTTTGCCATTAGCTCATTATTTGAGGTAAATGATCCTGAAATTGAAAAGCACTACAAATGAACTCTGAAAAGGTTGAAAGTTGGCATGGTATAATTATTTCACCCACATAGCATTTGCTAAAAAGTTGAGAGGGTTACGGCAAAAACTGGATGCACTTCGTGTGCAAAATGGACAATCTCTTTCGAAGTATCAGGGTTTCGGACGGAAACTCGCCTGTTACAAAGGGATTCCATTTTTTAAAAATTATTTGAACTCCAGACTTTTTGTGTGTTCAAAATGCACCATTCAAAGCCACGTCATCAATTTTCAACCTTCTCTGACTTCATTTGGTATTTTTCATGCCTGTACTGATCTTTTTGAGCTAAATGACCCTGAAATTGAAAAGCATTTCAAATGAACTCTGAAAAGGTTGAAAGTTGACATGACATCATCATTTCACCCACATAGCATGTGCTAAAAAGTTGAGAGGGTTACGACAAAAACTGGACGCACTTCATGTACAAAACGGACTATCTCTTTCGAGGTATCAGGGTTTCATACGGAAACTCGTCTGTTATAACATGCATTTCATTTCTTCACATGTAACTGTAGTGATATTATCGATCAAAGGCATCATCATAATAGTTGTGGAGAGAAAGTCTTCACTTTTTCTTCGCTTGTGTCCTTTGCTTATTGCGCCGTAACCATGGATAATCTTCATCGTTTATCAGGGTGCTTGGGTCAGCCTTGACTTTGAAGGGAGGAATTTCATGAAACTTTTCATAATCTTTGGAAATGTCTGCCTTGCCCTCCACTCCCACGATGTATCTTTTTCCTGAAAGAACTATGTGGCGCTTTGGCTCATCATATGATGTGTTCGCTTCCTTATCTTTTCTTTTTCTGGGTTTAGTAGACATGTCCTTCACATAGAAAACCTGTGCCACATGATACGTCCAAAACGTATCTATAATTTCTGCTTGCTCCATGCCTCTTTTGGGTGATATTGCTATGATATTTATACACTTCCATACACTTTTGATCATATTTGGACTAACCTATTAACTCAGTGCACCCCAGTGCCAGTTTCTGTTTTCTGCTATTTTTGTATTTCAGGTTTTCCCATTACGTGAACTGCCAGAAAAATCCCGGAAAAATTATATAAAAAATCAGCGTTCCAGAAGCTTCCCGGCACCCGAAGTACAGCCGGAGGGGGGCCACCAGGGCTCCAGGCCCCCTGGTGGCGCGGCCCCCCTCCTGGCCGCGCCGGGGGGGCGCCTGGGCCCCCCAGGCCTCCGCTGATGCCCCCCTTTGGCATATATTTATATCGTGTCCCGAAACCCTCGAGACGGGAACCCTTTTTCGCGATCTCATCTCTGTTCCGCCGCCGCCGCGCTTCCAAGATCGGGAGCACCAGGAGAACTCTTCCCGGCACCCTGTCGGAGGGGAGGATCACCACCGGGAGCTTCTCCACCACCATGGACGCCTCCCGGATGAGTTGTGAGTAGTCTCCCTTGGACCATGGGTCCATGACCAGTAGCTATGTGATGTTCTCCTCCCGTTCTTGTGCTTCACTAATTAGACCTCGTGAGCTGCCCTACATGATCGAGGCACATATGTAATCCTTATGCTGTTGCTATGATGAGTTTGCTGGCATCCGATGAATTGTGAGATTATGTTCAGATTGTGTTTGAGTAATTGATACGTCCAAAATGCATCACTATTTTGTATCATAATTTATCCTTATTCATTGATATATTTCATGTTACGATGATGTTCTTATGTTGTTTTGGTCTATTTTACACAGTTTGCAACTTTCCGATGCCGAAGCAGCAGACGTAGGATTCAGCGGTAAAAAGTGGACGCTGAGTTGCTGAAGAAGAATACCTCCAAATTACCTGAAAATTGACGGGAGATATTTTTCGGACGAATCACGAAGACATGCGAAAGGGCAACCGGAGGGGGGCCACAGGGTGCCCAGGCGCCCTGGGGGCGCGCCCCCCTGGCCGCGTCGGGGGGGGCGCCTGGAGCCCCTGGCCCACCTCTGGTTGCCCCCTTTTGCATATATACTCTCCGTTATCCAAAAACCCTAGGGACGGGAGTTTTTACGGAGTTCCGCCGCCGCTCCGTGGTGGAAACCTACAGAGAAGAAAATGCCATCTCCGGCGGGCAGATTCCGCCGAGGAGATCACCTCCCGGAAGGGGAGATCGTCGCCATCGTCATCACCATCGTCACGGGCATCATCGAGATCATCATCAACATCATCCCCAACACCAGCACCATCTCCATCTTCATCCAAATCCCATCTCACAATTGCAACTTGTGTTGTAACGCGTACTACCTATCCTCTCTACTCCATTGGTGTTGATTACTACTATGTGGTGAATGCTATTGAGTTTTGTTGGAGAAATATTATTATGTCTAGATTGTTTATCACCTATTTATACCCACTGATCATGATCTCTTTTATGTCTCGTGAGTAGTTACCTTAGTTCTTGAGGACATGGGGAAAGTCTTGTTGTTAGTAGTCATATGTTGTTGAAGTAATATGTGTTGTTTGATACTTAAGTTGTGTTGTCATTCTACTAGTAATGTTGTGTGAGTCGAACACTCAACACTTCTCCTTATTAAGGACCTAGGAGAATACATTGTGTACAAAGAATGCTTATGGTGGGTTGCCGGAGTGACAGAAACCTGAACCCCAGTTCGCACGCTTTTGCATAAGGGAATAATGGATCCTCGATCGTATTGCTATGGTTAGGCTTTCGCCTTAAATTCTATCTTGTATTTGCGGATGCTTGCAAGGTGTTTAATCATAAGAGTGCATTCATCTTAGTCTAGAGAGTGTACTAGCATAGATCCACCCACTCAACACTTATCAACACATAACATAGTATCGATACGGAATATGGCGAAAGCACATGACTACATCTCCCGTGTGTCCTCAGGAATGCTTTAGTCTTTATAAGTTCAGTAGCTAGGCCTCTCCTTTGCTAAGAAAGGATTGGGCCAATTGTTACTCTCAGTGCCTTTTACATTGCTTGCTTTTACTTTCCTGTCGCTTATATCAAGAAACCCCTAAAAAGTTATCTTTCAGTGCTTGCAGTAATTTCTTGCTCAGAATCGCTTATCAATACCTTCTGCTCCTCGTTGGGTTCGACACTCTTACTTATCGAAAACGCTGCAATAGATCCCTTACGGTTGAGGGTCATCAAGTACCGTTTTCTGGCGCCGTTGCCGGGGAGCGTAGCGCTATTGGTAAAGTGAAACTGGTAAGGAAGTTTTTATAATTCTGTTTTTATTTTTGCTATTGCTGCTCTTTATCCTTATGGATAACCCTGTTATTGGATCGTTGCTTACGGGAAGACGCCCCACACCTGTGGTGGTTGATCCTTCCCCTACTGAAATTGTGCCCTATAAAATACCAGCTGGTATTATCGATTATGTTTTGGCTAATCATTATGCAGGAGACAGACATCCCGGTGAACACTTGCTATATCTGTCACAACTATGTTCATTATTTAAGCTTGCAGGTGTATCGAGGGAGTTTGTCATGAGGAAATTGTTTGCCGTATCACTTATAGATAAAGCTTCGGATTGCTATAGGCTTCTCGATAACTCACACTTCCTTGACTGGCAGGAGCTTATGTCTCTCTTTTATACTAAGTTTTATCCTCTTCATGAAATTCATCGAGATAGGAACTATATCTATAACTTTAGGTCTCGTGACGGAGAAAGCATTGCTCAAGCTTGGGGGAGATTGAAGTCCCTAATGCTGAAATGCCCTATCCATAAACTTCCCAAGGAAATTATACTTACAAATTTTTATGCCAGGCTTTCTCGTCAGGATAAGGAGATGCTGGATGCCTCCTCTAGTGGGGTATTTCATAAGAAGAGTGTTGAATAAAGGTGGGATCTCATTGAAAGGATCCAGAGGAATACCGAAGATTGGGAAATTGATAAAGGTATTGAACCCGCTATAAATTATGAACATGATTATATTGAGAGCTATGTGAAAACCGATTACTTCAATACTTTTTGCTCTAAGATTGGTCTTGATTCCCATCTAGTGATTGATTTCTGTAAGAATTTTGCCTCTCACGTTGATTCTTTTAAAAAGAATCAAGACCAGCATCATGAACCTTTTAAATAGCCACCTGTTGATATTCATGTTGCTGACCCTATTTTGCCTGCAGTTATATATGAACAACCTCCTTTTCCCGCAAGGATGAGGGAGCACACTCTTGTGACAGGCATAATAAATAAAAGTGAGAGAAGAGTTGATGAGCCTGAGGACCAGATCAGGGTCAATCCTCAAGTTGCATTGATTAAAGACCTTGCTACTAATGATGTTTTGGATTCCAATATAAATTTTTGTGCTGTTTCCACTAACTTTGTCACAGCCAAGAATAAAGGCCCAATTTCAGGTACTCCAGTGGTATCTGTTAAAATAGGAGATCACAATTATTATGGGCTATGCGATTTGGGATCGAGTGCAAGTGCTATCCCCTATTCACTTTATGAAGAGATCATTGGTGAGATTTCCCCTTGTGAACTTGAAGAAGTTGATGTTACCATTCATCTTGCAAACAGAACAACTATCTCTCCTATCGGAATTGTGAGGGACATTGAAGTCTTATGTGGAAAGGTAAAATACCCTACCGACTTTCTAGTACTTGGTTCAGAGAGGGACAATTTCTGTCCTATTATTTTTGGTAGACCTTTTCTTAGAACTTGTGGAGCTATAATAGATTGCAAGAAAGGTAAAGTTTCTGTTGAATTCGATGGTGAGCCATATGAATTTAATTTTTCTAAGTTCTCTAAGCAGCCTCGTGGTACTGATTTACCTAGTGATGATAAAATTATTGAAAGTATTGCCTCTATTGCTATTCCCCCTAATGATCCTTTGCAGCAATACATGGAGGACCACGAGAATGATTTGCATATGCAGGAAAGAAATGAACTAGATGAAATATTCTTGAGGCAGCCTGCTATCCTGAAGCACAACCTTCCGGTTGAACCTTTGGGAATTCTATCAAAACCGAAAGAAGACCCGGTGTTCGATCTTAAACCTCTTCCCGATACGCTTAAGTATGCTTATTTAGATGAAAAGAAAGTATATCCTGTTACTATCAATTCTAACCTTTCAGGATATGAGGAAGAGCGACTATTGGAAGTACTTCGTAAACACCGAGGCGCGATTGGCTATACCCTTGATGACCTTAAGGGGATTAGTCCATCTATCTGTCAACATACTATCAACCTTGAGCCTGATGCTAAACCGGTTGTTGATCATCAACGACGATTGAACCCAAAGATGATGGATGTTGTGAGAACTGCGATTCTCAAGCTTCTAGCCACAGGTATTATCTACCCTATAGCTGATAGTAAGTGGGTAAGCCCGGTACATTGTGTTCCTAAAAAAGGAGGTACAACTGTGGTTCCTAATGATAAAAATGAACTAATACCTCAGAGAATTATTATTGGATATAGAATGTGTATTGATTACAGGAAGTTGAACAAGGCAACCAGGAAGGATCACTACCCCTTGCCGTTCATCGACCAAATGCTTGAAAGGTTATCCAAAAATACCCACTTTTGTTATCTCGATGGTTATTCTGGCTTCTCTCAAATTCATGTTAACACCGCTGATCAAGAGAAGACCACTTTTACTTGTCCCTTTGGTACTTATGCTTACAGGCGTATGCCTTTTGGTTTATGTAATGCCCCTGCTACTTTTCAAAGGTGTATGTCTGCTATCTTTCATGGTTTCTATGGGGATATTATGGAAGTCTTCATGGACGATTTCTCCGTCTATGGAACCTCCTTTGACCATTGTCTTCACAATCTTAATAAAGTTTTGCAGAGATGTGAGGAGATGAATTTGGTACTCAACTGGGAGAAGTGCCACTTCATGGTTAACGAAGGAATTGTTCTTGGTCACAAGATTTCCGAAAGGGGAATTGAAGTGGACAAGGCCAAGATCGAAGCTATTGAGAGGATGCCCTATCCAAGGGACATCAAAGGTATTCGCAGTTTTCTCGGTCATGCAGGTTTTTATAGAAGATTTATTAAAGACTTTTCTAAAACCAGAAGATTTATTAAAGACTTTTCTAAAACCTCAAGACCCCTCACTAATCTTCTCCAGAAGGACGTTCCTTTTGTATTTGATGAAAATTGTAAGGAAGCTTTTGAAGTCCTTAAGAAAGCTTTAATAACCGCTCCTATAGTACAACCACCTGACTGGAATTTACCTTTTGAGATTATGTGTGATGCTAGTGATTTTGCTGTTGGAGCCGTTTTAGGACAAAGAGTTGATAAGAAATTGAATGTTATACATTATGCTAGTAAAACCCTTGATAGTGCTCAAAGACATTATGCTACTACTGAGAAGGAATTCTTAGCTGTAGTATTTGCTTGTGATAAGTTTAGGCAGTATATTGTTGATTCCAAAGTTATTATTCATACTGATCATGCTGCCATTAAGTACCTTATGACAAAGAAGGATGCCAAGCCAAGGCTTATCAGATGGGTACTCCTTCTTCAAGAATTTGATTTGCAGATTGTTGATAGGAAAGGAGAAGACAATCCGGTGGCGGACAATCTTTCAAGGATGGAAGATATACCGCATGATCCCATCCCAGTCAACGATAGCTTTCCAGACGAGCAACTTGCCGTTGTAAAAGTACAATCTCTTTCCGATCCTTGGTATGCAGATTATGCTAATTTTATTGTTGCAAAGTATTTGCCTCCAGGTTTAACACTTCAGCAAAGGAAGAAGTTCTTTCATGATTTGAGGCACTACTTTTGGGATGACCCACATCTTTTCAAAGAAGGTCCCGACGGGATCGTGAGAAGATGCATACCGGGACATGAGCAGAAGGACATTCTCAGACGGTGTCATGATAGTCCCTATGGAGGACATCACGCCGGTGAGAGGATTACACATAAGGTTCTTCAATCAGGTTTTTATTGGCCTACTCTCTTTAAAGATGCTAGAAATTATGTTTTAGCATGTGATAAATGTCAGAGAGTTGGTAACATTAGTAGAAGGAATGAGATGCCTATGAATTACTCACTAGTGATTGAACCTTTTGATTGTTGGGGTTTTGATTTTATGGGTCCTTTTCCTTCTTCGCACAAGTACACTCACATTTTAGTAGCTGTTGATTATGTGACCAAGTGGGTTGAAGCAATCCCCACTGAAAGTGCTGATCACAAGACATCTTTGAAAATGCTTAAAGATGTAATTTTTCCTAGGTTTGGTGTACCGAGGTATCTCATGACCGATGGAGGATCACACTTCACGCACGGAGCTTTTAGAAAAGCTTTGGCCAAATACGATGTCAATCATAGAATTGCTTCACCATATCATCCTCAAACTAGTGGGCAAGTTGAGCTCACCAATAGAGAGATTAAATTGATCTTGCATAAAACAGTAAACAGAAATAGGAAGGACTGGTCAAACAAGTTAGGAGATGCTTTGTGGGCATATAGATCTGCTTACAAAAACCCCATGGGCATGTCCCCCTATAATATGGTGTATGGCAAGGCTTGCCATTTGCCATTAGAGTTAGAGCACAAAGCTTTCTGGGCTGTTAGAGAGCTTAATGCTGACCCAAAATTAGCTGGTGAGAAGCATCTCATGAACTTGACTTCTCTAGATGAATGGAGAAGTGAAGCTTACGAGAGCGCTAAAATGTTCAAGGAAAAGGTAAAAAAGTGGCATGATAGGAAGATTCTGAAACGTGAATTTAATGTTGGTGATAAAGTTTTGTTGTTTAGATCCCGTTTCAGGTTTTCTCCAGGCAAACTACTTTCCAGGTGGGAAGGGCCATTTCATATTGAAGAAGTCTATCGGTCTGGTGCAATTAAGATTAACAATTTTGAAGGCACCAAACCTCAAGTTGTGAATGGGCAAAGACTTAAACATTACATAGCAGGAGACCCTGTCAATGTTGATGTGAATATAATATACACAACAACTCACGAAGAACATGTTGCAGCCCTGTTTCAGACGCCAGCAGAAGCAGAATAAAGAAAAGGTATGTAGTACGGTAAGGAAACATCGTGAACCATCATAAAAGTTTCGTATTACGAGTTTTTGCAAAATTAGTAAAATTCTGAGCCTAAGTGGAGTCGGAGACGAGCTCCAGGGGGTCCAGGCGCCCCCCTGGCGCGCCCCACCTCCTGGCCGCGCCGCCAGGGCGCCTGGACACCCGGGAGTCCGCCTCCGACCCCGCTTTGGTCCGTTACCTTCCTTTCTGTGCATAAATTTTCCCTATATATTTTCCCGGATTGTTCCGGCAACGTATCTTGCGATTTCGCGTGTTTTCTCTTCGATCTGTTTCTGCCAGGGAATCTTTCAGCTGAATTTAGGTGCCATGGCTTCTCCAAACTCCCCCAAGGACGAGTTCGTCGTCAACGTCATCAACCCTTACCTCGCTGACGTGAAGAAGCACCCTCAGGTTGTTCAGATGAAGGACGGTGTCCTTCATCAAGAAGATCTGAAGGGACCTATCAAGGAGGGGAGCATCCAGGCCAGGCTAGAAGAAGTGGAGCAAGAAGTCTTCGAGTACAAGAAGATGATCGAGCGTGGTGTTGAAGCTAACTTTGACATCATCAACGAGCTGAAGAACTACTTCCTGAAGGAGATGAAGGAGATGTGGGAAAGCATCACCGCGTCTGAAGAAAGAATTATAGAGCTCCAAGGGAAAATTAATGATCTACATCACCAAAACAGTGAGTATGAACTAAGGTTTATGCGCATGAGTATGGGTGCTTCATGCAGGATTCAGGAGACAAAATTCTCATATGAGACTGGAGAACCCCTTCCATGGAAGCGTTTCGCCGAGGATTACGTGATCAACGCCAACAAGGATGATGAGTGAAATCTTCTGGGGTAATGGCATTCCCTTGGCTTGTTCCAAGCTTGGGGGAGTGCCCGGTATCTTTATCTTTACCTTTTGTCTTTTAGAGTCAAGTAGAGTCGTATCATGTCTAGGGAGGTTATTATATGAAATAGGTGTGTGCATTGAGGTCTATCACTCCTTCGGTGGGGAGATTGTATCCGTGAGTGTGGAGTCGTCTATGATGGAATATTAATGAGAAGTTTATTGGTTCCTTTTGCTGCACTCGGTATTCTCTTCACGCAATCGACCTTATATGATGACTCTTATATGAAGTATTGACCTTATGTCAGGTATGGCTGTGAAAACTTTATTTAATCTTGGCAAACATAGCTTTGGTCATAACAACAAGCATGATTTTCCTAAAGTATCGACATAGCCAAAACCTTTATGTTATTATGCTTGAAGTGTTATGCTGACAAGGAAGACAACTTGATGTGTTATGCTTATTTCAATGTTTATGCTTTATATTGTTTTGCATCTTAGTCATCATCAATTGTCTGTTCTCTCAAACCTTTGCTAGCCTAACTCTGTACTAAGCGGAATTCTGCTTGTGCATCCATACCCCTAAACCAATACCTTCCATATGAGTCCACCATACCTTCCTACTCGTGGTATTCCACTACCACCTCCTAAAGTACAAAATTTATGTGTTATCCTTAAATGTTCAAAATCTTTTATTTTGTGCCTCTGTTTTAGCTCATGAGGAAGTAGTAGCTAATTCATGATCTTTTTGAGTTGGACAAGCTTCACCCCGGGATTGCATGTCTAATGTGCAAACCCATAATACGAGAAGGAACTGGCAAAGAGTGCGCCCGGCTCAAAAATAATATAACAAACAAACCCTCCTTCACGCTTTGTTCATGAGAAATCAGAAAACTTTGGCAGTGATAAACAAAGGAGAATAAGAGGATGTGATTGTCCTCGTGCGGGAGCCGTTCCTCGAAACTTGTCCATCTCAAGAAGTAATTGAGTTATCTATTAGCATTCGTTGACAAATCATGTACCTCTCAAAACTTGTTTTCATTCTGTTTGATTTAAGGACAGCACATGAGTTTTCCCTACTACCCTAGAGCAGGGCCTATCTTTTAATTTTAAGCTGAGTCAGTTATTCCTACTCCCTTCTATTCTTAAAGAGAGCAGACATTTGATGTTGATAAGGATTCATTCATATAAAGTTGCATTAAGATTTGTCATATCATATCCTTGTTGACATTATCATTTGATAAGCAAGTTGTTTGTCAAGCCTAGCTAAGGCAAATATCTTCCTTTGTGTTAACACTTTCACTTCTTACCTGATAACATGTTCTTTCAAAAGCTTCAATTAATCTCATCAAAACATAAAGAAAGAGCAAAAGTAAAAGCTATTAGTTGCTCTTTGACCAAAGGACATGTTTGCCATGATTCAATGAGTTTCCTTAGCCCTACTTTCGAACATAAGTGTTACTACTCTTTTATAAGGGCCTTATGAGTTGAAGATTTCTGTTGAGGATATTTGAGTTGGTGAAGAAACTATGATGCTTCTTGTCCGTATTCTATTTATCGACACTTCACTCTCTAAACTTGTGGACAGGTTTACCGAGCTCAGTATTCGCTTGGGGACAAGCGAGGTCTAAGCTTGGGGGTGTTGATACGTCCAAAATGCATCACTATTTTGTATCATAATTTATCCTTATTCATTGATATATTTCACGTTACGATGATGTTCTTATGTTGTTTTGGTCTATTTTACACAGTTTGCAACTTTCCGATGCCGAAGCAGCAGACGCATGATTCAGCGGTAAAAAGTGGACGCTGAGTTGCTGAAGAAGAATACCTCCAAATTACCTGAAAATTGACGGGAGATATTTTTCGGACGAATCATGAAGACATGCGAAAGGGCAACCGGAGGGGGGCCACAGGGTGCCTAGGCGCCCTGGGGGCGCGCCCCCACCCCTGGCTGCGTCGGGGGGGCGCCTGGAGCCCCTGGCCCACCTCTGGTCGCCCCCTTTTGCATATATACTCTCCGTTATCCAAAAACCCTAGGGACGGGAGTTTTTACGGAGTTCGGCCGCCGCTCCGTGGCGGAAACCTACAGAGAAGAAAAAGCCATCTCCGGCGGGCAGATTCCGCCGGGGAGATCACCTCCCGGAAGGGGAGATCGTCGCCATCGTCATCACCATCGTCACGGGCATCATCGAGATCATCATCAACATCATCCCCAACACCAGCACCATCTCCATCTTCATCCAAATCCCATCTCACAATTGCAACTTGTGTTGTAACACGTACTACCTATCCTCTCTACTCCATTGGTGTTGATTACTAGTATGTGGTGAATGCTATTGAGTTTTGTTGGAGAAATATTATTATGTCCAGATTTTTTATCACCTATTTATACCCACTGATCATGATCTCTTTTATGTCTCGTGAGTAGTTACCTTAGTTCTTGAGGACATGGGGAAAGTCTTGTTGTTAGTAGTCATATGCTGTTGAAGTAATATGTGTTGTTTGATACTTAAGTTGTGTTGTCATTCTACTAGTGGTGTTGTGTGAGTCGAACACTCAACACTTTGCCTTATTAAGGACCTAGGAGAATACATTGTGTACAAAGAATGCTTATGGTGGGTTGCCGGAGTGACAGAAACCTGAACCCCAGTTCGCACGCTTTTGCATAAGGGAATAATGGATCCTCGATCGTATTGCTATGGTTAGGCTTTCGCCTTAAATTCTATCTTGTATTTGCGGATGCTTGCAAGGTGTTTAATCATAAGAGTGCATTCATCAGTCTAGAGAGTGTACTAGCATAGATCCACCCACTCAACACTTATCAACACATAACATAGTATCGATACGGAATATGGCGAAAGCACATGACTACCTCTCCCGTGTGTCCTCAGGAACGCTTTACTCTTTATAAGTTCAGTTGCTAGGCCTCTCCTTTGCTAAGAAAGGATTGGGCCAATTGTTACTCTCAGTGCCTTTTACATTGCTTGCTTTTACTTTCATGTCGCTTATATCAAGAAACCCCTAAAAAGTTATCTTTCAGTGCTTGCAGTAATTTCTTGCTCAGAATCGCTTATCAATACCTTCTGCTCCTCGTTGGGTTCGACACTCTTACTTATCGAAAACGCTGCAATAGATCCCTTACGGTTGAGGGTCATCAGTAATATATTTGATTTACCTCTTTTATATTTATGTTCGTAAGTAATTCTTGCATGTTCTCTGTTGTTATTTATTGCTTTGGCCAAGTAGTAGGTAGTGACTCCAAGAGGGAACGTTATGCTCGATTGTGGGTTCATGCCCCTCGATGACTAGCTTGAGTGACAGAAACATGAGTCTAGGGGATGTGCTGTTGCCACAAGGGGGAAAACAACGGTGCTTGTGCCCGCGGGTGCAAGGATTGTTTACTTTACGCAAAGTTCTTTTAATGCAGTTGTTTGTTGCTTTGAGTTTACACTATGGGTGGGACTCGCAACTTAATACCAGCGAGATGTTCTGGATAGATATCTCAAGGTGGATGATTAGTAGTAGATGCAGATGGATTTCGGTCTACTTGCCTTGGCGTACCGCCCATGCTTTGAACCTCTACCTTTCTTGCAACATAGTCAGCATTGGTTTGCGCACATGGTTCTGTCAATTGCCCAGCTGTAATTCGTTTACCTCACATAGTTGTTTTATCGTCTTTTGGGAGAGAAACATCACTAGTGAACATCATGGGACCCCGGTCCATATTACCATCACTGATCACATCCGCTATTTACTTTCTGTTTTACTTACTATTTGCAGCAATACCTATCACTATTATCACTTGTGTTTGATCCTTTGTAAACGACAAGGCCGGAGGGATTGACAACCTCTCTGTACTCATTGGGAGCAAAGTTATTTGTATCTGTGTGCAGGTCCACGTTGATTGCTAATATCTTGCGCCGTTAGTAGTTGACACCTTCTTGTTGAAACGGGGAGTCTCAGGGAAATCGATCCTTGGTATATTTGCCAAGGGAAAACTTCCGCTACACTGCATCTCAAACCTTCCACTTGGGGTAACCAACGAGGGGCGAGAAGCCATCACCACATCATTGGCTAGGACAAACGGTCCGTCTGTGTACCCAAGATTGTTCAGATCCACTCTTGTCATTCCGTAATCTGGGTCTACATGTACCCCGCCTCCTGACAGATTAACCCATTTGCACTTAAACAAAGGGACCTTAAAATCATGTCCGTAGTCAAGTTCCCATATGTCCACTATGTAACCATAATATGCGTCCTTTCCCTTCTTGGTTGCTGCATCAAAGCGGACACCGCTGTTTTGGTTGGTGCTCTTTTGATCTTGGGCGATCGTGTAAAATGTATTCCCATTTATCTCGTATCCTTTGTAAGTCAATACAGTCAAAAATGGTCCCCTGGACAACGAGTACAGCTCATTACAAACAGTGTTGTCACCTCTGAGACGTGTTTCCAACCAACTACCGAAAGTCTTGATGTGTTCACATGTAATCCAGTCGTCACACTGCTCCGGGTGTTTGGAGCGTAGACCGTTCTTGTGTTCATCAACATACGGGGTCACCAAGGTAGAGCTCTGTAGAACTGTGTAGTGTGCTTTAGACCAAGAATGCTCGTCCCTGCATATCATTGAGTCCCCTCCAAGCGTGCCTTTCCAGTCAGTCTCCCCTCATACCACGATTTAGGGAGACCAATCTTCTTAAGGCCAGGAATGAAGTCAACACAAAACCCAATGACATCCTCTGTTTGATGGCCCATGGAGATGCTTCCTTCCGGCCTAGCGCAGTTACAAACATATTTCTTTAGGACTCCCATGAACCTCTCAAAGGGGAACATATTGTCTAGAAATACGGGGCCTAGAATGACAATCTCGTTGACTATATGAACTAGGACATGCGTCATGATATTGAAGAAGGATGGTGGGAACACCAGCTCGAAACTGACAAGATATTGCGCCACATCACTCCTTAGCCTTGGTATGATTTCTGGATCGATCACCTTCTGAGAGATTGCATTGAGGAATGCACATAGCTTCACAATGGCTAATTGGACGTTTTCCAGTAGAAGCCCCCTCAATGCAACCGGAAGCAGTTGCGTCATAATCACGTGGCAGTCATGAGACTTTAGGTTCTTGAACTTTTTATCTGGCATATTTATTATTCCCTTTATATTCGACGAGAAGCCAGACGGGACCTTCATACTGAGCAGGCATGCAAAGAAGATTTCCTTCTCTTCTTTGGTAAGAGCGTAGCTCGCAGGACCTTCATACTACTTTGGAGGCATGCCAACTTTTTCGTGCAAACGTTGCAGGTCCTCCCGTGCCTCCGGTGTATCTTTTGTCTTCCCATACACGCCCAAGAAGCCTAGCATGTTCACGCAAAGGTTCTTCGTCAAGTGCATCACGTTGATTGAAGAGTGGACCTCTAGGTCTTTCCAGTAGGGTAGGTCCCAAAATATAGATTTCTTCTTCCACATGGGTGCGCGTCCCTCAGTGTCATTCGGAACAGATAGTCCGTCGGGACCCTTTCCAAAGATTACATGCAAATCATTGACCATAGCAAGTACGTTATCACCGGTACGCATGGCGGGCTTCTTCCGGTGATCTGCATCGCCTTTGAAATGCTTGCCTTTCTTTCGACATTGATGGTTGGTCGGAAGAAATCGACGATGCCCCAGGTACACATTCTTCCTGCATTTGTCCAGGTATATACTTTCGGTGTCATCTAAACAGTGCGTGCATGCGTGGTATCCCTTGTTTGTTTGTCCTGAAAGGTTACTGAGAGCACGCCAATCATTGATGGTTACAAATAGCAACTCATGTAGGTCAAATTCCTCCTGGTTGTCCTCATCTCACACATATACACCTTGTCCATTCCACAGCTGTAAAAGTTCTTCAACTAATGGCCTTAGGTACACATCAATGTCGTTGTCGGGTTGCTTAGGGCCTTGGATGAGTATTGGCATCATAATGAACTTCCGCTTCATGCACAACCAAGGAGGAAGGTTATAGATACATAGAGTCACGGGCCAGGTGCTGTGATTGCTGCTTTGCTCTCCAAAAGGATTAATGCCATTCGCACTTAAACCAAACCATACGTTCCTTGCATCACCTGCAAACTCCTCCCAGTATGTTCTCTCAATTTTTCTCCACTTCAACCCGTCAGCGGGTGCTCTCAACTTCCCGTCTTTCTTACGGTCCTCTACGTTCCATCGCATCAACTTGGCATGCTCTTTGTTTCAACAGACGTTTCAACCGTGGTATTATCGGAGCATACCACATCACCTTGGCAGGAACCCTCTTCCTTGAGCGCTCGCCGTCAACATCACCAGGGTCATCTCGTCTGATCTTATACCGCAATGCATCGCATACCAGGCATGCGTTCAAATCCTCGTACGCACCACGGTAGAGGATGCAGTCATTAGGGCATGCATGTATCTTATGCACCTCCAATCCTAGAGGGCATACGACCTTCTTTGCTGCGTACGTACTCTCGGGCAATTCGTTATCCTTTGGAAGCTTCTTCTTCAATATTTTCAGTAGCTTCTCAAATCCTTTGTCAGGCACGCCATTCTGTGCCTTCCACTTCCAGTACGGTACCGAGCTTTGTGTTGCCATCTTCGCAATTGGGGTACAACCCTTTTTGTAATCCTCTAACATGCGATCGAACTTCAGCTTCTCCTTTTCACTTTCGCACTGTCTTCTTGCATCAACAATGACCCGACGGAGATCATCATCGGGCACAACATCGTCTGGTTCCTCTTGATCTTCAGCAGTTTCCCCCGTTGCAGCATCACCGTATTCCGGGGGCACATAGTTGTCATCGTCCTCTTCTTCTTCGCTGTCTTCCATCATTACCCCTGTTTCTCCGTGTTTGGTCCAAACATTATAGTGTGGCATGAAACCCTTATAAAGCAGGTGGGTGTGAAGGGTTTTCGAGTCAGAGTAAGACCTTGTATTCCCACAGCTAGGGCATGGACAACACATAAAACCATTCTGCTTGTTTGCCTCAGCCACTTCGAGAAAATTATGCATGCCATTAATGTACTCAGAGGTGTGTTTGTCACCGTCCATCCATTGCCGGTTCATCTGCTTGCATTTATATATAATTAAGTGTGTCAAAAACCATTACAGAACATCATGGATAGATAAGTGATCAAATTAATAGAAGTTCATCATCACATTAAATTCAAAGTACATACATAGCTCTCCAGAGCATCTAACTAAACCATACATTGAAACTATGTAAAACATTTCAACGCAACAACAAATGTGATCATAATCGCAACCAAGGTAACAATTGATCTAAAGGCATAATGATATCAAGCCTCGGTATGAATGGCATATTTTCTAATCTTCAAGCGCATGGCATCCATCTTGATCTTGTGATCATCGACGACATCCGCAACATGCAACTCCAATATCATCTTCTCCTCCTCAATTTTTTTATTTTTTCCTTCAAGTAATTGTTTTATTCTTCAACTAAATTTAACCTCTTGACAATAGGGTCCATCTTGATCTTGTGATCATCGACGACTTCCGCAACATGCAACTCCAATTCCATCTTATCCTCCTTCATTTTTTTCCAAGTTTTTCTTCAAGTAAATGTTTTCCTTTTCAACTAAATTTAACCTCTCCACAAGAGGACCGGTTGGAATTTCCGGTTCAACTACCTCCTAGATAAAAACATCTATGTCACGTTGGTCGGCATAATTGTCATAAACACTAAAACAAATAGTTATAAATTAAGGATAATATACCACATCCGAATCATAGACAGGACGAGGGCCGACGTGGGCGGATACCAAAACCATTGCACTATATAATAACAAGCAATACTAAAAGTAAGAAAATTAGACAAATATCTATCTAAAGCAATAATAACAAGCAATAATAAAAGTAAGAAAATCATAATCAGAACAAGAGGCTCACCACGATGGTCCCGACGATGAGATCGGCGCGGGCAATCGACTGCGGTGAAGACGGGGACGGGACGTGACGGACCGCTAAACCTAGACAAATCTCGGAGAAAATGGAGCTTGGAGGTCAAGCTTCGAGAGGAGAAAGCTTAACTACTGTGGCTCGGGCATTTCATCGAACACCTCATGTGCATAGGAGGTGAGCTAGAGCACCACAAACCTCTCCCCCTCGCCGGCCAGAAAAAACAGAGCAGTGTGGAGTGATGTGCTCGCCGGCGATGGGGTATATATAGGCAACGCATTGGTCCCGGTTCGTGGCAGGAACCGGGACTAAAGGCCCCCCTTCTGTCCCGGTTCCAGCCACGAATCCAGACCAATGGGTGTGGGCCAGGAGCGAGGACCATTGGTCCCGGTACGTGCCTGGAACCGGGACAAATGTGTCCAGACGAACCGGCACAGATGCCCCACGAGGCCCGCCCGGCCCCCTGGGCACACGAACCGGGACGTATGCCCCCATGGGTCCCGGATCGTGACTGAACCAGGATTAATGGGCTGGCCAGACCCCAACCAAAGCCCTGTTTTCTACTAGTGCACTCGCAGGTTCAACGCCGTAGGGGCCAAAGTTCTCCCGTAGGAAGGCTTCGGGCGGGCGGCGACCGCAGAGGGTGCCCCTTTATCGCCCTCACCATCCTCTGGGTTCCCTTTGGCCAGGCTCGGCTTCGTGCCCATGGCCATCGCAGACGTAGACATTGCGGTTGGGAACGACGGCGGGGCAGCTCCTAGGTTAGATCTGGAGGCTTTGACGGCTTCTGGTGCTTCACGGCTATACATTGCGGGAGGGGACATGAAGCCCTAATCCATCCGGACGACGTAAGCCTCCCGGATTCCTTCCAGACCTCGACTTTGGCTTAGCAAAAGCAGGACCGCTACGACCCGAGAGGGTGCGCGATCTGCGGGCGGACGGGGCCGCGATGGTTCCATCGTCTTGCCACGGCAGAGACACGGAGGACGATCAACACGCGGCAGGAACGGCGCCCGGCAGCGGTGGCGGCGGGGCGATCGCCTCCTGATCGCCAGGGGCGTGAAACCCTAGCATCTTTTTTTGTTAGCTTTTTCTGCGTAAACATGGAAATTTCTGCTGCTTCGTAGCCAGGAGCGTAGTTTATGGTTCACCTTTTTATTAGAAAAATGACATTATTATACATCATTTTGTTGTATGTTTCGTATGTTTGCCGTTTTAAAATTGTAAATTGAGAACACTCCTACATTTCTTTATACAAGAAAATTGTATATCACCATTTTTTGACAAGACCAACGGCTGAAAATGATTTGGCAAAGTGGACCCAAACCGGCCTCGCCCATCACGACCGTCGGATTCAGCTACCACGCGCGGCACCGCACCTACCTAAAACATCGGCGACTGCCACCCCCACTCTTCACCTCGGCGAGTTCCATTCCGTCCGCCAAAGACGCTCTCTACTCCGGCGACAGCGGCAATGGAGCAAGCGAACCCGCCGCCGGTGTCGGCGAGGAACAGGAAGGTGGTGCTGCGGGAGTACATCAGCCGCGCGCCGAGGGAGGACGACATGGCGCTCGTCGACGGCGGCGCGGTGCCGCTGCGCGTCCCCGAGGGCGCCGCCGGCCCGGCCGTGCTGGTGAAGAACCTCTACCTCTCCTGCGACCCCTACATGCGCGGCCGGATGCGGGACTTCCACGGCTCCTACATCCCCCCGTTCAAGCCCGGATCTGTTAGTGTTTTTCTTCTCCTCTGCTTCTGACTGGTCTCTCTTGTTGTTGGTTACTGACCAGGCAAATTTTGTTCTGTAAGGTTATAGAAGGGTTGGGCGTGGCGAGAGTGGTGGACTCCACTCATCCGGGGTTCGTTGCCGGTGACATTGTTTCGGGAATGACTGGGTGGGAGGAATACAGCCTGATTGACAAGCCTGAGCAGCTGAGCAAGATTCAGCAAAGTGACATTCCACTCTCCTACCATTTGGGGCTCCTCGGTTAGTTTCTTGCTCTTATTTTTAGTTATTCAGTCGGATTCTGAAGCATCGGAAGTACAATTCATGAGTGAAGATATGTAATCATGCGAATGACTAAAACTACTCCCTCTGTTCCGAAATATTTGTCTTTCTAGAGATTTCAATAAGTGACTATATAGAAAGCAAAATGAGTGAATCTAAATTCTAAAATATGTCTACATACATCCGTATGTTGTAGTCCGTTTGAAATGTCTAGAAAGACAAATATTTAGGAACGGAGGGAGTAGTAAACTACTGTACTTTAAGGAGCACCAGGGCACATTACCTTCCTTGTAGAGTATGTAGCTGCGAAGGGAAGGGAGACTATACACCAAATGAATAAAGGTTCTGTGGCTGATGCAAATTTTTAAATGGACTACTCTTCTTTTGTCGTGATGAATTCGCAGTGAAGTGTTGAAAACTATGTTCAGTTAATATGGGGTGATCTATTCATGGGTTGTTGTAATGGATTGGCAATGCTGTAATAATGGAGACTAGTGTATACTGATACATGTAGCTGCTGTTTCTGATATTGCTGTTTGTTATCTACTACTCCCTCCGTCCGAAAATACTTGTCATCCAAATGAATAAAAGGGGATGTATCTAGATGTATTTTTGTTTTAGATACATTCCCTTTTGTCCATTTTGATGACAAGTATTTTCGGACGGAGGGAGTATATTCTTTGTTCCAACATGTTTGCTAATACTCTGGTCTTACCCGCAGGCATGCCTGGTTTTACAGCTTATGTTGGATTCTATGAGATCTGCTCACCGAAGAAAGGAGAGTTTGTCTTTGTTTCTGCTGCATCTGGAGCAGTTGGTCAGATTGTTGGTCAACTTGCAAAGCTCCATGGCTGCTATGTCGTCGGAAGTGCTGGAACAAATGAGAAAGTACTCATCAAACTTGTAGTACATCATTCATTAACTGTTTAGCTGTATCATTCAGGGTCTACAACATTGTTTCAGGTTGAACTCCTAAAAGATAAGTTTGGATTCGATGCAGCTTTCAATTACAAAGAGGAGCCTGACTTGACTGCAGCACTAAAAAGGTCAGACCTTCTCTTTCAATAAGATACAGCAGAACGCCCAAAAAATGATACAACAGTAACTAGCGTAAAGACGGATCAAGCTAGTTTATAATGAACTCCTAAAAGTCATGTTAACCGAATGAACTATTGATGGGCCTACCTGAATTTTGAGGCATATTAGCATCATAAGATTTTTACAGTAGCCTGAAATAAACGTAGACCGCTCATTTGTTCTAATCTAATGGCTAATCTGGGCCAGCAGTCCAGTGCGAGCCTTAGGAGTACTACCTCCAAAAGCTAGGGAGTACCCTTATGTTAGGGGTAAAACGACAATCAAGTAGAAAACTGATCTTCTCTCTCCTCAAGCCTTCCGGCCATTTTTCTCTCCGCACTTGAAGCCTTGCCGTGCCCATGCACCGGCGATTCCTCAATGCTGCTGACCGCATCTGGACGGAGCTGCTCACCGATGGTCTCTAACGCACAGCTGGCCAATAGGCACCGTTGTCCCACGGCCTACGCTAAAACCATGGGTCTAACGGACAGCTAGCCAATAGGCATTGTTGTCCCTCGGCCTACGCTAAAACCATGGTGTAATTGCCGCCGCTTCAAAGGTGGCCTCTGCCCTCCACCCTTGTATCTGCGCAGGTTGCCCTCTTTGGTGTCCTTCGTGGGTGTAACCTCATACTCTCATTCGAGATCATAGTCCATACTGATCTCATTCAAGATCATAGTGTATTACGCCTTTTGCACAGAAATTCCTTTTCAGATTCTTGAAGCCTGCGGGCACTGTGAGCTATTGGCAGATAATTTTCTTTTTTTTTGCCATTATCTACTTACAGTTTTTGTTTTGAAATTAGCAATTCTGTTGGAACTCAGTAAGCATGGAGAATAGCACCAAAATGATGTTATCTTTGTTCTGCAATCTTTCCATACATAGGTACTTTCCTGAAGGTATCGACATCTACTTCGAGAATGTAGGAGGACCAATGCTAGATGCTGTACTCCTTAACATGCGGATGCATGGTCGCATAGCAGTATGTGGGATGGTCTCCCAGCACGGCATGACCGATCCTGCAGGGATCCACAACCTCTTCTGCCTGGTGCCGAAACGGATCAGTATGAAGGGCTTCATCCAGAGTGATTACATCAACTTATTCCCACAGTTCGTCGATTACATGACCAAGCATTACAAGGATGGCGAGATTGCATATGTAGAAGACATGAGCATTGGGCTAGAGAACGCGCCAGCTGCGTTTGTTGGTCTATTCAGTGGTAAAAATGTGGGCAAACAAGTCGTGTGCGTGTCACAAGAGTGAAGTACATCTACATTCTGATGAATATTACGAATATCTCATGATTCAAATATTAATAAAGATTGTGAACCGCTCGTGTTGATGTGCATTTAGCTGATCTTGTCCACACTTTGCCCAGTATCAAGTGTTTTTTAATCTATAATTAACAAGCCATGGTTTGATCCTCAATCCAAGTGCTTACTAGGACCATTGGAAGCATTTTCTTTACTCTGAAGAAAGTTGTAGTTGTCTAGCTCTCTAGCTGTCTGTCTCATATGTCTTAGTTTTTCTAGCCTCATAAATCGATGATGTGATAAATCAGTGCAGAAATTTATACCACTTGGTGTTCAGTTTATTAGAATGCTTACTTGGTTAGACTGGGATGGTGAGCTGGCCAGTCTTTCTTCCGTGTGCTTGCTACTCTCCCATTCGGTAGACCTGAGGAATTAATTAGCAGAAGAAAAGTCTTTGCTCTAGTGAAGGGATTGTCACTTTTAAGAACTGCGCCTGATCAACTAAGCAGGTGGTGGCTGGCTTCTACTTTGGCTTGATCAACTGCTGAGTTTTCTGAAGCACCTCATCTCGTGTATTGCATGAAATCAACAAGGCAAGTGCACATGACTCATTTGCATCTGTGGAGTCTGTTTTGTGGTGTCTTCATGTTTGAGCAAATTATTTCCTCTTCTTTTTCAAATAGAGTGTTCAAGAATATTCTTACACAATTTTTTATCAGGTAACGTTGGAATTGACAAGCTGCAACTTTTGGCCGAGCAGCTGTTTGTTACATTCCACGTTTGCGATGGCTTATCATACCAAGTTCGTGGTTTTGTTTCTGCTCTTTAGGAGCTCATCAATTTGTTTTGGTTTTCAACTTGATATCCAGTGCCTGTTGTCTGTGCAAGAATCAGTGATTGATTCCAAAGGCATGCTCATTTCCTCATGGGATTTTGTCGCCAATACCACCGATGATTACATATGCCAATTCACTGGCATGGAATGCTGGCACCCAGACGAGAACAAGGTTTACGTTTTCCGTCTCGGCAACCTAGGGCTTGAAGGCCCATTTCCTCAAGGTCTTCAAAATTGCACAAGCTTGAACATGTTGGACCTGTCAAGCAACAATTTTTAAGGGACCGATCCCTCCGAATATCTCATGGCAGCTGTCATATCTGTCATCTCTGGATCTTTCCTTCAATAAATCTTCAGGTGAAATCCCAGATAGTATCGCAAATCTGATGAATCTGAATGGCCTCAACCTTCAGCACAACCAATTAAGTGGACGAATTCCTGCTTCTCTGCAGAAGTTTATTGATTCATACTTTGCTGGAAACCAGGAGCTTTGTGGTACACCACTGCACAAGTGTCCTAGGAGGAGATGGAGACCGAGACGAATCAGGCTGACCAGCATCAATGATCAGTCCAGCATCGGAGCAGCTGTCGGTTTCGTTGTGGGGTTCATGGTGGCCTTCTACTTCCCGCATTGCTTCATCTTCTCTGAGAGGCTCACTGCTTACGTTGTCCGGATAATATGAATCAACTTCTGGAGGCCAAAGAAGCACTTCCAACAGCAACTCCAGTTTACTTCCTCAGAGTAACAGTTCACCAACATGTATACCTGGTACCCTAGTGAGTGTAGTGTTTTTTCTTCACTTGTAATGTGACGAGTCCAATTTATGTGATGATTTTACTATGTAATGCAAATGGTGCAACTCATTCTCTTAAAAAAAAAAGAGTGATGCACGGAATAACAGGTTATAAACTTGTAATGATTTTTGTAGTCTATTTGAGGTTTAAAAAAAGACAGAGTTATATTCGTATTCACTTTCTGAATCATTTTCTTGAGGGAAATAAATTACCATCATAACAGCATGCATATCAAATTTGATCAGCTGAACTTACTCCCTCCGTCCGGAATTAGTTGACGCTCAAACGGATGTATCTAGACGTATTTCAGTGCTAGATACATCTGTTTGAGCGTCAACTAATTCCGGGCGGAGGAAGTATACATTAGCAAGCTTGATATTTTATAGGCGTGGCGGAATCAGAATAATGCCCCTTATGCTTTCTGCCTAGTAAGAGAGCAGACATCTCAGTTCTGCAGTGTTGTCCTCCCTCGACCTTGAGGACGTCTTCTGAAAGTGTCCAGATCTTCTCCACCATGGTATGTTCATACTCTATGTTCTAACTTTTTGTCCAGTGATTATTTTTAAACATGCATGCTATATGTTCTGCTATGGCATGCACACTTTTAAAATTCGATACTGAAATATGACCTGTGGCATGTAACAGAATAAATTGGGTCCAACTTGAATAATTAATACTATACTTTCTAAACTGTACCAGTTTGCGCTGTATGCACAGGAGACACATGGCCGTATTTCTGCATCACAATGTAGGTAGTGTTATAGGAATGATATCCATTCATGTTTTCTGAAAATCCAACAATATTTTGGAGTAACAGAAACTACAAATTCACCTCACGAGACCGTGAGGTCAGAGTTCTCGCAGGAGGGCTCAAAATTCTATTCTGCCAGGCGATGATGTAAACTCCCTCCACACATTCCTCGCGGACAATTCTACTGAGACTGGAGACTCGACGACGCTGGGTTGGTCTTTCTGCCGTGTGCCTTCTTTCCATACTCATGTCATGAGGGCAGCACACTGCCTATCAGAGCAGTTGGATCAGGCTAGAGCGATCATGATTCGGACTGAGACTGATCGGGTGCTTTACAATCTTTTTCTAGAAGATACAATCGTGTTATCTTGTATCATCGGCAGTCCACCATGGAGTAGCATCATATAAGTCCCAGCATTTTTGCCCAATGTGGAAAAGTAATTTATAAGTGCCAAGGTATGGTTTTATCCTAAATTAATCCAAATGCCTACTAGTTAGGGATGGGACATGGGAGAAGCACTGCCTTTACTCCTGACAAAGTTTTACCTGCCTGTCACATAGGTCCTCATAAATGGATGATTTGAAGGCATCAGTTCCACAAGTTATACACCTAATTTTCTCTCGACTGTGAGTGACTGGTGACCGGTGAGTCTTCGGAGACTATTCACTCAGGATGGGGACTATTGGCAGTAGGCACACGGTTTGTCTTTCTTCCCTGTATACTTGTGGCAAATCCTTCCAAGTCAATAAAACTTCAGGGTTTGACTGAAGAAAAGTCCATACTCACGTGGAGGCATTCTCTGTTTTAAAAGGCTGCACCCGTTCATCTACTGCAGATGGTGGCTTCTGATTTGCCTGGATCAACTGGTGAGTTTTTCTGAAGCACCTCATATTGCCTAGGAAGTATGACATGAAATTAACAAAACAAGTGTTTTCCGACTTTTTTTATTTGCGCTCTTGGTCTTGGAGTCTACTTTGTGGTGTCACCATATCTGAGCAAATATTTCCTAATTTTTTTTCAAGTAGCGGGTTCAAGTGTTCTTACACAAGCTTTGATCAGCTGACGTCGGAATTTACAAGCTGCAGGTTTTGGCTGAGCAGAGCTGCTGTTTGTTTCACTCCATGCTTGCGATGGCTGATGATACCAAGTTCCTCCTTTTGGTTTTACTCTTGAGCAGCTCATCGCTGTGTTTTGGTTCTGAAGCTGATATCCAGTGCCTGAAGTCTGTTCAACAATCGGTGATTGATCCCAACGGCGTACTCAAATCTTCCTGGAACTTTGAAAATGCCACCGCTGGTTTCATATGCCGTTTTACTGGTGTGGAATGCTGGCACCCTGACGAGGACAGAGTTGTCTCTCTGCGATTCGGGAACCTAGGACTTGAAGGCCCATTTCCTCGTGGTCTACAGAATTGTTCAAGCGTGACCGGCCTAGACCTGTCAAATAACAATTTTTCAGGACCAATCCCTCCTGACATTTCACGGCAGATGCCGTATCTGATAACTCTGGACCTTTCGTATAACAGCTTTTCTGGTTCTATCCCACAAAATATCTCACAAATGACATATCTGAATCTCCTCAACCTCCAGCATAACCAATTGAGCGGTCAAATTCCACCGCAGTTTGACTTGCTTACTCGGTTAACTGAATTCAATGTCGCGGACAACTTGTTATCAGGGTTTATTCCTTCTTTGCTAGCAGTAAGGTTTTCGGCTTCGAGGTTTGCTGGTAACCAAGGGCTTTGTGGTGCGCCATTGGATGATTGTCCCCCCTCGAGGAGATGGAGACCGGTACGGACCAGGCTGCACAGGCTCAACGACCAGTCGAGCATCGGGGCGGCCGTCGGGTTCGTCGTGGGGTTTGTGGTGGCCTTCTACTTCCCGCACTGCTTCGTCTGCTCCGAGAGGCTCCGTGCCTACGTCGTCCGGATATGATTCACTGCTTGTTCTGAAACTTTGTCTGAAAAAATAGCTTCCGGAGGCCAAATGAGCACTTCCGACAGTAATCTTTCTTAGCTTGTTACCTGCAGTAACTATTATCTTCATTCACATGATAATATAATATGTATGCCTGGCAACTAGTAGCAACTGCCGGTGCTTGTTGATGCATATTTCAACTCTTGTAGAAAGATGCGAGGCATCAACTGGCCGTGATTATTGATGTACCCTGGCGGCATTTATTGTGGAGAACCATGCATGGATGGAGTCCGTGGTGGCCATCTATACTTCCGGACCGGTTTGTGTCCCGTGCCCATGATCTATCTATCTATGTCGACGGCTTGTCACTAGTCAGCCAGGGATGCCAAGGATGTGTAGAATGTCACACCAAAAACAGAGGATGTGTAGAATGAACTGGAAGGAGAATGCACCTGCTGCCTTTGTTGGTAAACAGTGTCGGAAAACAACTCATGTGTGTGTCCAAAAGGATGAGCTTGTCCACTAGTAATAATGGCGCCAGGGCTTGATCGAACTGATGAAGATTTATGTGATCTTGTTCATGCTTTACTAAGCCCGGTATCAACGGGAAATTAGTAATGTGCAGTTTTTTTGTTGTCAATTTGATCCCTCAACTGTTGATTAACCTTTGTTTTTGACCTCAGTTGCCTACCGGCCGGCCGGCCACGACTGCATTTCCGTTGCCCACAGCACGATGGTCGCGTTCAACGGGAAAAATCCCCAGACCACCGACGACGATGTCTGCAACGGCCACGCCAGGCGCCGCCGCGCGGACGAGCTCGAGCGCAGCGGGACGGTGATTGTCCTGTCGCTGTACTCCTCGACGGCGAGCCGGCCGGCGAGGTGGTAGTACCGTCCCAGGGCACGCGCAAAGGAGGACGTCCCAGGGCTCCTGACGTCCCAAGGCGCAGCGCGACGTCGACGCGTTCTGCGGGGCCTTCGCCGCGTGCGTGGAGAACGAGCTGCCGGCGTGCCGGCGGCCGCTGGCATGGCTGAGGGTTGCGTCCGGAACACCACGCTGCAGCGAGAGGAGAGTGAGAGTGGCCAAACGGGCCTTGGCGGCCTGAAACGGGCTAAGTTGGGCCTCACCCGAGTTTTTCAGGAATCGCTACTTTTAATACCATACCGGAAGTCTAATTGACGCTTGACGGGTTTATTAACCAGACTCTGCCTCCTACATCGCCAACACGGGGATCATGCAAGGCTGTCAGCTGCGAAAGATGCCAAAGTGCACAAATGAAAAAGGCCACCGAGCCCAACCCGTGACCCAGCACCCAAAAGTGCACACGGACGAAAAGATGGCCTCCGAGCTCATCCGTGACCCAGCACCGATAAATGCGCACGGAACAAAATAATGTAGCGAAAAGATCCCCTATGAGGGCACAGTCGTAAGAAAAATAGCGCAATTGCATCCCCCGGGTTGGCACGTGCTAGACATTAGCACCGGGCTTTTTTGTTCAAATTCCATTTTTTATATCAATGAAAAAGTAATGTATGTATTTTTTACATGAACAAGAGACTGAAACCCCCTCCTCCCTGCTTTACATTATCATTAATGAAACATCCACGTCTATAGTAGTTCATGCTCTCAAAACCCAACTCCAGAAACAAAAAAAACAAGCCCCGCAAGTTATAGGACTAGTTAGTGTAAGAAAATAATCAAAAATTCTTAAACAGAACAACTCGATGCTAAACTACTACATCTCAATGTGCCTCCAAAAACTAGTGATTCTGAGGACCAGTTCTTTTGACGGCTTAAAAAATAAGCCGACTCCTCCTCAGCATTTTTCAAAAGTCCTCTCCCTGATTAATTGGGGCTTCTGAACTAGTTATGGGATATCTAATATAGAAGCTTCAACCAATTTTAGTAACGGCTTATTTTTTAAGCTGAGGAAAGGCAGCTTATTTTTTAGCCGTCCAAAAGAACTGGACCTCAAACTTCAGTTGCTTGTTGCTGAAAGATAAGCTTACCTTATGAGCAAGAAAGGAAACATCAAAATATAAAGAAAGAAAGTTGCAGCAATTGTGCCCATGCGGCGCCACCATAATCTCTTGGACCTTATTTTATGATTCTGTATAAATTAGTGCTATATAATTCACCCATGTTATTTTCCTTTATGTTTGACCTATACCATGCAGAGGCGTAGCCAGGTCCCAGGCTACTAGGGCCATGGCCTGAGGCGTGGCATTACAACCCTTCGTACATTGTAACAGTTTTTGGCACTGTAGCAGTTGTAATTACTGTAGCTACCAGGGCTGGCCCGGGACTTAGCCCAGCCCTAGCTACGCCACTGATACCAAGTGTGACTCCGAACAATAGAAAAAACACTCCATAATCATTGGACTTTATGAATCATAAATTCCAGTGATTCCGAAACTTCAGTTGCTTGATGTTGAAAGATAAGCTTACCTTATGAATCAGGAAATGAAACATCAAAATCTAAATAAAGAAAGTTGCAGCAACTGTGTCTGAAGAAAATATGCCCATAGAGGCAATAATAAAGATGTTATTTGTATCATGATAAATGTCTTTTATTCATACTAGAATTGTATTAACCGGAAACTTAGTACATGTGTGAATACATAGACAAAACAATATGTCCCTAGTATGCCTCTACTAGACTAACTCATTGATCAAAGATGGTGATGTGAACATAGCTATTATAAACACGTCTAAAAATATTACCCAACAAATACATGATCAGGTACTTTCGCTCCTTCGTACATGCAATTTGAATGACAAGAATATAATACTACACTCATGTTTCCATGTATTTGTACTTAAGAAAAATGGCGTTGGAGAATGGACTAGAATTAGAGATGAGCACACATGCAAGTTCCTTGCTGCATGTACGGGCATGCTGGCGCATGCATGCACGGGAACGCATGCACGGGGAAGAGTCCAGGAGCTATGGGCATGCTTGTGCACACATGCACACGGGAAGAGTCCAGAGCGTGGGGGCCCAAGTCTGCCATACCGGTTACACGGTCCATCACGCGTCCGGATATAGCATCGGAGGCGGCACGTTGATCTCCGTACTAGTATAAATAGTTAGCCTTCGTCTAGGGTTAGACGCGGGTTTTGTTTAGAGAAGTTTATTATTGCTACTTTTATTTGTCTACGCTCGTAGCGGCTAGTGCGACTGTCGAGACATCCTATCGGAACAATACCTTGTGAGATTTATTCATCTAGCATATTCGCAATTTTGAGATTACTTGGTTATTATTTTCTTGCATGTTCCTTGATTTGCTTGCAGGAAAAATCCTTCGTGGATAGGTCGATCGCACCGTTGGCTCGGTCGATAACACCGTGGAGTTGGTTCAGCGATTGCCGTGGATATCAGTCGTGTACGGTTCTCCCTGTACGGTTGGTAGCCGGATCGTGAGGGTTGAGTCCCACCAAAAGTCAGAGTTATCATCTCTCATCGAAAGATCGGGTCCCCAGTTCACATCAGATGGTTATGTTTCCTAGCCATAGATACGAGTTGTCATTTGATCAACGAGATCACATCATTAGGAGAATGATGTGATGGACAAGACCCATCCGTTAGCTCAGCACTATGATCGTTTATTTTTACTACTATTGCTTTCTTCATGACTTATAAATGTTCCTATGACTATGAGATTATGCAACTCCCGAATACCGGAGGAACACCTTGTGTGCTATCAAACGTCACAACATAACTGGGTGATTATAAAGATGCTCTACAGTTGTCTGCGAAGGTGTTCGTGGTGTTGGCATAGGTCAAGAATATGATTTGTCACTCCGAGTGTCGGAGAGGTATCTCTGGGCCCTCTCGGTAATACACATCATAATAAGCCTTGTAAGCAAATGACTAATTAGTTAGTCACAAGATGATGTATTACGGAACGAGTAAAGAGATTTGCCGGTAACGAGATTGAACTAGGTATTGAGATACTAACGATCGAATCTCGGGAAAGTAACATACAGATGACAAAGGGAACAACGTATGTTGTTATGCGGTTTGACCGATAAAGATCTTCGTAGAATATGTAGGAGTCAATATGAGCATCCAGGTTCCTCTATTGGTTATTGACCGGAGATGTGTCTCGGTCATGTCTACATAGTTCTCGAACCCGTAGGATCCGCACACTTAACGTTTGATGACGATCGATATTATGAGTTTATGAGTTTTGATGTACCAAAGGTAGTTCGGAGTCCCGGATGGGATCACGGACATGACGAGGAGTCTCGGAATATCCGAGACATAAAGATTAATATATTGGACGACTATATTCGGACACCGGAAGTGTTCTGGGTGTTACCGGGTAAAATCGGAGTGCCGGAGGGGGTTACCGGAACCCCC
>LR738711.1:884210623-884280797 GCA_902687465.1 Secale cereale | reverse complement strand
TAGGAGTAGGAATCCTACTCCCTTGGTGCGCCCCTTGGCCAGACGCACCTCCCCCCTTGCTCCTTTATATACGGGGCAGGGGGCACCCAGAGACATAAAAGAAACATTGTTCTAGCCGTGTGCGGTGCCCCCCTCCACAGAAACACACCTCGGTCATACCGTTGCAGTGCTTAGGCGAAGCCCTGCGCCGGTAGCTTCATCATCTCCGTCACTCCGCCGCCGTGCTGACGAAACTCTCCCGTGAAGCTCAACTGGATCAAGAGCTCGTGGGATGTCTTTTTTTTTTGAAACGGAGGCAAAGATTGCATCATCTATTAATTAAGCAGAAGAGAATTGCCCAGTTAATTACGGAAAACCGGGCAAAAGCCGTAACAACAAGGGCCAAGCCCACTCCCATAGACTGAAACACACAGGGCAAAGCCCACCCTTATCGACAACAAGTCGACCTGTGGCCAGACAACGCAGCTCCGACTCTGACGGAGAACTCAGAAGAACAAAACCAGGCACGGCTGGCGCCACGAAAGATCACCGAACGGCCACCTGCAGCTAGTCATCGTAAACCACAGGGCCCCGCCGCCGCAGCTTCGACTCCATAAAAACAAGCAAACCGAGGAAAAACCGTGAACACGCCGGAGAAGAGCCGACTACCGCAACCATTGCCGCGTCATCGACATGGCTCCCACCATCATCATTGCCACAGAAGTATGGTCACCACAATGATTCTCTCGGGGCCGCCGCCCCGACATCCACCGCTCCGTCGCGCCCAGCGCAATCAACCGGCACCGCCTTCCGGGGCCGCCACCCCGACATACCACCGCTCCTCTCGAGCAGCAACGCCGCACAACCCAGTTGCCCGCAGCCCACGCTGCTCGGGACAACCACTCGCAGACCACGAACGTCGCACCACATCCGGGGCCGCCGCCCCGACATAAAGTCAGACCGCCTCCTCTGGGGCGCATCGACCGAGCCGACACCCCTACCGCCCAAGCGGGACAAGGATACCATCCAACCAATGTCAAGATAGAGCCCCACCTCATAGAGCTGCCACTCACATTGTTTCCGAGATCGCCATCTCGACGTACCATCAGAAACCATCCGGAGCCGCCGCCCCGACGTCCACTGTCCCCGATGACGAAGAGATTTGTGCAACTGCAACATGCTGACTCTCCCAACGCGATGCCTCAAAGAAGGAAACGACGTAGCCGCCGCCATCGCCCGCTTCGACCATCCGAAGCTAAAGATTTCTCCCGGAGAGTCGTGTAATGGAGCTCCACGACAACACCTTCAAGAAGGAGAACGACACCATGGGCATGGCGCCGCTGTTGCCGACATCGACACAAAGTCAGTGCTGGACTTTAGCCCGGAACTCCACCACACCTTCGAATCCGAGCAGATCCGAAGCACCGCGCACACAATCTCCGGTCGACGTCCACCGGCTCTTCAACGTGGTGCAGCAGCCGCCGCACCTCCCAAAAAACGCGCGGACCCGCCAGATCCGCGGCCTCCCCGCCGAAACCACGCTGAGCACGTCTCCCCGCGCCGCACAGCGCCAGAGCCGCCGCGACGCGTCAAGCTGAACGTGTGCTGAACGTGGAGTTGCCGTACGTTCGGTGCTTGATCGGTTGGATCGCGAAGACGTTCAACTATATCAACCGCGTCACTAGACGCTTCCGCTTTCGGTCTACGAAGGTATGTAGACACACTCTCCCCTCTCGTTCCTACGCATCTAGTAGATAGATCTTGCGTGATCGTAGGAAAATTTTGAAATACTATGTTCCCCAACAGTGGCATCATGAGCCAGGTCTATGCGTAGATGATATGCACGAGTAGAACACAATGAGTTGTGGGCGATAATAGTCATACTGCTTACCAGCATGTCATACTTTGATTCGGCGGTATTGTGAGATGTAGCGACCCGGACCGACATTACGCGTACGCTTACGCGAGACTGGTTTCACCGTTATGAGCACTCATTGCTTAAAGGTGATTGACGGGTGTCTGTCTCTCTCACTTTAGCTGAATCGAGTGTGGCTACGCCTGGTCCCTGTGAAGGTTAAAACAACACATACTTGACGAAAAATCATTGTGGTTTTTGTATGCGTAGGTAAGAACGGTTCTTGCTAAGCCCGTAGTAGCCACGTAAAACTTGCAACAACAAAGTAGAAGACGTCTAACTTGTTTTTGCGGGGCATGCTGTGATGTGATATGGTCAAGACATGATGAGTTATACATTATTGTATGAGACAATCATGTTTTGTAAAGTTATCGGCAACTGGCAGGAGCCATATGGTTGTCGCTTTACCGTATGAATTACAATCGCCATGTAATTGCTTTACTTTATCACTAAGCGGTAGCGATAGTCGTGGAAGCAATAGTTGGCGAGACGACAACGATACTACGATGAAGATCAAAGTGTCGCGCCGGTGACGATGGTGATCATGACGGTGCCTTGGAGATGGAGATAAAAAACACAAGATGATGATGGCCATATCATGTCACATATTTTGATTCCATGTGATGTTTATCTTATTATGCTTCTTATTTTGATTAGTATGGCGGTAGCATTACAAGATGATCCCTTACAAAATTTCAAGGTACAAGTGTTCTCCCTGAGTATGCACCGTTGCGAAAGTTCATCGTGCCGAGACACCACGTGATGTTCGGGTGTGATAAGCTCTACGTTCACATACAACGGGTGCAAGCCAGTTTTGCACACGCAGAATACTCGGGTTAAACTTGACGAGCCTAGCATGTACAGACATGGCCTCGGAACACTGGAGACCGAAAGGTCGAGCGTGAATCATATAGTAGATATGATCAACATAAGATGTTCACCATTGAAAACTACTCCATCTCATGTGATGATCGAACATGGTGTAGTTGATTTGGATCACGTGATCATTTAGATGACTAGAGGGATGTCTATCTAAGTGGGAGTTCTTTAGTAATATGATTAATTGAACTTTAATTTATCATGAACTTAGTCCTGATAGTTTTTGCATATCTATGTTGTTGTAGATCAATGGCCCGTGCTACTGTTCCCTTGAATTTTAATGCGTTCCTAGAGAAAGCTAAGTTGAAAGATGATGGTAGCAATTACACGGACTGGGTCCATAACTTGAGGATTATCCTCATTGCTGCACAGAAGAATTATGTCCTTGAAGCACCGCTAGGTGACAAGCCCCCTCCCACTAATGTAGACGCTTTGAACGTCTGGCAAACGCGGTTTGTTGACTACACGATAGTTCAGTGTGACATGCTTTACGGCTTAGAACCGGGACTTCAATGACGTTTTGAACGTCATGGAGCATATGAGATGTTCCAGGAGTTGAAGTTAATATTTCAAGCAAATGCTCGGATTGAGAAATATGAGATTTCCAATAAATTCTATAGCTGCAAGATGGAGGAGAATAGTTCTATCAGTGAACACTTGCTCAGAATGTCTGGGTACTACAATCATATGACTCAACTTGGATGCAAAGTTGATGAAGGTAGTGTTATTGATAGAATTCTTCAATCACTGCCACCAAGCTATAAAGGCTTCGTGATGAACTATAACATGCAAGGGATACAGAAAACAATTCCCGAGCTCTTCGCTATGCTCAAAGCTGCGGAGGTAGAAATCAAAAAGGAGAATCAAGTATTGATTGTTAACAAGACCACTAGTTTCAAGAAAAAGGGCAAGGGAAAGAAGGGGAACTTCAAGAAGAATAGCAAGACAGTTGCTACTCCCACGAAGAAACCCAATTCTGGAGCCAAGCCTGAAACTGAGTGCTTCTTCTGCAAAGGGACTGGACACTGGAAGCGGTACTGCCCCAAGTATTTGGCAGATAAGAAGGATAGCAATGTGAACAAAGGTATATGTGTTATACAAGTTATTGATGTGTACCTTACTGATGCTCGTAGTAGCACCTGGGTATTTGATACTGGTTCAGTTGCTAATATTTGTAACTCGAAACAGGGGCTACGGATTAAACGAAGATTGGCTAAGGACGAGGTGACGATGCGCGTGGGAAATGGTTCCAAAGTCGATGTGATCGCCGTCGGCACGTTACCTCTACATCTACCTTCGGGATTAGTTTTAGACCTGAATAATTGTTATTTGGTGCCAGCGTTAAGCATGAACATTATATCTGGATCTTGTTTATTGCGAGACGGTTATTCATTTAAATCTGAGAATAATGGTTGTTCCATTTATATGAGTAATATCTTTTATGGTCATGCACCCTCAAAGAGTGGTCTATTCTTGTTGGAACTCGATCGTAGTGATACACATATTCATAATATTGAAGCCAAAAGATGCAAGGTTGATAATGATAGTGCAACTTATTTGTGGCACCGCCGTTTAGGTCATATTGGTGTAAAACGCATGAAGAAACTCCATAGTGATGGACTTTTGGAATCACTTGATTATAAATCACTTGGTGCTTGCGAACCATGCCTCATGGGCAAGATGCCTAAAACTCCGTTCTCCGGAACAATGGAGCGAGCAACAGATTTGTTGGAAATCATACATACTGATGTATGTGGACCGATGAGTGTTGAAGCTCGCGGCGGGTATTGTTATTTTCTGTCCTTCACTGATGATTTGAGCAGATATGGGTATATATACTTAATAAAACACAAGTCTGAAACATTTGAAAAGTTCAAAGAATTTCATAGTGAAGTAGAGAATCATCGTAACAAGAAAATAAAGTTTTGATGATCAGATCATGGAGGCGAATATTTGAGTTACGAGTTTGGTCTTCATTTGAAAAAATGTGGAATAGTTTCACAACTCACGCCACCCGGAACACCACAGCGTAATGGTGTGTCCGAACGTCGTAACCGTGCTTTATTAGATATGGTGCGGTCTATGATGTCTCTTACCGATTTACCACTATCGTTTTGGGGTTATGCTTTAGAGACAGTTGCATTCACGTTAAATAGGGCACCATCTAAATCCGTTGAGATGACGCCTTATGAACTGTGGTTTGGCAACAAACCAAAGTTGTCGTTTCTTAAAGTTTGGGGCTGCGATGCTTATGTGAAAAAGTTTTAACCTGATAAGCTCGAACCCAAGTCGGAGAAATGTGTCTTCATAGGATACCCAAAGGAGACTGTTGGGTACACCTTCTATCACAGATTCGAAGGCAAGATATCCGTTGCTAAGAATGGATCCTTTCTAGAGAAGGAGTTTCTCTCGAAAGAAGTGAGTGGGAGGAAAGTGGAACTTGATGAGGTAATTGTACCTTCTCCCAAATTGGAAAGTAGTACATCACAGAAACTAGTTCCAGTGATTCCTACACCAATTAGTGAGGAAGCTAATGATAATGATCATGAAACTTCAGATCAAGTTACTGCTGAACTTCGTAGGTCAACTAGAGTACGTTCCGCGCCAGAGTGGTAAATCAACCCGGTTCTGGAAGTCATGTTACTAGACCATGATGAACCTACGAACTATGAGGAAGCGATGATGAGCCCAGATTCCGCAAAATGGCTTCAGGCCATGAAATCTGAGATGGGATCCATGTATGAGAACAAAGTGTGGTCTTTGGTTGACTTGCCCGATGATCGGCAAGCTAACGAAAATAAATGGATCTTCAAGAGGAAGACCGATGCTGACGGTAATGTTACTGTTTACAAAGCTCGACTTGTTGTGAAAGGTTTTCGACAAGTTCAAGGAGTTGACTACGATGATAATTTCTCACCCGTAGCGATGCTTAAGTCTGTCAGAATCATGTTAGCAATTGCCGCATTTTATGATTATGAAATCTGGCAAATGGATGTCAAAACTGCATTCCTAAATGGATATCTCAAAGAGGAGTTGTATATGATGCAACCAGAAGGTTTTGTCGATCCTAAAGGTGCTAACAAAGTGTGCAAGCTCCAGCGATCCATCTATGGACTGGTGCAAGCATCTCGGAGTTGGAATATACGCTTTGATGAGGTGATCAAAGCATATGATTTTATACAGACTTTTGGAGAAGCCTGTATTTACAAGAAAGTGAGTGGAAGCTCTGTAGCATTTCTGATATTATATGTGGATGACATATTATTAATTGGAAATTATATAGAATTTCTGGATGGCATAAAAGGATACTTGAATAAGAATTTTTCAATGAAAGACCTCGGTGAAGCTGCTTACATATTAGGCATCAAGATCTATAGAGATAGATCAAGACACTTAATTGGACTTTCACAAAGCACATACCTTGATAAAGCTTTGAAGAAGTTCAAGATGGATCAATCAAAGAAAGGGTTCTTGCTTGTGTTACAAGGTGTGAACTTGAGTAAGACTCAATGCCGACCACTGCAGAAGATAGAGAGAAAATGAAAGTCATTCCCTATGCCTCAGCCATAGAATCTATCATGTATGCAATGTTGTGTACCAGACCTGATGTGTGCCTTGCTATAAGTTTAGCAGGGAGGTACCAAAGTAATCCAGGAGTGGATCACTGGACAGCGGTCAAGAACATCCTGAAGTACCTGAAAAGGACAAAGGATATGTTTCTCGTTTGTGGAGGTGAAAAAGAGCTCGTCGTAAATGGTTAGGTCGATTCAAGCTTTGACACTGATCTAGACGACTCTAAGTAACAAACCGGATATGTATTTTTATTAAACGGTGGAGCTGTCAGTTGGTGCAGTTCCAAGAAGAGCGTCGTGGCGGGATCTACGTGTGAAGCGGAATACATAGCTGCTTCAGAAGCAGCAAATGAAGGAGTGTGGATGAAGGAGTTCATATCCGATCTATGTGTAATACCTTGTGCATCGGTTCAATGAAAATCTTTTGTGACAACACTGGAGTAATAGCCTTGGCGAAGGAATCTAGGTTTCACAAGAGAACAAAGCACATCAAAAGACGTTTCAATTCCATCCGCGATCAGGTCAAGGAGGGAGACATAGAAATTTGCAAGATACATACGGATCTGAATGTCGCAGACCCGTTAACTAAGCCTCTTCCACGGGCAAAACATGATCATCACCAAGACTCCATGGGTGTTAGAATCATTACTTTGTAATCTAGATTATTGACTCTAGTTCAAGTGGGAGACTGAAGGAAATATGCCCTAGACGCAATAATAAAGATGTTATTTGTATCATGATAAATGTCTTTTATTCATGCTAGAATTGTATTAACCGGAAACTTAGTACATGTGTGAATACATAGACAAAACAATATTTCCCTAGTATGCCTCTACTAGACTAGCTCATTGATCAAAGATGGCTATGTTTCCTAGCCATAGACATGAGTTATCATTTGATCAACAAGATCACATCATTAGGATAATGATGTGATGGCCAAGACCCATCCGTTAGGTTAGCACTATGATCGTTTAGTTTTACTACTATTGCTTTCTTCATGACTTATACATGTTCCTATGACTATGAGATTATGCAACTCCCGAATATCGGAGGAAAACCATTGGGGGCTATCAAACGTCACAACGTAACTGGGTGATTATAAAGATGCTCTACAGGTGTCTCCGAAGGTGCTCGTGGTGTTGGCGGCATAGATCAAGAATAGGATTTGTCACTCCGAGTGTCGGAGAGGTATCTCTGGGCCCTCTCTGTAATACACATCATAATAAGCCTTGTAAGCAAATGACTAATTAGTTAGTCACGAGATGATGTATTATGGAACGAGTAAAGAGATTTGCCGGTAACGAGATTGAACTAGGTATTGAGATACCGACGATCGAATCTCGGGCAAGTAACATACCGATGACAAAGGGAACAACGTATGTTGTTATGCGGTTTGACCGATAAAGATCTTCGTATAATATGTAGGAGCCAATATGAGCATCCAGGTTCCGCTATTGTTTATTGACCGGAGATGTCTCTTGGTCATGTCTACATAGTTCTCGAACCCGTAGAGTCCGCACGCTTAACGTTTGATGACAATCGGTATTATGAGTTTATGAGTTTTGATGTACCGAAGGTAGTTCAGAGTCCCGGATGAGATCACGGACATGGCAAGGAGTCTCGGAATGTCCGAGACATAAAGATTAATATATTGGACGACTATATTCGGACACCGGAAGTGTTCCGGGTGTTATCGGGTAAAACCGGAGTGCCGGAGGGTGTTACCGGAACCCCCCCCCCCCCCGAGGGAGTATGGGCCATAGTGGGCCAATGAGGGAAAGAGAGAGGCAGCCCATAGGGCTGGCCGCACCCCCCTAGGGTTCCTAGTTGGACTAGGAAAAGGGGGGAGGAGCCCCCTCTCCTTTCCTTCTCCTCTCCCCCTTCATTTCCTACTCCTAGTAGGAATAGGAAAGCGGGGTTCCTATTCCTACTAGGAGTAGGAATCCTACTCCCTTGGCGCACCCTTTGGCCAGCCGCACCTCCCCCCTTGCTCCTTTATATACGGGGGCAGGAGGCACCCAAGACATAGAAGAAACATTGTTCTAGACGTGTGCGGTGCCCCCCTCCACAGAAACACACCTCGGTCATACCGTTGCAGTGCTTAGGCGAAGCCCTGCGCCAGTAGCTTCATCATCTCCGTCACCACGCCGTCGTGCTGACGAAACTCTCCCATGAAGCTCAACTGGATCAAGAGCTCGTGGGACGTCATCAAGATGAACATGTGCTGAACGCGGAGGTGCCGTACGTTCGGTGCTTGATCGGTTGGATCGCGAAGACGTTCGACTACATCAACCGCGTCACTAGACGCTTCCGCTTTCGGTCTACGAGGGTACATAGACACACTCTCCCCTCTCGTTGCTATGCATCTAGTAGATAGATCTTGCGTGATTGTAGGAAAATTTGGAATACTATGTTCCCCAACAGTGTCCATGTGGCACCACCACAAACTGAAGGACCTTATTTTATGATTTTGTACAAATTGGTGCTCTATCATTCGCACATGTTATTTTCCTTTCTGTTTTACCTATATCAAGTGTGACTCTGAAAAATAGAAGAAGCACTCCAACATCACTTTAATTTATGATCCTATATACATTGCTAGGTTCTATAAGACCCCTAAGCACAAAGGAGATTAAAAAAGACCAAGTGTACTAATGTCTACTACGCAACCTTCTTCTTGTAGATGTTGTTGGGCCTCCAAGTGCAGAGGTTTGTAGGACAGTAGCAAATTTCCCTCAAGTGGATGACCTAAGGTTTATCAATCCGTGGGAGGCGTAGGATGAAGATGGTCTCTCTCAAACAACCCTACAATCAAATAACAAAGAGTCTCTTGTGTCCCCAACACACCCAATACAATGGTAAATTGTATAGGTGCACTAGTTCGGCGAAGAGATGGTGATACAAGTGCAATATGGATGGTAGATATGGGTTTTTGTAATAAGAAAATATAAAAACAGCAAGGTAGCAAGTGGTAAACGTGAGCATAAACGGCGTTGCAATGATAGTAGACAAGGCCTAGGGTTCATACTTTCACTAGTGCAAGTTCTCTCAACAAGGATAACATAATTGGATCATATTACTAGCCCTCAACATGCAACAAAGAGTCACTCCAAAGTAACTAATAGCGGAGAACAAACGAAGAGATTATGGTAGGGTACGAAACCACCTCAAAGTTATTCTTTCTGATCGATCTATTCAAGAGTCCGTAGTAACGTTCAATCTATCATAGAGTTCCTACTAGAATAACACCTTAAGACACAAATCAACCAAAACCATAATGTCACCTAGATACTCCATTGTCACCTCAAGTATCGTGGGCATGATTATACGATATGCATCACACAATCTCAGAAACATCTATTCAACCAACACATAGAACTTCAAAGAGTGCCCCAAAGTTTCTACCGGAGAGTCAAGACGAAAATGTGTGCCAACCCCTATGCATAGATTCCCAAGGTCACGGAACCCGCAAGTTGATCACCAAAACATACATCAAGTGGATCACATGATATCCCATTGTCACCACAGATAAACACGTGCAAGACATACAAGATAACTTTAAAGGGAAAACTCAATCCATTACAAGAGAGTAGAGGGGGAGAAGCATTATAAGATCCAACTAAAATAGCAAAGCTCGCGATACATCAAGATCGTGCCATCTCAAGAACACGAGAGAGAGAGAGAGAGAGAGAGAGAGAGAGAGATCAAACACATAGCTAATGGTACATACCCTCAGCCCCGAGGGTGGACTACTCCCTCCTCGCCATGGAGAGCGCCGGGATGATGAAGATGGCCACCGGTGATGGTTCCCCCCTCCGGTAGGGTGCCGGAATGGGCTCTAGATTGGTTTTTGGTGGCTACAGAGGCTTTCGGCGGCGGAACTCCCGGTCTAGGTTAATTTCCAAAGGTTTCAGTATTTATAGGAATTTTTGGCGTAGGGCACACGTCAGGGGGGCTTCTGGGCTGTCCACGAGATAGGAGGGCGCGCCCCCCTGCCCAGGGCGCGCCCCCACCCTCGTGGGCAGCCCGTGGCTCTCCTGGCCCAACTCTTTTGCTTCGGGGGCTTCTTTTGGTCCAGAAAAAATCATCAAAAATTGGCTCGTCAATTGGACTCCGTTTGATATTCCTTTTCTGCGAAACTCAAAAACAAGGAAAAAACAGAAACTCTGGAGATTGCAAGGCTGGTTAACCTTCACTGATTTAGTATCAAATTCTTCACATCATTTAAATTTGGCATATGTGGTTGATGATGGTAACTATAGCTGCACTGCATATACAGATGAAGATCATAACGCCAAGGTAATGTACATGTGTCATATGATGACGTGGTGGGTTGGGGCAAAGAGAAGTGACAACATATAAGTATTTGTTTCTCCTGATGCAACGCATGGGCACATTTGCTAGTATTCATGAAAACATAATAGGTTCAGATCTGAAATCATGGCACTCGGGTCCTAGTGACAAGCATTAAGCATAACAAAGTCATAGCAACATCAATCTCAGAACATAGTGGATACTAGGGATCAAACCCTAACAAAACTAACTCGATTACATGATAGATCCCATCCAACCCATCACCGTCCAGCAAGCCTACGATGGAATTACTCACGCACGGCGGTGAGCATCATGGAATTGGTGATGGAGGAAGGTTGATGATGACGATGGCGACGATCTCCACTCTCCGGAGCCCCAAACGGACTCCAGATCAGCCCTCCCGAGAGAGATTTGGGCTTGGCGGCGGCTCCGTACGGTAAAACGCGATAATTCTTCCTCCTCGATTTCTCTCTCCCTCAAAGTGAATATATAGGATCTGGGGAAACGTCGGTGGAGCACCAGGGGGCCCACGAGGCAGGGGGGTGCCCCCCACCCTCGTCGACAGGGTGTGGGCCCCCTGGTGTGGATCTTCTTGCAGATATTTTTATATTTTCCAAAATAATTCTCCGTGGATTTTCAGGTCATTTTGAGAACTTTTTATTTCTGCACAAAAACAACACCATGGCAATTCTGCTGAAAACAACGTCAGTCCGGGTTAGTTCCATTCAAATCATGCAAGTTAGAGTCCAAAACAAGGGCAAAAGTGTTTGGAAAAGTAGATACGTTGGAGACGTATCAACGCCCCCAAGCTTAAACCTTTGCTTGTCCTCAAGCAATTCAGTTGACAAACTGAAAGTGATAAAGAAAAACTTTGACAAACTCTGTTTGCTCTTGTTGTTGTAAATATGTAAGCCAACATTCAGGTTTTCAGCAATAATGATGAACTAACCACATTCACAATAACTTTCAGGTCTCAAGTCTACTCACATCAATGGCATAATCAACTAGCAAGCAATAATAATAAACCTCGAATGACAACACTTTCTCAAAACAACCATGATATGACGTAACAAGATGGTATCTCGCTAGCCCTTTCTGAGACCGCAAAATATAAATGCAGAGCACCTTTAAAGATCAAGGACTCACTAGACATTGTAATTCATGGTAAAAGAGATCCAGTCATGATTATACTCAATGCAAATTAATAGTAATGCATGTAAATGACAGAGCTTCTCTCCTACCGGTGCTCGTTTATAAGAGGATGATGACTCTGCATAAAAGTAAATAGATAGGCCCTTCGCAGAGGGAAGCAGGGATTTGTAGAGGTGCCAGAGCTCGACTTTTAAATAGAGATGAATAACATTTTGAGCGGTATACTTTCATTGTCAACATAACAACCAAGAATCTCGATATCTCCCATGCTACGCACATTATAGGCGGTTTCCAAACAGAATGGTAAAGTTTATACTCCCCCAACCACCAACAAGCACACTCCACGGCTAGCCCAAAACAATGGGACCGTCCAAACCAGCAACAGCCCTGGGGGAGTTTTGTTTAATTATTACGATTTTGAGCATGGGACTGGGCATCCCGGTTACCAACCATTTTCTCATGAATGATGAGCGGAGTCCACTCATCGTGAGAATAACCCACCTAGCATGGAAGATATAGACAGCCCTAGTTGATACATGAGATGTTCGAGCATACAAAACAGAATTTTATTTGAAGGTTTAGAGTTTGGCACATACAAATTTACTTGGAACGGCAGGTAAATACCGCATATAGGAAGGTATAGTGGACTCATGTCGAATAACTTTGGGGTTTATGGAAGTGGATGCACAAGCAGTATTCCCGCTTAGTACAGGTGAAGGCTAGAAAGAGACTGGGAAGCGACCAGCTAGAGAGCAACAACGGTCATGAACATGCATTAAAATTAATCAACAATGAATGCAAGCATGAGTAGGATATAAATCACCATGAACATAAATATCGTGGAGGCTATGTTGATTTGTTTCAACTACATGCGTGAACATGTGCCAAGTCAGATCACTTAATTCATTCAAAGGAGGATACCACCCCATCATACCACATCACAACCATTTTAATATCATTTTGGCACGCAAGATAGACCATTATAAACTCTCAGCTAATTAAGCATGGCATAAGCATCTATGATCTCTAATTGTCATTGCAAGCATGTTTCATTCATAACAAGCTGAATCAGGAACGATGAACTATCATATTTACAAAAACAAGAGAGGTCAAGTTCATACTAGCTTTTCTCATCTCAATTAGTTCATCATATATCATCCTTATTGCCTTTCACTCGCACGATCGAACGGTGTGGATAATAATAATAGTGCACGTGCAAAGGACTAAGCTGGAATCTGCAAGCATTTAATACAAGAGAGAAGACAAGGTAATATGGCTCAAGGTTAAATCAACAATAAAGCATATGAGAGCCACTAAGCAATTTCATTCATGGTCTTCTACTCTTAACCCCCAAAGAAAAGAAAAGAAACTATTTACACGGGAAAGCTCCCAACGAGCAAAAGAAGAACGGTAAATCTTTTGGGGTTTTCTTTTAGTTACTACTACAAGAAAAGTAAACTAGCTAGAAACTACGACTAATATTTTTTGTTTTTCTTAAGGATTTTTCTAGCACATGGGAAAAAGACTAAGAAAAAGAAATGAAACTAAACATGGATGGTACAGTGCAAGAGTGTGAGCACCGACAACTAGAATAAGTGTGAACATGAATGTAAGGTCGGTGAGAAACACGTACTCCCCCAAGCTTAGGCTGTTGGCCTAAGTTGGTCTATGGCCAGTATTGGCCTGACGGATATCCAAAGTCGTAGTTGGGGTTGTACTGGGATGCTGCAGCTACTGCATGCTGAGCTGCAGCTCGAAGGCGGGCTGCTTCTGTGGAGTTGTGTTATGGGCCCAAGGATAATTCTTCGCGGTGCCATATCTATAAACTCAAACATAGGTGGCCTCGGCCACCGCCCTCCTCTGAGGAGTTGTGTTATTTGTTTTGCTTGTGCGTGCGTATGTCTTTCTCTCTTTTTGTGCTTAAAGCCTCTTGTCAAAACGTGCATGCTCTTGGAGGAGCGGTACTACCGTGATCGTTTACGGTACTACCGCAAAGGAGTTACGGTACTACCGCACATCCAGCACGTCAGTATTTATTTACTGCCGCTGGTAGGGTGGTACTACCGCTTGGAGAGCGGTACTACCGCGATGACCACGGTACTACCGCACATATTCGAACGGGTGGGGGTTATAAGCAGGCAGGGGGAGTTCCAACTCCCCCATACCCATTCACTCCTAACCCCCACGTCGTCCTTATCTCTCCCTCTCAAGAACGCCGCCGGAGGACCTCGCCGGATCTCCTCCCTCGGCCACTCTCCTCGTATTCCGACCGGTGGGATCGCTCCCCACCGCGCCCTCTTGCCATGGATGAAGGTTTCTCCCCTTTTCCACTCTTCTTGTTGCCTTGTTGTTGTTTTTAGGGTTAGGGGAGATGCTTAGTGTTCTTGTGTTCTTCGTGTTCTTATCCATGGAAGTTTAGGATGTAGGAGAGTGTTTTTGCACTAGAAATACGAATATGCATGTTGCTACCAAGGTACTATGATCAGCCGTAGTACCGCTAGTCGGTCTATATGGCCTTCTCTAGATCTGTTCATCTCAGATCTGTTTTCGTGCGGTACTACCGCTGGAGAACCGTGGTACTACCGCACGATCTGGTCCAGATCCGATCTGACCAGAGCGGTACTACCGCTGTCCTCAGCGGTACTACCGCTCTGGCGGAAGTAAAATTTTACTACCGCTTGCCGAGCGGTACTACCTCGCCCCAACGCGGTACTACCGCTCCACAAGCAGCACTAAGTTTTTACTTCCGCTCCTGTACGCGGACGTACATTTTTACTACCGCAGTGTATGCGGTACTACCGCATCCACCATGCGGTACTACCGCTTGCTCTGCGGTACTAATTTTTTACTTCCGCGTAGGGACAGCAGTACTACCGCTTGTGTCATATTGTCTTCGTAGCATGTACACATTCCTTTTTCTACTGGTTTTTTGTGCTTTTTGAGGCTTTTGCATTGATTCTCTTTGTGTTCTTGTCGTGTTCTTGTGTTTATGCTTTAGGTGGTGGCTCCGGTTTCGATGCTCGTCGTTCCAACCCTGTCCGCGACACCGGATCCAAGCGTCTGCGCAACCCCAGTGATGTGCCAGAGGGCTCCAATCCCCAGCGCAGGTACAAGACTGCCGCCAACAAGCGAAAGGAATCCTCAATGTCTATGGAGGAGATGCCCGCTACTGAGTTCATGTCACGAAGGAAGCAAAACCCATATGGAGAACCCCGTGAGCACTTTCCTGGAGATGAGATTTTCTGGACCAAGCAGAAGTTTCGCATCTACCATGAGGTGCTCAAGACCAAGGCCAACCTGTATGTGGATGCTCACTGGGTGGACGTGATACGTCCAAAACGTATCTATAATTTCTGCTTGCTCCATGCCACTTTTGGGTGATATTGCTATGATATTCATACACTTCCATACACTTTTGATCATATTTGGACTAACTTACTAATCCAGTGCACCCCAGTGCCAGTTTCTGTTTTCGGCTGTTTTTGTATTTCAGGTTTTCACGTTACGAGAACTGCCAGGAAAAATCCAGAAAAATTATATAAAAAATCAGCGTTTCGGAAACAACCCTGCGTCCGAAGGGCAGCCGGGGGGGCCACCAGGGCTCCAGGCGCCCTGGCGGCGCCCCCCCCCCTGGGCTGCGCCGGGGGGGCGCCTGGGCCCCCCGAAGCTTCCCCGATGCTCCCCTTTGGCATATATTTAAAGCATCCTCCGAAACCCTCAGAACAGGAACTCTTTTCGCGATCCCATCTCTGTTCCGCCGCCGCCGCCGCTTCCAAGATTGGGAGCACCAGGAGAACTCTTCCCGGCACCCTGCCGGAGGGGAGGATCACCACCGGGAGCTTCTCCACCACCATGGACGCCTCCCGGATGACTCGTGAGTAGTCTCCCTTGGACCATGAGTCCATGACCAGTAGCTATGTGATGTTCTCCTCCCGTTCTTGTGCTTCACTAATTAGTCCTCGTGAGCTGCCCTACATGATCGAGGCACCTATGTAATCCTTATGCTGTTGCTATGTTGAGTTTGCTGGGATCCGATGGATTATGGGATTATGTTCAGATTGATCTTGAGTAATATATTTGATCTACCTCTTTTATATTTATGTTCATAAGTAATTCTTGCATGTTCTCCGTTGTTATTTATTGCTTTGGCCAAGTAATACGTAGTGACTCCAAGAGGGAACGTTATGCTCGATTGTGGGTTCATGCCCCTCGATGACTAGCTTGAGTGACAGAAACATGAGTCTAGGGGATGTGATGTTGCCACAAGGGGGAAAACAACGGTGCTTGTGCCCGCGGGTGCAAGGATTGTTTACTTTACGCAAAGTTCTTTTAATGCAGTTGTCTGTTGCATTGAGTTTACACTATGGGTGGGACTCGCAACTTAATACCAGCGAGATGTTCTGGATAAATATCTCAAGGTGGATGATTAGTAGTAGATATTGATGGATTTCGGTCTACTTATTTTGGCGTACCGCCCATGCTTTGAATCTCAACCTTTCTGCAATGTAATCAGCATTGGTTTGTGTTCGTGGTCCTGTCAATTGCCCAGCTGTTATTTGTTTACCTCACATAGCTGTTTTATCGTCTTTTGGGAGAGAGACATCACTAGTGAACATCATGAGACTCCGGTCCATATTACCATCATTGATCACACCTGCTATTTACCTTTCGCTATTTACTTACTATTGCAAAACACTATCTATCACTACTATCATTTGCTTTTAACCCTTTGTGAACTACAAGGCCGGAGGGATTGACAACCTCTCTGTACTCGTTGGGAGCAAAGTTATTTGTATCTGTGTGCAGGTCCACGTTGATTGCTAATTGCGCCGTTAGCAGTTGACACCTACTTGTTGAACCTAGGAGTCTCTAGGGATTCGATCCTTGGCATCTTTGCTAAGGGAAAACACTTCTACATACTGCATCTTACACCTTCCACTTGGGGTAACCAACGAGGGGTTCGAGGCCCATCAAGGAGTATTTTATGGCGTCGTTGCCGGGGACTCCACTCTTCAGGATAGGGGAGTTGCACGCTATCTTTTACCTTTGCTTTTAGTCTTGTTAGTTTACCTTTCAGTTTTTACTTTAGTACCTTTTATCGAAAATCACAAAAATAGTTATCTTGCTTGCTTGCTACTATGGGTTCCACCGAGAACACCAAGTTGTGTGACTTCACTAGTCACAACAACGATGACTTTATCAGCACACCTATCACTACACCTACCACTTCAGCACCTTCATATGAAATTAAACCTGCTTTACTAAACTTAGTCATGAAAGATCAATTCTCCGGTGCTGGAGATGATGCTGCTTTACACTTAAACAACTTTGTTGAACTTTGTGATATGCAAAAGTACCAAGAAATAGATGGTAATATTGTTAAGCTTAAGCTATTTCCTTTCTCCTTGAGAGGGGGAGCTAAAATATGATTTCAGTCTTTGCCTAGAAATAGCATAGATTCATGGGACAAGTGCAAAGATGCTTTTATTGGAAAATACTATCCACCTGCTAAAATTATCCAACTTAGAAGTAACATAATGAATTTTAAACAATTGGATAATGAACACGTTGCCCAAGCCTGGGAACCTATGAAATCTCTTATCAAAAACTGCCCTACTCACGGTTTGACTACTTGGATGGTTATCCAAACTTTTTATGCAGGCTTGAACTTTACCTCGCGGAACTTGTTAGATTCGGCCGCGGGAGGAACTTTTATGTCAACTACACTTGGTGCTGCCACGAAACTTCTCGATGAGATGATGACCAAATATTCCCAATGGCACACCGAACGCGCTCCAACAGGTAGGAAGGTAAACTCTGTCGAGGAGATTTCCTCCTTAAATGAAAAAATTGACTTGATCATGTCTCTACTTTCGAAGCAATCTTCTGTTGATCCTCGTTATGATCCTTTAGATTCTGTGATTACTGATGCTTATAGGAGTAACTTTGGTAGTAATCCTCCTAGTACCAAGAACTTTATCCAAAAAGATAGAGATTTGCCTGGCTATGAGAAACTGCTAGAAATAGAGAAGGCCACTAAGAATTACATGCACACCCAATATGAACAAAACAAAACCTTCTCGAGGCAATTAAATGAGCATACTGCTATCTTTCAAGACATTAGTAGACGATTAGAGAACATAAATATTGAGATTTCTAACCTCCAGACTAGACTCACTATCACTGAGACCCAAGTTTCCAATATGTCCCACACACAAGCCACTTTGATAAACTAAATGGCAGCTAAACCCGAAGTGGTTGCATCCCTAAGGGAGGAAGAAGATAGAATTAAGAGCCTTCCTGCCCACCACACTGTTGCTACTATCAAAGTTGTTGAGGATATCCAAACTCTTAGCACCCAATGTACTCCTGGTCCCAATGGACCTATTAATGGTGATGCTATGACTATAGAAACTACCAAACAAGTGAACCTAAAGGACACTACTACTACTTTACTTGATGCTCATGACCTTGATTTTGATAATTGCACTCTTACCGAAGTTATTGATTTCCTTCACAAGATGTCTAGAGACCCCCGCACTAGCACGCTTAATCTTGCCTTCACAGAGCATATCACTAATGCTCTCATCAAAGCTAGGGAGGAGAAACTTAGAGTAGAAGCCTCCATACCTAGAAAGCTAGAAGATGGTTGGGATCCTATGATAAAAATTAATTTGAATGACTTCTCTTGTTATGCATTATGTGATGTTGGAGCTAGTACCTCTGTTATGCCCAAAAGAATATATGATATGCTTAAATTGAAACCTTATGATTCTTGTTCTTTTGGTGTTCGTCTCGTTAATTCTTCCATAAAGAAACCTTTGGGGAGGATCGACGATGTTCTTATTGTTGTTAATGATAATTATGTTCCCGTTGATTTCACTATTATGGATATTGAATGTGATCCTTCATGTCCAATTATTTTGGGACGTCCCTTTTTGCGCACCGTTGGTGCTATCATTGACATGAAAGAGGGTAATATAAAATTTCAGTTTCCTCTCAAGAAAGGGATGGAACACTTCCCTCGAAAGAAGATCAAGTTACCTTTTGAGTCCGTTGTACGGGCTAGCTATTCTTTTACTCTTGATAAAACTTGATCTATATGCATTATGCCTAGCTTAAAGGCATAAAAGAAAGCGCTTTTGGGAGGCAGCCCACATGAATAATTTTTTTGCTTTTGTTGTGTCTTGATGTTGTTTACTGCTGTAGCATCATCATTGTATCTTTACTTTTCATATTTGTGCCAAGTATAGCCTCTGATTGCTAGAAAGTTCAAAAGTTGTGAGGTGCTGTCCAGAAAACAGATTCTGTCCTTGGATAGAAAAATTCGTATAAAATCACCAGATCATCTTTTTGGTCTGAATATTTTCGACAGCGTTCTCTATATAATTGTCTTTCGTGCGTCTGTTCTGAGTTTTTTTATTTGAGTTGCAGAAGTATCCCGAACAGATCGATTACTACCTGATGTTCTGTTTTTCACAGATTCTGTCCTGTTTTGCCTTTCCTTCATTTTGCAAATCAAGAGCTTGCTTTTTCTTTGCAAAAACCTTTTGGCAATCTTGAGAAACAGTAGAACTTCAAGAATATCTTTATTTCCAGCAAGGTATAATTATTTTATTAAGGGTACTAACCTCGCTAATCAGATTATGATGAGTTATGTATGAAGGGAGTTTTCAAGTGTGCGAGGGAAGATGATAAAAAGATTCAGGAGTGTCAAGCGCTCAAGCTTGGGGATGCCCCCGTGCACCCCCAAGAAATATTCAAGGAGACTCAAGCGTCTAAGCTTGGGGATGCCCCCGTGCATCCCCTTCTCCATCAACATTATCAGTTCGTCTTTCGTTTCGTTATATTTTTATCACTTCATGTGTTATGTGCTATACTTTGAGCGTCTTGCTTTTAGTTTCCTTTTTAGTTTTTCATAACGGGTCGGAACCCAGCATTCCTTTATGTGGGAGAGAAACACGCTTCACTTCTACCTAGAACATAACATAGAATTTTCATGTCTATCTTTGCTGTGTGTGTTCTTTGTCTTTTAATAGCTACTATCATGCTCTGCTCTTAGTATTCATGCTTATCTTTCCAAAGAGCTTTTGTTTAGTTGGTTGCTTGAACTCTCTTTAATTATCATGCTCACCTTATTAAGAGAGTTTGCTTCCGTTGCATTGGTTAATATGTCTATGATAAATATGCTACGTGCATAATGGTGCTTAGTAGTTCAGGTTTTCTTATGGTTAGTCTCAAATAGCTGGGGGGTTCCCAATGTGTTATTGGAGTACCAACATGATTTGTTTGCCTATGATGTGGTATGTTTTAGTAATATCTTCCTTCGATAATTTATTTTGATTGACTTGGCGTATGCTCACGCATATTTAAGACTATAAAGAAAGTATGTCAAGCCTTGATGATCTTTTATTTCTGAGTAGCGATAAAACTACCATGCCTGATTCAATATTGCTTTGTCGCTCTGCATGATTATGACCGTCATTGCTCTCTCAGTTGGTCGCTCCCAGTCTTTTGCTAACCTCCACCTGTACTAAAACTAACTTTGCAATACATAGCTCATGGGAAAGTAGCTTAAAAACTATTGTGGTAAAGAATATGTTGCCTATGTATCTTATTTCTTATAAGTTGCTTGCTGAGCGGTAACCATGTTTCTGGGGACGCCATCAACTGTCACACTTTTGTTGAATATCATGTGAGTTGCTATGCATGTTCGTCTTGTCTGAAGTAAGGGTGATTTGCCGTGGGTTGAATGAATATGCATAATGTTAGAGAAGAACATTGGGCCGCCAACCAAAGCCATGCATCATGGTGGAAGTTTTAGCTTGGACTTAATCCTCAATCTCTTATGAGAATATGCTTATGCATTAAAGAGGAGTCCATCATCTATTTTCTATGTTGTCCCGATATGGATGTCCTCAAGTTGAGATCTATCAAAAACGAGAAATCAAATGCGATTTATCTCCTTGGACCTTTGTACAAGTGGCATAGAGGTACCCCTTTGTGACACTTGGTTGAAACATATGTAATGCAATGATAACCCATGGAAATCCGAGCTAATTAGGACAAGGTGCAAGCACTATTGGTATTCGATGCATGAGGCTTGCAACTTATAGGAGGTCTTATGCATGACACATATGAAGTACTACTACCGTTGACAAAATTGCTTCCATGTTTTCAAAATAAAAAGTCATAACCATCTTTTACTTTTATGTTGAGTCTTCACCTTCTTTTAAAAGCACCAACTACTGAGAGCATGATTGTCATTCTGAGTGTAATGTGCATTGTCCCAAAGTAGCATTGTCTTTTGCATGATTGTGATATCGTTTATTTTGAAATCATTGTATCTAGTCATCACTTAAACCTTGAAGGTGCCCCTGCATTTATGTTTTCCTTCACTAAAGGGGGCAAGCTAGATATCAATTTATCATATTTGCACATCATGATTTATTGCAAATCTATTTGATGCTTCAATGTCATGTTGTAAAACTTTCAGTCATTTGTGATTTTCTCTTGAGGCAACTTAATTACTATAGAATCATTGTCTCATAAGCTTTTGTCATATGACTATGAAAAAGTCCTATATGGTTAATAGCATGTCACCACAGAAATTATTCTTGTTATCATTTACCTACTCGAGGACGAGCAGGAATTAAGCTTGGGGATGTTGATACGTCCAAAACGTATCTATAATTTCTGCTTGCTCCATGCCACTTTTGGGTGATATTGCTATGATATTCATACACTTCCATACACTTTTGATCATATTTGGACTAACTTACTAATCCAGTGCACCCCAGTGCCAGTTTCTGTTTTCGGCTGTTTTTGTATTTTAGGTTTTCACGTTACGAGAACTGCCAGGAAAAATCCAGAAAAATTATATAAAAAATCAGCGTTCCGGAACCAACCCTGCGTCCGAAGGGCAGCCGGGGGGGCCACCAGGGCTCCAGGCGCCCTGGCGGCGCACCCCCCCTGGGTCGCGCTGGGGGGGCGCCTGGCCCCCCCGAAGCTTCCCCGATGCTCCCCTTTGGCATATATTTAAAGCGTCCTCCGAAACCCTCAGAACAGGAACTCTTTTCGCGATCCCATCTCTGTTCCGCCGCCGCCGCCGCTTCCAAGATCGGGAGCACCAGGAGAACTCTTCCCGGCACCCTGCCGGAGGGGAGGATCACCACCGGGAGCTTCTCCACCACGATGGACGCCTCCCGGATGACTCGTGAGTAGTCTCCCTTGGACCATGAGTCCATGACCAGTAGCTATGTGATGTTCTCCTCCCGTTCTTGTGCTTCACTAATTAGTCCTCGTGAGCTGCCCTACATGATCGAGGCACCTATGTAATCCTTATGCTGTTGCTATGTTGAGTTTGCTGGGATCCGATGGATTATGGGATTATGTTCAGATTGATCTTGAGTAATATATTTGATCTACCTCTTTTATATTTATGTTCATAAGTAATTATTGCATGTTCTCCGTTGTTATTTATTGCTTTGGCCAAGTAATACGTAGTGACTCCAAGAGGGAACGTTATGCTCGATTGTGGGTTCATGCCCCTCGATGACTAGCTTGAGTGACAGAAACATGAGTCTAGGGGATGTGCTGTTGCCACAAGGGGGAAAACAACGGTGCTTGTGCCCGCGGGTGCAAGGATTGTTTACTTTACGCAAAGTTCTTTTAATGCAGTTGTCTGTTGCATTGAGTTTACACTATGGGTGGGACTCGCAACTTAATACCAACGAGATGTTCTGGATAGATATCTCAAGGTGGATGATTAGTAGTAGATATTGATGGATTTCGGTCTACTTATTTTGGCGTACCGCCCATGCTTTGAACCTCAACCTTTCTGCAATGTAATCAGCATTGGTTTGCGTTCGTGGTCCTGTCAATTGCCCAGTTGTAATTTGTTTACCTCACATAGCTGTTTTATCGTCTTTTGGGAGAGAGACATCACTAGTGAACAGCATGAGACTCCGGTCCATATTACCATCATTGATCACACCCGCTATTTACCTTTCGCTATTTACTTACTATTGCAAAACACTATCTATCACTACTATCATTTGCTTTTAACCCTTTGTGAACTACAAGGCCGGAGGGATTGACAACCTCTCTGTACTCGTTGGGAGCAAAGTTATTTGTATCTGTGTGCAGGTCCACGTTGATTGCTAATTGCGCCGTTAGCAGTTGACACCTACTTGTTGAACCTAGGAGTCTCTGGGGATTCGATCCTTGGCATCTTTGCTAAGGGAAAACACTTCTACATACTGCATCTTACACCTTCCACTTGGGGTAACCAACGAGGGGTTCGAGGCCCATCAGGACGTGGCTCACATGAGGAAGGACACCAACCGGGCCTACTTTGCCGAGGCCCTTGATCTGATCGAGCAGTTGGGACTTGAGCACATCATGACCTTCCAGAATGATTTTGATCCGGAGATTATTGCGCAGTTCTATGCCTCTGTCAATTTCCACACCAAGGAGGATCGCCCAATGACATGGATGACCAATGGTCACAAGATGACTTCTTCTTGGAAGGAGTTCATGGATCTTCTTCAGATACCTGACGAGGGTCTCCACAACCCAATTGGATTTCGGCCTCACGCCAATCCTGAATCTGCCAACAAAGACAAGTTGCTTCCATTCTATGAGGAGAAGACTCTTGCGAGTGGCAAGAAGTCTTGGGTGTTGAACCCCTTTTTGGACATCATGTATCGGATCTTTCGCAACACTCTGTTCCCTCGTGTTGGAGATAAGGACAAGGTCCATGCCTACCTGGTTGACATGCTGCTGATGTGTCAAGAGGCTCGCACAACCCAGACTGCACCACTTGACATATCCCATATCATGTGGAATGAGCTTCGTTTTGCCATCTACTCTCGCAAGGTACCCATCTATGGTCCATACTTGTTTCTGCTGATCTCCAAGACTTGGGAGAAGCTATACCCTGATGAGGAGTTCGAGGCCGACTGCTTCCGCCATGATCCCATCCGTCTTCGCGTCAAGACTCGATGGGCCAACACCACCACTCGTGCGCAAGCTGCTGCAGCCCAGATGGGCACTGATGAGGAGCCTGTGGAGGAGGCTGATGATGAGGGCCCTGGAAGATTTGCTCCTTCTTCCTCCTCTGCTGTGGAGGAGCCTTCTTGGGCTAAAAAGCTTAAGCAAAAGATGAAGGCCCTCTTCTGCATGCAGGCTAAGGGTCAATACCGGGCTCATGTGACTGACAAGAAGACGCGCCAGCGTGACAAGAAGCTTTTGGCGGTCTATGGAGAGGACGTGTCAAATGGGTCAGAGGATAACATCACCCCTTAGGCAACTTGGATGGCCTGTCAGGGGTACAAGTGGTCAGAGTCTGACGAGGAGTATCAGGAGGAGCAGCCGGGATCTGATGATGAGTACGACGACTGAGTTTCTCCAGGGCTGCCACCCGTCTTAGTGTCCTCTTTCCCCTTTGTGGTGTCTCGATGACAAAGGGGGAGAGTGATTTGCGTCTTGTGCTCTTGTGCCAGTTGTTTCTTTTCGTTGGTTGAACTCTGTTTATTTGCGTGTTTTTGTGTCGTATGCGTGAGACTATCGTATGGTGTAAGACATATGCTCCTTTATCGTTGAACTCTTCGTTATGTCTTTATATTTATATCAAGAGCAACAGTTAGTTTACTTTCCCTTATTTATGTGCTATGTGGTATTTATATATAGAGTATCTTATGTGTAGAATATAGGGGGAGCACTGTACCTTGTATGTGTGTTGTGCAGTCCAAAGCACAATCTTGTGTAGGCACACATCCAGGGGGAGCTCACCTATACTATAGGGTTTGGATTGCATACTCTCTTATTTTATCCCTGTGCAAATCCCGTATTGTCATCAATACACCAAAAAGGGGGAGATTGTAATGGCATATTTCTCCCTAAGTAGTTTTGGTGATTGATGACAATGCATTTGCGGACTAATCGTGTGCTCTAAGCTCCTACAGGTATATCTCACTTAGGCACAAGACGATTGATTGCCCCTCGGATTCGATGGAAGATGGTGTTTTCTTTTTGCTCCCTGTCGGTGGCTTTGAGTAATAGGAAAGCCGTACTATTAAGAGGGGGTCCGCTTCGGAAAGGTTTGGGTGGAATCAACACGTACACATCTTACTCTCACACCACCTTTCCTTTGCTTCTCTGGAGTTCCAACCGGTTATTATCGTATATGCAAACTGTGACTTCTTAACTAAATCATCTGCCTGGCAAGCGGTAGTACCGCTCTACTAAGCGGTAGTACCGCGCAGACACACGGTAGTACCGCCTGCCGACACGGTAGTACCTCTCCCACGGTAGTACCGCGTCTCCAGAGCGGTAGTACCGTGTATCTGGCCCGGCGCTGATTCTAAGTGCAGAAGTAGGTGCGGAAGTAATTTTTTACTTCCGCATCCAATGTGGTAGTACAGCTTAGTCCAAGCGGTAGTACCGTGTCGCATTTTGCTACTACCGTTTTCCCTGCGGATGTAGCCGCGGATGTAATTTATTTCATCCGCGGTCGTCAATCATGTCGCATATTTTTGCCTAGCGGTAGTACCGCTCCCAGAGCGGTAGTACCGCTCAGCCAGCGGTAGTACCGCAACTTACGTGCGGTACTACCGCTCTCTGCGGGCTGAAAACGCACATAACGGTTGGATTTGCTCTCCCACTATATATAGGGGATCTTCTTCTCCAAGAAGACTTAGCTCTTCCCCCACTACTCCATTGTTGCTCCAAAAGCTCCATTTCCGCCCGATCTCTCTCCCTAGCCAATCAAACTTGTTGATTTGCTCGGGATTGCTTGAGGAGGCATCGATCTACACTTCCACCAAGAGATATTTGATTCTCCCCACTAATCCCTTGCGGATCTTGTTACTCTTGGGTGTTTGAGCACCCTAGACGGTTGAGGTCACCTCGAAGCCATATTCCAATGTGGTGAAGCTTCGTGGTTTTGTTGGGAGCCTCCAAGTTGTGGAGATAGCCCCAACCTTGTTTGTAAAGGTTCGGTTGCCGCCTTCAAGGGCACCACTAGTGGAATCACGGCACCTTGCATCGTGTGAGGGTGTGAGGAGAATACGGTGGCCCTAGTGGCTTCTTGGGGAGCATTGTGCCTCCACACCGCTCCAACGGAGACGTACTTCCCCCCAAAGGGAAGGAACTTCGGCAACACATCCTCGTCTCCACTGGTTCCACTTGTGGTTATTTCTTACCTTTACTTGTGCATGCTTTACTTGTTCAACTCCTATAGCATGCTTGTGTAGTTGTTATCCTTCTTCCCTTTAGTTGTCATCTTAGTAGTATATCTAGACAACTTACTTTGACGTTTAATTTAAAGTGGTTAAGAAAAGTTAAAAATTGTTAGCTGCCTATTCACCCCCCCCCTCTAGTCAACCATATCGATCCTTTCAGATGTGTCATTTCCAAACATCTTTCCAAAGCATCACAGTGTCACGTTTGTTTACTTCACATTTGGCCATACCTCTGTATAGGTTGATCAGCTTTAAGTTGTCTTTCCACCAAAATGATCCCTTGTTATTGGTTGCATGTGGTACTGAGTTTGCATAGTAAGCTTGCCAAATGAGTTCGACCCATGGAATATCTGCGTGATTATAGAATTTATGTAAATGTTTGATGAGCAGTGCAGTATTATGTACTTTGAGATTTAGCACACCCAGTCCAAGTGGTGGCGGCGATACATATGTTGTTTGCTAGACGGTGTTGGCTGCCATGAGGTGGAGAAGAAGCCGCTTGCTTTTAGCCAATGTTGGATCATATTCAATGGCAAGCCGTGGAACCAACTTGTGGCCGATCTCAAGTCCGGCAAGAAGAGGAGCGATGGCTCAAGTTCCAACCAATCAATAGGGTTGGTCCAGTTAAGAGGGGTGATTAGAGACTAAATCATCAAATAATTCAGAAAATTTAAAATAAAAAAATCATTTTTTTAAATTTTCAAAAAACAATAAAAAACTAAAGGTCCCCCATACCTTGGCGCGAGCTCACACCACATGGTGGGCCGTTAGTGGCGGTTTGTGTTGAACCGGTACTAAAGGGGGGGGGGGATTTAGTCTCCACCCTTTAGTGCCAGTTGCAGAACCGGCACTAAAGGCCCTTACGAACCGGTAATAAAAGCTCCATTTTCTACTGGTGGTTAATGAAGATGACGGTGTTGTCGTCACGAATGGAAAAGCCACCATGCCAAAGGATAACCGCCAAGTCAAGGAAAACAAGTGGGAGAAGGCACGTGCCTCCCGTGACGCTGCGGCTACAAAATTGTCGTCCACATGGACGGGCATTTTGTGGGCGAGGGAGAACAAGAAGGAGGAGATGTACAAGCTCATGTTGGATACACAAAAGAAGAGGATGGAGTGGGATGGGAAGTGGGCGGAGAAGAAGCTCAAAATTAAGAGGGTGAAGATTGACTTGGAGAAGCAAGAGGCGGGGATCAAATGGGAACTCCAGAAGACCAAGATATTTGGTGACATAGAGCCTAAGAAGGAGAGGTTGCAACTCGCACGGGACGCGAAGGATGCAAGGATCGTGTTGGAACCCTCTTGGATGAACATGCGAAGAAGTGGCTTGCGGACAAGAAGAATATCAACGACTGTAGGGAGTACGAGGCGGCAAGGGCGGCTGCAGCAAGGATGCAGACGGAGGAGGCAATCCAGATGCAGGCAGAGCAGGACGCATTCTGCCTGAAGCACGACGCCTTCAACTCGGAGCAGACGCCCGGCCAGTTATCTGAAGCCATCCGTCACGCTCGGCCACTACAAGAAATATGCCAACTTATGACCGGAAGAATTGGTCGTAGATCTATGACCATTTCAGACCAGTTGGTCAAAAGCTATTCGGGGGGCTCCAAACCCTAAACTATAATGACCATTTTGGTCAGAAAGGTCATAATTTCCTTACACGAAATGGTCATAAAGCAGATAACACTGGTTCGCTGCCTTATTTCTAGCTGATCATGACCAATATAGATGGTCATAACCTTGTAAATTGTGGTGGGTTGCTACGATTAGGCGCCACCTGATGTCTACTACACGCTTCTATTCCTGTAGACAGTGTTGGGCCTCCAAGAGCAGAGGTTTGTAGGACAGCAGCAAATTTCCCTTAAGTAAGTAACCCAAGGTTTATCGAACTCGGGGAAGTGGAGGTTGAACGTACCCCTTTCAAGCAACCCTGCAATCACGATACAAGAAGTCTCTTGTGTCCCCAACACACCTAATACACTTGTCAGATGTATAGGTGCACTAGTTCGGCGAAGAGATGGTAAAATATGGATGATAGGAGTGGCAAAGCAAAGTAATATAAATCTGTAATAAAAAGTGCAGCAAGCAAACAAGTGGTAAACGTGAGCACAAATGGTATTGCAATGGTGGAAACAAGGCCTAGGCTTCATACTTTCACTAGTGGCAACTCCCAACAACATTAACATAATCGAATCACATGATATTTCCCATAAAACATGCAAGGGGGACGCACTCAGAGGTCATTCCTTTGTGGTCAAGAGAGGACGAGAATTATGTAGGGCTACAAAAGCACACCTCTAAGTTCGTAGTTCTCTATCTATGGATTTCCCAATGTCACCGCGGCCATCCAAAGAGAGTACCACAATCACCACAACATATCTCAAGGATAGTCAAAGACAAGCACCAAGAGACTCTCAATCTTCAATCCACACACAAAAGAGGAAATCACTCATGAAAATATTCTTCTAATCCATGTCCAATAGACCGCTGTCACCTTGGTCTCAGAGATTATACTAGATAAAGGCAAGTGAGTACATCAATCCAATACATAGAGGAAGGGGAAATATCATGGGATCACCCTAGATTAACATAGCCTATGATCACAACGAAGATCACATCATGGGAGAGAGAATTGACCACATAGCTACTCGTAGAAAACCTCAGCCCCGAGGAGGAACTACTGCCGCATCATGGAGGGAGGAAGCAACGTCGATGGAGATGAATCCGGGGGCACTTCCCCGTCCCGGCAAGGTGCCGGCACAGGAATTCTGGTCCCCCGAAACTTGGTGGCGATGGCGGCGGAGATCGGAATAGCTTCTGGAGAAAAGGGTTCCGGAATCAGGGTTTTCGGGACGCGATGTAAATATATGCCAAAGGGGGTCACCAGAGGAGGTAAGGGGGGCCCAGGCGCCCCCCCGGCGCGGCCAGGAGGGGGACCGCGTGGGCAGGCCGCCTGGGCTGCCCCTGGCTCCCCTCTGGCCCCACCTCTGGCGCGTGGAAGCTTCCGGAGCGCTGATTTTTTATATATTTTTCCCGGAATTTTTCTGGCAATTTAAGTAATGGGAAAACCTGAAATAGAAAAACAGCAGAAAACAGAAATTGGCACTGGGGTGCACTAAGTCAATAGGTTAGTCCAAATATGATCAAAAGTGTATGGAAGTGCATAAATATCATAGCAATATCACACAAAAGAGGCATGGAGCAAGCAGAAATTATAGATACGTTTTGGACGTATCAACATCCCCAAGCTTAATTCCTGCTCGTCCTCGAGTAGGTAAATGATAACAAGCATAATTTCTGTGGTGACATGCTACCAAAGAATCTTTCGCAGTCATATGACAAATGCTTACTGAGATAATGAATCTTTAGTAATTAAGTTGCCTCATGAGAATATCACAAAGAACTGAAAGTTTTACAATATGATACTGAAACACCCAATAGATTTGTAGTGAGCATGGTGTGCAAACATGACAAAGTGATACCTCGCTTGCCCCCTTTGGTGAAGCAAAACATAAATGCAGGAGCACCTCCGAAGTTTAAGTGACGACTAGATACAATGATTTCAGGATAAGCGATATCACAATCATGCAGAAGACAATGGTACTTTGGGACAATGCACATTACACTCAGAATGACAATCATGCTCTCAATAGTTGGTGCTTTGAAGAAAGAAGGTGGAGACTCAACATAAAAGTAAAAGAATGGCCCTTCGCAGAGGGAAGCAGGGATTACTCATGTGCTAGAGCTTTTTATTTTGAAAACATAGAAACAATTTTGTCAATGGTAGTAATACTTCATATGTGTTATGCATAAGACATCCTATAAGTTGCAAGCCTCATGCATCGAATACCAATAGTGCTCGCACCTTGTCCTAATTAGCTCGGATTTCCATGGATTATCATTGCATTACATATGTTTCAACCAAGTGTCACAAAGGGGTACCTCTATGTCACCTGTACAAAGGTCCAAGGAGATAGATCGCATTTGATTTCTCGTTTTTGATAGATCTCAACTTGAGGACATCCATACTGGGACAACATAGAACATAGATAATGGACTCCTCTTTAATGCTTAAGCATTCAACAACAGATAATATTCTCATAAGAGATTGAGGATTAATGTCCAAGCTAAAACTTCCACCATGATACATGGCTTTGGTTGGCGGCCCAATGTTCTTCTCTAACAATATGCATACTCAAACCATTCAACTCATGGCAAATCACCCTTACTTCAGACAAGACGAACATGCATAGCAACTCACATGATATTCAACAAAAGTGTAATAGTTGATGGCGTCCCCAGAAACATGGATACCGCTCAACAAGCAACTTATAAGAAATAAGATACATAAGCGACATATTCTTTACCACAATAGTTTTTAAGCTACTTTCCCATGAGCTATGTATTGCAAAAACAAGGAATTATTTTGAAGGTTTTAAAGGTAGCACATGTAAATTTACTTGGAGTGGCGGTGAAATACCACATATAGGTAGGTATGGTGGACTCATATGGCATAACTGGTTTCAAGGATTTTGGATGCACAAGCAGTCAGTCCGCTTAGTACAGGTGAAGGCTAGCAAAAGACTGGGAGCGACCAACTAAGAGAGCAATGACGGCCATAATCATGCAGAGCGACAAAGCAACATTGAATCAGGCATGGAATCTATATCACTACTCAGAAATTAAAGATCATCAAGGCTTGATAGACTTTCTTTACAGTCTTAAATATACGTGAGCATATGCCAAGTCAATCAAAATAAATTCTTGGAGGAAGATATCACTAAACCATACCACATCATAGGCAAACAAATCATGTTGGTACTTCAATAACACATTAAGAACCCCCAGCTATTTGAGACTAACCATAAGAAAACATGAACTACTAAGCACCATTATGCACATGGCATTTCTATCATAGACATATCAACCAGTGCCACAGAAGCCAACTCTCTTAACAAGATAAGCATGATAACTCAAGAGAGTTCCAGAAGCTACAACCTAAACAAAAGTTCTTAAAAAGATAAGCATGAAAACTAAGAGCTAAGCATGACAGCAGCTATGAAAAGATAAAGAACACACACAGCAAAGATAAGCATAAAAATCCTATGTTGTGTTCTAGGTTGAAGTGGAGCGTATTTCTATCCCAAACAATGAAGGCTAGGATCTAACTTATTATGAACAGCAAGCAAAGCTAAAGAAAACTAAAAAGGAAACTAGGAGCAAGACGCTCCCAGCATAGCACATAACGCATGAAGTGATTAAAATATAGTGGAACGAAAGACGAACTGATAATTGTTGATGGAGAAGGGGATGCATGGGGGCATCCCCAAGCTTAGACGCTTGAATCTTCTTGAATATTTCTTGGGGGTGCACGGGGGCATCCCCAAGCTTGAGCGTTTGACCCTCCTGAATCTTCTTTTATCATCTTCCCTCGCACACTTGAAAACTCCCTTCATACATAACTCGTCATAATCTGATTAGCGAGGTTAGTACCCACAATAAAATAATTTTTCCCTACTGGAAATAAGGATAATCTTGAAGAGCTACTGTTTCTCAAGATTGCCAAAAGGTTTTTGCAAAGAAAAAGCAAGCTTAAGGTCTGCAAAACGAAGAAAAGGCAAAACAGGACAGAATCTGTGAAAAACAGACCAGAAGGTAGTAAATAATTTTTTCGGGGCACTTCTGCAACTCAAATCAAAAAACTCAGAACAGACGCCCGAAAGCCAATTGTATAGAGCACGCTGTCAAAAAAATTCAGATCAAAAAGATGATCTGGTGATTTTATACGAATTGTTCTGTCCAAGGACAGAATCTGTTTTCTGGACTGCACGTCACAACTTTTGAACTTCCTTGCAATCAGAGGCTAAACTTGGCACAAAGCTGAAAAATAAAGATACAATGATGTTGCTACAGTAGTAACAAACATCAAGACCACTAAAAACTGAAAGCAAAGATAACAAGGGTTGTCTCCCTAGAGCTCTTTCTTTATAGCCATAAAGATAGGCTTAAGACTTTAATGATGCTCTCGTAGGAATAAGAGCTGAAGAACAAAAGAGAGCATCAAGAAGCAAATACCAAACACATTTAAGCCTAACATGCTTCCTATGCATAGGAATACTGCAATAGAATAATTCATTGAAGCACAAAGCAATAAGCATAGGAAGACAAAACAAGTGCAGCTTCAAAACCTTCAACATAAAGAGAGGGAACTTGATATTATTGAAATATCTATAAGCATATGTTCCCTTCTCATAATAATTTTCAGTGGGATCACGAATAAACTCAACAATATAAGCATCACATAAAGCCTTGTTACCATGATCCACATGCAAAAAGGTACTCTTACTCTCCACATAAGCATAATCTTTCTCATTGGTAATAGTGGGAGTAGGACTATCATAAACAACTTGAACACTATAGATTAATTGTGTATTAGGAAGATGGTGTTCAACAAGGGAGTAATTCCCTCCATGATTATGACAAGTTTCATAAGGATAATTTCTCCTTATGTCATAGGTACCTTTATAATCACTATAGATTGGAGTTACAACATCATCATAGTAGAGAAGAGCATTATCATTGCTAGCAACTATATTTGTAAACATGTTGTCCTTATTCTTACTAGCAAAAGAATTATCAATTGTCACATCACTAGTGGGTAAAGGATTTGCAATACTATCATCCCCAAGCTTAGAGCTTTCCATATCATCACTTTCAGAGTTGGTACCAAAAAGATTTTCAAGATCATAAGTAGCATTATCATCATTTTCCCAATCACAATAAGTAACATGCATATCATAATCAAAATCATCTTCAATAGTACCTACGGACGTATCATCAAGATGATAATTAAGGCAATAAACTTCACCTTCTTCTTTAAACTTACAACCGTTAGGATAAAAGTTGATGGGAGGAATATGCTCAGGCCAGGTTGATACCCATTCTTCTTCCTTCTTGCTCCTCTTCCTCCTCCTCTTCTTTTTCTTCTTCTTCACCTGAGGAGGGAGTGGTTGGAGATGAAGCTTCTCCACATATCCTGGTTTATCATTAGAAACAATAGGGGAAACTTGGGAGAAACTCTCCTTTTTATTAGCAGAAATATAAGAGACATTTTTATACTTTGGTAAAGTTCCCTCCTTTCTAATCTTACTTATGTAATCATTTTCATGGAAATTAACAACACAATAGAGATGGCAATTTTGCAAAGTGTTTTTTATTCATATGGCATTAACATCTAGCCAAGAAGTCTTTTCTGATAACTCCTCACACATCAAAAATAACATAAGCTCATCATAAAGATCAGAGGTGATCATGTTATCACACAACTGATTAACAGTTATGTTTTGAAAGTGCATGTATTGAAAATTAAAGTGACCCTCTATACAGCAAAGTTCACAAGTAAAAGGATAAAGGTCACACAATTCTCTAGCAATTTCATTTAAATCTCTGACCCAAGTGATTGTTTTTTCATGCTTATGTTGCTTACAATACTTCTCTTCTTCAATCATAGGCCTTTCACAAGGTCTATCCACTCCACAAAAATTAACATGCTTATATAAAACTTCATTTTTAGGAATTGGATCATGCATGTTGCAATCATCATGAACAATTTCATTTTCTTTGCAAATCTCTTTAAAAGGTTCATGATGCTTGATCCAATCCTCCTTAGGCATATTAAGATGTGAAGCAAAAGATTTGAGGAAATCAACAAGGAGTTGAGAATCAAGCCCAAACTTAGCACTAAACTTATTAAAACTTGTAGTTTCAACAAAGGACTTAATTCAATCATACTCATAAATTATACCTGACTCTTCACCTTTGTCGATCTCCCAATCTTCAGTGTTGCGTTGAATTCTTTCGAGGAGTTCCCATTTAGCATCAATCTTTTCGTTTGTGAAAGAACCCATAGAGGAAGCATCGAGCAAATCTTTATCCTGTCGAGAGAGCCTCGCATAGAAATTAGTAATAATCATATCTTTGGGGAGCCCATGGTTAGGACATTTTAGCATTAACGTTTTCAGTCTCCCCCAAGCTTGAGCTATGCTCTCTCCGTCATGAGGATAGAAATTATAAACATAATTCCTATTCTCATGGACTTCATGAAGAGGATAAAACTTGAAGTAAAAGAGAGACTGGATCTCTTCCCAATCCAGCAGGTGAGAGTCATCTAGTAGCCTATACCATTCCAATGCTTTTCCTTTCAGTGACAAGGCAAATAATTTCCTCATGACTCCATCTCTTGTCAAACCTGAAATCTTAAACAACTCACAAAGTTCTGTAAGTTTCAACAAATGAATATTAGGATTGACTGTCCCATCATAACAATCATTCAAAATTATTTCAATTATCCCAAGTGGTATTTGGAACGGGATACATTCAGTAGGTGGAGGAGACTTCTCTACCACGGGTGTGGTAAAGCGGCCTTCCCCAATCAGCGAACTAAGAGTGCGGTTTTCCATAAACATAACTAGTGAAATAAAAGCAAGAAACAAAAAGATTTAATTGCAAGATCTGGAGAAGGTACCTTCACTTACCTCACTTCCCCGGCAACGGCGCCAGAAATAGCTTGATGTCTACTACACGCTTCTATTCCTATAGACAGTGTTGGGCCTCCAAGAGCAGAGGTTTGTAGGACAGCAGCAAATTTCCCTTAAGTGAGTAACCCAAGGTTTATCGAACTCAGGGAAGTGGAGGTTGAACGTACCCCTTTCAAGCAACCCTGCAATCAAGATACAAGAAGTCTCTTGTGTCCCCAACACACCTAATACACTTGTCAGATGTATAGGTGCACTAGTTCGGCGAAGAGATGGTAAAATATGGATGATAGGAGTGGCAAAGCAAAGTAATATAAATCTGTAATAAAAAGTGCAGCAAGCAAACAAGTGGTAAACATGAGCACAAATGGTATTGCAATGGTGGAAACAAGGCCTAGGCTTCATACTTTCACTAGTGGCAACTCCCAACAACATTAACATAATCGAATCACATGATATTTCCCATAAAACATGCAAGGGGGACGCACTCGGAGGTCATTCCTTTGTGGTCAAGAGAGGACGAGAATTATGTAGGGCTACAAAAGCACACCTCTAAGTTCGTAGTTCTCTATCTATGGATTTCCCAATGTCACCGCGGCCATCCAAAGAGAGTACCACAATCACCACAACATATCTCAAGGATAGTCGAAGACAAGCACCAAGAGACTCTCAATCTTCAATCCACACACAAAAGAGGAAATCACTCATGAAAATATTCTTCTAATCCATGTCCAATAGACCGCTGTCACCTTGGTCTCGGAGATTATACTAGATAAAGGCAAGTGAGTACATCAATCCAATACATAGAGGAAGGGGAAATATCATGGGATCACCCTAGATTAACATAGCCTATGATCACAACGAAGATCACATCATGGGAGAGAGAATTGACCACATAGCTACTGGTAGAAAACCTCAGCCCCGAGGAGGAACTACTGCCGCATCATGGAGGGAGGAAGCAACGTCGATGGAGATGAATCCGGGGGCACTTCCCCGTCCCGACAGGGTGCCGGCACAGGAATTCTGGTCCCTCGAAACTTGGTGGCGATGGCGGCGGAGATCGGAATAGCTTCTGGAGAAAAAGGTTTCGGAATCAGGGTTTTCGGGATGCGATGTAAATATATGCCAAAGGGGGTCACCGGAGGAGGTAAGGGGGGCCCAGGCGCCCCCCCCCCCCCCGGCGCGGCCAGGAGGGGGGCCGCGTGGGCAGGCCGCCTGGGCTGCCCCTGGCTCCCCTTTGCCCCCACTTCTGGCGCGTGGAAGCTTCCGGAGCGCTGATTTTTTATATATTTTTCCCGAATTTTTCTGGCAATTTAAGTAATGGGAAAACCTAAAATAGAAAAACAGCAGAAAACAGAAACTAGCACTGGGGTGCACTGAGTTAATAGGTTAGTCCAAATATGATCAAAAGTGTATGGAAGTGCATAAATATCATAGCAATATCACACAAAAGAGGCATGGAGCAAGCAGAAATTATAGATACGTTTTGGATGTATCACCACCTCATCAGTTTTGCCTATGTGTCATGTCCATGTGGCAGTTTTTGCCCTAGGTTGTGAAGCAACCTATATTTCTGTCATTCCCAAAATTCCCCAAAAAATCTCATAAATTATTTGGGTCATATCTTCGTCAAATATGTAAAAAAAAACCTTCCTTGCCTAGTTCAAAAATAATTCAAAAAAAATTCATTTTCCTATTCTGTTCAAAAAAACACTTTGTGAAGGAAGTACCACTTTGGCATGTCCAAATGGTATCCATTTTCTACAGTGATTTCCTATGCCCAAATAACTATCCTCCACCAAATGCCAGCTCAATCCATTCATTATTTTGAGCCCATCTTCAACATTCGTATTTATGTCCACTGTGGTACTTTGCAAAGCAAGTACCACCTAGACTCCTCCTTTTGAGCTGAAAATTTGTGAAGACGGTCTTCTTAGTAACTGATCATCCTCAACCAAAACTCACGCCCATTAGCCATGTGCATTTCCCGTACCGCTAATCAAACACTTGGCTGCTAATTCATGTTTGAGCATCGATCGGTCTCCTCGTGAGAATCTTATGTTGTAATTTTCTTCCTAGCACCTACCTGTGGAGTGGCCAACCCACTTGACATGCCTAGGCCGCCCAGAACACATGGCAATGCCATAGTCACGCGGTGACCACGCGGCGGGCATGCGAGTTTACGCGCTCTAGAGTTGGGGCCCTCGACCACCGCCCAAACCTCGACGTATCGCCACCAAGCCATGTATTTATTATTAAATAGGTACTTATGTAACTAGAAATGATTTTTGGAAAAAAATAAATAGCAAACAATGAGGCAGCCGCAGTTCAAATTTGACCCGCTTCCAACTGAATCGGCGGAAATTTGTCTTTTTCACGAGAGGTGGATCAAAACTTTTTACACCCAACCATTTTGTCAATTGTGCATTAAATATGTCCTAGTATTTTAGAAAATTGATTTGGTCAAAATTTGCAACAATTATTTGGGAGGTCCTTCACAAAAAACCTCCTTTTGGGCACTCGAAAAATGGAAAATGATTTTTTCGTCCAAAGAAAATGAAAACTTCCTTAAGCAATATTGTTTGCCATTCCAAGATGCACCCTTGTGCACAATATGAGATCATTTGAACAAACTATGCTATGAATGTGGCCATAGGATTGATCATTTGGCTTGAAAGCCATGAATCTTCACGCATGATAGCTCATTTCTGAGAACACTTTTTTAAAAGAATTGTCGTATTACAAGTTTATTATTTTTCCTGGTAACTTGGTCATATATAATGACACAATGCGAAGGTTTTCCAATTTTTTGATTTTTTTTGAATTTTTTATGCCCGTTTCATAATGCGGACAAAACGGCGGGAATGACCGTTCCTAGCTAGTAGTTGAATCTTGGAATTTTTTTGGTGTTTCTCTGATTAAACAGGTACTTATGTAACTAGAAATGATTTTTGGAAAAAATAAATAGCAAACTATGAGGCAGCCGCAGTTCAAATTTGACCCGCTTCCAACTGAATCGGCGGAAATTTGTCTTTTTCACGAGAGGTGGATCAATGCTTTTTACACCCAACCATTTTGTCAATTGTGCATTAAATATGTCCTAGTATTTTAGAAAATTGATTTGGTCAAAATTTGCAACAATTATTTGGGAGGTCCTTCACAAAAAAACCTCCTTTTGGGCACTCGAAAAATGGAAAATAATTTTTTCGTCCAAAGAAAATGAAAACTTCCTTAAGCAATATTGTTTGCCATTCCAAGATGCACCCTTGTGCACAATATGAGATCATTTGAACAAACTATGCTATGAATGTGGCCATAGGATTGATCATTTGGCTTGAAAGCCATGAATCTTCACGCATGATAACTCATTTCTGAGAACACTTTTTTAAAAGAATTGCCGTATTACAAGTTTATTATTTTTCCTGGTAACTTGGTCATATATAATGACACAATGCGAAGGTTTTCCAATTTTTTGATTTTTTTTTTGAATTTTTTATGCCCGTTTCAAATTGCGGACAAAACGGCGGGAATGACCGTTCCTAGCTAGTAGTTGAATCTTGAATTTTTTTGGTGCTTCTCTGATTAAATAGGTACTTATGTAACTAGAAATGATTTTTGGAAAAAATAAATAGGAAACTATGAGGCAGCCGCAGTTCAAATTTGACCCGCTTCCTGCTGAATCGACGAAAATTTGTCTTTTTCACCAGAGGTGGATCAAACCTATTGACATCCAACAATTTTGTCAATTGTGCATTAAATATGGTCTAGTATTTTAGAAAATTTATTTGGTCCAATTTTGCAATAAATATATGGTAGGTCCTTCACAAAAAAACTCATTTTGGGCACTCAGAAAATGGAAAATGTTTTTTTCGTCCAAAGAGGTGAAGCAAAACTTTTGACACCCAAGTATTTGGTCAATTATACATTAAATATGTTCTAATATTTTAGAAAATTGATTTGGTCCAATTTTGCAACAAATATATTGTAGGTCCTTCACAAAAAACTCATTTTGGGCACTTGAAAAATGGAAAATAAATTTTTAATCAACCACGACCATTTTTTTAGTCAACTACGACCAATTTAGATGGTCATGACATCGTACCCGTGTGCTGCATTTTGATTGGTCTGTGGGCGTTTCACGCAGATCGTGGATGGAACACCGTCAGATGCTCGGGGATCCAACGGCAGTCCTCACCCCAAGCCCACCTAAGCTGAAACCCTAGTCCTCGTGGACATTTTCCATCCACCCGCCCGCCTCCTTTCTTTCTCTCTCCCTCCACAGTCCCGCGGCCCCCGACCCCAACCCGTCCCTCCCGCGACCTCCTCTCCCCCGATCCCATCGACCGTGGCGACCTCCGCTACACCAGCCCCGCCGGCGACCTGCTACCCCACCGCCGGCGCGCGACAGATCTAACCCAACAGCAGCTCAGGTCAAACCCCTACCCCGCGGCCATGGCAGGGGGAGCCCGAAACCCTACCTTGTGGCGGCTAGGGTTTCAGTTGGCTCCGACTCCAACGCTGCTTTGAATCCACCTCCTCCCAGATCTCCCTCTCCCCGACCAAATCCACCTTCTCCACCAGATTCCTCCCGTCACCAATCTCACCGCCGGCCTCACTCCCGCCTCATCATCTCCCGCTCGCGCGCGCTCAAGTAGCTCGCCGCCACCACGTCCGCCGCCGCGGCCGCGCTCAGGGCGCCGTGGCCTCCTCCCCGCTCGCCGCCCTCCTCGCCGCCTCCAAGGTCAACAAGGCAGCGCACGCGGGAGATCCTCGGGGATGACCATCAGACCATGCGCTTCCTCCACAAGAGGACCAAGCCGTCCCACAGCCCCATCCACTTCCGCGCACCGGCCAAGATCCTCTGCTAACCCGGTAGACTCGACTTTCAACAATTTTTAGATACATATATGCATTTCTTTCTCTTTTGGACACAACATCTCCCTTGTTTTGGATTGTGCTGTCAAGTGCGTGTCCATCTTCAGTAGGTCTTCAGCCGTTATTGATCCATAGAATTCTTCCCCATTTTTAAGGAGAAAACAGAGAATTTGTACAAAGGTTTCACTGTCAGAATCAGTTTAACTAGAAGCACTGTACTGGCAGTTGATATATACGTGCCGCGTCATCCTCCAGTTAGAGATTGAGATGCCGGCAATTGTTCAAACTGGATGAAGCCATTTTGTTCTTGGTTAGTTATTTCCTTGAGCGAGTTGTTCCGCAAACTAGGCATCAAGGAAGCTCAATTGTAGTATCCTCAACTTAAACAATTCATTCATGAGGTCTTCTCGTTTTCTCCACGACTTGCAGATATTATATATATATATATATATATATATATATATATATATATATATATATATATATATATATATATATATATATATATATATATATATATATATATATATATATTCTTACAGTCTTTCTGACTTCAGTATAAGATTGCTGCTGTTAAACTTTGATGCTACCGGTCATTAATTAATATTGCAGTAGCAGATGACTATTGTTAGCCAGCAAGATACTGTCCAGATGCTTATTGCCTCATGTTGGGAATGCAATCCCAAATGTCATTCATACAAGAGTTACAGTCGAGCAATCTTTTAGAAAGCATAATGCTAGTGGGATCTACTCGGTTCATGCTTACTTTGGTCTGCATGATAGTCCTATACGAAGTGCAATTTTGTACTGCTTTCTTCAAGGTTTAGGGGTCCAGGCATATGGCTCACTGTTCGTACTGTCCCAATGCAGCAGCTTCAGCTTCGCCTGCTAGTCGTCTGCGCTGGATGCCGTGCCCGCGGCCACTGGTGGCCCCGAGGACGACACCCAGGCTCAAAGCATATGAGGGCGTGTCGCCACCATACAACAGGACCAAGCGCATGGTCGTCCCTGATGCGCTCAAGTACGTCGGTGTTGGACTACCTTCTAGATCTCGGCGCGTGTCTTGTATGTGTGTTTGATGTTGACGTCGCTTGTGGTTTTGCAGGGTTCTAAGGCTGCAGCCTGGGCACAGGTACTGCCTCCTCGGCCAGCTCTCCAAGGAGGTCGGATGGAACTACGCCGACACCATCAGGGTGAGCTATTTCATTGTGCTGTTTCTTCAGTGCTCACTAGTTGCTAGTGTTCGACTGCTACCAGTGGGTTAAGATTAGTCTTTTATAATTGTTTTCTTGAGGATGAGTTACTGGGGCTGATCAGGCCGTGACTCCAAATTATAATTGTTTTCTTGAGGATGGGCAATCTTGTATAGCCGAAAGTGATACATTCTTTGAAAACTCAGCTTCTACTATTCACCTTGTAGATTTTTTATTCTGCAACATATTTGGTTTTGTCATAAAATGGTTGGATTATTCTGAAGAAGTACACAGGATAACCTTCCAGTGCGAGAAAATTATCTTGCGGTCTTAATTTAGTCTGATTAAAAAATTGGTCATGCTCACGAGCAATATATATGCACTTGGTCGGTTCATTGTTAGCAGTTTAGCTACACAAACTGACTGACATTGCACAATAAAATGTAGCAGATTTGATAGCAATCCTTCTTTCTCTCGTATACAAGTACATGCTATCTAACGTGAGCAAAATCATTGCGTAACTACAGGTACATCGTGTGACTAATTCACATAGAACACTGAAACTCGACCCCATGCATTCAGTTTTAGAACTTGAAACTAACCTGTTGAAACTAACCTGACTGGTAGCTTCCCTGGCTTCCAGTTTACAACTTCCAGGATATCAATGATTCATTCTCAAGTTGCTGCCTGGCAGCTACAAGTCGCCTTTTTCTGGAATTTTCATGTTCTTTTTGTGTGTGTATTTGCCTTCCTCTTCGATTTCGAGCTTGTGATTGAGGTTAATTGATGGTGGTGGTTGCGCGATTCAGATGTTCGGGATGGCGGAGAAGGAGATGGATTACCGGATCGAGCTTTCCAACCGGTGAGTGATGTGCCTTCTAGCTGCTGTACTACCACCAGTCGACCACCTGGGTGGGGCTTGTGAGATCAAATCGCTGGTTGATGCAATGAACCAACTCCGTAGTTTTTGTTAATTATGTAGTTATATACATTGAGGGATGCCATTGTCTGCGAAAAAAGAAATTGTTTGCACTTGTCAGACGGATGAGGAGCCTAAAGTAGCTTGACAATTATAAGCCTGGTGTTTAGTGTTTTTACTGCTTCAGTGATTTCCTTGCGAACTGCTATTCCTTCAGCTATGACAAGTGATTGCCATGATATGCACCCGCTCGGACACATCCTGGAAGTGTCTTTCTGGGGAGATAGGTTACCTTGACCTGAGAATTTACCCTAACCGGAATTGTGGTTATTGCAGGCGAATTTGGTGCTGAGGAAAGAAGACGAGGAGCAACTTCTCTCTGGTCTGGTGGTTGGAACTTCAGGACAAGGTAGGTAGCATCCCCATCTCCCCCCCCCTCTTTCTCTGCTTACTAATGCCACTAAATTAAGGAATATTTGATGCAAATCCTGGTTGTGTCAAGGAATTCAAGAGGGATTTGTATGAACAAGTCCAGTTTTTTTTTATTTAGTTAGTACCAAACAGAGAAGATGCCGTCCAGATTGGCCAATTTTGATGCTACCACATGGATTTGTATCTATGCAACCATCTCCCTGCTGTTTGTGTTGTTTGGATTGCAAGAAATTCAGTTTTGGGTGACCTGCACTTAGTTTAACTTCTCTGAATAATCTACCGTATTGTTTCTGTATTGTTTCTCACTCATGATTGATCTATTGCCAGGTGAAGGTTTTCAAATGTTGAAGGAGGAGGACAATAGGAACTTCTGTGATGTCTTGTCATCTACCCTGTATTTTCTTTTCTTTGATGTAGAATAGTTTTGTTTGGCACTTACTGGTTCTTGGATGTAAAGATGTGTACTGCCAGAATGAATACATGTAAAGATATTTTGGGCTCCTATAACATTTCATGTTGCTTTGAAAATGTATCGGAACTGGGCTAGGCCCAAGATAATCTATGAAAAATCTGACATTTGGGACCCATCTGTAAACTGGAGCTGGGAAAAAAGCTGGAAATAAAAAATAAATTGACTGCAAAATGTTGTGCGCTAGAAAATAAAAAGGCCAAATTGTAGGCCAGGCCCATGTAGCTAACCGAAATTAACATAAAATACATATATTAAAAGGGCTTGACTAAAAAATAATACATGGGCCGAATTACTGGGTCAGACCCATGTAGCTAATAAAAGCACAGGAAAAAACATTAAAAAGGCCGAATTATTGGGCTCGGCCCATGTAAAACAACAAATTGGACCGGGCTGATTCTTGTGCCACATCAGGTTGCCACGTCGGATGCCTACGTGGCCTGAGGAGGCTGCTAGTGACCAAAACACGATAGTAGGCATATTTTGGTCAAAAATGTCTATGACCTTCTCACAGAGAAAGTCGCTATAGTCAGTTTATGACGGCTAGCTTTTGACCTTATGTTTTTGGTCACAAAAAGGTCACAAATGGAAATTTGTGACCATTCAGTGACCAATAGTGGTGGTCACAAGTTGACATATTTCTTGTAGTGGGCCATGGATTTTACTTTGGCATGTCCGGTTTATTGAATTAAGATTTGCTTTGCTTTTGTTTTGAACTGTTGAATTCAAATAATTTGTATCCTACTATCGATGTGCATAAATTACACAAGTTTGAGGATCGAAATTTGAGATATATGAATGTGCGGCTCAACATATGAAAGGCCGGCGGACACCGAACGCGCCTACGGGTATATATGATCCCGGATTTTTCAAGTTCGGTTGTAGATGCTCTAACCGAAGCAGCACAAAAATCGAATGTTAGTTTCGGATGTACGTAGTGATGCGCGCGGTGGGCTTGGGCGATGGCGTCAGCCGCGCGGTGCCGGATCTCATCGCTCGTGGCGGATCTCGCCACTCCGGCCTTTGTGGAGGGACCTGGACCTAGGGCGGCGGACCCGTTAGGCATGGCGACGGCGCCCTCGGCTGGCGACGTTCGCGGGGGGTGGATGGACGGCGTCTTAACCGCGTGGGCGGTGAGTCGCTGGTGGCTTACGATCACGGTCGTCGGCCTCGGTGCGTTCGCGGGGGCTGGTAGAGGTGACATCGGACCGGAGAAAACTCTGGATGACTCGTTCATCCCGACGGTGGCGATGACCAGGGTCGTCGTTCTCCTCCTTGCAGGCGCCAACGAGGTCCTTGCCCTCCACCCCGACCCCATACCCGGGTGAAAACCCTAAATCTCCTTAGATTGGGCGGCGGCGGCACTGCATGTGTCATACCCTTCTTGGAGGCGCCGCCTGGGGCGTCTGGGTGCTCGGTTTGAGGAACTGCGGGCGGAGGGAATGGGACCAGTGGCAACAAGTGGTGTTTCGCGTCGGAGGAGCGGCGTGGCATCTGGCACGTCGACAACGGCGGGTCTCAGCGGCATGGAGCAGCGGGGTCTCGCCGGTGGGCGTGTGATGATGGACGAGCGCGGGATGGTAGCGTTGTCTGGCATCGTGGCGGCGTCGACGGCAACTAGACCGGGCAAGGTAGATGCAGCAGTACAACACTGAAGATGGATTGGCGGCAGGTGGCTGCGGCGGCCTCATACCCGGCAGGCGTCCTGGTTGAGGAGTGTGCCGGACTGGTGGGAGCCCCATACCCGGCAGGCGTCCTGATTGGGACCTCAGGTCTTAAATGTTAGGTTTGGCTGCGAGGTCCGTTTGGTATTAAGCCCAGATTATCAGCATCCCTTCATCAACTGGATAGGAGTAGCGACAGATGTTGCCTAAACGGTGGCTTTAATCTTACTGTTATATGACTTTGTAAGGTTTTGTGTGAATAATTAATAAAGTGGCTGCATGCATCGTCCAGATGTAGAGACCGGAGGTCCTCCTTCTTTTCTAAAAAAAACATTCACGAGTCAAGCAAATTAACCAAGTGAAGCGGCAAAGCGCACATGCGATTGCTTCTGGTTGTGGGCACCGCTTGACACATTCTCTTTCTTTTTGAGAAAACGGCCCGACTGCCCCCGTAAGGGCACTGCTGTCCGCTGTACTACCTCTGTGATGGTGCAGATCGTACACGAAGAGTCTAAGACGAAGACTCCTGTATCAGTATGGCCTGAAGCCTTGAAGCTGAGAGGTACTACGTTGGAGCTGCCCAAGCTAGAGGTCGATGGGCGTCTCGAATTAACGACGACGGACGCGCTCTGGTTCCATCACTGCTGACCTGCCATGACTTGGTCAGAGATGTCACGTTGAAGCGAGAGGGCCATTCTCGAGTTGCATGCATTGGTTCCGATAGCGAGGCCATCCATCGAAATCCGCGGCCGGAAAGCGCACGCGCACCACGTAAGCGGTACGCCACCCGCTAGTAGCGGGCGCCGTGGTCGAGCAATGCTACACTTACATGCAAATATTTATAAATTTGAGCTTACGGACAAATATGACATTATTAGATTGAAGGGAGAAGGGCCCCGCACCGGGAAATCAGGGGGCTGGGATGAATTAGCCATCGCCACCTCTGTCCGTATGGTTGTTTCCGTAAGTGCTTCCCGTAAGTGGAGCAATTTCGGCCGTGGTCAACCTTGTGCCGACGACGCGGGGATCGCTAGCTTGTGTACCTAGGCGGCGTTCGTGATCCAACATCCAGCGTCTGAATCAAGAACGACGGCTCAGGCAACAGCACAATCATGCCCAAAAACAAACACACACACAAAAAGCCATCTAGTGGCTGCCGGCAAGCGGCCTTACAAAGATGATCATCGACGTGATGTGGCTAGATGCACATTTAGTATGAGCCCAAGTCAGTTGCGTCACGCAACGTAGTGAGCGGGTGCCAGTGCTGTAGAAAAACAAAAAAATTGAATAAGGAGCCAGACGCCTACCTCAAATAGTCCCGTTCAATTACTATTTTATTACGTGTCTTCTATAGAATCCACGACATCGCCGCAAAAATAAGCCAGAATAAGCGGTGATGTCGCCCAGGACGGGTCGCGGAGAAACTCTGCGAGGTTCCAGGCCTCCTAGTCGGCCCCACTGCCTCGCAGATGAACGCTCATAAGACTCGTGCCACCGTACATGCAAATAGGATGTGAGTCCTAGTCTCCGGTACCGTGCACAAGGGGCACAAGCCATCATCACCAGGGCCATGCCTCGGTCCCCGAAAAGATGCAATCTCGTAGAAGTTCCCACACAAAAATCTTAATCTTGAAAGGAAAAGGGGCCTTCCATAAGGGAGAGAGCCAGGGGTGGTGGGTGACTTGCATAGATCCTCGTAAGCTGTGCTCATCGAGAACTCATCCGACAGTGAGAGCCGCCAAGACACGGTGTTCGGATAGTCCGGTAGCACCGGTGGTAGGGTAGCCCGCAATCTAGTCCAATCGCCAGCTTCCGCTTGCCCAGAAAGTGCGACGGAACGTGATATTCCACTGCTCAGAGTGGGAAGCCGCGGATACAATCAATAGTGGGTCCACGCAAATTGAGAGCAGGCCAGAAAAGCTCACCCTAAGTGGTTCGGTACCCACCGAGGGTCCAACCAAAATTGGGTCCCATCCCCGTTCCCTATTGAGAAGGAAATTCCTAAACGAATGCCCTCCTTGATACTTTGAATAGGTCGCCAAAATTGTGACCCTCCCGAGTGGGATCATGCCAGAAGAAGCCCACCCCTAAGGTATTTTGCATGGAGGAGCTGTAGCCACAAGCCGCCTTAAGGCGGTTCTAGGTTTGGCTAAGCGGGGTTGTTGATTCGACATATGGCTCTCCCATACACCCACAGAAAAGCGCGGGAAGTCTCGACTCCAACTTAACATGCACCCCTATCTCGCCTCACCGTCCAAACACATTTACACCTCACTCTCTCACTGCTCCTTCGGTTTCTCTCTCTCGGATGGTCTCTCCACCTTCATGATGTTCCAGTCCCATTCTCGCTCGACGGCTTGACCAAGGGGGATGTCGACCACGGTCGGTCACTTAGGTCTCTGAAGGCCCCATCCCCTTTTTACACCAGGCCACGGTCTGTGGCCATCGACCACCCGTCCACGTTCGTTCACGTGCCTGCAATTCCTGCTAGTTCTTTTGGCGAAAGCGGCGTGGATGGGTTCTACGGGTTTAGGCACATCGGCTTTGGCTAGCATGGGTATTCTCACACCCCTACGAGGGTCTTGCTCTGGTCCAATCTTATGGTATCCTAGTTGTTGCGATCGGTACAACGAATGCGGTGGCAGTGATGACGACAACGACGACGACAATGGCGGGGTCATCTGCTGTAGCCATGGGCACATTCGTCGCAGTCTGGTCGTTTTTCCTGCGAAGGTTTGGTCTATCGACGCCAGCTCCACCTCCACCTTCGGAAGCACCCGCTCCAAGCCTCCAACGCAAACAGTAAGTACATAACTCTCTTCTGTAGATATGATTTTAGGATGGTTAGGTTTTTTTTTGCAGTTGCTTCGATTCAATTTGATTCGCCTCCAGTCGATTTGATCCAATCGGTGATGACTATCATCAGTGTACCATTATTACTATCATCAACGCCTCAACGCCATGCGCTAGATCCTCTCCAGCTCCGTCGTTGCAAGCTAGTCGTCCGCCGAAGACTGCCGCTGCCCAGGCACCCGCCCCCGCAGATCCGTCGCGAGTCCCCGTCCCAGTCGCTGTGCATGGCTAGGAGAGAAGTCGACCCCAAGAAACGCATCATGGCCTCCTTCACTAGGGCATGTTCGTGCTTCGCCGACGGCGGCTCATGCTGCGGCGAGACGTGGAAGAAAAGAGGAGGAATGCAGCAGCACAAGGTAGGGTATCGCCCCCGTGGTTACAAGAGGAGGGCGACGCAGGGGTTTTTCTTCATCGGCTCGCAAGAACATTTATCCTACTTCCATATAAATTTGTCCACTTTTCTGGCTTATTAATTTTCTCACAATTCCAAGCTGGAATTAGATCATAGCTCGAAAGAGACACTACTAGTAGCTTTCATACTCGGTTCTGACGACCACCGTTTCCCGACAGCGACGGTTAGCACTCCCACTCCCAACGGCATTTTTAAAAACACGCGCCAAAAAAGGCTCCATCCCATGCTTCCTGCCCGCGCTAACTTTAACAACTTCCTCGGCCTCCTCCGGGAAGCAAGGCCTTCCGTCCACTCCACCCTTCCCCCTCCTCCCGTCTTCTCATCCCATCCCATCTCCTCTCCTCCTCCACTTCTTCCCTCCTCATTCTGCGCCCCCCACCCCAGCCCACCACCGCCGAAGCTCTCTCCATCTCCTCGGGGCTCTCCGGCGCACCCCCTCGTGCCTCGGGGACCCCGATCCGCCGCCGAACGCCCCTGCTTGCGATTCATTCGTGCCTGAACAGAAGGAACATCAGCAGCTAGCTAGCCAGCCAGCTCGCTCGCTTGATTCGGAGGAGGAGCTAGGGTCGATGGAGCCCGGCATGAAGCGGCAGGCGTCGGCGGGGTCCCTGGAGCAGGGCCCGTCGGGGGAGCTCCGGCGGCAGACGTCGCTGGAGTCGTCCCCCCGCTCGGGGCGCGCCGCGAACCGGTACCTGTTCGGGCGGCAGTCGTCCATGGACCCCAACCGGCGTCGCGGCCGGAGCCAGAGCCCCGTCGGCGCCGTGGCCGACCAGGACCTCGCCCTGCCGGACAACCTCGACTCCACCATGCAGCTGCTCTTCCTCGCCTGCCAGGGAGACGCGCGCGGTGTCGAGGCACTGCTCCGCGGCGGCGTCGACGTCAACAGCATCAACCTCGACGGCCGCACCGCGCTGCACGTCGCCGCCTGCGAGGGCCACTGCGAGGTCGTCAGCGTGCTGCTCGACTGGCAGGCCAACATCGACGCCCGCGACCGATGGGGCAGCACGGTCAGTCATCGACCATTCAACCCACGTATTTTTTTCTCATTTCATTGGCATCAGACGATCGATGTCTCATTGGTTTCTCTGATCATATATATGTAGGCCGTGGCCGATTCCAAGTGTTACGGCCACATGGACATCTATGATCTTCTGAAATCTCATGGTGGAAAGGCCCCCGTATATATCTGTCTTTCCATCACATCAACTGTCTCTTTGATTTGTTTGATCGATGGATTCATGGTTCATTTGCTGGTCTCTGTCTTTGAACGTCTGTAATTTGCAGAGAAACAGGAGAACGCCGATGATGGCGTCGAACCCCGGGGAGATACCGGAGTACGAGCTGAACCCCGGCGAGCTCCAGTTCCGGAAAGGGGACGAAGTGCTCAAGGTAGTGCAATTTCTTCTTCTTTCCAATTTCAGCTCAGATAACAGAAATAGCATGAAGCTAGTGAAAAAAATAAGAGGGGAAATTAACGGTGTACACGTCGAACAGGGCACGTACCAAGTTGCAAAATGGAATGGAACCAAGGTCTCCGTTAAAATAGTCGACAGAGAAACCTACTCCGATCAGGAAGCCATGTGAGATGCAGATCTCGATGCTCAAATCTTCACCCTAAAGAGCCCAACCAATTTATTTATCTAACAATCATGTTTTTTCTTTCATTTGTTACAGAAACTCTTTCAGGCATGAGCTGACGGTATTTGAGAAGGTCCGGCACCCGAACGTCGTCCAGTTCATCGGAGCCGTCACGCAGAACATACCCATGATGATTGTTTCTGAATACCATGCAAATGTATTAAGAATGTCAAAATTAGACCGTTACTTAAGCCACTATCTTGCTTACATACCTATATCCTTAGATGGACTAAGTCATGTGGTTATTCTGAAACGCAGGCTGATTTAGGAAGCCTTATTCAGAGGAAAGGAAGGCTGAATGGCCATAAGGTGCTGAGATATGCCCTTGACATTGCCAGGTATATCTACTACTGATCCCAAGAGAAGATCAATCTTTGAAAATTGAAACATGTGTCATATTGTTCTTCATTGGACAAAAGACGAAGTTCCATGCCGAAATGTGCATCAGTGCTAATGATCTTATTTGTTTTCGTCGCGGTTGACTCTGGATGTTCAGGGGCATGACTTATCTGCATCAGTGCAAACCAGACCCCATCATCCACTGCGACCTAAAGCCAAAGTAAGATGAGGAAATGAAGCAACCTGGTCTTGTCTGTTCTATTGCTTGCATTTTCTAGGAATCATAAACACGCCGCGCATATTGGGATGATGCAACCAAATAAAATTGTGCCGTACTTTACTATTTGAATCTTGGTAAGGTGCCAGAAATATCTTCCTGGATAATGGAGGCTTAATGAAGGTCGGCGGGTTCGGGCTGATGAGGCTGTCCAAGATGGCTCCTGACAAGGTGAAACTGATGAACCACGAGGCCATCGTCGACACCTTCAGTAAGTCCACTGTCAGCAACAAAGTAAAAATGAGAAACATTCAGATAATGCTTCGCTTACCAATTTCATTATACTCTTCTGTGATTCAGGCTACTACACTGCGCCTGAGCTGCACAGAAACGAGGTGTTCGACATGAGCGTCGACGCGTATGCATTCGGCTTCATCCTTTACGAGGTCAGTGCGCACAAAGTAGAGCAGAGAACATCACCTGGGTTTCAGACTTGACAACTTAATCGTCCCTATGATCATCAACTCGGATCTTTCTTGGTGTGACTGGATGTGATCATCAGATGGTTGAAGGACTACCCAACATGGAATCCTCAACCGCCATCGCCCGATGCGAGGGGATGCGGCCGTCGCTGAAGAACAAGCTCAAGGGGTACCCTTCAGACTTCAAAGGGTGAGTTTGCTTCTGAATCTGGAAACACTTTAAGTTCACTCGATCAGTTTTTTTTTTTTTTTTTTTGATTTTTTTTTAAAGTTCACTAGATCAGAACTAGCACCACAATGAACTACTGTAGAAAGCTTCTTCTGCTCTGGGTGTACGCAATGCAGGCTGATCGAGGAGTGCTGGGAGACGCACCCGATGGCGCGGCCGACCTTCTCGGAGATGATCGTCCGGCTGGACAAGATCTACGCGCACTGCATGAAGCACGGCGCCTGGAAGGAGTCGCTCAAGATCTGGTCCGTATCCCGGCGACTTAAGCTCAAAATCCGGAAGAGGATGAGCCACTGAGCGGTAACAGTGCTAATGATCTTATCGAGATGTCTGAACACTGAAAGATTTTTCTCTCTGCATTTTGTCCGGCAGGAAATGACACGGCCCCGTCCCTGTGTACGTACGTACGTAGGCGAACGCGTCGCTTCTTCTGGGTACTGACGGAGCTGGAGGATCGCTGTATCCACGTCTCCGTCGAGTGGTAGCACATACATATACATACTGTAAAAAAGATGTGAGCTGAACTGGATGGGATGAGACAACATGTATACGGTCTTTTTTAATTTTTGCTGGTGTATTGTCGAACAAAGAGTCTGAATACAACAATGATGCTCTACCGTAGAAGCTAGGATACCATGATGTATGTTTATGCTGTCACTGTCTTGAGAAATATGGCTTTCATTATCTTTTTTTTCCTTTTTTCACGGATACGCAAGATGCGTATCTTTTCATTGATAGAAGAAGAGTACAAGTATGAGATTACAACGCTTACAAGGCCATGTACGCACTAGGCATGGTGTACAAGCGTGGGAGCAGATTAGAACAGGGGGTATGCTCAGCCCCACTACTAAACAAGAGACTAAGCGTGGGGGATGATGTTTTGTAACCCAGTGACGCCCGCCTTCGCCCAGAGGCGCGCCTCGTCCTTGATGGTATCAGAGGTGAGGGTGATCGATGGCCTTGCTCCATCAAAGATGCATGCATTGCGGTGCTTCCAGAGACACCACGCTGTCAGGATGATTAGGGAGGATAGGCCCTTGCGCATGGAGGCCGGCGCGATGTCTAGGGAGGAGCTCCACCAGGTCTGACATGGTGTGTCGGGGGTGGGGAGGCCGATCGTCGCACGAGCCCAACCGAGGATCTCATGCCACACCTGACGAGAGAAAGAGCAGCCTGCCAGGAGGTGTTGCATGGTTTCCTCCTCTTGATCACATAGAGCGCATGCATCCTCATGAGATAGGCCGTGGCGTGCTAGACGCTCAGCGGTCTAGCGGCGGTCTTGCATGGCCAGCCATAAGAAGAACTTGACGGAGACGAGCCCAAGGTCGCCATGTGAGACGCCAGTGCGGGTCTTCGCAAGCACCGATGAATAATGCCTTGTAGCAGGAACTCCCTGTGTATGTGGTGGAAGAAGTCCAATGCCATTGTAGCACATCTGGCTCAGGGGAGAGGTGGGTGTGTCACACTAGGCGCCAGAGCTCGATATATTGCACCATGGCCGCCGGCCCAAGCGCGCCATGGATGTCCTGCACCCATGAGCGCAGGTGCAGTCCGTCGCGCACGCTATGCTCCTTCTGTAGGCGCCTTGGAACGAGTGCAAAGACGAGCGGGGCAATCTCGGATGCCGATCTACCGTTGATCCAGTGGTCGGTCCAAACCTGCATGTGTTTCCTGCACCAAGCTGCCAAGTCGTGGAGGCTCTAAAAATTGCAGGTGGCTCCAAGGGCGTGAGGCATCCGTACGTTGCAGCCAAAGCCATCGAACACGGAATGAGATGCCTGTCCCGTGGATATCTCGGATCCCGAGGCCGCCAAGGGAGATGAGCCGGCATACGCGTTGCCAGTTAACACGGCACTGGCCACCGTTGGCCTCATCGGACCCTGCCCAAAGGAATCCTCGAATGATCCGGTTCACTTTCTTGGTGGCAGTGCCGTTGAAGGCAATGGCGGTGAGGAAGTGCGTGGGGATGGCATTGACGACATGGCACACAAGGGATAGGCGATCTCCTTTGGATAGCATAGATGCCCGCCATGTGGAAAGCTTGCGTCCTAGCTTCTCAACGATCGGCTGCAAGCTCGTTGAGGAGGCTTTCATTATCATGTGACTAGCGTAACTATCTTAGTCCTCGTCTTCTGGATCTATGGAAACATAGGAACGGCGTTGTGTTTGACGGAGCGTCCTGTCAATACAAGCATAGGGATGAGGATATTGACGGGAGGAAGGGCATGGAAAGAGAGGGGGCTGCTCAAAGGTGATCTTGAGAGCTTCTTTCAGGAGCTGTCGATGTGGGTTGGACGTGAGTAGTAAGCTAATGTTGTGATGTAACGGTGGACTTGGGTGTGTCATTGTAACAAACCTATGTAGAGGGGCTCTTCACCCCTTTCTCTCTTTAATAGTACTATTATATGATATGCATGCTTTTGCATATTGAGAGAAAAAGTATGGTTGGGTTGTTTGTGTGGTTTTTTTCTCCCTGTGATGTTTGTGACTCGAATCGCTCACATTGTAGGTTGTGAATTTGAGACGATCACTTATAAATTGTTCCCACCTACGACAAGTAAAACCACGACAAGTAAATCAGAACGGAGGGAGTAGTATTTAAAATGAGAGAATACTTGTGTGTTTTCCACTTATGAAGCATAGGATACGTTTTCTTTTTTTCGAAAAGGGGAAGACCCCGGCCTCTGCATCAGAGTGATGCATACAGCCACCTTTATTAAAGCAAGAAACAAATAAACAAGGTCTTGTAGTCTGCGGTAAAAGGCTCTCTAGGAGCAAGGAAAACAAAAAACAGCCAACAGCCACAACCGGCAGGCATAAGCAAGATAGGAGAACTAATTGCCTATCATATTACATGACCGCCATCCAAACCGGTTGAAAATAGCCCGTGCTACAGTCTCCCATCGGATAGACCCAGTAACCAAACGCTCCCTGGCCTCCGACGGAGTGAGTAGCGACCACATACGGATCAAAGCAGTGGCTTGGAAGATAACCTGCAAAAAATGAATATTTGTTGTTCTGTTAAAAACCAAATCATTTCTGCAATTCCAAACTGCCCATAGCAAAGCACATACTCCCACCCGGATATGTCTCGCTAATGCGGAATCTATCCCATGTAGCCACTGTCCAAATAAGTTGCTAATGGAATTCGGCGGTGAAATGTTAAAGGCAATTTGTATTGTCCGCCATAATATTTTTGCCATGGGGCAATCGAGAAAGAGGTGTTTAATGGATTCATTCCGATCACAAAACGAACATCGAGATGATCCAGTCCAGTTACGTTTTGCCAAATTGTCTTTAGTCAGAATCACTTGTTTATGCACAAACCACATAAACACTTTGATCCGCAAAGGCACTTTGACTTGCCAAACAAACTTCGAACTAGAAATAACACTAGAGTTGATTACATCTAGATACATCGATTTGACCGAAAACTGTCCATTCCTAGTCAGCTTCCAACACAACCGGTCTGGGTTTTGAGACAGCTGCACATCCATCAGTCTTCTGACCAAATGGAGCCAAGCTTCCCAACGGTTGCCTACTAGCGCTCTCCTAAAGTGAATATTGAGAGGGGATGACTGAAGAATTGTCGCAACAAAAGCATCTCTTCGTTGAACAATTCTATACAAAGAGGGATATTGCAATGCGAGAGGTGTGTCCCCAAGCCAAGTATCTTCCCAGAATCTCGTAGAGTTACCATCTCCAACAATAAACTTCGTCCTGCTAAAAAAGACTGACTTCACTCTCATCAGTCCTTTCCAGAAAGGCGAGTCATTCGGCCTCACATTGACCTGGGATAATGTTTTAGAATGGAGGTACTTATTACGCAGAATCTGAGCCCAAGTGGCTTCCGTCTCTGCAGATAGTTTAAACAACCACTTGCTGAGAAGACATATGTTCTTCACCTCAAGGTTTTCTATACCCAGACCCCCTTGGTCTTTCGGTCGACAAATAATATCCCACTTTGCAAGCCTGTACTTTCTCTTCAGTTCATCACTCTGCCAAAAGAAGCGCGATCTATAAAAATCCAGTCTTTTCCGAACTCCGACAGGCACCTCGAAAAAAGACAAGAGAAACATAGGCATACTCGTGAGCACCGAATTAATGAGAATTAATCGGCCTCCGTATGACACCAGCTTGCCCTTCCAGCAGCTGAGTTTCTTTTCAAAACGGTCTTCAATACACTTCCACTCATGGTTAGTTAGCTTACGGTGGTGAATTGGTATACCCAAATACGTGAAGGGTAACTCCCCCAACTCACACCCGAACAATTGTTTATAAGTCTCTTGTTCCTCACGAGCTTTTCCAAAGCAAAACAGTTCGCTTTTGTGGAAATTGATCTTAAGCCCACTTAATTGTTCGAATAAGCATAACAACAGCTTCATGTTTCGCGCTTTTACCAAGTCATGCTCCATGAAGATAATAGTATCGTCGGCATACTGTAGGATAGAGACCCCTCCATCTACTAGATGAGGTACCAAGCCTCCAACCTGACCAACTTCCTTAGCCCTTCCAATGAGGATCGCCAACATGTCAGCTACTATGTTGAACAGAATAGGTGACATAGGATCACCTTGTCGAAGGCCCTTATGCGTTTGGAAGTAATGGCCAATATCATCATTCACTTTAATTCCAACACTGCCCTTTTGCGTGAAAGATTCCACCTGGTGTCTCCAAGATTGATCAAATCCTTTCATACGCAATGTCTGTTGAAGGAATGGCCATTTTACTTTATCATATGCCTTTTCGAAATCCACTTTGAAAACAACCCCATCTAGTTTTTTCGTGTGGATCTCATGGAGCGTCTCATGCAGAACCACAACCCCTTCTAGGATGTTTCTATCTGGCATGAAGGCAGTTTGAGACGGCTGCACCACAGAGTGCGCAATCTGTGTGAGCCTATTAGTCCCGACCTTGGTAAAAATTTTGAAACTAACATTGAGAAGACAGATAGGCCTGAACTGCTCAATCCTCACAGCCTTTGTTTTCTTCGGAAGCAGGGTAATCGTGCCAAAATTCAGCTGAAACAGTTGAAGCTGTCCAGCGAAGAGATCATGAAACATCGCTACTAAATTTCCTTTAATAATATGCCATCATCTTTTATAGAACTCCGTCGGAAAACCATCCGGCCCCGGAGCTTTGTTACTCTTCATCTGTGAAATCGCTACAAACACCTCTTTCTCAGTAAATGGGGCGGTTAACACCTCGTTCTCTTCCACAGCCAGTTGAGGGACGTCCTCAGTCCGAGACTCATCCAGGGACACAAAGTTGTCTTCTGGAGGCCCAAAAAGCTGCTTGTAATAATTGGTTATGTAAGATTTTAGGTTATCCTGACCAACAATCGTCCCCTCGTCTTGCTCGAGTTGAAAGATCCTTTTCTTTCTATGTTTGCCATTAGCAATCATATGGAAGAATTGAGTGTTGGCATCCCCTTGGATGACCTTGCGAACCTTAGCTCGCAATGCCCACTTCAACTCCTCCTCTCGCAAGAGTTCTTTCAATCTCATCTCTGCGTCCACTTTGGCATGAAGCTCCGCAGGATCTAGAATAGTAGATTCTGCCTTCAGATCTAGTGAATTAATAAGCGTCAGGATCGGTTCCTTTTCAACTTTATAAATTCCACTAAGATGCTTTGCCCATCCTCGTAAAAAACTCCTCAAGTGTCTAATCTTATTCTGCCATCGCTCGATCGACGTCCTTCCTCCAACATCTTTCGACCATTCCCTGGCAATCAGATCAGAAAAACCCTCTCTTTCAAACCATGCTAACTCAAAAGAAAAGGTATTTTTATTGCCCACATACGTTGCCTCACCCGAGTCAACCAATAAAGGTGTGTGGTCTGAGACTCCGCGCGATAGAGCTTGTACCGTTACGAGAGGGTACTTATGCTCCCACTCAACGCTAGCCAGGACTCTATCCAGTTTCTCAAACGTTGGATTTGGCAAGGAATTGGCCCAGGTGAATTTTCTACCCGAAAGCTCTATCTCTCTGAGATCCAAGCTTTCGATAATGGCGTTAAACATAAACGACCATCTGCCGTCGAAGTTATCATTATTCTTTTCTTCTCTCCTTCGAATAATGTTGAAATCACCCCTGACCAAGATCGGAATCTGTTCGGACCCGCAAATGCGAACGAGATCCGCTAAAAAATCAGGTTTTAGTTCTGGCTGTGCGGCCCCGTATACCGCCACCAGAGCCCAGTTGAACCCATCAACCTTAGAGCGAACCCGAAATTTGACAGCAAAATCCCCCATCACCACACTACGGACTTCCAGAACGTCACATCTGACCCCGAGCAAGATTCCCCCTGATCTTCCTCTTGGGGGCAAGCAATGCCAATCAAATTCAGCACCACCTGCCAGATGGCTTAAGAACTGAGGCGAAAAATTATCTCGTCCAGTTTCAGAAAGTGCGATAAAGTCCAAACGATAATCATTAGAGGCATTTGATGTCTACACACGCTTCTACTCTTGTAGACTATGTTGGGCCTCCAAGCGCAGAGGTTTGTAGGACAGCAGCAATTTCCCTCAAGTGGATGACCTAAGGTTTATCGAACTCAGGGAAGTAGAGGTTGAAGATGGTCTCTCTCAAGCAACCCTGCAACTAAGATACAAGAAGTCTCTTGTGTCCCCAACACACCTAATACAACTAGGAGTTGAATAGGTGCACTAGTTCGGCGAAGAGATGGTAAAATATGGATGATAGGAGTGGCAAAGCAAAGTAATATAAATCTGTAATAAAAAGTGCAGCAAGCAAACAAGTGGTAAACGTGACCACAAATGGTATTGCAATGGTGGAAACAAGGCCTAGGGATCATACTTTCACTAGAGGCAACTCCCAACAACATTAACATAATCGAATCACATGATATTTCCCATAAAACATGCAATGAAGACGCACCCGGAGGTCATTCCTTCGTGGTTAAGAGAGGACGAGAATTATGTAGGGCTACAAAAGCACACCTCAAAGTTCGTAGTTCTCAATCTAAGGATTTCCCAATGTCACCGCGGCCATCCAAAGAGAGTCCCACAATCACCACAACATATCTAAAGGATAGTCAAAGACAAGCACCAAGAGACTCTCAATCTTTAATCAACACACAAGAGAGGAAATCACTCATGAAAATATTTTTCTAATCCATGTTCAATAGACCGCTGTCACCTTGGTCTCGGGGATTATAATAGATAAAGACAAGTGAGTACATCAACCCAATACATAGAGGAGGGGGAAATATCATGGGATCACCCTAGATTAACATAGCCTATGATCACAATGAAGATCACATCATGGGAGAGAGAGATAACCACATAGCTACACGTACGAGCCCTCAGCCCCGGAGGAAACTACTCACGCATGGTCATGGTGAGGAGGAGGTTGATGATGGTGTTGATGGAGAGGTGCAGTCCCGCGAGGAGGAGACGGCCGACGGCAGCCACGGAGGCGGCGGCGGCGGCCCTTGGGGGCGCGGCGGCGACGGCGGCCCTAGGGGGCGGCGGCGGCCCTAGGGGGCAGCGGCTCCTTGGCCCCCCTTCTTCCTTGTGGATGGTGCTGCAATGGTGCTGGTCCTCCCCTCCAAGACGGCGGCTCGGGAGGAGGAAAATTCGTGGCCCTTGGTGACCTAGGTTTCCTCTCTTTATATAGACTCTCAGATTTCCGTCATCAGATTTTGGGCCTCAGTAAAACGGGCTTTACTCGGCCGTCCGGACTCCGATTTGGACGAATTTTATATCCAGAAGCATCGGCTCGAAATTCCCTACAACTTTCGCAACTAGACTTTTTCCGTTTGACGTCGTCTTCTGGCCGGAACGTGACCATCTTTAAAAAACGTTCTCAGACAGATTTCAGGAAAGTCAGAGTCCTACTCCAATACGACTCCTTTTGCGTTTTTGTCAATTTCCAAGTAATTCCTACACAATAAAGTGTAAAACAAGAACATTGTGCATTTTGCAACCATTAGTAGGTTAGTCCAAATATGATCAAAAGTGTATAAAAGTGCATAAATATCATAGCAATATCACACAAAAAAGGCATGGAGCAAGCAGAAATTATAGATACGTTTTGGACGTATCAACATCCCCAAGCTTAATTCCTGCTCGTCCTCGAGTAGGTAAATGATAACAAGCATAATTTCTGTGGTGACATGCTATTAACCATATAAGGACTTTTCACAGTCACATGACAAAAGCTTACTGAGACAATGAATCTGTAGTAATTAAGTTGCCTCATAAGAAAATCACAAAGAACTGAAAGTTTTACAATATGATACTGAAACATCAAATAGATTTGTAGTGAGCATGGTGTGCAAATATGATAAAGTGGTACCTCGCTTGCCCCCTTTAGTGAAGCAAAACATAAATGCAGAGGCACCTCCAAGGTTTAAGTGACGACTAGATACAATGATTTCAGAATAAACGATATCATAATCATGCAAAAGACAATGGTACTTTGGGACAATGCACATTACACTCAGAATGACAATCATGCTCTCAATAGTTGGTGCTTTAAAGAAGGTGGAGACTCTCGAACCGTGGCTTTTGTTGGCAAGGTTGAAAACCCGTGGTCGGAAACAAAAACTAAACATGTATCAGAGCTCTTGGTTTTAAAAACAGAGGTAATAATTATTTTTTAGAATATGCATATTTCGTCAACGAATGCTAGCAGATAACTCAATCACTTCTTGAGCTGGACAAGTTTCGAGGAACGGCTCCCGAATGAGGACGATCACATCCTCTTAATCTCCTTTGTTTATCACTGCCAAAGTTTTCTGATTTCTCATGAACAAAGCGTGAAGGAGGGTTTGTTTGTTGTATTATTTTTTAATGAGCCGGGCGCACTCTATGGCAGTTCCTTCTAGTATTAAGGGTTTGCACATTAGACATGCAATCCCGGGGTGAAGCTTGTCCAACCTAAAAAGATCATGAATTAACTACTACTTCCTCATGAGCTAAAACAGAGGCACAAAAGAGAAATGCTTTTTTTTGAATAATTTCGAGGTGGTACATGAAAGTCTTCGTTAGGAATGGCAGGTAAATACCATGTATAGGAAGGTATGGTGGACTCATATGGCATAACTGGTTTAAAGGATTTGGATACACAAGCAGTCAGTCCGCTTAGTACAGGTGGAGGTTAGCAAAAGACTGGGAGCGACCAACTAAGAGAGCAATGACGGTCATAATCATGCAGAGCGACAAAGCAACATTGAATCGGGCATGAAAGTTATATCGCTACTCAGAAATAAAAGATCATCAAGGCTTGATGGACTTTCTTTACAGTCTTAAATATGCGTGAGCATATGCCAAGTCAATCAAAATAAATTCTCGGAGGAAGATATCACTAAACCATACCACATCATAGGCAAACAAATCATGTTGGTACTCCAATAACACATTGAGAACCCCCCAGCTATTTGAGACTAACCATAAGAAAACATGAACTACTAAGCACCATTATGCACATAGCATTCTTATCATAGACATATAAACCAATGCAACAGAAGCCAACTCTCTTAACAAGATAAGCATGATAACTAAAGAGAGTTCCAGCGACCAACTAAACAAAAGCTCTTTAAAAAGATAAGCATGAAAACTAAGAGCTAATCATGACAGTAGCTATTGAAAGACCAAGAACACACACAGCAAAGATAGACATGAAAATTCTAAGTTATGTTCTAGGTTGAAGTGGAGCGTGTTTCTCTCCCACACAAAGAAAGCTGAGTTCCAACTCGTTATGAAAAGCAAGCAAAGCTAAAGAAAACTAAAAAGGAAACTAAAAGCAAGACGCTCCAAGCATAGCACATAACAACATAACACATGAAGTGATAAAAATATAGTGGAACGAAAGACGAACTGATAATGTTGATGGAGAAGGGGATGCACGGGGGCATCCCCAAGCTTAGACGCTTGAGTCTTCTTGAATATTTCTTGAAGGTGCACGGGGGCATCCCCAAGCTTGAGCGTTTGACACTCCTGAATCTTTTTATCATCTTTCCTCGCACACTTGAAAACTCCCTTCATACATAACTCATCATAATCTGATTAGCGAGGTTAGTACCCTTAATAAAATAATTGTTCCTTACTGGAAATAAGGATATTCTTGAAGGTCTACTCTTTCTCAAGATTGCCAAAAGGTTTTTGCAAAGAAAAAGCAAGCTCAAGGTTTGTAAAATGAAGGAAAGGCAAAACATGACAGAATCTGTGAAAAACAGACCAGCAGGTAGTAAATGATTTTTTCGGGGCACTTCTGCAACTCTAATCAAAAAACTCAGAACAGACGCCCGAAAGACAATTGTATAGAGCACGCTGTCAAAAAAATTCAGGCCAAAACGATGATCTGGTGATTTTATACGAATTTTTCTGTCCAAGGACAGAATCTGTTTCCTGGACAGCACGTCACAACTTTTGAACTTTCTTGCAATCAGAGGCTACACTTGGCACAAAGCTGAAAAATAAAGATACAATGATGTTGCTACAGTAGTAACAAACATCAAGACCACTAAAAACTGAAAGAACAAACTGAAAGCAAAGATAACAAGGGTTGTCTACCTAGAGCTCTTTCTTTATAGCCATAAAGATAGGCTTAAGATTTTAATGATGCTCTCGTAGGAATAAGAGCTGAAGAACAAAAGAGAGCATCAAGAAGCAAATACCAAACACATTTAAGCCTAACATGCTTCCTATGCATAGGAATATTGCAATAGAATAATTCATTGAAGCACAAAGCAATAAGCATAGGAAGACAAAACAAGTGCAGCTTCAAAATATTCACCATAAAAAGAGGAAACTTCTTATTATTAAGATATTTAGAACCATGTCTCCCTCTCTCATTATAAATTTCAGTGGCATCATGGATGAACTCAACAATATAACTATCACATAAGGCATTATTTCCATGATTCAAAAGCATAAAAGTGTCATTACTCTTCATATAAGCAAAATCTTTCTTATTAGGAATAGTGAGAATAAGACTATCATAATCATCATGGTAATCATCGTATTTAGGAGGCATATCATAATCATAATAAATTTTATCCTCAATAGTAGGTGGACTGAAAATATCATATTCATCATTGTAATCATCATATATAGGAGGCATAGTATCATCAAAGTAAATTTTCTCCTCAAAAGTTGGGGGACTAAAAATATCATGTTCATCAAACGTGTCATCCCCAAGCTTAGAGCTTTCCATGTCATTAGCAATATTGATATTAAATAAAAACATACTAATAACATCACCACCATCATGATTGTTATGCAAATAATAAAGTTCCAAAGGTTTTTTAATTTTCTCTTCGAACACATCATGTCCAAGTTCAAGGTAGAGCTTATAAAGCTCTCTCATATTTTTGTTGTTTTCTATTAAGCAAAACTAGTGAAAATAAAAACAAGAAACAAAAAGATTTAATTGCAAGATCTAAAGATATACCTTCAAGCACTCACCTCCCCGGCAACGGCACCAGAAATAGCTTGATGTCTACACATGCTTCTACTCTTGTAGACTATGTTGGGCCTCCAAGCGCAGAGGTTTGTAGGACAGCAGTAATTTCCCTCAAGTGGATGACCTAAGGTTTATCAAACTCAGGGAAGTAGAGGTTGAAGATGGTCTCTCTCAAGCAATCCTGCAACTAAGATACAAGAAGTCTCTTGTGTCCCCAACACACCTAATACAACTAGGAGTTGTATAGGTGCACTAGTTCGGCGAAGAGATGGTAAAATATGGATGATAGGAGTGGCAAAGCAAAGTAATATAAATCTGTAATAAAAAGTGCAGCAAGCAAACAAGTGGTAAACGTGAGCACAAATGGTATTGCAATGGTGGAAACAAGGCCTAGGGATCATACTTTCACTAGAGGCAACTCCCAACAACATTAACATAATCGAATCACATGATATTTCCCATAAAACATGCAATGGAGACGCACCCGGAGGTCATTCCTTCGTGGTCAAGAGAGGACGAGAATTATGTAGGGCTACAAAAGCACACCTCAAAGTTTGTAGTTCTCAATCTAAGGATTTCCCAATGTCACCGCGGCCATCCAAAGAGAGTCCCACAATCACCACAACATATCTAAAGGATAGTCAAAGACAAGCACCAAGAGACTCTCAATCTTTAATCAACACACAAGAGAGGAAATCACTCATGAAAATATTTTTCTAATCCATGTCCAATAGACCGCTGTCACCTTGGTCTCGGGGATTATACTAGATAAAGACAAGTGAGTACATCAACCCAATACATAGAGGAAGGAGAAATATCATGGGATCACCCTAGATTAACATAGCCTATGATCACAATGAAGATCACATCATGGGAGAGAGAGATAACCACATAGCTACACGTACGAGCCCTCAGCCCCGGAGGAAACTACTCACGCATGGTCATGGTGAGGAGGAGGTTGATGATGATGTTGATGGAGAGGTGCAGCCCCGCGAGGAGGAGACGGCCGACGGCAGCCACGGAGGCGGCGGCGGCGGCCCTTGGGGGCGCGGCGGCGACGGCGGCCCTCGGGGCGGCGGCGGCCCTAGGGGGCAGCGGCTCCTTGGCCCCCCTTCTTCCTTGTGGATGGTGCTGCAATGGTGCTGGTCCTCCCCTCCAAGACGGCGGCTCGGGAGGAGGAAAATTCGTGGCCCTTGGTGACCTAGGTTTCCTCTCTTTATATAGACTCTCGGAATCCCGTCATCAGATTTTGGGCCTTAGTAAAACGGGCTTTACTCGGCCGTCCGGACTCCGATTTGGACGAATTTTATATCCAGAAGCATCGCCTCGAAATTCCCTACAACTTTCGCAACTAGGCTTTTTCCGTTTGACGTCGTCTTCGGGCCGGAACGTGACCATCTTTAAAAAACGTTCTTAGACAAATTTCAGGAAAGTCAGAGTCCTACTCCAATACGACTCCTTTTGCGTTTTTGTCAATTTCAAGTAATTCCTACACAATAAAGTGTAAAACAAGAACATTGTGCATTTTGCAACCATTAGTAGGTTAGTCCAAATATGATCAAAAGTGTATAAAAGTGCATAAATATCATAGCAATATCACACAAAAAAGGCATGGAGCAAGCAGAAATTATAGATACGTTTTGGACGTATCAGCATCCGCCAGAAACCTTCTTTTAGCCAAGTCTTTCAGACCTCAGCTATTCCAAAAGATGCCTCTCATAGTTCATCATGGATTTTTTTAGTAGTTCGGATTCTAGCACTTCTACGCACCGCGGAGGCGGGATAGATCTTTCGCGACCACTTACGCTTAGGCTTTTGCTGGACCCCCACCCGATCCTCACAACCTGGCTCCGTGGTCCTAGCCGCATGCTCCATATTCTGCACCCCCTCCCCCGCGTTAGATAAACCACCTTCCTCCTCTGCCTCAGAGAGGGATGGGGCAAGATCATCACAAAAGTTATTAAGCACCGATACACCCAGAGCACCTATGTCTTGGTCGTTCATCGGTCTTACTGCTGCTATGTTTCGAATCAAATCTAAGGCACGTTCCGCTTCAAGGTCCAGCATATCATTAACCGATTTTGAAATTTCACAATCATTACTACCAAGTGAGATTCCTAGCTGATTGGCATTATGAATAATCTCATTATCAGAAAAGTGCAGAATATAATTAGAGGTGTTGACTAACATACCCGTAGTGACCTCTATGTCACGAAGCTTAGCCGCCCGCATGGCGCACCTCAGCTGCATATCATCAACATCCGGCCTATCCTGGAAGCGACTGCTCATCCGTCGCCCCTCAGACATAGGATCCGGAATACCTCCAAAAGCGATGACCTCCTCCGTCGTAGCTTCGTGTGGGACAGAGCCTCCAGCTCCACCTCCACCGGCTCGCGCTCCCGGAGAAGTGCAGGTTGGGGCCGACTGCCCCCGCTCCCCACCCGTCCCAAGGCTGAGGCCGGGAGGGGAAGTATCCTCCCTCGTCGGCGCCGACTGGACCGGCGAGGCCAGAGAGACTACCGCAACCTCAGCCGCCCCCTCCAACACAGGGCAGGAAAGGACCTGGGCCACCTGCCCCGGTCCCTCTCCTGTGCCAGCATCATCACGAATCAACGGCGCCGTCCCCGCTGGAGTCCTCAAGCTAGTCAAGATAGTGGATGAAGCGGGAGTGCATGGTTCCTCCTGTCCAAGCTCCCCCCCCATCAAAGTCCAATGGAGGCAGAGTGCATTCGAGCACGTCGTCGGACTCAACCCGATCGCTCCACAATCTGGGCGGTGCTGAAACTGGCTGAAAGGAACCAAACCTTAACACATTAGTGGGCACGGATGTCGAAGAAACAGTCCCACTGACAGTCCTATTAGGAGTGGTGCCCGAGCTATTAGGCAACTCATGCCCATCCGCATCCCGCCTCTCATCCGAGTTCCCAGCACCATCATCTCTCTCATGCATATCCACATCAGCACCTGCGAGAGCCTCAGCAAACAACTCTCCATCCTCAAACTCAATCTCCAGTAAATAAACCTGGCCTCTGTAGGTCCACTTGACCTCATCAGGCACAACCTCTATATCCAGAACACTCACCAGCAGTCGAGCCACTCCATTAGCTCTGGTAAAAGCCATGTCCACCTTCTCAGTCTTCCCAACCAGGATACCCAAGCTAGCTGCGACTCTGGCATCGTGAAGCGGCTTCGAAGGTGCTCCCGAGAATCGCAGCCAGACCTGAGAGAGAGGCTTGCCTTTTGGCTCCACCTTCTTCCACTCGTGGAACTCAAGAATACACTCTGTGCCAGGCAGTCGACATAAACCAAAACTGAGAAGACGCTCCAAATCCTCTGCAGTGGGAAAGTCAACCTTATACGAATTAGCCTCGAGCCGAATTAGCTCCCAACGAAAGTTGCCTGGAGCTAGCTCGCTAAGCCGCTGAATAATCTGAGTCTCAGACACAATGCCTTTTGACACCTTGACGATCCCGGTAGTAGCGCTAAGTGGTTCCTTTGGAATTTCCCTTGCACTAGGGGACTCAAAAAACATCAGCTCGACACAAGATACTCCATAAATATTAATACTCGGCGCCTGATCACGCAAAATCGGGCACTCTCATGTGTCATGCGCAGGCTTGAGGCAGGTGTCACAAAGCTCAGTCACACATTCAGCAATAAAGTGACCCTTCTCACCACAACGATAGCACATCATTTTTTCCTTCTTGCGAGCCCATTTGGACACTCGTTCGCCCTCAGGCTTGTCTCGAGCAGAATCAGAATTTGTGTCCACGGTCACAGCCGAAGGCCCCTCAGCAGGAGCCAAGTCCGCCACCACATCCCTAGCTTGGCCGGACCGGTCCGATGGGTGCCCGGAGTTGTTCACCTCAGATGGGGCTGGCTGCTCCACCACAACAGGCGGGGCAGGAGGGCGGAAACGGTTCCTCCCGCCACGACCACCACGGAAACCACGGAAGCCACCTCGCTGCCTGTAATCTGGACCCGATGCTCCCTCAACACAGCCTCCCGGGGGGCCAGCAAATGGTCTCTCAGCTGTACCATCGCTGTTCCAGGCATAGCCACGGCCGCCTCCCGACGACGAAGAGCCTCGATGCTGGCCATCCCCGTAAGCATTGTGGCCATCGTCACCCCATTGCCCTCTAGGCTGTCCAAAACCATCTCGGCGAGCCGGAGCCCGCGCGGAACCCACTCCACCATCACGATGCTGCTGCGTAGTTGGAACTCCAGTAGTTTGTGGACCAGTCCGAAACTGCTGCGGCCGAGCAACATAATGTGGCGGAGGCGCCGCCAGCGACTTTTGTCCCGGCGCGATCTGCTGTTTGCGCTGCTGCCCGGCAGCGGCATTGGGAGCTTGCGGCCGCGACTCCTGCCCAGCCCCCTGCCCCGCTGCAGCCACACCATGCACCGCCGGAGGGCGCCGGGCTGGGTCTCCAGAACCTTGCGAACCAGCCGCCCCCGCCCCGCCATGAGCCGGCGGTCTCAGACCCGGAGGTCCGCCACCGCGCCCTGCCATGCACAGCCGCGGCCGCACCTGGGACGCGCGGCCAGGACCAGCTCGCGGGAAGCCGGCCTTCGCAGTGCGCCGTTCAACCCTAGGCGGCGGCAGAGAAAGAGCGAGATCGATCAATGGCCTGGACGTGCAAGCGCCCGCCTCGTAGAAAACGCTCGGCGTAGCAGACTGGGCCACATACCCATCGCTAGGCCCAATAATCGTGGGATGCGCCTCCTCCATATGCCGGGCCTCATACCCAGTCATAGGAGAGCCCACAGCGCCCAACGGCCCGTGTAGGCCTAGCAGCGATTTCAAACGGCATGCCCTGGCCGCCTGGATCCCGTCCGCCGGACGGATCACCGGCGCCGACGGCGCCGCCGCCGGCCTGAAACTTCTCTTTTTATTTCTAGTAACCGTGATCCAAGACTCTGGCTTGATGAAATCTGACAAAAGAAGAGGCGGTAGACTAACCTTTGGAAGCGGGCCTTTCCACGGCCGGATCGCGGACGCCGCCGTCCTCCGGTGAAGGATCCGGCGAACCACCTCCTCCCTATCGTCGCGATGAAGGCCAATCCGCGCCGGATCCTCCAATGGAACGACTCCGTCAACGATAGCAGCCACCTCCTCCACCGAGTACCCGGGACTGAACGCCTCGCAGATCAAGTCCGATGGCGTCGGTGACAACTCCTCCGGCGGGATCTCATCCGCCTCCTCGTCCTCCCCTTCCGCGAGTCCTGAGAGAGCCCAGAACCTCCCTCCGACTGTCCCCAGTTGAGAGGCAGCGGCGCAAGATGCCGGCGCCCTATGCGCCGCGGCCGCCGCGGGCGGCGCCTGGGTCGCTGGGGTCGCCCCTCTCATCGCCTCCTCTAAATGATCATTCGACCAACGAATCGACCTGCTGGGCAGGCGTCGGGGGGTGTGGTTAGAGGAGATGCTACCCTTGGACATGGCACCGGGTGCCGCTGGAAGAGATGTCAATGATGAAATCCCGTTCTCCACCACGTCCAAAAATATTTTACCCTAGGAATAGGGGTCCAGACACAACAGGGGTGACATCTAATATCTCTCTCATCACCATCATGAGTTTGCCATTATCGGTTCCATAATGCCGACCACCAGTGGCGGAGCCAAAACTTTTCTGAAGCCTGGGCAAGCTTGAGCCTAAGCACTAGTGCAGAACCCTATAGCACCGATTCGGAAGGCCCTTTAGTACCAGTTCTGTAACCGGCACTAAAGGGTGGGGACTAAAGCCCCCCCCCTAATACCGGTTCTGCCACAAGGTGGTGCCGGTGACAGGACGGTGCGGATGATCGACGGTGGTTAGGACGGAGACGGGAAGGCACTAAGTAAACCACACCTACATATGAAAACTAAGAGTTATTTTGAGCTCAAATTGCATATATATCAAATAAAATACCACATATAATTCCTCCCAAATTACTAAAACCCACAAATTAATGACTATATAAAGCATTGCAAGAGCTAATCTAGCAATGAGAGATGAAAGGACAAAGTTGCTTACCTTTGTGATCACTTGAATGGATTGGGGCCTTCAAATCTTGACAAAATTTGGGCAAAATGTGTGATGAGCTCGAGGGTAGAGGGGAAGAACAGAGAAGGAGAGGGGAAAAGGGAAAAACAGAGCGAGTTCGGGTGGACGAATGGTTTATATAGGATGACCTTTAGTACCGGTTCGAAGCAAGAATCGGTACTACGGGTGCTGGAGGGGTCACAGTCTCACAACATCCTGCCAGGAATCTATGTAGTACCGGTTCGTGGCACGAACCGGTTCTAAAAGTTCGGCACGAACCGATACTAATGAGAGCGGCCCGCCTAGCCGTTGGAACCGGCACTAATGGTCACATTAGTGCCGGCTCATATCCAAACCGGGACTAATGAGCTGAACTTTTGAACCTTTTTCTACTAATGAAGTGTCTAATGCTGAAATCAAAATCCGATGTTCTGATAGATACAACATGTAAAATAATCCCAAACTTCAGAACCACTAATGGACATTAATAAAAAAACAAAGTGAAAAACAAAGCCATAAAATGTAGTTTTAAAGTGGACTAATATGTAACATGTTGATATTCAGTTTCATAGACTAAAATAAATTTGAGACTTGACAATAAAAGTCATAGAACCAGGTCATGCATGGAGCCAAACTCACCTTCTTCAAAGCAAAAGTATAGCTATCCAAATTACCATCCAAATGTCCTAAAAATTACTACAAGATAAAAAAACTGATTTGAAGTTCACATAAATTTATCGTTGTAATTTGTGGATATATTCAAAATAGAGAGCTTGTAGGAATAAATGGAACATAGATTAGTGTGTTATACAAGAAACCATGAGGCAGATGCAATTTGTGATACTACGTTGTGCTAAATGTTCGAATATTATTCTTATCATGATCTAACTTGGATAAATTTGAACGGTCTGACCTTAAAATCTACGCCCTACATGTGGATAGGCACATCAGTTAGCAATCTTACATAAACTGATTGTGAAGGAGGGAACGAGTAGGCAAGGTTGCAAGCCGCTCCTGCCTTCCCCGGGATAGATCTGCTCATCCCGCCGCCGGCTCGCCAAGGCCAAGGCCAGCATCCGGCCGCCGCCGCTAGACTGTTTCCGTGCGGTAGCCAGCCGAAACAGCGCAGGGGGAGGCGAGCGATCAGCGAACAGAAACATCGATTAACCAACGACCGAACGTGCGTGCGTGTCAGCCTAGCGATTAATAACCAACCAACAGCCGAACGTGGCTTGCTAGGCCTAGCTCTTACAAAGCCCATTACCAACGAAGTCGGCCCAACATAATTCTGCCCGGAAAATATAAGGTGCGTGCGTCAATTTTTTCAGGTGTTGCAGGACATCGTACAATATACGCCTAGGCATCGAGCCCGGGCAAGTGCCCAGGGTAGCCAGGCGCTGGCTCCGCCCGTGCCGACCACAATGTCGTCCATAGGACCATTTGACTCGTCGGATCTGAGCTATTGGACGAATACAGGTGGGCTCGAGGAAGGTGATAGCGATTGAGTCAGTTGAAATGATGCTAAAGTGCTAACCAGTATTTACTTGGTTTAGAACCACCTAAAACTATGCCGTGTCAACCTGAAAAACACCTAACAGGGTTTTAATCCAAAATATTTGGAATATGTATTAAGTGAGAAAATCATTGCATCCGGAACAACCAGACGTGGGACTAACATTTCCAAAATTTGTAAAAAAAATAAAAAAATGTAGTAAGATCAAACCAGCCCTTTGACAAAAATTGTAGGGCAAAGGTAAACTGAGGCCTGAGTAACAGCTGAGTGCCCACGTAGACATGTACAGAGAACCTTCAGTCGCCATAGTATCCAACACCCAATGAGTTGATTTATCCGGTATTGTATATTTGCATATTTCAGGTATTATACCAGCCCATATTTCACTTTATGGCTCTTCTATGATACGTTGGGAGCAACTAATTAGGGGGCATCCCAACAGGGTCACTTTCGGTGAAGCACAACGGACGGGAGGGCGACACATGTAGTGCTTCTAGTTTTCTTTCCTTTTTTTTCTTCTCTTTTCGCGTTGTACCACAACTGTGGCTCAATGCAGCGAGTGTGTTGTATCACCCGCGACACATGTCGCATGCATCACATGTACTGTGACATAGACGGTAGCTACGAGGCTACAATATACTCCCTCCGTCCAGAAATACTTGTCATCAAAACAAATAAAAGGGGATGTATCTTAGTTCTAGATACATCCATTTTAGTTCATTTTGATGACAAGTTTTTCCGGACGGAGGGAGTATGTGCTATGACCGTGCGTCACATGTGTGCTTCATGTACTTATCACATGCAACATAGGCATGGTCCACAACGAAGTACATGTTGCACTACGTGTGGAGAGCCACTTAGAGCATCTCCAGCCACGCCCCCAAGAGCCCCC
>LR738711.1:884106121-884210557 GCA_902687465.1 Secale cereale | reverse complement strand
CCCGAGTCACTTTTTGTGTGTCGACATTCTAAAAATGGCAAAAAAAATGCCCCAGTCATGCCCCCCAAGCGCCCCAAGACCTCAAAATAGCGCCGGCAATTCCAGACGAAACCCGGCGCGCTGGGGGGCTGTTGGGGGCGCCGGCGAAAGCAACAGCCAATCATATCCCCCACGCGTCCTTTTTCTTGGCCCACCCAATCACTTTATGCCTAATAATTGTTCTGGGGGCACCAACGGCTGGGAAAACGTACTCACCTTTAATTTCATCCGGCAAGGACGTTTTGGCCCCCAGGACGTGCTATTTTTTGCCCGGCGATTGTCCTGGGGCCTCCAACGGCTGGAGATGCCCTTACGCTGCATGGGATTACACTAGCTCCGGAGGAGTACAAACATGTTACCCTGTGGATTATATGGATGCTATAGCGGACAGTACAAGTTGTGAAATAAAAGTTCATCAAAACTTATCAATATGAGATCTCAACGAAAATGATTTATAATTTGGATGGTAAGCTCACAAGGTATTTTGTTTAAATTCCGAATCACGCCAGAAAAAAAGAAGTACACGCCCTCCCCATCCTCCTGTGGCAGGTAAACGAACCTAAAACTCTTTGGTGGCAACAATTGGCATAACCATTGCGCCACGGAAGGAGTTTGCTAGTAACGTTTGCAAGGGATAGTGATTTCGTCTTATGAAAAGTAGCCCCTCTAGTTCAGAATTAACCATCGTTGAAATGGGTGAATCTATACACTGAAATACGTCTAAATACACTTATTTTAGCGAGAGGTAACCCGGAATGGAGGAATATTTCTTAGCAAGAAAATACGCCTGCGTGATGTCCACCATTGGCAATTTTTCGTGTTTTGGCCGTCTTCTGAAAGTTAATCGAGATCTGACCCCAGTTTGTAAAATTTTTGGGATATGTCCATTTTGCTATCGCCAGAGTCCATGGCGGTAGGGTATAATAGCCTACCGCCAGGGACCTTGGCGGTAGGAAACACCCCTACAGCCAAACAGGTTGACGTTAGCCTGTAAAACCCTACCGCGGTAGGTGCGAGCATGCACTGTGTTTCATACTTTGATTTTTTTTACAGTAGGGCGTGTAACCCTACCGCTAAAGACCTTGACGGTAGACTGTTATACTCTACCACTATGGACTCTGACGGTAAGAAAATAGTCAGATCCCAAGGTTTTTGTGGCAAAATTAACAAATTTGACCTCAAAGCAAAAATATTTCACAAACTAAATCGTTTTTGAAAAAAATTCACATCACTGACCCTTTTGTGCAGCGCTCAACAACAAGACGCTGCACTCTACTGTGCAGCTTCTTACAGTTAGGCACTACACGGTGTAGTGCAGAGCCTAACTGTTAGGCGCTGCACGGTGTGGCGCCTAAGTGTTAGGCGTTGCACAGTAAAGTGCAGCGCCTTAATCTCAGGCGATGCACGTTAGGGTCACCTGAGTGAAATATTTTCAGACACAGTTTAATTTGTGAAATAGTTTAGTTTCAAGATCAAATTTGTGCCTATCAAGTTTTGAAAAAAAAGGGTCAAACCACGCCTCCGCCATCCCACCAAGCGAGCTTGCAGTGCCTAGTTCCCACACAAAAAAAGCCCCAGTCACCCTGCACCAGGAAACGCAGGCGTCAGCGCCGTACCCGGCCGGTTCATGAGAGGAAAACGAGGAAAGCAAGCAGCGGGTCGTCGCTCCAATCCATGATCAGGGTGGATCTTCTTGGATCTCTTCTCACAGCGATCGATCACGATCGGATCCTCGTTTTGCCGCGCAGCATGCATGTTGCCGAAAGTGTGCAAGAAGAGTAGGCGCTGCGTTTTGAGCACCGGTCAAGGCCGGACCGCGCGCGGTCAAAAGCGTGGACGCACAGACGTAGTACTCCAGTGTGCGGAGCGGGTAAAAAGGCTCGGTCTCAGTTCCTGGCAGATTGTTTCACAAAAGAAGGAACATTGGCAGAGGCCAAAGGTGATATGTGCAGGAGCATTTACATACAGCAGGATTGTGATGGCAACAAGGGTGCAGGACTAGCAGGAGTTTGACCAGACGAGCGTGTTTATCTTGTTCACCACTTCACCTCCTGTCCAATGAAATGAGACCTGGTGTAGCATGGCCGGCCGGGCACTGATCCAAGGGCCAAGCACGCGGAGGTTCACTTGCTTGACAAGAGGCAGTTGCACCCGAGATGCATAAACTTGGTTGTCGGGAACACCTTCATATATTTCTGACTAAATGTCCCCCATTGCCAAGCTTGTGTACCGCGGCTGAACGTGTTTCCAGTATTTGTATAAAAGTGTTTTAACCAGACGTGACAATATAAGGTCGTGGTAACCGAGCCACCGACGTGACAATACCAAAATGTGTGCCTGCACCCGAGTTAAGGCTAGCATGCAGGTACTGCTTGCAGCTGCAAGAGGAATGCGGGCCTGCTGTCTGGTGATCACGCGGAGCATGCATGCTCTCTCTCTCTCTCTCTCTCTCTCGCTATGATACGACGTACTGTACGTGCTGCTGCTGATCTTCTCTCTCAACTGTGCAGCGTATCTCATGTCTTCCGTGGCAATCCGGTGCCAGTCTACACTTTTGACCGTTGGTCCAAGCAATGCTTGCCTCACTTGGCTACCATGTCAGGTCAGCTAGTTGCCCAGTAGTATTTCGTGTGATACGGTTGATACGGAAATCTCTTGGATACTCAGGCGCAGCAGCAGAGCATCGCAACACATGCACGCTACACCGCGTGCGTGCAAGAGAGATTGATTGCCAGAGAAAATGATGACGCGAACAATAAGGAGAACAACTACCAGCTCACACGTTTGATATTGAATACACGCTGAGCAGTCGATCGTCGTTCTCCATCTACTTGCTGCCACAAGACCAATGGACAAAATTAACGCACCTCTGTTGCTTGGGCTACTATAAATCTACCCTACCGTATGCATGCTCACAGTACCCAGCAACAACGCAGAGCCTACACTTGGTTCCCAGCTTGCGTTGCGTAGGTCGAAGTTGAGTAGTTGACAGAGCGAGCGAAAGTAGAGAGGAGAGCCTCGCACCAGCTAGCTAGCTAGCTTCGCCGGAGCTATGACCTTCCGCGACTCGGCCCGCAAGCCGCTCCTGTGGCTCCTCCCGGCGACCCTCATCCTGGCGACCGGCGGGGGCGAGCGCGACGCCGCCCGGCGGCGGCTCTACGCCCCCACCTTGCTGGCCGCGTGGCTGGTCCTCGCCGTCGCCATGGCGGCGCTGACCGCCAGCGGAGGGAGGATCATGCGCATGGCCCGCTGGAAGAGGCTGCTGATCCGCGGGGGGCTGCTGCTCGCCCTCGGCCTCAACGCCGTCTGCATCTTCCTCGCCCTCGACGCCGTCGCCGACAGGCTCCTGGGCGACCAGGGGCCCGTCTCCCTGGGCGTGGCTCGCGTCGTGTGCGCCATCACCGCCGCGGCCGCGCACCTCGACTTCGGATGGGTCGCCGTCCACGGGGAGTAGAGCACCGAGCGGAGACTGATTAGTATGTGGTCGAGTGACTTAGTTGATGTGTGGTAGTAGTAGGCATTGTGAGCAAATTGTTAGACTGTGTCTTCAAAGTTGATGTCCGGCCTTCTGCCGGACACAGATCAACATGCATGTAGTGTGAGAACTGAGAAGTGAGTGTTTATGTGTTTAAGCTAGTAGTTTTACACTGTGTTTAAGCTAAGGAACTGGTTAACCGCCGGTTGGTAGCCCTATCATCTCGTGTTATTGTTGTTAGTCGAGGAATGATTTCCACCCTTTTCCATTTCTTTAGTCGATCCCATGTGTTTTAACTTTTATGCTTCTTTTATCGTCTCTGTATGTTTTACTCGATTCTAGTTTCAGATGGGTTGAGCTGTTTAAGTTAAGGTCTCTTTTAGTTTACAGAATTCTCCTAGGAAAATTACTATAGTATTCCCTCTGTAAACTAATACTTTAGTGATCTAAATGTTTTTACATTAGTTTACGGAGGAAGTACTTCAGTTTGTATGAATGGGTCACTATAGGTTCATATGCAGGATTGATGGATTGGTTCCTATCCTTCATGTTTTCAAGAGAGAGAAAAATATATTATTCATACATAATGGAAAAATTCCAATCATCTCATTTTTAAGAGCATCTTCAATAGACGATGTAGTTGTAAAAGTAACACATTTTTACATCATCAAAGACCAAAAACGATGCTCCAATAGATAATGTAGATGCAGAAAAAATTACCCATAGGATAGGGCAGGATGTAAAATAGGCCATCAACTGATGCAAATTTGCATCACTTGGGCCGCTCAAGCAAAACACGAGCAGCCGCAAATCATCTCGCGCGCGCCTGCCGCCGTCGAACCCCATGGACGTCTCCTCCGACCCTACGGCCGACAACGTTGCTCCGGCGCACCTTGCCAGTGCCACCTCCTCGCCTGCCACCAGTCCCGCCACCGCAGCCGCCATGCCTCCCCCAAATCACATGTAGTTCCGCTAGTTCGGTTAGTGCGGTTTCTCTAGACGGGAAACCGATGCAAAACCAAACACCGAACAATTGTTGCTTTTCAAGCCGAACCGACTCACTAAAAACCAATTTATTAGGCAATTTGGTTAAACCGATTCGGTTTGTTTTCGGTTTTCGGTGTGAATGTGCCCATCCCCACATGTGGGGCGGCATGCCGCCGCGCACTACCCGCTAGTATTGAGAGTGAGGAACTAACATCAAAATTATTGTAAGATAGCGAGCTCTTCCCGTTGGTACATAGATTCAGGGTCTCGTCTTCGTCTAGTAGCCCAGTTTGGCGACGTTGGTGCTTAGTCGAATAAGATGGCTTCGGTCTCTCCTCACCACGGTGATGTTCTTTCCGACGGTGTCGTCGAGCCGATGGCCTCATTTGCTCGACGTTCATTCGGAGCGGTGAGCTTTATGTTTCCTGTGTTGGCAGTTGTGCCTTTCAAGGTCGCGCCGACAAGTGGGACATGTTGGGGCCCAATGGCGGTGATATATATATATATATATATGGCGTTCTTCCCCCACAACGACGACGGGATTTTTCAAATTTGGATCTAGGTCAGCATGGGGAACATCCTCGGCTATCACGTCATAATGCCAAGTGTGTTATGCAAGTCTGGTATTCGGCTCTCAATGCCTTCAGGGCTATGACACTGACCTGATTTTTGGTTTGTTAGTGTTCCATCTCTTCCTCGGGTGAGCGTCTTAGCGGCACTGGTGGTCGATGACGGTTTTCGATCTGGTTGTTTGCAAGGATCCCAAGGAACTTATTTGTAATAAAAAAATGAAATTATTTGTATCATTTTTTATTTGGGGTTCTTGAAAGATTTCTTCGACACCTGCCATGTTCCGGTCTTTCTGATATTTTCCGCATGTATGTGAAGCTGTACTCCATTTATGTATTAATAAATTTGTGCGGTTTTAAAAAAAACTGCATATTTGTGTCGCGTTAGAGATACGAACCTGACATCATATAAAAAAAATGGACCTGTCATTTTACTACTTCCTACGTGGTCCATCACATGAATATTTTTAATGTGCGGCGAATTTTCAAATTAAGTAGATTACTTTTTAAAATATATACTATATATTTACAATGTTTAGAAATATAATCCAAAATAAAGAAAGTATGAAAACGATCAAGTGCAACAAGTGAACGAACCAAACAACAAATCGGCTCCCAACTAGGCCGGCCCACTACGGACACCTCTTGAGGCGAGGCGAGCTATTGTCTTGCGTAAAAGAGAGGAGAGTGGAGTTTTTGCACCCGAGCTCAAATGAGCCTGGGTGAACAGTAAATTTGAAAAACATTTAAAAAATGTTCAAAAAAATCTGAATTTTTTTGAGGGGAAACTTTAACAAATGTTCTAAGGGCTTGCAAAATTTCAGAACGAACTCACATTTGTGGAGGCCGTGGCAGTTTTTGCCACGGCCTCCACAAATGTGAGTTCGTTCTGAAATTTTGCAAGCCCTTAAAACATTTGTTAAAGTTTATCCTAAAAAAAAATCAGAATTTTTTGAACATTTTTAAAATGTTTTCGAATTTACTGTTCACCTGAGCTCATTTGAGCTCGGTGCAGAATGGACTTTTCGAAAAGAGAGACCCTTTATGCTTAAGTTCTCCTTGCATGTAGTATTTTTTTTTCTACCATTTTTTGTAATTTGAATTGTATATATGAAATAACTATAAATCAACTGAATGCCATAAAAAATAGCAAATGAAACCGAGCACACCAAAGTTTGCATGAACCTCCATTGGTGCATCTATAATGTATAGTAGGAAAATTTCAACTTCAAATGATGAAGAAAACTACTCCTTAAGAAGGCGAGGCCTGTTAGATAAAATATGCATCTATGGGATGCCATTAACAAGATCAGATTGCATCTAGATCACCTAATGACCATGAACAGAGAGGGGTTTAGGGATCCTGTACTTGTCACTGGAGTGGACATGATCGCCTGCTCGGTGCAGGCGTGATGCAGGGGTGATGTAGCGGAAGCAGATGATCTCCTCAATGTCCTGATCCCTTCAGGATGCCACCGGCACTGCCCGGGGACAGCAGCGGCGACTGGCTTAGGTCTTCCCGTCGCTGCAGCACTCCCCCTGATCGGATGGGGTGAGAATATCGGGAGGAGAGAAAACCTTACGTGAATTGTGATCGCGCAGGTGGCCAGCTCTCTCACGTATCCTTTAATATGGTGCTGGCAACAGGGGACCCAAGACCTGAGTTGGTTTTTGGGCGCCCCCGATCAGGGCGCGTTAGTTCTGATCGAGGCTCACGTACGTTGGTGCGTGGACCCCTTCACTTATCGTTATCCCTTTGTTTTTTTATTAGACTAATAGATCTAACTGGCCTGTTTAAGCCGTCAGATCAAACCAACATTCTCCCCCTTGATCGTTAGGCTTAACTTCATTTGCCCATTCTACATAGGAATGATGTACCAAAGTGAGGTGTTACAACGGCTTGAAACGCCATAGAACCCCAACACTTATAGCACACCCGCCTATCTCGAAACGGAAAACATTTTGCTAATTGGGGAGTGGTTTATTTTAATGGTCCTCTTATTCCAGAATCATAAGGCTTCCAGTAGTCCCATGCCGGCAACATGCTCACAAAAAATACTGGGTGGTAAGCCTTTTGTTAGAGGATCCGCAAGCATATGCTTCGTTCTTATATGCTTAACATCAACTGTTTGATCCTGGATTCTATCTTTCACAACACGATACTTGATGTCAATGTGTTTGGCAGCATCACTTGACGTGTTGTTGTTGGAAATATGCCCTAGAGGCAATAATAAAAGAGTTATTATTATATTTCCTTGTTCATGATAATCGTTTATTATCCATGCTATAACTGTATTGATTGGAAACTCAAATACACGTGTGGATGAATAGACAGACTTTGTGTCCCTAGTGAGCCTCTACAGGACTAGCTCGTTGATCAAAGATGACCGCGGTTTCCAGGTCATAGACATGAGTTGTCATTTGATAACGGGATCACATCATTAGGAGAATGATGTGATGGACGAGACCCAAACGTAAACATAGCTTTTGATTGTGTCAGTTATCGCTATAGTTTTCTGCATGTCAAGTATAAGTTCCTATGACCATGAGATCATGTAACTCACTGACACCGTAGGAGTGCTTTGTGTGTGCCAAACGTCACAACGTAACTGGGTGACTATAAAGGTACTCTACAGGTATCTCCGAGGGTGTCTGTTGAGTTGACATGGATCGAGACTGGGATTTGTCACTCCGTATGACGGAGAGGTATCTCCGGGCCCACTCGGTAATACGTCATCTCAATGAGCTCAAAGTGACTAAGTAGTTGGTCACGGGATTATGTATTACGGTAACGAGTAAAGAGACTTGCCGGTAACGAGATTGAACTAGGTATAGAGATGCCGACGATCGAATCTCGGGCAAGTAACATACCGACGAGACAAAGGGAACTGTATACGGGATTGCCTGAATCCTTGACATCGTGGTTCATCCGATGAGATCATCGAGAAACATGTAGGAGCCAATATGGGTATCCAGATCCCGCTATTGGTTATTGACCTGGGAGTGTCTCGGTCATGTCTACATGGTTTCCGAACCCGCAGGGTCTACACACTTAACGTTCGGTGACGCTAGGGTTGTTAGTGAGAAGAGTGCATGGTTACCGAAGGTTGTTCGGAGTCCCGGATGAGATCCCGGACATGACGAGGGTCTCCGGAATGGTCCGGAGACGAAGATTGATATATAGGATGAAAGGTTTCGGAGTACCGGAAGTGTTCCGGGGAGCATCGGGAAATCGGCGGAGTACCGGGAAGGTTTTCGGGGGGTCCGGAAGGTGTTCTGGGCCTATTGGGCCACAAGGGGGGACACCACAGCCCTCAGGGGGCTGTGCGCCCCCCCTGGGCCCTCTCTCCATGCGGCTAAGGGGGTGGGACCCCCTAGGGCTGGCCGCACCCCTTGGGCTTTGGGGGCAAGGCACCTAGGGGGGAAACCCTAGGGCCTGGGCGCCTCCCCCTGCCCTGGCCGCCGCCCCCCTCCCCTTGCCCTGGCCGCCGGCCCCTAGGGGGAAACCCTAGGGCGCCCTAGCCTCTCCACCCCCCCTATATATAGTGGGGCAAAGGGAGGGCAGCCAATACAGTTTTGTGCCTCGGTGCTGCCCTCCCTCTCCCGTCATATCTTCTCCTCCCGCAGTGCTTAGGCGAAGCCCTGCTGGAGTTCTTCTCCACCATCACCACCACGCCGTCGTGCTGCCGGTTCTCCATCAACCTCTCCTCCACCCCTTGCTGGATCAAGAAGGAGGAGACGTCCCCGAGCCGTACGTGTGAAGAACGCGGAGGCACCGTTGCTTCGGTGCTAGGTCTTCGGCGATCTGAATCGCGACGAGTACGACTCCATCATCCGCGTTCATAACGCTTCCGCTTAGCGATCTACAAGGGTACGTAGATCACACTCCCCTCTCGTAGTTGCTTCTACTAGATTGATCTTGGTGAACGGTAGGAAAATTTTTTGTTTCCCATGCAACGTTCCCCAACAGTCTTGGCCCTCAAAAATGGCCTGTAGGATTGGAAAAAATGAAAGTTATCGCAATTACAACTCAAATTTTGATGAGCCGGCATATCACTTTGGTGTTCAGGTCCTTGGCGCCCCACCCATGTATGGATACAATAGGGTGTTAGGCCAACTCTCGTGAAGAAACGGTGATCAAAGAAAATACAAAAATCAACCTAGAGTCCGAATTGATCGAGAGTCTCAAAGCAAGTGAGAACAAGCACCGATTTCGTCGTTTTCATAGGCGTTGGAAAGCTATTGGGGAATTGAGGTGATAGGACTTCTAGTTTTTACGATCTGGAGGATTTTACATACGTGCACACACAGGATCACGTGCGTGGAAAATTCTGAGCCCAAAAAGGGTCGTCTTGGCCCTCAAAAATGGCCTGCAGGATTGGAAAAAATGAAAGGTATCGCAATTACAGCTCAAATTTTGATGAGCCGGCATATCACTTTGGTGTTCAGGTCCTTGGCGCCCCACCCATGTATGGATACAATAGGGTGTTAGGCCAACTCTCGCGAAGAAACGGTGATCAAAGAAAATACAAAAATCAACCTAGAGTCCGAATTGATCGAGACTCTCAAAGCAAGTGAGAACAAGCACCGATTTCGTCGTTTTCATAGGCGTTGGAAAGCTATTGGGGAATTGAGTGTTGGAAATATGCCCTAGAGGCAATAATAAAAGAGTTATTATTATATTTCCTTGTTCATGATAATCGTTTATTATCCATGCTATAACTGTATTGATTGGAAACTCAAATACACGTGTGGATGAATAGACAGACTTTGTGTCCCTAGTGAGCCTCTACAGGACTAGCTCGTTGATCGAAGATGACCGCGGTTTCCAGGTCATAGACATGAGTTGTCATTTGATAACGGGATCACATCATTAGGAGAATGATGTGATGGACGAGACCCAAACGTAAACATAGCTTTTGATCGTGTCAGTTATCGCTATAGTTTTCTGCATGTCAAGTATAAGTTCCTATGACCATGAGATCATGTAACTCACTGACACCGTAGGAGTGCTTTGTGTGTGCCAAACGTCACAACGTAACTGGGTGACTATAAAGGTACTCTACAGGTATCTCCGAGGGTGTCTGTTGAGTTGACATGGATCGAGACTGGGATTTGTCACTCCGTATGACGGAGAGGTATCTCCGGGCCCACTCGGTAATACGTCATCTCAATGAGCTCAAAGTGACTAAGTAGTTGGTCACGGGATTATGTATTACGGTAACGAGTAAAGAGACTTGCCGGTAACGAGATTGAACTAGGTATAGAGATACCGACGACCGAATCTCGGGCAAGTAACATACCGACGAGACAAAGGGAACTGTATACGGGATTGCCTGAATCCTTGACATCGTGGTTCATCCGATGAGATCATCGAGAAACATGTGGGAACCAATATGGGTATCCAGATCCCGCTATTGGTTATTGACCTGGGAGTGTCTCGGTCATGTCTACATGGTTTCCGAACCCGCAGGGTCTACACACTTAACGTTCGGTGACGCTAGGGTTGTTAGTGAGAAGAGTGCATGGTTACCGAAGGTTGTTCGGAGTCCCGGATGAGATCCCGGACATGACGAGGGTCTCCGGAATGGTCCGGAGACGAAGATTGATATATAGGATGAAAGGTTTCGGAGTACCGGAAGTGTTCCGGGGAGCATCGGGAAATCGGCGGAGTACCGGAAGGGATTTCGGGGGGTCCGGAAGTTGTTCTGGGCCTATTGGGCCACAAAGGGGGACACCACAGCCCTCAGGGGGCTGTGCGCCCCCCCTGGGCCCTCTCCCCATGCCGCTAAGGGGGTGGGACCCCCTAGGGCTGGCCGCACCCCTTGGCCTTGGGGGGCAAGGCACCTAGGGGGGGAAACCCTAGGGCCTGGCCGCCCCCCTTGCCCTGGCCGCCGCCCCCTCCCCTTGCCCTGGCCGCCGGCCCCTAAGGGGAAACCCTAGGGCGCCCTAACCTCTCCACCCCCCCTATATATAGTGGGGCAAAGGGAGGGCAGCCAACACAGTTTGTTCCTCGGTGCTGCCCTCCCTCTCCCGTTACATCTTCTTCTCCCGCGGTGCTTAGGCGAAGCCCTGCTGGAGTTCTTCTCCACCATCACCACCACGCCGTCGTGCTGCCGGTTCTCCATCAACCTCTCCTCCACCCCTTGCTGGATCAAGAAGGAGGAGACGTCCCCGAGCCGTACGTGTGAAGAACGCGGAGGCACCGTTGCTTCGGTGCTAGGTCTTCGGCGATCTGAATCGCGACGAGTACGACTCCATCATCCGCGTTCATAACGCTTCCGCTTAGCGATCTACAAGGGTACGTAGATCACACTCTCCCCTCGTAGTTGCATCTACTAGATTGATCTTGGTGAACGGTAGGAAAATTTTTGTTTCCCATGCAACGTTCCCCAACAGTGGCATCATGAGCTAGGATCTTGCGTAGATGCTTTCTCGAGTAGAACACAAAAGGGTTTGTGGCGTTGATGTTTAAATTGCTGCCCTCCTTAGTCTTTCTTGATTCAACGGTATTATAGGATGAAGCGGCCCGGACCAACTTTACATGTCCACGTACATGAGACCGGTTCCATCGACAGACATGTGACCTTTGTTGCATAAGATGGCTGGCGGGTGTCTGTCTCTCCTATCTTAGTTGAATCGGAATAGAACAAGGCGGTCCTTGTAGAAGGTTAAATAGCAACTTGAATATCACCGTTGTGGTTTTGCGTAGGTAAGAAGCGTTCTTGCTAGATACCCATAGCAGCCACGTAAAACATGCAACAACAAATTAGAGGACGTCTAACTTGTTTTTGCAGGGTATGTATGTGATATGATATGGCCAATGACATGATGAAATATATTTGATGTATGAGATGATCATGTTGTAATAGTTAATATCGACTTGCATGTCGATGCATACGGCAACCGGCAGGAGCCATAGGGTTGTCTTTAATTTTTGTATGACCTGCGTGTCAATCATTAAGCGCTTTGTAATGCTTTACTTTATCGCTAAACGGTAGCAATAGTAGTAAGAGCATGGTGGGCGCACGACAACCCCGATGGCAACACGATGATGGAGATCATGATGATGGAGATCATGGTGTGGCGCCGGTAACGATGGAGATCATGCCGGTGCTTTGGAGATGGAGATCAAAAGCACGAGTTGATGGCCATATCATGTCACTTATGATTTGCATGTGATGTTAATCCTTTTATGCATCTTATTTTGCTTAGGACGACGGTAGCATTATAAGATGATCCTTCACTAAAATTTCAAGATAAAATTGTGTTCCCCCCGAGTGTGCGCCGTTGCGAAGGTTCGTCGTTTCGAAGCACCACGTGATGATCGGGTGTGATAGACTCTACGTTCGCATACAACGGGTGCAAGCCAGTTTTGCACATGCAGAACACTCGGGTTAGACTTGACGAGCCTAGCATGTACAGACATGGCCTCGGAACACGGAGGACCGAAAGGTCGAGCATGAGTCATATAGTAGATATGATCAACATGTTGATGTTCACCATTGACACCACCTCATCTCACGTGATGATCGGACTTGGGTTGGTGAATTTGGATCATGTCACGCTCGAATGACCGGAGGGATGTCAATTTGAGTGGGAGTTATAATTAATTTGATTAGGTAATAACTCACTTATCATGAACAATAGTCTAAAATGTCTTTGCAAATTTATGTTGTAGATGGCTCGCGCAGGAGTTCCCCTGAATTTTAATGCGTTCCTAGAGAAAGATAAACTGAAAGATGATGGGAGCAACTTTGTGGACTGGCTCCGCAATCTGAGGATCATCCTCACAGCTGCCCAAAAGGTTTATGTCCTAAATGCACCGCTAGGTCAACCCCCCGCTCCTGGAGCCTCTGCGGACGATATGAACGTCTGGCAGACGCGTTCGGATGACTATTCGATAGTACAATGTGCCATGTTGTACGGCTTGGAAGGAGGACTCCAAAGGCGTTTTGAACGTCATGGTGCATATGAGATGTACACGGAGTTGAAATTCATCTTTGAGAAGAATGCTAAGATCGAGAGGTATGAGACCACCGATAAATTCTTCGCTTGCAAGATGGAGGAGAATTCGTCTGTCAGTGAGCACTTACTGAAGATGTCTGGGTACTATACCCGCATAGCTGATCTGGGACTTGTGTTCCCGGATGAGGCTATCATTGACAGAATTCTCCAGTCACTCCCTCCAAGCTACAAGAGCTTCGTCCAGCAGTACAACATGCAAGGGATGAATAAAACCATCGCCGAGCTGTTTTCGATGCTGAAAGTCGCTGAGGCAGACATCCAGAAGGAGTATCAAGTGTTGATGGTCAATAAGACCACCAGTTTCAAGAAGAATGGCAAGGGCAAAAAGGGTAACTCTAAGAAGGGTGGCAAAGCAGTTGCTAATCCAGTGAAGAAACCCAAGGCTGGGCCCAAGCCAGAGACTGAGTGTTTCTATTGCAAGGGGAATGGCCACTGGAAGCGGAACTGCCCCAAGTATCTGGCGGACAAGAAGGGGGCCAACAACAACAAAGGTATATATGATATACATGTTATTGATGTGTACCTTACCAACTCTCGTTGTAGTGCCTGGGTATTTGATACCGGTTCGGTTGCTCACATTTGCAACTCTAAACAGGAACTGCGGAATAAACGGAGGCTGGCGAAGGACGAAGTGACGATGCGCGTGGGAAATGGTTCCAAGGTTGATGTGATCGCCGTCGGCACGCTCGCTCTTCGATTACCATCGGGATTAGTTATGAACCTGAATAATTGTTATTTAGTGCCTGCGTTAAGCATGAACATTATATCTGGATCGTGTTTATTGCGAGACGGTTACTCATTTAAGTCAGAGAATAATGGTTGTTCTATTTATATGAGTAATATCTTTTATGGTCATGCACCCGAAGTTAGGGGTTTGTTCTTATTGAATCTCGATAGTGATGATACACATGTTCATAACATTGATGCCAAAAGATGTAGAGTAGATAATGATAATACCACTTTCTTGTGGCACTGCCGTCTCGGTCATATCGGCTTGAAACGCATGAGGAAGCTCCATGCTGATGGACTTTTGGAGTCTCTTGATTTTGAATCACTTGACACGTGCGAGCCGTGCCTCATGGGCAAGATGACAAGGACCCCGTTTTCAGGGACAATGGAACGGGCAAGTGACTTATTGGAAATCATACATACTGATGTGTGCGGTCCGATGAGTGTAACGGCGCGCGGTGGATATCGTTATTTTCTCACCTTCACTGACGACTTAAGTAGATATGGGTATATTTACTTGATGAAGCATAAGTCTGAAACTTTTGAAAAGTTCAAGCAATTTCAGAGTGAAGTTGAAAATCATCGTAACAAGAAGATCAAGTTCCTACGATCTGATCGAGGGGGAGAATATCTGAGTTATGAGTTTGGTGATCACTTAAGAAAATGTGGAATTGTTTCACAGTTGACACCACCTGGAACGCCACAGCGTAATGGTGTGTCCGAACGTCGTAATCGAACCCTATTAGATATGGTACGTTCTATGATGTCTCTTGCCGACTTGCCACTATCGTTTTGGGGATATGCGTTAGAGACAGCTGCATTCACTTTAAATAGGGCTCCATCTAAGTCCGTTGAGACAACACCGTATGAACTGTGGTTTGGTAAGAAACCTAAGTTGTCTTTTCTCAAGGTTTGGGGTTGCGATGCTTATGTCAAAAGGCTTCAGCCAGAAAAGCTCGAACCCAAAGCGGACAAATGTGTCTTCATAGGATACCCAAAAGAAACAGTTGGGTACACCTTCTATCTCAGATCCGAGGGCAAAGTGTTTGTCGCTAAGAACGGGTCCTTCCTCGAGAAAGAGTTTCTCTCGAAAGAATTGAGTGGGAGGAAGGTAGAACTTGATGAGGTTATTGAACCTCTGCTTCAACCAGAAAGTAGCGCAGCGCAGAAAGATGTTTTTGTGGAGCCTACAGAGGTTGAAGAGGAAGCCAATGATGATGATCTAGAAGCTTCCGATCAAGTTACTACCGAACCTCGTAGGTCGACAAGGGTACGCACTGCACCTGAGTGGTATGGTAACCCTGTCTTGGAGGTCATGTTGTTAGACAACGGTGAACCTACGAGCTATGGAGAAGCGATGGTGGGCCCAGATTCCGACAAATGGTTAGAGGCCATGAAATCTGAGATGGGATCCATGTATGAAAACAAAGTATGGACTTTGGAAGTATTACCTGAAGGGCGGAAGGCCATTCAGAATAAATGGATTTTTAAGAGGAAGACGGACGCTGACGGTAATGTCACCGTGTATAAAGCTCGACTTGTGGCAAAGGGTTTTTCACAAGTTCAAGGGATTGACTACGATGAGACTTTCTCACCCGTAGCGATGCTTAAATCCGTCCGAATCATGTTAGCAATAGCTGCATTTTTCGATTATGAAATTTGGCAGATGGATGTCAAAACAGCGTTCCTTAACGGTTTTCTTAAGGAAGAGTTGTATATGATACAACCAGAAGGTTTTGTCGATCCAGAGAATGCTGACAAAGTATGCAAGCTCCAGCGTTCCATTTATGGGCTGGTGCAAGCATCTCGGAGTTGGAATCTTCGCTTTGATGAGGTGATCAAAGCATTTGGGTCTATACAAGTTTACAATGAAGCTTGTATTTACAAGAAAGTGAGTGGGAGCTCTATAGCGTTTCTAATATTATATGTGGATGACATATTGCTGATTGGAAACAATATAGAATTTTTGGATAGCGTGAAGGGGTATTTGAACAAGAGTTTTTCGATGAAAGATCTCGGTGAAGCTGCTTTCATATTGGGCATCAAGATCTATAGAGATAGATCAAGACGCTTGATAGGACTTTCACAAAGCACGTACCTTGATAAAGTTTTGAAGAAGTTCAAAATGGATCAATCCAAGAAGGGGTTCTTGCCGGTATTACAAGGTACAAAGTTGAGTAAGACTCAATGCCCAGTGACTGCGGATGATAGAGAAAAGATGAGTGTCGTCCCCTATGCTTCAGCCATAGGCTCTATCATGTATGCAATGCTGTGCACAAGACCAGATGTCAGCCTTGCCATAAGTATGGCCGGAAGGTTTCAAAGTAATCCTGGTATGGATCACTGGACAGCGGTCAAGAATATCCTAAAGTACCTGAAAAGGACTAAGGATATGTTTCTCGTTTATGGAGGTGATCAAGAGCTCGTCGTAAAGGGTTACGTCGATGCAAGCTTTGACACTGATCCGGATGACTCTAAGTCTCAAACCGGATATGTATATATTCTCAACGGGGAAGCGGTAAGCTGGTGCAGTTCCAAGCAGAGCGTGGTAGCTGATTCTACATGTGAAGCGGAGTATATAGCTGCCTCGGAGGCGGCAAAGGAAGGTGTCTGGATGAAGGAGTTCATGACAGATCTTGGAGTTGTGCCTAGTGCACTGAACCCAATGACTCTGTTCTGTGACAACACTGGTGCCATTGCTCTAGCCAAGGAACCAAGGTTTCACAAGAGGACCAGACACATAAAGCGACGCTTCAATTCCATCCGCGATTCGGTCAAGGAGGAGGACATAAACATTTGCAAAGTACACACGGATTTGAATGTTGCAGATCCGTTGACTAAGCCTCTTCCACGGGCTAAGCACGATCAACACCAAGACTCTATGGGTGTTAGATTCATTACTTTGTAATGCTAGATTATTGACTCTAGTGCAAGTGGGAGACTGTTGGAAATATGCCCTAGAGGCAATAATAAAAGAGTTATTATTATATTTCCTTGTTCATGATAATCGTTTATTATCCATGCTATAACTGTATTGATTGGAAACTCAAATACACGTGTGGATGAATAGACAGACTTTGTGTCCCTAGTGAGCCTCTACAGGACTAGCTCGTTGATCAAAGATGACCGCGGTTTCCAGGTCATAGACATGAGTTGTCATTTGATAACGGGATCACATCATTAGGAGAATGATGTGATGGACGAGACCCAAACGTAAACATAGCTTTTGATCGTGTCAGTTATCGCTATAGTTTTCTGTATGTCAAGTATAAGTTCCTATGACCATGAGATCATGTAACTCACTGACACCGTAGGAGTGCTTTGTGTGTGCCAAACGTCACAACGTAACTGGGTGACTATAAAGGTACTCTACAGGTATCTCCGAGGGTGTCTGTTGAGTTGACATGGATCGAGACTGGGATTTGTCACTCCGTATGACGGAGAGGTATCTCCGGGCCCACTCGGTAATACGTCATCTCAATGAGCTCAAAGTGACTAAGTAGTTGGTCACGGGATTATGTATTACGGTAACGAGTAAAGAGACTTGCCGGTAACGAGATTGAACTAGGTATAGAGATACCGACGATCGAATCTCGGGCAAGTAACATACCGACGAGACAAAGGGAACTGTATACGGGATTGCCTGAATCCTTGACATCGTGGTTCATCCGATGAGATCATCGAGAAACATGTAGGAGTCAATATGGGTATCCAGATCCCGCTATTGGTTATTGACCTGGGAGTGTCTCGGTCATGTCTACATGGTTTCCGAACCCGCAGGGTCTACACACTTAACGTTCGGTGACGCTAGGGTTGTTAGTGAGAAGAGTGCATGGTTACCGAAGGTTGTTCGGAGTCCCGGATGAGATCCCGGACATGACGAGGGTCTCCGGAATGGTCCGGAGACGAAGATTGATATATAGGATGAAAGGTTTCGGAGTACCGGAAGTGTTCCGGGGAGCATCGGGAAATCGGCGGAGTACCGGAAGGGATTTCGGGGGGTCCGGAAGTTGTTCTGGGCCTATTGGGCCACAAAGGGGGACACCACAGCCCTCAGGGGGCTGTGCGCCCCCCCTGGGCCCTCTCCCCATGCGGCTAAGGGGGTGGGACCCCCTAGGGCTGGCCGCACCCCTTGGCCTTGGGGGGCAAGGCACCTAGGGGGGGAAACCCTAGGGCCTGGCCGCCCCCCTTGCCCTGGCCGCCGCCCCCTCCCCTTGCCCTGGCCGCCGGCCCCTAAGGGGAAACCCTAGGGCGCCCTAACCTCTCCACCCCCCCTATATATAGTGGGGCAAAGGGAGGGCAGCCAACACAGTTTGTTCCTCGGTGCTGCCCTCCCTCTCCCGTTACATCTTCTTCTCCCGCGGTGCTTAGGCGAAGCCCTGCTGGAGTTCTTCTCCACCATCACCACCACGCCGTCGTGCTGCCGGTTCTCCATCAACCTCTCCTCCACCCCTTGCTGGATCAAGAAGGAGGAGACGTCCCCGAGCCGTACGTGTGAAGAACGCGGAGGCACCGTTGCTTCGGTGCTAGGTCTTCGGCGATCTGAATCGCGACGAGTACGACTCCATCATCCGCGTTCATAACGCTTCCGCTTAGCGATCTACAAGGGTACGTAGATCACACTCTCCCCTCGTAGTTGCATCTACTAGATTGATCTTGGTGAACGGTAGGAAAATTTTTGTTTCCCATGCAACGTTCCCCAACAGTTGTTACTCGTATAGAAAACTGCGGGCTCATTATCGCAGTATAATAAAATTGGTTTAGATATGCTGTCAACTACTTTAAGTCCGGGAATAAAATTCTTTAGCCATACAGCCTGCCCGGTGGCCTCAAAACATGCTACAAATTCCGCTTGCATCGTAGACGCAACAGTTAACGTTTGTTTGGATCTTTTCCACGATATGGCTCCTCCCACGAGTGTGAATACATAACCTGACGTGGATCTCTTACTATCCACACACCCGACAAAATCAGAGTCTGAATAACCAATAATTTCTAGGTTATCAGTTCTTTTATATGTAAGCATGAAATCCTTAGTTCCTTCCATATAACGCAAGACTTTCTTTGCGGCCTTCCAGTGGTCCGGTCCTGGATTTGATTGGTATCCGCCAAGCATTCCCGGTTACAAAACATAAATCTGGGCGTGTACAAACTTGAGCGTACATGATGCTCCCGACAGCTGAAGCATAAGGAATCGACTTCATCTGATCAGCTTCATATTGGTTCCTCGGACATTGAAATATCCCAAACTTATCGCCCTTAACTATAGGAGCAGGTGAGGGTGAGCACTTATGCATATTGAATTTCTTCAGCACTCTCTCAAAGTATGCCTTTTGTGATAGTCCTAACATTCCTCTGGACCTATCTCGATGAATCTCGATGCCGAGGACATACGAGGCTTCACCAAGATCTTTCATATCAAAACTGGATGACAGAAAATTCTTGGTCTCATGCAGCGTATCCTTATCACTACATGCCAACAATATGTCATCAACGTATAGGACTAATATTGTGAACCTACTGCCTTTAAACTTAACAGATATGCAGTTGTCCACAACATTTTCGGTGAAACCAAAAGGTTTGATAATTTTATCGAACTTGAGGTACCACTCTCTTGAAGCTTGCTTCAAGCCATAAATTGATTTCTTTAGACGACATGCTAAATGTTCCTTCCCTTCCACAACAAAACCTTCCGGCTGAGCCATGTAAACGTTTTCTTTTAAGTCACCATTCAGAAATGTCGTTTTAACATCCATTTGGTGTAGTTCTAGGTCGTAATGAGCTACTAATGCCATTATGATTCTAAAAGAATCCTTGGTTGACACGGGAGAGAAGGTTTGCTTATAATCAATGCCTTCTCTCTGTGTATACCCTTTTGCTACTAGCCTTGCCTTGAACCGTTCAACATTCCTTTTGGAATCATACTTGGTTTTGTAGACCCACTTGCAACCTACTTTCTTAGCTCCATCGGGAACCTCTACTAAGTCCCAAACGTCGTTTGAGCCCATAGACTTTAACTCGTCTTCCATGGCAACCAACCACTTGGACGAATTTTTGCTTTTAATGGCTTCCTTATAAGAGGTTGGATCCTCCACCTTTCCCAGATCATTCATATCCTCAATCATGTATGTGATATAATCATCTGATATGGCTTTCTTTCTCTCACGATGTGGCTTGCCCACAGGAGGAGGTGGTGGAGGAGCATCATTGTTCTGAGGGTCATCTTCATTACCCGACTGGTGATCCTCTTCACCTTCTGGATTGACATTAGTTTCAGGATCACCATCAGCCTCAGGACATGAAGTACTAGATTGAGGATTAGCATGAGACGTCACTACACTTTGTAGTGGCAAAACAATCTCTTGGATAGTCGGGGATGGAACACACACCCGTTTCTCCTCAAGATTGATCTCCCTTATTTCGGTGGCTTCGTTATCCTATAAAAAAATACTGCTTGTCGAGTCTCCACATACTTGGTGGTGTGACCCGGACAATAGAAACGATATACATTTCCCCTATGAGGGTATCCAATGAAGAAACAACTAACTGTCTTTGGATCTAATTTCTTAAGTTGTGGATTGAAAATTCTAGCCTCAGCGGGACAACCCCATACACGCAAGTAATTCAAGGTCGGTTTCTTTCCCATCCACATCTCGTAAGGTGTGTTCGGTGCTGCTTTAGTAGGAGCGAGATTTAGCACATGTGCGGCCGTCTTTAATGCCTCCATCCATAGGCTGACTGGTAAACTTGCATGACTGAGCATGCTTCGCACCATGTCCATAAGTGTGCGGTTTCGGCGTTCAGCCACGCCATTTTGTTGAGGTTCACTAGGCATTGAATACTGGGCAACAATTCCATTCTCAGAGAGAAACTTAGCAAAAGGTCCTGGAATTTGCCCATAAGGGGCATGCCTCCCATAATACTCTCCCCCGCGATCTGATCGTACAACTTTTATTTTAGTGTCTAGTTGGTTCTCAACTTCGGCTTTGAACACTTCGAATTTGTCCAAAGCTTCCGATCGATCACGTATAGGATAAATATATCCGTATCGAGAAAAGTCGTCTGTGAAGGTAATGAATGAATCAAAACCATCCATAGACTTAACATTAAGGGGTCCACATATGTCAGTGTGTATGAGTTTAAGGACACCCGTGGCTCTTACCGCTCCTTTCTTAATCGTTTTTGCGTATTTACCTTTTATACAGTCAATGTATTTGTCTGCATCAGAAAAGTCTAATGGAAGGAGTACATCATTTTTAATAAGTCTTTCAATTCCCCCCTCGAAATTTGGCCTAAACGACGGTGCCACAATTTCGAAGAGGTACTCGTACCCTTCCATTTCTTCTCAATATTACATACATCACTCACATGCAGGATAGAATCATTCAATGATAACATATATAATTGGCCTCGTCTGACGCCGAGGCCTACGTTCTTATTACAATAATTCAAAACAAATTGTTTGTTCCCAAACTTGCTCTCAAACATGTTATCATCTAGGCAAGAGACACAAATCAAGTTCCTACTTAAGGTAGGGACATAAAGAACATTATTTAAATGAAGACGGAAGCCAGTGTGGAGTTCTAAGGTGATTGACCCTATGGCTTCAACATCAACTTCGACTCCATTTGCCACCTTAAGTCTTCTTGCCCCCTTTGCCATGGTTTGGATTATATTTGAGTCCTGCATAGAATTAGCAACGTGAGAAGTTGCACCTGAATCAATCCACCAAGAGGTAGTAGAGTAATCAACATATAAAATTTCATCAACGAAAGTAATTTCATCAGTACCTTTCTTCATCAACCATTTGAGGAATTCTGGACAGTCTTTCTGATAATGACCCTCATTCTTGCAGAACTTGCACTTGTTGTCTTTAGGATTATCGTCCACCTTCTCCTTTCCTTTAGATGAGGTTGATGAATTTTTCTTTAAGAACTTCTTTTGTGGCTGTTGCTTAGAAGAGCTTGCTCCATCGTGTTTTCTCTTGGAGGAGCCAACCAAAAAAGCTTGGTCCTTTCCTTGCCTCTTAATCCTCTCTTCTTCCTCGACAATTCTTGGAGATATCTCCGCGATTGTCCATTTCTCTTTAAGAGAGTTATAGTTAATCTTAAATTTATCAAACTCTTCAGGGAGGGAGTCCAAGATCATGATGACAAAGAGATTGTCATTGAGCTCACACTGTAATGCCTTTAATTTGTTACAAGCATTCACCATCCTTAAAATGTGAGCCCTGACATCACCATCATTATTATACTTCCCAAGAAGCTTGTGAAAAAGTTCTTGTGCATAAACCTTGTCGGAGCCTTTGAATTGCTCCTCCAAGGCTGTCATGAATTCCTTAGGAGTATCTTTCTTGGGCAGTGCCTCAATTATGTCAGGTGATATGGATGATCTCATCACAAGCATAGCAATGTGATTTGACTTTTCCCATATCTCCATCTTGGAATCATAAGCTTTCTTTAATTCAGCATACCCCGTGACACCAGCAGCGGGAGCCACGGGTTTATCCTCCCGTAAAGCATAATCAAACTGATGGACGGCTAGGCATAATTCCATCGAGTTCTTCCAACGAGGGAAGTTACTACCTGTCAATGGTTCGACAGTAAATGCAGCGGAAGCTGTAATGGACATAAAAGAGTTTATGAGTAATTGACATGAATATGAAATTTCACGTTAGCAAAATAAAATAGACATGCCATGTATTTAATTTCAACTCCACGTCAAAACACCCGTTGGGCAGAAAAAACGTGGAATTAAAATATCATAAGTGATGACTCATAATAATAAAACAACGTTGGTCCGAATTAAAATCAGAGTCATTTCATTCTCAATTTAGACATCAACATAAGAGAAAAAATATATCATTAATTTTGATGTCTAAAAATTTAACATGCAAACACATAATAAATCCGGAACAAAATATCTCGTTGGTTCAATTTTACCCAGAATAATAATGTGTTCACTATATTTTTAGGCATTTTCTATTTTGAACAGTGCAAAAACATAATAACTATTAACTTAAACGCTCTGAAAATATACAGAAAAATGGCCACAATGATTTTGGCCCAGAATTGCCCACAACTACGGGTAAAACGGCCCAGCCCAGCAGCTTAAAAGTAAAATAAAAGAAAGAAAAAACAAAAAGCGCTCTGGGCTAAGACAATCTGGGCTGAAGCCCGTGGCCGAAATCGGCCCGTTAACGCCCGTCGGCCCGGGTCGGCGCTCCGCGTCACTGTGAGCCGTCCGATCGAATCGGACGGCCTACGCAGCTTGCGGCCTGAACAAAAAGGCTGACCTGGGCTAACCCTAGGTCATTTTCCCCATCTCCCCCGCATTTCTCGCTCCGTCAGAGACGGCGACAGCATTCGACGGCGGCCCGAAGGCGCGCCGGCCATGGCGGCGCGGTGGCTGCGCTCGCCGAAGGAGCGTGCGGCGGGTTGAATCCCGTGCGCTTCTCCGTCGAGCGTGGCTCCGGCGTCCGCGCAGATGGCGCATCGATCGGTGGGTGAGGGGTGCGCCGGCCACCGCGGCTGTTGGGGTCGACGGCGACGTGCAGGGCGATGGCCCGTCCACGCGCGCGTCCGTACGAGCGGCGGCATGCGCAGGAGCATTCCGCGCGTCGGCCAGGGCACGACGGCGTCGTGACGTCTCCGCCCTCGCACAACGGTGGGCGCTGTGCGGGCCCCGAAGGGACGAGGCGAGTACGCGGCGCATCAAAAGGGTGAGTTTTTCTTCTCATTCTCCCCAAAAATGTATTCATCAGTGCTTAATTGAAGAATTAGGGTTCTACCGAAAATTGGGGATTTTTCCTAGGGTTCCTCAACATGAGGGGATGCTACTGTTGACTTGCTTGGATCCCTTTGCCTAAAATTTTGCTAATGCATACGGAAACAGTACTCAAGCATGATCAATTCTAATCATCTTAACATGAAAGTGAGCATTAGATCTGAACTCAGATAAATTAAAATTGATGAACATAGGTGGCAGTACTGATTCGTAGCAAATTAGAATTAAAACATGATGATTTACAGAGGGCATCAAGACAGTAGCATGCAAATTTGGGCTAACCAGGGGCTAAAACTTTCAATCTTGATCATGAACCCTAAACTTGACATTGATTTAAAACATGATAGTGATCTACTGATCAACAGTGAGGGATCTAATGCAAACATAATTGGCGACTGATACCATTGTTAGATAAAATATGCATCTATGGGATGCCATTAACAAGATCAGATTGCATCTAGATCACCTAATGACCATGAACAGAGAGGGGTTTAGGGACCCTGTACTTGTCACTGGAGTGGACATGATCGCCTGCTCGGTGCAGGCGTGATGCAGGGGTGATGTAGTGGAAGCAGATGATCTCCTCAACGTCCTGATCCCTTCAGAACGCCACCGGCACTGCCCGGGGACAGCAGTGGCGGCTGGCTTAGGTCTTTCCGTCGCTGCAGCACTCCCCCTGATCGGATGGGGTGAGAATATCGGGAGGAGAGAACACCTTACGTGAATTGTGATCGCGCAGGTGGCGAGCTCTCTCCCGTATCCTTTAATATAGCGCTGGCGACAGGGGACCCAAGACCTGAGTTGGTTTTTGGACGCCCCCGATCAAGGCGCGTTAGTTCTGATCGAGGCTTACGTACGTTGATGCGTGGACCCCTTCACTTATCGTTATCCCTTTGTTTTGTTTTTTTTAACTAATAGATCAACTGGCCTGTTTAAGCCGTCAGATCAAACCAACAAGGCCATGGCATGACCTGGGCCGTAGGCCGAGGTTTGTGAATTGGGCCGTCACTTGCTTACGCTGTTCTTTTTCTTTTGCAGTTCGTCGGTTCCACTTGCGCCACCGCTCTTCTCGCCTGCCTTTCTCTGCAGCCGACACGCCGTCGCCCACCGCCACCGCCACCGCCCCTCCTCATCTCCCACCCCGACGACGGGAAAAAACCCTAGTTGCGCCGCTCCTCCTCCTCAAGCCGCTCCCTGGTTGTGCCGCCGCAGCGAGCTCCTCCACCGTCCAGTCCCTCTGCACCTGCTGCCCGCCACTTAGCTCACCAAGGCGAGGTGAGGTGAGGTGTCGTCACTGTTTTCCTCATTTAAACCTTCTGTGCAGAATCCTGTATGCATACGCTGCTGTGCGGAGGCGTCAGGCGTGTAGGTGTAGCAGTGTGCTGTACAACTTGCAAGTGGAACCACGTCTTGTAGCAGTGGGGCTGGACTGCGCACGTAGTGCGGCTGTAGAAATGCCGAAGAGGTTTTTCGGCGGGGTGGGATGATCCAATTCCAAGTACTAGAAGGCTGTTGGGATTGTCGTTCACTTATACTATTTCTAATGTATGTCAAACTGATTGTATTTCTTCTGCTTCCTGTCAGTCATGGTACTACTGTAGTTTCTAACGTTGTGTTACCTTTTATCTGAAAACTGCACTCAAACACTCACCTACCTGAAGGTCTATGTTGGTTTAAGGGCCGTATGCCGGATTGCCGGTCACTGTCTTAACAGAATTTTGCACAGCGTGATATTCAATGATGTCATTTGATGCGTGGGATACTGTTATACTGCTGGGACTCATCACCCATGTGAACATTAATGTCTGAAATCATCTGAAGTTTTATCTTGCTCTTCTGCAGTTGGTCGATCGTTTCTAGCAAAATGGGCTCAAAAGCGATCATTCGAGGAAGAAACTGTGTCGTATGGAGATTCAGCTGCCAGAAGAACCCAACATCTGTTACCATCAATCTTAACATTCTTGGTAATAATGGCATGTCAGATGATGTCCATTACGGGAAGTCGGCTTCAGATCATGCAACTAATAAAGGTGCTGGATTGGAAAGCTTGGCTAAACATCAGCTGTTACACGGTTTAGTTGATTCTCGCAAAGAAAGGCACAAAGTTATTTCACCGTGGCAGGCTCTTCGGTTTGCAAGCACTAATGCAGCTAGAAGACCCGAGTTTGACAGTGGCAATGAACATGATGACGATCAACATGGACAGCAAGAGAAAGACTGTGTGGACTCTACAGCACATCCAGGTCCTGCCAAAGCCAAACCCGAAGTGAAGAATGAAGAAGAGAGGTCTGTGAAACAAAAGTTTCTGTCAAGTGTTCCTGTGATTGGTCCTGCAATGAAAGGAGTAGCTGCCGTGAGCAGGTGATGAAACATCTACTAGTTTGATATGCGCTGATTCAAAATTTCAGATTAGTTACTGAATATTGTTACTCAGGAAGTACTACTTGTTCTTAGTGCTGATTGGACTCTTTTAATTTCAGTCACAAGAAGGACGAGTTCTTTTCAACCTTGCAGCACTATTGGCTTGGCCTGCGACTGCTGTGGCTAGATGTTAGGATTTCGTCCAGATTATTGCTGAAGCTAGCCAACGGGAAAAGACTCTCCAGAAGAGGGATGGGCCAGCTGACCCGTACAACCGCGGACATATTCAAGCTGGTCCCCTTTTCGGTTTTTGTAGTAGTCCCATTCATGGAGTTTTTGTTGCCTGTGTTTCTAAGGATATTCCCAAACATGCAACCGTCAACATTCAAGGACAGGATGAAAGAACAGGTATGTGGATTGTGGAGTGTGCCCACTATAACTGATCTTCTTCTCTTCTGAATTCTAAAAGCAACTATTGGCACAAATGAAAGAACCGTGCGGATAGAAATTTAGGTGGTTATAAAGTATAAACACTAGTACCAGGGAACAGATAATAGTTACTTACATTTATTTTTATTTTATTTTTTTACTTCCATTTGTTCAGAAGAGACGTCATATTTATGTCATCCTGTTTATTTATTTTAAAACAAATAATGGCATGCTTTTCTGAAGAAACACCGTGATACTTTACTGTCTCTTGTGGTGTGACCAATGGTAGGAGGCACTAAAAAGGAAACTCAAAGCAAGGATGGAATATGCGAAGTTTCTACAGGACATTGTGAAGGAAGTGGCAAAAGAAGTGAAGTTTACACGTAGTGGAGAGAATAAGCAAAGGGCAGAGGATATTGAGCAGTTAATTAAGAAAGTATTAGACTTCCCCATATGTCACCATTTACTGGTTCATGTTTACTGCATTATTATTCTGCATGACTTGGATCACTCGGTACTTATGTGAGATTTCAATGGTTAGGTAAGGACTGGTTCATATGTTGATAATGGTGAAATATTGGGTTTTGCAAAGTTATTCAGTGATGAATTAACTTTGGATAATATGAGCAGGTTATTGGTGTACTTACGCTTTTTCATTTGTGCCTTTTCTCTTCAGATATAATGATGCTTAGGTTCATGTCATAATAACCTTGCAGGCCACGCTTACTAAATATGTGTAAGTATATGGGGATCCAGCCTTATGGGACAAACAATTATTTGCGCTTTATGCTCAGAAGAAAACTGAAATGGTGAGTGTATCTATATGTCACATCTCATGGTGTTTATAGTAGCATGTTCGCGTGTGATTCCCCGGTTATTGTAGAGTTACATTTGCAACTTTGTATGACAGATATGTTCCTCTTGTCATTCCTCAGATGACCCATTTATTGCCAGTATGTTGATTACTTGTTTCTGGCAATAAATAGGTAACTAGAGGCGCTAAAGCTAAGTTGCTAATTTGCCTCTTTTTGTGGCTAGTATAAAAGATGACGATATATTAATACAGAGTGAAGGTGTGGCCTCTCTCAGTGAACATGAACTCCGTCAGGCCTGCAGGGAGAGAGGCCACCTGGGTTTGCTTCCGGTAGAGGAGATGCGTGAAGAGGTGATCTCATAACTTCCAGTTATTTACAAGAAATGTCTGTATCCAATTTCTATTCAACAATGGTTGCTAGTTTAACGATTGATGGTTTTCGTTGCTTGAGAAAAACAATATTGAATTCAATACATGTTCTGCCTCTGAATTGTTGGTACATCTGCATCACTTGAGGAGAATGTGTTTGTTTACCTTCTTCTGCCTCTGCTCAGCTGCAAGATTGGTTGGACCTGTCTCTCCACTGTGAAGTGCCATCTTCTCTCCTTATACTATCTAGGTGACTGAATTTTTTTCTGATTTGTTTATCGCTCTAAATAATTTCCCGTGTGCCAAGTATATGAACATTGTAAAGCTGGCACGTGCCCTGTTTCATTGACTGATTATAATAATTTCTGTAGAGCCTTCACGGTTTCTGGCAAGATGAAGCCTGAGGATGTTGCAGCTACACTATCATCCCTTCCTGACAACATATTCGGTAGTGTGGGTCTTAGCTTGCCATCTGAAGATGCTCTTTCAGCTAGGAAAAGGAAGTTGGAGTTCTTGAAAATGCAAGATAAACTTATCAAGGTCATCTAAGCCATCTACTCCCTCCGTTCCCAAATATAAGTCTTTCTAGAGATTTCATCAAGTGACTACATACGGAGCAAAATGAGTGAATCTACACTCAAATATATGTCTACATACATCCGTATGTTGTATTCCATTTGAATGTCTAAAAAGACTTATATTTAGGAACGGAGGGAGTAATATTTACTTGGGAGTAACATTATTTCTACTTTAGTTTACCTTTCTTTATATAGTTAAAGAAAAGGCATATCAGTTCCCAATGCTGGATTAATCGCAGTCTGGCCCGGTGCAACAAACCTAATCGAAGTGGCCTATTTCATACCATAAAAGCCCATGTATGAGCAAGGGTTGATTAAACTTCCACACTTAGCTGCTCTAGGTTGGGGAGTAGGGCCAGGGGGGAGTCCTTCTATAGTTTTATGTGCCCATTTTTCATTTATGCCCACTACTATTGATAAGTTACTACTAATGTTTCTTGTTCTTTTGCTCTGTCTATTCTCTGATGCCTTTTTTTGGCTTGAAAAGTTTCTATAAACATGTTGCAGGAAGAAGAAAATGAAAAAGAGGGCATGGTGGAGGTGGAAGACAAGGATGTGCCGTTCAATAAATTCGGTGTCAAGGAAGCTGGTGATCTGGCCAGAAAGAGAATGTTAGAGAAACAGGAAGAGCTTTGCAAAATCAGTCAGGCATTAGCTCTTTTGTCTTCCGCATCGGTAAGATTTCAATAGAATACTTGTTTGCACATGTCTGTTAATAGATAGTTACTGAAACTTTCTGTTTGTTGATTTATTTCTCTTGCAGTCAACTAGCAAGGAACGTCAAGAATTCCTAAGCCTTGTGCATAGAGAGGTGAAACTAGTGCATATTAATTTCTTATCCACAATAAGGTTTAACCAGTGCCTTCAGGTTTCTTTGATTTTTAAAAATAAGATTAAGCAGTTGCATTCAGAACACTGAAATTTTATCTCATTATCTACAAAACAGTGAATTTTATGCGACGATCTCAACCAGCTCGCATTCTCTAAACACATTATTTTTCCTTTATGTAGATAGAATTGTACAACTCACTGCGTGAAGGTTCTACAGCAGAGGATGCTAATGAGGCGTACGTAGCTGCGAAGGGGAGTAAATCTGGTACAAGTTCGGTATCGTCGGCACTCATGAAAAAGGTATCGTCCGTGGAACTATCAGTGTATCAGTCCTTTGAGAAGTGCAGTATATCTGTAGTGTTGACAGAAATTAAATAAGTCAAAGTTTGATGCCATGAGTGTAGTTCTGGCGTTTATGTTAGGCGAGAACAGAACAGCTATCAGCGCTTAATCATGTTAGGCGTGCGCTTAGGGGAGATATGCGCTAATTAAGCGGTGGCAAAACGCACAATTAACGCCTAGCGCTTCTTTTCTCCCTTGCTATATTTATTATTTACATTTCTTCGTCCCGCCCATCTTTAAATTTGTAACCTGTGCTATGTTCTTCTGCTCCTTTTTTTGCAGATAAATGGCATGCTTAGAGAACTCACACAGGAAATCGATGATGTGGACACTGCCATCGGTGATGGTTGGCAGCTTCTTGACAGGTAACACTTGACAGGTCAATGAGAATATGAGATCCTTGATTTTTGTGTGACAAGTCTGGACAGAAGTAGAATTCCATCAGACCAAGACCTTGTATCATATGCTATTATTAACACGATTTTGTGTTGTGGTATCATGATAATCTACTCGAAGGGACCATGACGGTAAGGTCACACCAGAGGAGGTGGCAGCCGCGGCCGCGTACCTGAAGCACAACTTGGACAAGGCAGGCATCGAGGAGCTCATCGGGAGCCTCTCCAAAGATAAAGGTAACCCAACGATGGCTACATCCCTGTCTCGACATTGCTTGACCGTATTGACACATACTGCTCTGTCTATATGCTTGGATTACATTACAGACGGCAAGATCCTGGTTGAGGACATCGTGAAGCTTGGCACACAAGCGGGGGAGGCAGAACCCGACGACGAATGACTGCACTAAGAATGAATCAAGAGAATCACCATCTCTTTTTGTAACGCATGTCGTCGTGGCCCGTCGGCCTAATCTTGTTTCTGACACGTGAAAACGCTCTAAACCCTCTGTTTTTTTCCCGCTCGCCGGCACACGGTTTGCCTCGACGTCTGTGCACGACCCTCCCGTCGCTGTCGCCGCGTGTGTCATGGATGATGGCAGCAGCGGCCGCCACGCCGCGCCGGGCCGATCGTGTGATTCAATTCGACTCGCCGTCGAAACGGGCGCCTTTCTTTGCCGGCCACCGGAACTGGAAGCCTCGGCTCCGGAACCGGACAAGGGGAGGTCCCCGTCCTACACGGAAGATACAAAAAAATGAAACGTATACTGTATTTTTCCTCTTCCGCTGCTGCTGATAGGATAGGATAATGTAGCATCGTTTTGACTGACTGACTCACGCGCGTTGCTGCTGCAGATCCGAGGGCGGTTTATATTCATCGGTAGCTGTTCATCCGGCGTGCACGCACGCACCAAGGGCGGCGAGCCGGACCACACCTTTCTCTTTCCCACTTGGACAAGTAGGCCACCGCCACACACGAGCGGACGGCACTGGCGGGCCCACCTTCCAGGCCCTTCCAGTTCTGCTTTTCCGTAGGCACATACACTGGGGCCACCGCGCAGTGAGAAAGTGTGCGTCCTCTGTTCTCTGGACGGCGCCGGCGTGGGGCCACGTGGCGACGTCCTACTGGCCCAGGCGGCGTGCCCTTTCCACGTGAGGACATACGTGTGAGTCGGCTCCGTCCTACTCCTTGCCCTCTCACCACTCCACAACCGTGGCGGGCACATCCTAAAAGAAAAAACGTGGCGGGCACCGCAGACGCACCCGCGTCGTGGCAGTGACATGCGGGGCCAGGCCTTCCGTGGGGGACTCGTGTCAGCCACAGGCAGCACGTGGCCCCCTCCCTCCCCCCAGCCCGCGTGGGCGTGTGGCCAAGTGCCCAAGCAGGAGGACGGTTGCCATTTGCAGGCCTCAAAAGCTCTGCGACAGTGGAGACCCAAGGGACCGCAGTGCTGCTGCAGCGTATCTCCTCCTCCCTCCTCCCGTTCCCGTACGTCCTCACTTAACAGAGAGAGTGTCCGGACTCCGGCGACTCCACCACACGAGACTGATCTCAGGTGAGCACGCGGCTCCAATTCGTTCCAGTCCAATTCCCCTCCCGCGTCCCTCTTCTTCCCGCCGATTCCCCCTCTTTGACGGCCCCAAGGACCCGGGAGCCATGGCTCTTGCGTGAGCAGCTGAAGCGTGTCTGATCAGCCCGAGTTTGAGATCCTTTCAGCAGTTCTTGGTTTCGGCTGGAATTCCCATGCGCCACCCACGGAAACTCGGAAATTTCCTTGCTGGTATCTTCTCTTTTTTATGGACCTCGTGTGGTGTTTGTTCTTCTGGGCAGGGAGTTCTTAGAATTTTCCCTCGGAGTTCGTTCAGGAAAGAAACGCATGGATGTAATCATGTTCATGTGCATCTTTTCCTTCAACTCACTATTACTAGTACTATGAAGTAACTTCAGAAATACTACTCATTTATTTATTTATTTATTATCAGAAATACTACTCATTTATTTATTTATTTATTATCTGCTCAAGATATCGAGTACTCCCTCTGTCCCAAAAAAATTGTCTTCGATTTGTCTAATTACGGATGTATCTAGTCACGTTTTAGTGTTAGATACTTCACTATCTAGACATATCTAAGACAAGAATTTTGGGACGGAGGGAGTAATTGATAATGAATCACTTGCCTTACGTTATGCCTTTGGTTTCTTCTATCTATTTATAACAACTTCTTCCTCAACCTTCCTTGAAAGAAAGTACTACTTGCGCTGCCGTATGGGTACTACAAAAACTTGGGTAGGTTGTGTTTTCAGCTCTCTTCTCTCTTGATCATTCTGGCTTGCAGGGTCAAAGCAGGTGGCGCACCTTGATGGCGCCCCTGGAGTCAGGCTCCTCACAGCTCTTCTTCGACGGCGGTGCGATCGACGGCCCTTTCGATGTCTACGAGTGCAGTACCTTGGCAGGCACCAAGGGAATCGTGCCGGATCGTAGCTGGTGCTCGCAGCCTCCGTGCGCCAATGGCCGGCCTGATCCACCTCCACTGCCTGGAACCTCTTATGGCAAGCAGAGAAGTTCCAGGAATGCAAAAGAGGCTCGTCGTGTTCGTGTCCCTGAGGAGGTCCAGGACTGCTGGAACAGGCTATTCTTGGATGGATATCAAGCCGATGTCCGCGTATCGACGGATGATGGAAGCGAGATCTTGTCCCATTCGTGCATTCTTGTGAGTACAATTTTCTGATTATTTTCCTATAATGGCCTGCCTGCTCACACATCGTTACAACATAGGCAGGTTTTGATATTATGTAAGATCTTGATGCCGTCTTTTACAGGGCATCAGATCTCCGGTTCTGAGAAGGATGCTGGAAGAAGCTAGAGTGGAACATGGTTTCAGAAACATCCTGATTTCCGGTGTCCCGTCAGAAGCAGCCCGTGTCTTCATCAGATTTCTGTATTCTTCACGGTATGAATGTGGACTGTATTCATGCCTGAATATTTATGTTTCTTCAGAGTTTTCAGCGTGTTCTTCTTTTGAGTTTTGACCACAAGAGATAGCATTCCAGAACCTTGACATTCATGCCGTTTCTCTCTGGTGAAGCTTTGAGCAGGGCGAGATGAAGAAATATGCCCTTCATTTGCTCCTACTCTCTCATGCTTTCTCTGTACAATCGCTGAAGATCGTCTGCACCGACCAGCTCGAGCGGTTTTTTCTTGCTCCTGATAACGTGGTGGACGTTCTACAACTGGCTAGACTGTGTGACGCGCCAAGGCTCTCGCTCATCTGTACGCGTATGATCGTTGGAGATTTCAAGACCATCTCTCTGTCAGAAGGGTGGAAGGTCATGAGACGGGCCAACCCGAGCCTGGAGCAAGAGCTTCTTGAGTTTCTTGTTGAAGTGGATACAGTGAGTTCTCTGAAACAGAGCGTCCTAACATGGCTTAACCACTAGTTACTCCACCTCGCAACATCTCGGTTGTTCGAATTACTCGTCTCGCTATATGTTATGTGTATGATCTTCCACATGACGCACACACATAGAATACTTATACCTGATGTCAGAAAATTTTATAGCAGCACATATACATACTGTCATGGTTCATAATCATTGTTCTCGAAACTGAATTTGATGCAGAGAAGGCAAGAAAGAGCTAAAAGCATGGAGGAAAAGAAGGTTTATCTTCAGTTGTATGAAGCTATGGAAGCTCTTGTTCATATATGCCGGGACGGGTGTAGGACGATTGGCCCCTGGGATCAGAAGCTCAAGGGCAGTGAGGTAGTTTGCAAGTTTCCTGCCTGCAAGGGCATCGAGTTGCTGGTGCGCCATTTCTCGGCATGCAAATTGCGGGTGCCGCGTGGCTGCGCCAACTGCAAGCGCATGTGGCAACTCCTTGAGCTGCATTCTCGCATGTGTTCGACACCGGACACCTGCAGGGTTCCTCTATGCAGGTGAGGCCGTATCTTTTTAGGTTAATGCAACAGTTGTTTACTGTCATAGCATCCCAGAATCTTTTTAGGCCCCCTTTCCAAAAGGGTGCCCCTCCTGGCTTCATCTCCATAAGTTGAAGGTGGGGGAGATTACAGCCAATGAGCCAAATATGGAGGAACTGTTGTCAAATATAGCAATTAAATTCCAGAAGACCAGGAAGAAGATGCTACACGCATCAGATTTCTAGTTGGCTTCTCTTTTTCTCACTCACCCATCATATGTTGCACAAGAGATTGAACTCAATTGACCACAATAGGAAATTTACTGCTGTACACATACCATGCGACTTCTTCAGCATTTCTGTTGTACTCACTTCTTTGGTATACTATTTGTACATGTCATGTTGCAGGCATTTTAAGGATAAAATGCGGCATCGGAGCAAGAAAGAAGAAATCAAATGGGTCCTATTGGTGTGTAAGGTCCTAAGGAGTAAAGGAACAGTTGATTCCATCCTAAAAGCGAGAAAAAAATTCACCCCTCAAGCCAATTGGAGCTTGACGTGTAGTTCGACAGTAATAACGTGAGCACTGACAGTAAGTACAGGTGTGTATGGTGATTATGTAGCAGCTCCCAGTCCTCGCCTAGTGCTGCTCTGTTGCTGCAATCTCCTCCATCTTGTCCTCGCCAACTAGGCAGCTCTGCAATTCCAATGGGAACGTGTTAATATTCATGTGTTAGCCCAAGAGCCCTAGGCGAGTAGTGAGCCCGCATATCAATGATTACTATGGAGCAGAGAAGAAATATTTACCGTTATCCATGACGCTAAATGAAGTATGGCAGCGGTGATCATGAAGACGTAGAAGCAGACGGTGGCAAAGGTACCGGTCGGAAGCATCCAAACGAGGTGGAGAACCACCAATAGTGTCAGTCCAAGAATCCCTAGGCGAGCAGTGAACCTGCATACCGCCTGCTCGAAGTTGGACTTGCCGTGCAGTCCACATAAGAGCCCCACGCTAGCCAGCACCCAAATCAAACCGAAGCTCAGCACCAGGATGATCCTGTGTGTGTCTGTCAAGTTATGTTCGCCCGTCAAGTTATATTTGCTCTGGGCGCGCTCCGCGATGGAGGGCAAGAGGGAAAGGGATCCGAATAGGGAGAAACCGAGGTAGAACTGTTTTTCTTTAACTTTTGCCTGCTTTGAGGCCATATATATAATATGTATGCATATATATGGGGCCTCCTGCCCAGTGCAGGTTCATGTATTTCCCGAAACGAACAAGATAATAAACAGAAAGCAGTAATGCAGGGTTTACTGGAAGATTATGTGTACAGGGAAAAGATAAATAAGAAACCATCTCATCCATCACCTACTAGTGAAGAATCTTGTGTTGCCACTAATTGCTCACTGAGACATCAGGGTACTAAACTTCTTTTACGAGTCAGGGCCAAGATGTGATGCATCTTTTCACAGAAGGGCAATCAGATCCCAAAAGATCATAGAATCTTTCACAATCAGGAACAGCCAATATTTTCTGATTCAGAACAGACAAGCAGGATGCTGAATCACGCTTCAGAACAGTAGGAAAAACAGCATTCAGGATTGCAATACTAGTGGAGCAAGCACAAAGTGAGAGAAGATAATAATACCCTAGCGCCCTGGCGACGGAGCACCTGAATGGAGTCCTGGATGCTGCGACGCGGAGCGGGGACGGGAGGTTGAGCGCCGTGTACCGAGACCGAGAGTTGAGCGCCCTGAACCGAGACGGGAAGGTCCGACTGCGACGGCCCCCCTGGTCGCACCCTGCCAGAAAAGTTCCACCAATGTCTAGCGGAAGACGACGACCCGTCGCCCACGGCCACGCGAGCCTGGCGGTCTGCTGGCTGGAGGGAAGAGGGCGTCGGTGTAGGCCCCGTCGGAGAATTCTTGGCGCTGCTCGGGTTCTCGGGGTCGGCAGTCGGCGCCGAACGCTCGGAAGAGGATAAGGCGGCCCGCGCCTCGCGGTCGGGGATGCCCGCGGGAGGCGGCCGCGAAGGCGAGGAGGAGAAGACCGGGGTGCCCGCGGCCGCGGCAGGCGGCGGCGAAGGCGAGGAGGAGAAGGCCGGCTGCTCCTTGGTCAGAGGAGCACCACGAGGCAAGTCCCGGCGCGCCCGTTCGTCGGGGAGCTCGTCGGCGGTGGTCGAGGCTGCGAGCAGCGGCTTGCTCGGATCGCCTTCCAACGCCTAGAAGCTCGACGCCGAGAAGCGGCAGGCGGCAGACGGGGGCGATTTGGGGAAAAGGGCGGTGTGCGGCTTTTCGGTGAGGGCGGGATGCGACTCAAGGGGTGTTTGTTTCGGTAGAATTGGAGAGAGGGAATGGGAGTACAGAGAGTTTTAGTATTTCTTTGTTTGTTTAGGTGAAATGGGAATTCAACGGGAAAGTGGAAGGGGAATTCACGTGTAGAAGTCCCACATATCTATTACCTGTGAGAGGGCTGGTAATTGAGATGAGGAAAGGGAATTAGAGTTAAACTCACATTCCCCTTCCGTTAATTAGCGTTGATCAGCTAGGATGTGTTTTTAGTTGGGAGGCGTTTTGTAGACTGCATTGTTTTGGGTTCTTTTTTGCCACCCCTTTCTCTAGCGGCGGTCGGGAGCTGCTGCGGTGGACGGGGTGTGTTGGGCCTCCTGGTGAAGCTGGTGTGGGGGCTGCTGCTGGCGAGTGGAAGGGGGAGGAGATGGAGTTGTGCTGGATCTGATATTGAGCTCGGAACAGCGGCTCTCGGTAGCGAGGGAGCTCCATTCGACGGCATTGGTTTTCCTCTCTTCATGGGTTCCAGGTGTCGAGGGTTGCTCTCTGTGTGTGCGTGGCTGTCCGGCAGGAGTGGCGCGTTCAGCCATTGCTTGAGGCATCGGCGGCCCCTGGCCGTGTTGGTTTTGGGTCGGGAAGGTGGTCTGGAGTTGCTTTCCTCGTCCGTGCGGGAGGTGGGTGCCCTTGGCCATGCTAACCATCGGTGTTCTGCGATGTTACATCCATGTTGGTGAGGTGCTGCGGTGGCTGAGGTAGTCCTAGATTTGAGGGTCCTCGGTTGGCCGGACTATTGGTGGTGGGCCGGACTGATGGGCCGTGAAGATAAAGCAGAAGATCATCCCCCGTATCCGGGCATGACTCCTATGTATATAGAAAGGCAAATTTTGATGTCCGGATGTAATGATTCCTTCCTCCTCAAGTCAACTTTGTACAACCCTAGGCCCCCTCCGGTGTGTATATAAACCGGAGGGTTTAGTCCGTAGAGGCTAACAGAACAATTATAGGCTAGACATCTAGGGTTAGCCATTACGATCTCGAGGTAGATCAACTCTTTTAATCTTCATATCCATCAAGATCAATCAAGCAGGAAATAGGGTATTACCTCCATCGAGAGGGTCTGAACCTGGCTAAACATCGTGTCCTTGTCTCCCCCTGCTACCACCGATCCTCACATACGCCGCTTGGGCCCCCCTACCTGAGATCTGCGGGTTTTGACACCGACAATGGTGCTTTCATTGAGAGCTCCATTGTGAAGTCGCGAGAAGCGATCTGTGGCTTATGTCGTCATCAACGACGACATCACCTCCGGGAAAAGCCTGACTTTTGGTCAGGTCCTCCAGCTCGGCGGGTTCACCATATGCGCCCGCATGGCTGTCAAGCCAGCCGCGTCCCCTGCGGTCACCGAACATCACTCCTACATCCGCCTCGAACACTCTGGAAAAGCGGATCCGGCGAATACCTCGTCCTTAAATGAGCTGCTAGATCGCATCGCCACCCTAGGGCTTTCAGTGGCCAACGATCGAATCGGGCCTAAACCCGACCACTGGGAAGACAATTCCTCCCTGATCACTCATCTGGTGGCGGCCGTCGAGGAACGAGCCGAAAACACTTCCCCTCTCGAATCGGAAATCGGCTGTGTTCGGGTCTCCGAACCCATTGAGACGGATACCCTTCCTTCGGGCGGGGCTCCACATCGTCCGAGCTCAGGGTCGGACAAGAAGCCCGGGGAGCGCTCAGATCCCCCCGGGCCCTGATAAACCACAAGTGTAGGGGATCGCAACAGTTTTCGAGGGTAAAGTATTCAACCCAAATTTATTGATTCGACACAGGGGGAGCCAAAGAATACTCTTAAGTATTAGCAGCTGAGTTGTCAATTTAACAACACCTGGAAACTTAGTATCTGCAGCAAGATAGTTTAGTAGCAAAGTAATATGATAGTGGCGGTAGCAGCAATAAAAGTAACGATAGTGTTTTTGGTAGTTTTTGTAATAGTAGCAACGGAAAAGTAAATAGGCAACAAGCAATATAGGAAAAGCTCGTAGGCATTGGATCGGTGATGGGAAATTATGTCGGATGCAATTCATCATGTAGAAGTTATAACCTAGGGTGACACAGAACTAGCTCCAGTTCATCAATGCAATGTAGGCATGTATTCCGAATATAGTCATACGTGCTTATAGAAAAGAACTTGCATGACATCTTTTGCCCTACCCTCCCGTGGCAGCGGGGTCCTATTGGAAACTAAGGGATATTAAGGTCTCCTTTTAATAGAGTACCAGACCAAAGCATTAACACATAGTGAATACATGAACTCCTCAAACTATGGTCATCACCGGGAGTGGTCCCGATTATTGTCACTTCGGGGTTGCCGGATCATAACACATAGTAGGTGACTATAGACTTGCAAGATAGGATGAAGAACACACATATATATATTCATAAAAACATAATAGGTTCAGATCTGAAATCATGGCACTCGGGCCCTAGTGACAAGCATTAAGCATAGCAAAGTCATAGCAACATCAATCTCAGAACATAGTGGATACTAGGGATCAAACCCTAACAAAACTAACTCGATTACATGATAGATCTCATCCAACCCATCACCGTCCAGCAAGCCTACGATGGAATTACTCACACACGGTGGTGAGCATCATGGAATTGGTGATGGAGGAAGGTTGATGATGACGATGGCGACGATCTCCACTCTCCGGAGCCCCGAACGGACTCCAGATCAGCCCTCCCGAGAGAGATTAGGGCTTGGCGGCGGCTCCGTCTCGTGAAACGTGATAATTCCTTCTCTCCTATTTTTTCTCCCCGAAATGGAAGATATAGGATCTGGGGGTACGTCGGTGGAGCACCGGGGGGGCACGAGGCAGGGGGCGCGCCCTGGGCAGGGGGGCGCACCCCCACCCTCGTGGACAGGCCCTGGGCCCCCTGGTGTGGATCTTCTTGCCAGTATTTTTTATATTTTCCGAAATAAATCTCCGTTGATTTTCAGGCGATTCCGAGAACTTTTTATTTCTGCACAAAAACAACACCAAGGCAGTTTTGCTGAAAACAGCGTCAGTCCGGGTTAGTTCCATTCAAATCATGCAAGTTAGAGTCCAAAACAAGGGCAAAAGGGTTTGAAAAAATAGATACGTTGGATACGTATCAACTCCCCCAAGCTTAAACATTTGCTTGTCCTCAAGCAATTCAGTTGATAAATTGAAAGTGATAAAGAAAAACTTTGACAAACTATGTTTGCTCTTGTTGATGTAAATATGTAAGCTAAAATTCAGGTTTTCAACAAGAGGAACGTTCCCTCTTGGCACATACGCCTGTGCTTCCAGTACATCACATGTGCCATGCCGTGTGCCACGACGGGTCACAAACGTCATGCACAACATGACTGCAAACTGTCCGCAAACATCCGTGTAACCATGAGGGTCGGCTCTGATACCAACTTGCAATGCCCCGGACACACCCGCCGGTGGTCTTTACTCCTAGCGGGATATAGACTGGCCTCACATACCAATACTAGTCTTTTCTGCGCACTTTTTCCTCACTCGTGCGCACCAGGGAGCAACTTCTCAGTCGGTCACCCATCCTGAAACTACTCCAAGCTGAGCACGCTTAACTTTGGAGTTCTATCCGAATAGGCTCCCAGAAAAGAAGGAATTCCTTATTGATATGAGTAGTCTATCATCCCTATTAAGCCAGGCTATCACACATACTCAATGCAAATTAATAGTAATACATGCAACGACAGAGATGCTCTCCTACTGGTGCTCTTTGATAAGAGGATGATGACTCTGCATAAAAGTAAATAGATAGGCCTTTCGCAGAGGGAAGCAGGGATTTGTAGAGGTGCCAGAGCTCGATTTTTAAATAGAGATTGAATAACATTTTGAGCGGTATACTTTCATTGTCAACATAACAACCAAGAATCTCGATATCTCCCATGCTACGCACATTATAGGAGGTTCCCAAACATAATGGTAAAGTTTATACTCCCCCAACCACCAACAAGCACACTCCACGGCTAGCCCAAAACAACGGGTATCGTCCAAACCAGCAATAGCCCTGGAGGAGTTTTGTTCAATTATTATGATTTTGAGCATGGGACTGGGCATCCCGATTACCAGCCATTTTCTCATGAATGATGAGCGGAGTCCACACCTCGTGAGAATAACCCACCTAGCATGGAAGATATAGACAGCCCTAGTTGATACATGAGTTGTTCGAGCATACAAAACAAAATTTCATTTGAAGGTTTAGAGTTTGGCACATACAAATTTACTTGGAACGACAGGTAAATACCGCATATAGGAAGGTATGGTGGACTCATGTGGAATAACTTTGGGGTTTATGGAAGTGGATGCACAAGCAGTATTCCCGCTTAGTACAGGTGAAGGCTAGAAAGAGACTGGGAAGCAACCAGCTAGAGAGCAACAACGGTCATGAACATGCATTAAAATTAATCAACAATGAATGCAAGCATGAGTAGGATATAAATCACCATGAACATAAATATCGTGGAGGCTATGTCGATTTGTTTCAACTACATGCGTGAACATGTGCCAAGTCAGGTCACTTAAATCGTTCAAAGGAGGATACCACCCATCATACCACATCACAACCATTTTAATATCATGTTGGCATGCAAGATAGATCATTATAAACTCTCAGCTAATTAAGCATGGCATAAGCAGCTATGATCTCTAATTGTCATTGCAAACATGTTTCATTCATAACAAGCTGAATCAAGAACGACGAGCAATCATATTTACAAAAACAAAAGAGGTCGAGTTCATACCAGCTTTTCTCATCTCAATTAGTTCATCATATATCATCCTTATTGCCTTTCACTCGCACGACCGAACGGTGTGGATAATAATAATAGTGCACATGCATTGGACTAAGTTGGAATCTGCAGGCATATAATACAAGAGAGAAGACAAGGTAATATGGCTCAAGGTTAAATCAATAACAAAGCATATGAGAGCCACTAAGCATTTTAATCATGGTCTTCTACTCTTAACCCCTAAAGAAAAGAAAAGAAACTATTTACACGGGAAAGCTCCCAACAAGCAAAAGAAGAACGGGAAATCTTTTTGGGTTTTCATTTAATTCCTACTACAAGCAAAGAAAGTAAACTAGCTAGAAGCCACAACTAATAATTTTTTGTTTTTCTGGATTTTTCTAGCACACAAGAAAAAGACTAAGAAAAATAAATTGAAACTAAGCATGGATGGTACAGTGAAAGAGTGTGAGCATCGACAACTAGAATAAGTGTGAACATGAATGTAAAGTCGGTGAGAAACACATACTCCCCCAAGCTTAGGCTTTTGGCCTAAGTTGGTCTATGGCCACTATTGGCCTGGCGGATATCCAAAGTTGTAGTTGGGGTCGTACTGAGATGCAGCAGATGTTGCATGCTGAGCTGCAGCTCGAAGGTGGACTGCCTCCGTCATGTTATAATAAGCATTTGTCTCCTCCATAGTTATAGTGTATCTTCCTTTTTCCTAAAAGTTAAACAAAGTAGGGGCAGGAAGAACAATAGGGACGGCATGCTACCTGTTAAAGATTAGTCGATATTTGAGGGTTTTCTTATCCCACTCTATAAACCGGTGACTAGACATAGCATGGCAATCTAAATAAGCAGGAGGTAAGGGTTCATCATTCACATGCACAGACACACCAAGATAGCGGGCTATGCGGGTAGCATAGATCCCACCAAATAAATCTCCATGCAAACCTTTATGGTGTAGCCTACGTGCAACAATTGTGTAATGCCCAGTATGAGATTATACCTCCCACGTGTCGAGGCACGACTTAAAGGTATAAGCTCATACTAGAATGATCTCAAGTATGGTATCTTTGCACGAATCATGTAAACGAGGGATGAAAAAGCACAAGAGTAGTTGGCTTACACTCGCCACGTCACACAATACATTACATAAGCAATCATCATCCAAATAACATCAGAGTCCGACTACGGACGAAGATCCAAATGAAAGATACCATAAATAAATAACACAAGGTCCCGATCGCCCCTAGTAGGAACCACTACTGATTGTCGAAAAAACGCCACATACATACGGCTACACTCTTCATCGAACTCCCACTGAAGTTCTGATCCACCTCCTGCACTGTTCTCGGATGTACCTGCATCTGGTGTGTGTAGTAATCTGTGAGCCACAAAGGACTCAGCAATCCCGTTCCCGGGTAGCAAAACTATCAAAGCCTTGGGTGTGGAACAAGGCTGAAGAACAAGGTTGCAGCTGCACTAGCACTAGCTTACGTGTTTAGAGCGAGAAGAGAAGTGCCAACGATCGTCAAAGTGATCACGAAGTGATCCTAACTACTCACGTCAGACATAACCCCACCGTGTTCTTCTTCTCGAAACCCCCTTCGAGAAGAGACAATCACGGAACTCACACAGGTAGTGTATTCTTAAGGATAGAGTGTCAAGTTTTCTACAACCGGATATTAACAAATTCCCATCTGCCACATAATCGCGGGCACGGCTTTCGAAAGATCAAAACCCTGCAGGGGTGTCCCAACTTAGCCCATCACAAGCTCACGATCTGCGGAGTCGCAACTCCAAAGTGGGAAGACCCGAGTATTCTCGGAATCCCGTGCTCAAGATATTCCGACTAAGGTAAAACTAATCCATCAAGACCTCCCGGCGTGCCGACACCCTGATAGTAGCCGCGCGTATCTCGTCTCAGGCCACGACCGGATGGGCGATTCTACAGGTTTTTACCAGCCCTTGAGTTTCCCCGAGGTGGCCCCGCAGAACCCCCAGTTTGGACCAACACTCATGTGGAGCACTGGTCCGGGTTGTTGATTAAGAAAAGGGTTAATTACTCCCTATGCAAGTTTTAGTTGTTAGGCAAATGTAGAACCAAAGTTGGGCCTTGCTGGAAAAGCTTTAGCGCTAAGCGGGTTATCGAGGGGGGCCCATAAACCCCAACCGTGTTAGGAACGCAAAATCCGGGAACATAACACCGGTTTATCGGGTCCTAAGGTGGCATGAGTGGAATAAAACACCGAGCAAAAGGCCAAGCCTTCCACCCATTGCCAAGTATATAGGTGTGTTAATATATTTAAGAGATATTGTGATATTCCAACAACAAGTTCCAACATGGAGCAATCTTCTCTTCACCTGCAACTAACAATGCTATAAGAGGGGCTGAGCAAGCGGGTAACATAGCCAAACAACGGTTTGCTGGGAAGGTGTCAAAGGTTAGAGGTTTCATGGCAACAATAGGAGGGCTGACAAACAGACATAGGCATCGAGGCAATATCTAAAGAGCGAGACATCTAGCATAGGAAAAGATAGTAGTGAGATCTGGGAATGGTCATCTTGCCTGGGATCCCGCAAGGAAGAAGAACGAGTCCAACATGAAGTAGTCGAACAACTCCTCACAACTCCAGAACGAAACCGAAGCTAACGAGAGAAGCATACCGGAAAGAAGCAAATAACACGGTAAACAAACAAGCTCAAACATGGCATGATGCGCAAACAAATATGATGCATGTCTGGTTTAAATAAGCATGGCATGGCAAAGTGCACAAACAATACTACAAGTTAAGTGGAGCTCAATATGCAACGAGTTGCATATTAACAAAATACCACATTTTATTTATTTAGTTGACTCTCGTTTATTTACAAGGCAAGATTAAATGTTTTTATTAAACATGGCAAGAGGTGAAGCATGAGCAAAACTACACTATCTAGTCATTTTAAATGAGGCCGGAAATAACAACAACAATTCCGGAAACTCCTCATGTCATTTAGCAATTATTGAAGCAACAACAATTTAATCATTTTAATGTTGTTATCATGATGCGGATGACATTTCAAGTTTTTATGCAATTTTATTAAAAGTTGACATAAGAGATATGAAGTATTTGTCACCGTGGTGGAAAGAGAAGGTCCCATGGCGACGAATCCTAAAATGATGGCACGACAACATGTCGGTTCTGGTAACTCGTTGAGAGACCGTTGCAAAAGAAAGGGTCGACGTGAGCGTGTCATGCAAGATGGTGGGTGCTCCCAGTTACCCGGTTCCCATGGGTTGGCGACATGGAAAAGAAGGACTTCGTGCAACGAAAGATTCGGACATGGTGCAAACACACGGTTCATCTCATACACCAAAAGCATGCATTCGTTCTCGGGTGTCGTCTCGGGGTTATACCTTCGAAGCGAGCGTTTTCGGAGGGGTTCAGGTTCGTAGAGGGAGGTAGTGGTTCACGGGTCGGTCGTAGTGGAAGTAGTGGTACACGGCGACGGTAGTAGTCGTTCACGGGGTCTTCGAGGGTCGACGGTAGTGGTACACATGTCGTAGAGGGACTTGTCGTTTCGGTCCGTAGTCGTTCGGGCGTAGCAGTACTTGTTTTTGTAGATGTTCATGTCGTCGTGTCGTGGTACTTGCCGCGTTCCGGATGTGTGGTCGTTCACGAGCCTTCGGCGAAGGTAGTCGTTCGGGCGTACACGCTTGCCGATGTGGTACTTGGCGAATCCATGTAGGCGTACACTTGGTCGTCGAGGCACTTGGCGAGGGTCAACGGTAATGGAACTTGACGCATCCCCGTGTCTACTCGTACATCTGTCGGAGAGGGCGCATCTAAAACAAAACAACACGAAAGGCCTCGGATCTTTGGTCAACAAAGGGAGGCAGAAGATGGTGGAGGCAGGACCATGGCGCTGGTCCAGGGAGGCTTGTGGTGGCCTCGGCTGCTGCCGTCGATGAAGGAGTGGCGGCCGGAGCAGAGCAACAATAGCAAGGCGACGACTCGCGCGACGGTGAGGCCAGGGAGGCCCGGACTCGACGGATCCGGAGGCTGGCGACGTCGGGCGCATCCCAGGCAGCGGAATCGGCGCTCGTCGCCTCCGTCTTGACCTCCCAGCGAGGCAGGGGACCTGGCGGCGACAATAGGGACGGAGGAGCATGGCGGAAGGCAGAGCTCTTCGACGGCGGCGTGCGGCAAGGAACTCCTGCAGGGTCGAGGCGGCGGCAGGGGAGGAAGTGGCCGGCGCGGCTGGACGAGGCCCGCGCGACGGAGCTTGGGGATGGAAGCAAGCCGCTGTCCACGGGCGAGGAGGAGAAGGGACGGGGCACGTCGGGGTGGCAAGGACATGGTGCCCGGCGGCCCTGGCGACTCGGCGGGAACGAGGAGGAGACCCGGTCGGGCGGCGGCGTGAGAGGACGAGCGAGTGTGTGGTGCGGCGCAGGAGGGGGGTCGAGGGGGAGATGGAGAACGAAGGGAGGTCGCGGTGGGGGTCGAGCTAGGGTTAGAGGTTGCGGGCTGGGCTGTGGGGATGGCCCAAGTGGGAGGTGGTTGGGCCGCGGGGAAGCAAACGCCTGGCTGTTGGGCTGCGGCTGCCCTCCTCCTTTCTTTTTTTTTTATTTTCTTAAGCAGAAAACAATTAAAGAGAAGAAAAAGAAAGAGGGGTTTAGGGAAAGAATTTGGGGAGGAGCTTAACTTTCCTAGACTCATAAAAATGAGCTTGGTCCAGGGAAAATAGGAGAGGCATGAATGCAAGAGTTAAATTCAAACTCATTTGAATTTAATTCAAATGGTTTGAATTAGGGCATGGCTAAGAAAGTGTCCAAAAATGTTGAGACTTTAGGAGGAGCCTCGATAAAGGATGAGAATTGTTGCCAAGGTTTGGAGGTGAAACTTGAAGCAAAAGAGGCTTGTGGAATATTTGCAAGTGTGTTTGGTGAATTCCAAACAAATGGAATAATTTAATATAGCTCCCTAATAATATTGAGAGGCTTTTATATGTTATAAAGAGAAGAAGTCACCATAGTGAGTATCCCTTAATTTAAATGGATCGAGGATCCATACGGTTTATTTAGTTGAGTTTTAAAAATTAAAAGACTTGATGGCATGATGACATGATGCAATGCAAAAAATAAATAAAGCAAGCACAAATGAAACACACGGGAAAACCCGGAACATCTGGAATCTTCTGGAGTGTCGGTCTTCGGGCGTCACAACTCTCCCATACTAACAGAGGATGTCGACCCGAGATCCTGGAGATGGCACCGGATAAAACAGAAATGTAAGAGGTAAAACAAAGTTGCTTCTTCGACAAACTGGTAAAACCACGAACCTTGAGAGGTTGAACAACTTGAAAGAAGAATACAACGGAGATGAACGAAGATGAAAACACTCCGTTAGAAAAGAGGAACAAGGTACATACGAGAACCTTGTAAGGTTGAAAGACATGAAACAAGAGCTTACGAACCAAAAGAATATGAAACCGCAGCGGTATAGCCAAGGAAAAAGAATGATAGAATTCGGACAACACTCCGACTGAAAATGGAAGGAATTAACATGAACTTGAGGAGATGGCATGATACTTGATGAAATCAACAACACATTGCCTCTGAAACAATTGAAAAAATGGTACAAGGGGTAAGAAGGATTCAGACAGCACTCCGGTTGAAAAGAGAGGAAAAACTAGATAAGATGACGGAACTTGAATGGAGGACACAACACTCCGGTTAAATAGACAAGCAAGGGAAGAATATGATCTTGATATGACAAGATGATGGTCCGAAGAGAGCAATATGACAAAGCCTCTGGAACGAATAATGGAGTGAAAAGATCGAAGAAGAAGAACATCTTCGACTAGAAATGATTTTGAAAGCATCCTTACGAAGAAGGGTTGAATGAGGTTGATGGAAAATCAACAATGAAACGAATAAGCTTGATGTGGGCTTATGGACAACATCTCAAAACTTGAAGTGAAATTCTGCCACTAACAGAAACAGTTGATTTGATTGAGAGCACCAAAGAGATGATAATTTCTTCCATCACGATGATAAAGAGATAACTTGGATCATTGATAAGCACCACAATAGCAACATTCCCAATGGAAGGCTTTAGGTGAAATCTATACCACGATACTCCAACGAAGAAAAAATGAGGGGTTGAAATGATCTCCTGAACAAAGATAAGAATGATGGGTTTACATATCTCATTCCCGATAACTTGAAAATCATGAAACATGAAGGGAAAATTGTGAAGAATGACATAACACCACCTCAAAAGATAAGGGAGCAAGAATTGCACTTCGGAATGCATGATGAAGACTGCTTGAGCTCCAACAAGAATCTTGAAGAACACTTCGAGGATGAATTAAATCATGATGAACCACCATGTTGAACTCCGGTAACAAACGAATGAGAAGTGAAGGTAGAAAAGAATAAGATTGAAGCCTTGCAATGCTTTGATGAAGCTTTGTGATGAGATAAAGAGAAAACTTGGAACTCCGGAAAGAAAGATGGAACACTCCGAACCTAGAGTATGATATCACGAACGAACTCCGAACGAAGGAATTAAGTCACCTGGATGAAATAAGAGTAAGAATTATGTTGTGCGTATCCTTCACAAATTTAAATTGGTGACTAACAATGGATTTGGCATACTACTTATTCTTGTTACAAAGAATTCAAGAGAGATCTCGCACAAACTTGAGAAAAGTCTTGAACGACTCATCGGTAGGATTTTGGAAAGAACGAGTGAAATGACATGATAACAAAGGAAAAGAAATCTTGAACGAACCACCGTAAGAATATGGAGACGAACGAAGAGGCATCAATTAAGAGTAGTTGGAGGACGAAGTTGCAAACTGAGAACGAAGAAATCTTCTGAAATGATGGCATTCGGAGGATCACAATGGAAGGATTCGTGAAATGCTTCGGATGAGTCTAAAAAAAGAATTATCACAATCGAAAACACTTATGAGGATGGTATGAAGCTAGAACCACGAATCTTCAAGAGAACGGGCCAAGATTTAATAGAAACTCTTCTCCTGTCTTCACAATTTTTAGAATGACGATGAGATACACCTTGAAGAATTTTTTATATGCTCCGAAAGAATGAAAATATAAAGGTTGAAGCAACAATGAATGAAAGCAATCTTGGAGGATACGTTTGACCGATGAGAGACCCATTCTTATGTCAAACTTGAAAAGAATTTGAGAATAACTCCAGAAAATAGAAGAGTCACGTAAGATCCTGGGAAAAGATCTGTGGGTTAGGGCCCACTCAAAGGAAATCACCGTTCAAAAAGATTGCTTAAGAGATATAGCACCGGTTGAATTAAATGGCTTGAATGAGATAACAATCTCAAAATATATTGAACAGGTTGAAAATGGAAACACGAGTCCTCTGAGATCTCTTGTACCTCCGAATAAGAATTAGAGAGAGAAGAATAATCAAGAGAGACTTCGGATAAGAATTATCACATTGGAAAACATGTGAAACAAGAGGCACATATATGATCAATACGGAAGCTTGAATTTAGTTCACCGGAGAAGAATATTAGAATTAAGAATGATGAACTTGAAACTCTTGAGCATCTTCACGATAAATCACCGGATAAGAACATTGAAGGAAGTGAATGAAGAAACATCACATGATAGATATGTTGCAACATAATCTTCACAATATCATCTGAACAGAGAGTTGAATGAATGAATTCCATAGCTTAATGGTATAACACTTGTCGAGAAGCCAGTTGGGAGCACAAAAGGTAAAATAAAAACAACAAGGAGCAGATAGAACAAATACAAGATAGAAGTTTCGTTCCACATATTCGTGCTGAAAGCTCATGGAACGTGTTACAAAAGGGTTTTGCAATCCCCGGATCAGCATAGCCAAGGACCCTTTAAGATGCAACTCCCGATTGGAACAAACGCCCATAAAACCACTTCACTCAATGTTGAACCCCGAACTTCATATCATGCATTCGTTGGAAGAATGCCTACGAACTACTAGATGAACCCACCTATTAATTTCCGAAAGTTTCCAGTTATGCAATCAGGTGTTGGGGATATAAGGGAAGCACCGCGCACTCAACTCTAATCCTACATCCAGCTGTATCCATCCTTCAACACATAACCAGTTATTTCTGGAAACCGTTTACCTCGGACCTTCGAAACGCATCTGCTATACAAGCTATGGCAATACTCCCAAACTACCTCCCCGGTACTGGGTGATGTCGGGGTTATCTTGCCACTAACCGCATAGGAGAGTTTTCGATGTCGGCCGTCTTAAGTATTCCAGAACTGCTGCGATATATTTGTGACGACAACACCTCGGAGCTCAACTCCCCGGGACACTACCACAACCCCTAAATGACAGGAGGCATCGAGAACAATGTTCTCGTCACAAAGACATCGGAACAATCCAAACAATACTCGCGTGATCCTAAAAAAAAATTAAGTGAATTTTTGAGAGTAGAAGAGATAGAGTAATCGTTAGGAGTCCTCACCAAAGTGAAAAGGTATGAGGAGTAAAAAGAAATCCTACTCTCCGATATATATATAGGACTCAAAACATTTTCAAGTGTGTGCCTAGACTCGACCGTCAACGATTTGGTCAATCCGTGGGGGCTCCTAGGTCGGAGAAGACTCGACCGTCAACATATCTACCCGCGCGACGGAGCTTGGGGATGGAAGCAAGCCGCTGTCCACGGGCGAGGAGGAGAAGGGACGGGGCGCGTCGGGGTGGCAAGGACACGGTGCCCGGCGGCCCTGGCGACTTGGCGGGAACAAGGAGGAGACCCGGTCGGGCGGCAGCGTGAGAGGACGAGTGAGTGTGTGGTGCGGCGCAGGAGGGATGTCGAGGGGGAGATGGAGAACGAAGGGAGGTCGTGGTGGGGGTCGAGCTAGGGTTAGAGGTTGCGGGCTGGGTTGTGGTGATGGCCCAAGTGGGAGGTGGTTGGGCCGCGGGGAAGCAGACGCCTGGCTGCTGGGCTGCGGCTGCCCTCCTCCTTTCTCTTTTTTAGTATTTTATTTTCTTAAGCAGAAAACAATTAAAGAGAAGAAAAAGAAAGAGGGGTTTAGGGAAAGAATTTGGGAGGAGGTTAACTTTCCTAGACTCATAAAAATGAGCTTGGTCCAGGGAAAATAGGAGAGGCATGAATGCAAGAATTAAATTCAAACTCATTTGAATTTAATTCAAATGGTTTGAATTAGGGCATGGCTAAGAAAGTGTCCAAAAATGTTGAGACTTTAGGAGGAGCCTCGATAAAGGATATGAGAATTGTTGCCAAGGTTTGGAGGTGAAACTTGAAGCAAAAGAGGCCTCGGGAATATTTGCAAGTGTGTTTGGTGAATTCCAAACAAATGGAATAATTTAATATAGCTCCCTAATAATATTGAGAGGCTTTTATATGTTATAAAGAGAAGAAGTCACCATAGTGAGTATCCCTCAATTTAAATGGATCGAGGATCCATACGGTTTATTTAGTTGAGTTTTAAAAATTAAAAGACTTGATGGCATGATGACATGATGCAATGCAAAAAATAAATAAAGCAAGCACAAATGAAACGCACGGGAAAACCTGGAACATCTGGAATCTTCTGGAGTGTCGGTCTTCGGGCGTCACAAATTGCTCCCAAGTTATATTGCCTATCACCTAGTACAGCACTCCTGAGAACACTAAGATCAAGGACACACATGTGACAAGCCTCATCTTTACCGTTTATGCATCTACCGATAAAGAGAGCAAAGTAATGAATAGCAGGAAAATGTATGCTCCCCGTGGTAGCTTGTGTGACGTCCCTGGATTCCCCCACTGTAATACTGGCTAGGAATTCTCTAAATTCAGATTTGCGAGGATCACTCATACTGCCCCACTGTGGGAGCTTGCAAGCAACATTAAAATCCTCTAAATCCATGGTGTAAGATTTATCATAAAGGTCAAACAAGACAGTGTGAGAATTACGTGAAGATAAAAATTTAAACCTTCTCACAAAGCTATCAGTTAAGCCACAATATTGAGTGCACTTATCTTGTATGAAATCATCAAGGTCAGCATTGTGCACGTATGCGTAAAATTCATCCTTAATACCAGCTTGACTCATGAACTCATCTGACGGCCATTCACAGGGCCGCACATCAGCATCCCTCGATGGTTCATCGTCTGGCTCACGGAACACGAGCCTCGGTCCTTGCTTCCTTGAAGGACCACCTTGGAAGTTTCTCCTAGACATTTTTCTGAATTTTTTTGAATTTTTTAGTAACTCACAATAAAAGTTAATCAAGCTCAACAAGATTGAAAGCAACAACTCCTACAAGTGCCTAGAGACTATATCATGCATTGGAACTACTTGGGACCAAGAAAATTTGACATGCAAGCTCAAGAACAAGGTCACCACAGCAGCATAAATTTGCAACAAATAAAGCACTAGAACAAAAACTATTTGGACCAATGGAGGAGTCACATACCAAGGAACAATCTCCCCAAACAGTTTGGTGAATGGTGCTTTGAGCAAGGAGATCAAAAATGGCAGCAAGATGGGCTAGAACTCGGGTTTGAGTTGGTTGGGGATTTTTTTTGGGAGGAAGAAGAAGAGCATGGGTGAAGGGATAAGTGGAGGGGGGCCATGTGGGGCCCACGAGGTAGGGGGCGCGCCCTGGGAAGGGGGGGCGCGCCCTGTGCCCTCGTGGTCACGTGTGGCTCCCCTCGATGTGTGTTCAGTGCCATATTTTCTTAAATATTCTAGAAAAAAAATCATATTTCATTTTCATGGCATTTGGAGAACTTTTATTTTCGGGATATTTTTTATTGCACGGATAAGTCTGGAAACAAACACACAATGCTATTTTTGTTTTATTTATCCTAATTAACAGAAAGTAAAAAGAGGGTACAGAAGGTTGTGCTATCTAGATTCACCTATCACATGTTCATCAAAAGGAATCCATTAACAAGGTTGATCAGGTCTTGTTAATAAACTCTTTCCGAGTAACATGAAACCGGAGAATTTTCGAATAACACTAGGTTACCTCAATGGGGATATGTATGTCCCCAACAATAAGGATGTCATATGCCTTCTTGATAGTAGGAATAGGAAACTCAAAACCTCCAATAGTGATAGTTGAAGTTTTTCCAATATAATTGATACTGTGGACCTGAGGCTGTTTCCTCGGAAAGTGTACCGTATGCTCATTACCATTGACATGAAAAGTGACATTGCCTTTGTTGCAATCAATAACAGCCCCTGCAGTGTTCAAAAAGGGTCTTCCAAGAATAATATACATACTATCATCCTCGGGAATATCAAGTATAACAAAGTCTGTTAGAATAGTAACATTTGCAACTACAATAGGCACATCCTCACAAATACCGACAGGTATAACAGTTGATTTATCAGCCATTTGCAAAGATATTTCAGTAGGTGTCAACTTACTCAAGTCAAGTCTACGATATAAAGAGAGAGGCATAATACTAACACCGGCTCCAAGATCACATATAGCAGTTTTAACATAGTTTCTTTTAATGGAGAAAGGTATAGTAGGTACTCATGGCTCTCCTAGTTTCTTAGGCATTCCACCCTCAAAAGTGTAATTAGCAAGCATGGTGGAAATTTCTACTTCAGGTATCTTTCTCTTGTTGGTAATAATATCTTTCATATACTTGGCATAAGGATTTGTTTTAAGCACATCAGTCAAACACATACGCAAAAAGATAGGTCTAATCATCTCAGCAAAGCGCTCAAAATCCTCATCATCCTTTTTCTTGGATTGTTTGGAGGAAAAGGCATGGGTTTCTGAACCCATGGTTCTCTTTCCCTACCGTGCTTCCTAGCAACAAAGTCTCTCTTATCATAACGTTGATTCTTTGATTGTGGGTTATCAAGATCAACAACAGGTTTAACCTCTACATCATTATCATTGCTAGGTTGAGCATCATCATGAACATCATCATTAATATTATCACTAGGCTCATGTTCATTACCAGATTGTGTCTCAGCATCAGAAACAGATATATCATTGGGATTCTCAGGTTTGTCAGCTACATGTTCACTAGAAGCATGCAAGGTCCTATCATTTTTCTTTTTCTTCTTCTTGGAAGAACTAGGTGCATCTAAATTAGCTCTCTGAGAATCTTGCTCAATTCTCTTAGGGTGGCCCTCAGGATACAGAGGTTCCTGAGTCATTTTACCACCTCTAGTTGCAACTCTAACAGCATAGTCATTATTCTTACTATTTAATTCATTGAGCAAATCATTCTGAGCCTTAAGTACTTGTTCTACTTGAGTGGTGACCATAGAAGCATGTATACTAATAAGTTTCAGTTCACCTTCAGTTCTAGATAGATAATCACTCAAGCGTTCAATCATATAAGCATTGTGTTGTAATTGTCTACCAACATAAGCATTGAAGTTTTCTTGTTTCACAATAAAATTGTCAAACTCATCTAAGCATTGGCTAGCAGACTTATAGCGAGGAATATCACCTTCATCAAATCTATAAAGAGAATTTACCTTTACTACCTATGTTGGGTTATCAAGACCATGTATTTCTTCAATAGGCGGTAAATTCTTAACATCTTCAGCTTTAATACCTTTTTCTTTCATAGATTTCTTTGCCTCTTGCATATCTTCAGGACTGAGAAATAGAACACCTCTTTTCTTCGGAGTTGGCTTAGGGGCTGGTTCAGGAAGTGTCCAATTATTTTCAATGGCCAGAATATTATTCAATAGTAATTCAGCTTGTTCAACTGTTCTTTCCTCGAAAACATAACCAGCACAACTATCCAGGTGGTCTCTGGAAGCATCGGTTAGTCCATTATAAAAGACATCAAGTATATCATGCATCTCAAGAGGATGATCAGGCAAAGCATTAAGTAACTGGAGAAGCCTCCCCCAAGCTTGTGGGAGACTCTCTTCTTTAGTTTGAGAAAAGTTATATATTTCCCGTAAGGCAGCTTGTTTCTTATGAGCGGGAAAATATTTAGTAGAGAAGTAATACATCATATCATGGGGACTACGCGCACAACCAGGATCAAGAGAATTAAACCAAGTCTTAGCATCACCCTTTAACGAGAACGGAAATAGCTTAAGGATATAGTAGTAACGAATCTTTTCATCATTGGTAAACAGGGTGGCTATATCATTCAACTTGGTAAGATGTGCCACAACAGTTTCAGACTCATAGCCATGGAAAGGATCAGACTCAACCAAAGTGATTAACTCAGGATCAACAGAGAATTCATAATCCTTGTTAGTAACACAGATAGGTGAAGTAGCAAAAGCAGGGTCATGTTTCATTCTAGCATTCAAGGACTTTTCTTTCAACTTAGCTAATAATTTCTTAAGATCATATCTATCATTGCAAGCAAGAAAGTCTCTAGCAGTTTCTTTATCCATAACATAACCCTCAGGCACAACAGGCAATTCATATCTATTGGGAGTAGTTTCATCATCACTTTCATAAATATTATCAGTTTCAATATTTGCACTCTCCCTAATCTTAGAAATTTGTTCATCAAGAAATTCACCTAGTGGCACATTATCATGCATAGAGGTAGTTTCATCATACATAGCAGAAGTAGCATCATCAAGAACATACGACATATCAGATTCAATAGCAGGAGTAGGTGTCGCAAGTTTACTCATAACAGAAGGAGAATCTAGTGCAGAGCTAGATGGCAGTTCCTTACCTCCCCTCGTAGTTGAGGGTAAGATCTTGGTTTTTGAGTCCTTCAAATTCTTCATAGTGATAAACAGATATAAATCCCAAGTGACTTAAAGAATAGAGCTATGCTCCCCGGCAACAGCACCAGAAAATAGTCTTGATAACCCACAAGTGTAGGGGATCGCAACAGTTTTAGAGGGTAAAGTATTCAACCCAAATTTGTTGATTCGACACAAGGGGAGCCAAAGAATACTCTTAAGTATTAGCAGCTGAGTTGTCAATTCAACCACACCAGGAAACTTAGTATCTGCAGTAAGATAGTTTAGTAGCAAAGTAATATGATAGTGGTGGTAGCAGCAATAAAAGTAACGATAGTGTTTTTGTAGTTTTTGTAATAGTAGCAACGGAAAAGTAGATAAGCGACAAGCAATATAGGTAAAGCTCGTAGGCATTGGATCGGTGACGGGAAATTACGTCGGATGCAATTCATCATGTAGAAGTTATAACCTAGGGTGACACAGAACTAGCTCCAGTTCATCAATGCAATGTAGACATGTATTCCGAATATAGTCATACGTGCTTATGGAAAAGAACTTGCATGACATCTTTTGTCCTACCCTCCCGTGGCAGCGGGGTCCTATTGGAAACTAAGGGATATTAAGGCCACCTTTTAATAGAGTACCAGACCAAAGCATTAACACATAGTGAATACATAAACTCCTCAAACTATGGTCATCAGCGGGAGTGGTCCCGATTATTGTCACTTCGGGGTTGCCGGATCATAACACATAGTAGGTGACTATAGACTTGCAAGATAGGATCAAGAACACACATATATTCATGAAAGCATAATAGGTTCAGATCTGAAATCAGGGCGGTCGGGCCCTAGTGACAAGCATTAAGCATGGCAAAGTCATAGCAACATCAATGTCAGAACATAGTGGATACTAGGGATCAAACCCTAACAAAACTAACTCGATTACATGATAGATCCCATCCAACCCATCACCGTCCAACAAGCCTATGATGGAATTACTCACACACGGCGGTGAGCATCATGGAATTGGTGATGGAGGAAGGTTGATGATGACGATGGCGACGATCTCCACTCTCCGGAGCCCCGAACGGACTCCAGATCAGCCCTCCCGAGAGAGATTAGGGCTTGGCGGCGACTCCATCTCGTGAAACGTGATAATTCTTTCTCTCCTATTTTTTCTCCCCGAAACGGAAGATATATGATCTGGGGGTACGTCGGTGGAGCACTAGGGGGCCCACGATGCAGGGGGGTGCGCCCCCACCCTCGTGGACAGGCCCTGGGCCCCCTGGTGTGGATCTTCTTGCAGGTATTTTTTATATTTTCCGATATAAATCTCCGTTGATTTTCAGGCGATTCCGAAAACTTTTTATTTCTGCACAAAAACAACACCATGGCAGTTCTGCTGAAAACAGCGTCAGTCCGGGTTAGTTCCATTCAAATCATGCAAGTTAGAGTCCAAAACAAGGGCAAAAGGGTTTGGAAAAGTAGATACGTTGGAGACGTATCAGAGGCCACTGCTAGCATGTCATCCCTTACTTGGAATTCTATGCACTTATGATTGGAACTATCAGGAAGCATTCGCAACTACTAACGTTCATTAAGGTAAAACCCAACCATAGCATTAAGATATATTGGTCCCCCTTCAATCCCATATGCATCAATTTCTACGCTAGGTTGAAGTTTCTCTCACTCTTGCCCTCCAATACGTAGTCCTATCAACATACAACTAACCCTATGGTGTGATCCACGCTCGCGCTCATATGATGGGCACCAAAGGACAGCAACATAACCACAAGCAATTTAAACCAATCATAGCAATTCACCAATCACCGATAGGACAACGATAATATACTCAGACATCATAGGATGGCAACACATCATTGGATAATAATACGAAGCATAAAGCACCATGTTCAAGTAGAGGGTACAACGGGTTGCGGGAGAGTGGACCGCTGTAGATAGATGGGGGAAGGTGATGGAGATGTTGGTGAAGATGACAGTGGTGTTGGTGTAGATCGCCGTCACACGATGATGGCCCCGGTGGCACTCCGATGCCACCGGAAGCGAGGGGGAGAGAGCCCCCTTCCTTCTTCTTCTTCCTTGACCTTCTCCCTAGGTGGGAGAAGGGTTTCCCCTCTGGTCCATGGCCTCCATGGCGGCGGAGGGGCGAGAGCCCCTCCGAGATTGGATCTGTCTCTCTATCTCTCTCTGTTTCTGCGTTCCCAGATTCTGTCCCTTCGCCGTTTCTTATATTCCCGGAGATCCGTAACTCCGACTGGGCTGATTTTTTGACACAATTTTTATCTGGATATTAGCTTTCTTGCGGCGAAAGAAGGGCATCAACCGCCTTACGGTGTGGCCACGAGGGCCCAGGGCGCGCCCCCTGCCTCGTGGCCCACTCGGGCATCGTTTCATGTTGGTTCCGCATCCCAAAATTCACATATATTCCAAAAAAAATCCGTCCGTTTTTATTCCGTTTGGACTCCGTTTGATATGGATATTCTGCGAAACAAAAAACATGCAACAAACAGGAACTGGCACTGGGCACTGGATCAATATATTGGTCCCAAAAAATAGTATAAAAAGTTGCCAAAAGTATATGAAAGTTGTAGAATATTGGCATGGAACAATAAAAAATTATAGATACGACGAAGACGTATCAGCATCCCCAAGCTTAATTCCTGCTCGTCCTCGAGTAGGTAAATGATAAAAAAACGATAATTTTTGATGTGGAATGCTACCTAGCATAATCTTGATCATGCAATCTAATCATGGCATGAATATTAAGACACGAGTGATTCAAAGCAATAGTCTATCATTTGACATAGAAGAATTTAATACTCGGGCATCCCAACAAACAATCAAGTCTTTAAAAATATCAATGCTAAAGAACGTTATCCCTCTAAAATCATATAGTCTTTTATGCTTCCCTTTTCTTAACACAAGGTACCCCTCATGCCTATCCCGGTGTCAGCCAAGCAATTGTTTTCATACTTTACTTTTTCGAACCTTTTCAACTCTTCACGCAATACATGAGCGTGAGCCATGGACATAGCACAATGGGTGGAATAGAAGGTGGCAGTAGACAAAAGTAGGGAGAAAGTCTCACATCGACTAGGCGTATCAATGGGCTACAGAGATGCCCATCAATATATGTCAATGTGAGTGAGTAGGGATTTCCATGTAACAGATGCACTAGAGCTATAAGTGTATGAAAGCTCAAAAGAGAACTAGTGGGTGTGCATCAACTTGCTTGCTCATGAAGACCTAGGGCATTTGAGGAAGCCCATCGTTGGAATATACAAGCAAAGCTCTATAGCGAAAAATTCCCACTAGTATATGAAAGTGACAACATAGGAGACTCTCTATCATGAAGAACATGGTGCTATGATGAAGCACAAGTGTGGAAAAAGATAGTAACATTGCCCCCTTTTTTCTTTTTTTCTTTTTTTGGGCCTTCCTTTTTTTGGCCTTTCTCTCTCTTTTTCTTTTTTTCTTTTGGACTTTTTTTTTCAAGGGACAATGCTCTAATAATGATGATCATCACACTTCTATTTACTTACAACTCGATATTACAACTCGATACTAGAACAAAAATATGACTCTATATGAATGCCTCCGGCGGTGTACCGGGATGTGCAATGATCTAGCGTAGCAATGACATCAAAAAACGGACAAGCCATGGAAACATCATGCTAGCTATCTTATGATCATGCAAGGCAATATGACAATGATGGCGCATGTCATAATAAACGGAACGGTGGAGTTACATGGCAATATATCTCGGAATGGCTATGGAAATGCCATAATAGGTAGGTATGGTGGCTATTTTGAGGAAGGTATATGGTGGGTGTATGGTACCGGCGAAAGTTGCGCGGTACAAGAGAGGCTAGCAATGGTGGAAGGGTGAGAGTGCGTATAATCCATGGACTCAACATTAGTCATAAAGACCTAACATACTTATTGCGAAAAATCTATTAGCCCTCGAAGCAAAAATACTATGACGCATGCTCCTAGGGGGGAGGTTGGTACGAGTTAACCATCGCGCACCCCCGACCTTCACGCAAAGATAAACAATCAAAATACAATGCGCGCCAATATGGTTATGTAGTTAGGAGACCATACGTGCATGCTTCGGGAATCACAAACCTTAACACCAACATTTTTACTAGACCACAATCATTCACTAGTACCTCCCACATATTAGCATCTCTATATCGCAAAACTATTGCAAGGAATCAAACATATCATATTCGGTGATCTAAAAGTTTATGTAGGATTTTATGACTAACCATGTGAATGACCAATTCCTGTCAACTCTCTAAATAGATATAAGTGAAGCAAGAGAGTTTTAATTCTTTCTACAAAAGTTATGCCCATGCTCTAACGATTATAAGTGAAGCAAAAGAGCATTCTACAAATGGCGGTTTTCTATGTGAAGAGAAACAGGCAATCCAAACTTCAAATGATGTAAGTGAAGCACATGAAGTATTCTATAAAGCCATACTCAAAAGATATAAGTGAAGTGCAAAGAGCATTCTATAAATCAACCAAGGACTATCTCATACCAGCATGGTGCATTTATTAAAAGAAAAAGAAAAAGCACACGATGCTCCAAGATCTGCACATATCACATGAATGAAACGAATCCAAAAAATACCAATACTTGTTGAAGAAAGAGGGGATGCCTTCCGGGGCATCCCCAAGCTTAGACGCTTGAGTCTCCTTAAATATTTACTTGGGGTGCCTTGGGCATCCCCAAGCTTGAGCTCTTGCCTCTCCTTCTCCTGACATCGAGACCTCCTCGATCTTCGAACACTTCATCCACACAAAACTTCAACAGAAAACTCGGTAAGATCCGTTAGTATAATAAAGCCAATCACTATTCTAAGTACTATTGCAAACCAATTCATATTTTGTTTTTGCATTGTAGCTTCTGTAATATAAATTCTCCATGGCTTAATCCACTGATAGAAATTGATAGTTTCATCAAAACAAGCAAACTATGCATCAAAAACATAATCTGTCTAAAACAGAATAGTCTGTAATAATCTGAACATTCACCATACTTATGATACTGCAAAAATTCTGCCAAAATTAGGAAAAATAAACAATTTGTAAAAAAGACAGTGCAAAAAGTTTCAGAACCATTTAACGTTCCAGCAAAAAAAAATGTAAAATCGCGCACTACAGCCAAAGTTTCTGTCCTGCACCGCACAAACCAACAAGCATTGTAAACATCCTAAAGGCAAACCTTGACACATTATTTTTATAATACAATGGAATTGTACAAGGGGATAATTATTTTTGTTGAAAAGTTTATGTAATTAAGATTCACAAAGTTTCCATGGGCATGAACAAAGTTCAAGGACGTCCCCCACTTTCACAATGCTCGTCTATATCACTTTCACATTTCTTTTTGAAAAGTTTTAGGTTCCCCTTTTTATTTTTATTTTTTTAAACTTTATAAAAGCACACAACAGAAATAAATGACTCTCTAAAACTTCTGGGTTGCCCTGGCAGCGCTTTCTTTAAAGCCATTAAGCTAGGCATATAGTGCTCAAGTAATGGATCCACCCGGATCCCAAGGTATATCAAAGCCAATTTTAATTAGCAATGATTTGACATTTAGTAGTGAGCACAAAGTGATATGTTTCATGCGAAAACGAAGTCTAACTCTCTTCCTATGCATAGGCATGTCATACAAGAACAATTCATGCACGTCAAGTAAAGGCCAATGCATAGTATAGGCAGTTTCTTGCAATTTTATCGTGTTGGAAACATAGAGAGGTGGAGATGTAGTTCCTCTCTCATAATAATTGCAAGTAGGAGCAGAAAGCACATGCATATTATATTCATCAAAATCATCATGTGTAACGGAAAAAGGCAACCCATCAATATAATCCTTAATAAGTGCAAACTTCTCCGATATAGTGTAGTTTGGAGACCTCAAAAAGATAATAGGACTATCATGCGTGGGTGCAATAACAACTATCTCATGTTAACATAAGGAACTATAGCAAGTTCATCTCCATAAGCATAATTCATATTGGCATCTTGGCCACAAGCATAGCAAGCATCATCATAAAGGGATATTTCAAAAGAATCAACGGGATCATAGCAATCATCATAGCAATCATCCTTCGGTAAGCACGAAGGGAAATTAATCAATGTATGAGTTGAAGAGTTACTCTCATTAGAAGGTGGGCACGGGTAGCTAATCCGCTCTTCCTCCTTTTGTTCTTCGCTCTCCTCCTCACCTTTTTCATCCAATGAGCTCACAATGTCATTGATTTCTTCTTCCATAGACTCCTGCAAAATATTAGTCTCTTCTTGGACAGCGGAGACCTTCTCAATAAACGCATCAATATTGGAGTTATATTCATAATTCAAATAGCAATATTTCAATATAGCAAGATTTTCAGGCCTAGAAACATCATCATCAAAAGCATCATTCTTTTTAAAGAGAGATTCAATTTCATAAGCACCCTTAAAAGCAACGAATTCTTCTATTTGTCCCACATCATAATAATCATATATACCATTAGCATAAGAAGCTAAGGTTTCATTATCATTAAATTTGCATGAAAAGGGAAGGTGTGGAGCGTTCATCCTAGAGCAACAAGTATAATCATATCTCAAGCATAGTTGCCGAGCATACCAATGCAACAAACGAATTTGATCCCATAACAAATTCCCTTTTTGTGTCAAGCAATAATCCCTAAAGTATTCATGTTGATCCAACGTTACTCCCATTACATAGTTGAATGGGGTTTTCTGAGGACTATCAAAGTAGTACATAATATCTTTCACATAATGAGCATCGAGGGTTTTTGGAGGTTCCCCATCTCCATGAGTAGCAAGTACACCTAAGTTTTTTGGTATTTCGTGTTCCATATCCATAACTAAAGATAGAGAACAACTTAGAACAACAAATAAAATCTACTTAGTGATAAAGCAAACAAGCACACACACGAGAATATTTACCCCACACTATTGCTCCCCGGCAACGGCGCCAGAAAAAGGTCTTGATAACCCACAAGTGTAGGGGATCAGTTGTAGCCTCTTTCGATAAGTAAGAGTGTCGAACCCAACGAGGAGCTAAAGGCAGAACAAATATTCCCTCAAGTTCTATCGACCACCGATAAACTCTATGCACGCTTGACGTTTACTTTACCTAGAACAAGTATGAAACTAGAAGTACTTTGTAGTTTTTGTGGGATAGGTTTGCAAGATAATAAAGAGCGCGTAAATAAAACTAGGGGCTATTAAGGTAAAGAAGCAATAAAGTTAGTGATAGCGAGTGTGGAAAGTGGTGGTAAGAGTTGCAAAATTGCCCCTAAGCAATAGACTACGTTACTAGACCGATAGCAAGTTTTATGTGGGAGAGGCCACTGCTAGCATGTCATCCCTTGGAATTCTATGCACTTATGATTGGAACTATTAGCAAGAATCCACAACTACTAACGTTCATTAAGGTAGAACCCAACCATAGCATTAAGATATATTGGCCCCCCTTCATTTCCGTATGCATCTATTTCTACGCTAGGTTGAAGTTTATGTCACTCTTGCCCTCCAATACGTAGTCCTATCAACATACAACTAACCCTATGGTGTGATCCACGCGCGTGCTCATATGATGGGCACCAAAGGGCAACAAGATAACCACAAGCAATTTAAACCAATCATAGCAATTCACCAATCACCGTTAGGACAACGATAATCTACTCAGACATCATAGGATGGCAACACATCATTGGATAATAACATGAAGCATAAAGCACCATGTTCAAGTAGAGGGTACATCGGGTTGCGGGAGAGTGGACCGCTGTAGATAGATGGGGGAAGGTGATGGAGATGTTGGTGAAGATGACGGAGGTGTTGGTGTAGATCACCGTCACACGATGATGGCCCCGATGGCACTCTGATGCCACCGGAAGCGAGGGGGAGAGAGCCCCCTCCTTCTTCATCTTCCTTGACCTTCTCCCTAGGTGGGAGAAGGGTTTCCCCTCTGGTCCATGGCCTCCATGGTGGCGGAGGGGCGAGAGCCCCTCCGAGATTGGATCTGTCTCTCTGTCTCTCTCTGTTTCTGCGTTCCCAGAATCTGTCCCTTCACCATTTCTTATATTCCTAGAGATCCGTAACTCCGATTGGGCTGATTTTTTGACACAATTTTTATCCGGATATTAGCTTTCTTGCGGCGAAAGAAGGGCATCAACCACCTTACGGTGTGGCCACGAGGGCCCAGGGCGCCCCCTGCCTCGTGGCCCACTCGGGCATCGTTTCATGTTGGTTCCGCTTCCCAAAATTCACATATATTCCAAAAACAATCTTTGTCCGTTTTTATTGCGTTTCGACTCCGTTTGATATGGATATTCTGCGAAACAAAAAACATGCAACAAACAGGAACTTGCACTGGGCACTGGATCAATATGTTAGTCCCAAAAAATAGTATAAAAAGTTGCCAAAAGTATATGAAAGTTGTAGAATATTGGCATGGAACAATAAAAAATTATAGATACGACGGAGACGTATCAATAGGCAACAAGCAATATAGGAAAAGCTCGTAGGCATTGGATCGGTGATGGGAAATTATGTCGGATGCAATTCATCATGTAGAAGTTATAACCTACGGTGACACAGAACTAGCTCCAGTTCATCAATGCAATGTAGGCATGTATTCCGAATATAGTCATACGTGCTTATGGAAAAGTACTTGCATGACATCTTTTGTCCTACCCTCCCGTGGCAGCAGGGTCCTATTGGAAACTAAGGGATATTAATGCCTCCTTTTAATAGAGTACTAGACCAAAGCATTAACACATAGTGAATACATGAACTCCTCAAACTATGGTCATCACCGGGAGTGCTCCCGATTATTGTCACTTCGGGGTTGCCGGATCATAACACACAGTAGGTGACTATAGACTTGCAAGGTAGGATCAAGAACACACATATATTCATGAAAACATAATAGGTTCAGATCTGAAATCATGGCACTCGGGCCCTAGTGACAAGCATTAAGCATAGCAAAGTCATAGCAACATCAATCTCAGAACATAGTGGATACTAGGGATCAAACCCTAACAAAACTAACTCAATTACATGATAGATCCCATCCAACCCATCACCGTCCAGCAAGCCTACGATGGAATTACTCACGCACGGCGGTGAGCATCATGGAATTGGTGATGGAGGAAGGTTGATGATGACGATGGCGACGATCTCCACTCTCCGGAGCCCCGAACGGACTCCATATCAGCCCTCCCGAGAGAGATTAGGGCTTGGCAGCGGCTCCGTCTCGCGAAACGCGATAAATCTTTTTCCTCGATTTTTTTTCTCCCCGAAAGTGAAGATATTGGACCTGTGGATACGTTGGTGGAGCACCAGGGGGCCCACGAGGCAGGGGGGCGCGCCCTGGGCAGGGGGCGCGCCTGATACGTCTCAAACGTATCTACTTTTCCAAACACTTCTGATATTGTTTTGACCTCATTCTTGCATGATTTGGACTAAACTAACCCGGACTGACGCTGTTTTCAACAGAGCTGCGTGTATGGTTTATTTGTGTGCAGGAAAACGGATTTTTAAGCATCTCAGAAAAATCCACGAAAAATCACGAAAAATCCACGCACCTGAAGAAACAAAATGCCAGAAGTGGGGCCAGAGGGGGGCCAGGGGGTGCCCAGGCGCCCTGTGGGCGCGCCCCCCCGGGCCGCGCCGGGGGGGGCGCCTGGGTGGGGCCCACACCCCCTGGTGCCCTACTTTAGCCCGTATTTTTCCTCCTGACGCAGAAACCCCAGATCGGAAGTCCTTTCGCTGTTTTTCGTCGCGGAGCCGCCGCCACCCTCTGTTCTTCTTCGGGAGGGCTAATCTGGAGGCTGATTTGGCCTCCGGAGAGGGGAGATCGTCGCCATCGTCATCATCATCACCACTCCATCATCCCTCCATGACTTCCCCCTTCATGTGTGAGTAATTCCCTTGCTGTAGGCGAAGGGGATGGTAGGGATTGGATGAGTTAGATCATGTAATGGTTCGTCAGATTGTTGGGGGCATGTTGCCTATCATCTAGTATGGTGTTTATCATCTTTGCTACAACTTGTTATTCTTAATGCTTGACACTTAGGGCCCGAGTGCCATGATTTCAGATCTGAACCATATGTGTTTGCATGAATATATTTGTGTTCTTGATCCTATCTATGAGTTGTATGCACCTGTTACGGTTCGGAATCGGCGATCCCAAAAGTGACAGCTTGGGACATCAAAGGGGATGGTCCGCAATTTGAGGATTACATGTATCCATTGAGTTCATTGCTTTGTTCCGGTGCTCGTTGACAGGAGCACCTTAATATCCATTAGTTCCTTTTGGCCCCGTTCGTAGCGGGATGGTAGGACAAAAGATGTTGTGCAAGTTCTTATTGCAAGCACGTACAACTACCTACGGGATACATGCCTAATGTTTGATATTTGCCTAGATGATCATTACTTTTCCGTGTGCCGTGCCCCAAGTTAGAATCTATCTCATCCATGCAGCACCCAACCATCCATCTCCCTAGCCTACAGTATTTTAAACCTTGCTTGTCACTAGTTGCCACTTTTGCCATTTACTACTGCTATTTACTTTTGCTGTTTACTTTTACTATTACTATCATCACTATCATATCACTGTTACCACTTATCTCTTGTTGCAAGTTCGTATATTTCAGGTGCGGTTGAATTGACAACTCAACTGTTAAAGCTTATAAATACTCTTTGGCTCCCCGTGTGTCGAATCAATAAATTGGGTTATTCTTACCCGCGAAGACTATCTCGATCCCTTACGGTTGAGGGTTATCAAGTACCGTTTTCTGGCACCGTTCCCGGGGAGCATAGCAATATTTACAAGTCTACTTGAGGTATCCTACCTGCTGCACTTTATTCACTATGGGTAAGAAAGGAGACCCTACGGTTCCGATCTTACGATCCACTACAAGAAGAGGTACTGCTCTGAGCACTAGTGCTACGCTTGATTCACCTTCTGTTATGAGTAAGTTTGCCTCACCACCACCACATGATGCTCCTACTGAATCTGTTACTATGTCTGATACTCTTGATGATGCTTCTACTACTTTTGACGATGATATTAGTTCGCTTGGTTATGCTCTTGAGAAATAAATTACTGCTGCTGCTGAAAAATATGGAATTGAACTTCCTGTTACTCGCTACCCTATTGGTGAAACTTATGATTATCCCGAATTGAGTAAACTCCAGGAGAGGCTCCTTGATGATGATTACTATATACTTGATGAAGATTTATGCAGGGAACTGACAGAGTTTGCCGGCTCTGACCCTGAAACTATTAAGAAAATATTTGAAAAACACTCTTTGAAAAACAAAACCGTACCTAATCCTGAGTTTGCTACATCTCCTATATGCATTGATGATCCTGATTTTGATTTCTCTGTTGATCTTTCACTTATACCTATGGTTGAAGCTGACCCCTTTTATGGCAGAGAAAATGATGATGCTATTGCACACCTAACTAAACTTGGTGAACTAGGTAGCCTGTTTACCACAGATGAGAAGATACGCTACTTTTATGTGACCAAGCTTCTTCCTTTCTCCTTGAAGGAAGGTGCTAAAGCATGGTATGATTTACTCCCATGCGGTTCTATTAAGAGTCCTCAGGACTTAGCTCACTCTTTTGTTGATAAGTACTTTCCTGCTCATATGCAACATGCTGCTTTACAAAGAATTTATAATTTTAAACAGTTGCAGGATGAGTCCCTCCCTAAAGCTTGGGGGAGGTACTGCGGTTTGATTCAGTCTAGACCAGGACATGGAGTTCCTAAGAATGAATTAATTGATATATTCTATGCTGGTTTAACTGATGAATCTAGGTCCTATTTGGACAGTTGTGCTGGTTGTGTTTTCAGGAAAAGAACACCGGACGACGCGGAAGATTTAATGGGCAGGATTGCCAAAAACCATGAAGATTGGTCCGTCCCTGAACCACCTCCACCAACAAAGAAGAGGGGCATGTTTGTTCTAAGCCCCGAGGATATGCAAGAAGCAAAGAAGTCTATTAAAGAGAAAGGTATTAAAGCTGAGGACGTGAAGAATCTACCCCCTATTGAGAAGCTGTGTGAGCCTACCACTCACCCTCCTATGGTAGAGGTACACTCTCTTTTAGATTTCAACGCAAGTGACATCCCTTATGGTAAGCCTCCTGATCAATGTTTAGATGAGTTTGATAATTTTATTATGAAACAGAATCATTTTAATGAGAGGATAGAAAGTCAGTTGCATGATAATTCCCTTGCTATCAAAAAGTTGCTTGGTGTTCTAGATAGAACAGTTAATGATGTCCAATGTCTTGTGAAGCATTTTCATATGGTTCAAACTCAGCTTGATCAAATTTCTAATGTGCAAAGAGATTTGCTTGCTAACAATGCCAAACAAGATAAACTGCAGGCTTTTGGGATTAAGACCCGAGGAGGAACTAGTACTCAAGATCCTCTTTATCCAGAGGGACATCCGAAGAGAATCGAGCAAGATTCTCAAATGCAGGAAGAAGAAATTGTTGTCTCTCCAAATAAGAAGAAGAAACATAAAGAGACTGACAATTCTAATGATCCTATTGCAGATGAAGAGCCAGCTATTGATCCCAACAGTGTATCTATCTCTGATGCTGAGACTGAAGACGGTGCTGAACCTGAAGGTAATGATAATGAGAAGAATGATCCGCCTGAAGTTCGAGAGGAAGAAGCACCTGACAAACGTAAGAGGTACACTAAAGAAGACTTCATCGCAAGAAAACATGGGAAGGAGAAAGAACCATGGGTACAGAAACCCATGCCCTTTCCAGGTAAGTCCATCAAATCTAAAGAAGAAGAGCATTACAATAAGTTTTGTGAATGGATTAAACCTCTTTTTCTTCAAATTCCTTTCACTGATGCTATTAAGTTACTTCCTTATTGAAAATATATGAAAGATATCATCACTAACAAAAGAAAAATTCCTAATGATGCAATATCTACTATGCTTGCTAACTATTCTTTCAGTGGAAAGATTCCTGAGAAGCTCGGTGATCCAGGTATACCCACCATTCCTTGCTCCATTAAGAATAATTATGTCAAAACTACTTTATGTGATCTTGGAGCGGGAGTGAGTGTTATGCCTCTCTCTCTTTACGAGAGGCTCTGTTTAGAGAAACTAATTCCTACAGATATCTCCCTTCAGATGGCTGACAAGTCAACCGCTGTTCCGATAGGTATTTGTGAGGATGTTCCAGTTGAAGTTGCTAATTGTTTAATTCTTACTGATTTTGTTGTGCTTGACATGCCCGAGGATGGGAGCATGTCCATTATTCTTGGTAGACCTTTCCTTAACACCGCAGGTGCTATTATTGATTGCAACAAAGGGAAGGTTACCTTTCATGTGAATGATAAAGAACACACGGTATATTTTCCGAAGAAGACCGACAGGAGGCATGCCCTCAACTCTATAGAGAATATCGAAACCGTGAAAATTGGAGAATGGGACTGTCCACTACATGTGCCTCACAAATACAAAACTATCATGGTAGGGACAATGTCCATCAAGGTAAAAGTTCAGTGATTACTTCGTAGGAGGTGAGACTTTTTGTTCTATATACCGCTTGTTTGTTGGTAAGACTTGATCAACCTTACTAGTGAACGTGTTTTATATGGATAAAAAGTTGAGCTTTCTATGTTTTTATTTGTTTTTAGTGTTGTCATACTTGCTGTACCAAGTATCTATGTTTTTGAAGCTTCACAATACTACTAACTGCTTCAAGTTTTCAGAGAGTTTCGCAGCTTTTTGAACTTCGAAAAATTTTCAACAGTGAAGTTTTCAGAAAAATTCCAGAAAAATTATATTAAAAATTTCCACAACGGGAGAGACCCGGAAAGTCCTGGGGCCAGCCAGGGGGGGCCACCAGTGGCCCAGGCGGCCAGCCGGCGGGGCCCAGCCCCTGGCCGCGCCCACAGGGCGCCTGGGGCCCACGGGACCCCCTCCAGGTACTTCTTCTTCCCCTCTCTCTCTCTTTTTCCAGAAACTCGAGTTCTGGTCTTGTTCTTGCTGTTCTTGCTGTTCTTGGGGGCGACTCTTCGATCTCTCTCTACAGCCCATCATTTGAGCTGAAATTTTGAGCAAATACTCCCAGGTATGTGACTCCTCCACCCCTCCAATTAGATTTTTGATTGGTGGCCTCATTTGTGAGTATTTAGTAGTTCTTGGTGCTGTAGAGATGAGCTTGCATGCATGTGTAGAAAGTTATTTTCCAAGTTTTGATGCAAGTTTATGCCTTGGGCAAGTGAGTTGAGTAGTTTGCCTTAGCTCACTTTGTTTTAATCCTCGTTTTTGTAAATTGTAATTTTTTTTCAGAAGTGAGTTTGTTAGGAAGGGCAAAAGGATGGCTTGAGAAGAGGAGGCCCGCACACTCCGATCGAGTCACTAGAGCCGCAGCTTCACCATCGACTGCTAGGGTGAGCTATAATGAAGATCATGTGCCCCTGGAGTTGTTGGAAGACACAAGTCCAGCACGTGCGATGACATTTCCATGTGATGAATTCATGGAAGCTGCGGGAATCAAGGATGAGTTTTATAATCTTTGTGCTAATGCAGGTTTGACACGACTCGTCACGAGCCGTGTTACTCAATATCAGAAACTCACCTCCGGTTTCATTAACAGTTTTAGATATAATCCTGATTCAGGTGCTATTGAGTTTAAAATTTATAATGATCTTATCACCATGACTTTGGGAAATTTTTGTGAAGTAATAGGTGTGCCGAACGTTGGGAGGACGGCAAGGATGGTCACTCAGCCCTCCGAGCTGAAAACCGTCATCAACTCTCTCTGCAGCATGGGTACGAGGGATATTCATCGGTCGAAGATCTCCAGTATCTTGTTTCCTCACCTCAGTTATTTTGCATATTATATTGCTAGAGGGGTGTTAGCTCGTGACAACACGAGCAACATTTCTGCTCCGGATATTGCTATCCTGGCAGCAGCCCTCTCAGGGAGGTCTGATTATAATATTGGTACCTTAATTGCTCGACGCCTTGCTATGAACGGTAACAAGGGGGACTTATATGGTGGCATTTATGCCACACTTATCTTAGAGCATCTTGGAGGCACCCCGCACCCTGATGATACTCCTTTTACTTATTTAAGCTTTGATCTTGCTGCTATGAAGAGGCATAAGTTTGTTACCATGGGTTCTGAACTTGATAACCTTGTTTATATCTTGCGTTTCGGAACTACCGCGGAATGCGAGATCCGTCTACCTGCACCTCTTTTGTTTGATTTTTCTCGCAGGAACGGATGGTCCTTTGATGTTGTCCAGTTCGATGAGTTCATGGTCCAGCATCAGTTCCATAACCCCATGGAGGGGGTTGTGCCCGACGAGGAGAGGCACAGTGAGATACCATATTTTCAGGAAGAGACCGCCACCGAGTTTGGTGAAGGGTCTTCCTCTGTTTGGCGCTCGGAACCTTCCTCGTGGGAGACTCCGAGGAGTTCGGTGTACGCGCCATCATCCTTCTACGACCCTTGGTCTCACCACCATACCCCTGGAGCAGGAGGCTCCTGGGGGCAGTAGCTGCTACCAACTTAGGCCAAAAGCCTAAGCTTGGGGGAGTACGTGCCCTTCTCACTTTTTCATTGTATTATCCGTTTTATTCACTTTGATCTTTTCGAAGTTTTTACTCGTTCTTCTTTATTCCCCTATTTGCAAAAACAACAAAAAGATTTCTCTTTCTTTTGCTTTTTATTCAACTTTTGAAAAACCCAAAAAGATTTCCTTTCTCTCTTTAGTTTGCTTTGTTTTCAGAATCAGCTCGAGTCCGTGATGGCATTTGATTATATTTCCTACGTTCGATCATGCAAGTGACAAGCAGTGATGACGAAGATCGACTGAAAGGAAGCAACAAGGAAGACCGGTATGAACTCTTTCTATTTCTACTTTTGTACATATGCATGTACTTATGATCTAGAGACCAGCTTGTAGCGACATAGTGCTATGTTTACAATGCTCTTCCAGTGGTTCATGCTTTCCTTGTGGTTAGTCTCCAATAACTAGAGTATATAATGTGTTATTGAAATGATCTACATGCATCACATTGTTCATAGTCCGGCATACTAGGGTGGTATTTCCCTTTAGAGAATTTTTGGATTGACTTGGCACATGCTTACACATGTTTAAGACTAAAAAGTCTACTTTGCCTTGATGATCTTTGAGTTTTAGAATAGTTATATCACTTTCATGCCCGATTCAATGTTGCTTTGTCGCTCTGCATGATTATGACCGTTATTGCTCTCTAGTTGGTCGCTTCCCAGTCTTTTGCTAAACCTCCACCCGTACTAAGCGGAATGACTGCTTGTGCATCCAAAACCCGTAAACCTGTTATGCCATATGAGTCCACTATACCTTCCTATACATGGTATTTACCTGCCATTCCTAACGAAGACTTTCGTGTACCATCTCGAAATTAATCAAAAGCATTTCTCTTTTTTGTGCCTATGTTTTAGCTCATGAGGAAGTAGTAGTTAATTCATGATCTCTTTAAGTTGGACAAGTTTCACCCCTGGATTGCATGCATAATGTGCAAACCCCTAATATGAAAAGGAACTGGCATTGAGTGCGCCCGGCTCAAAAAGATAATATAACAAACAAACCCTCCTTCACGCTTTGTTCATGAGAAATCAGAAAACTTTGGCAGTGATAAACCAAGGAGATTAAGAGGATGAGATCGTCCTCATGCGGGAGCCGTTCCTCGAGACTTGCCTAGCTTAAAAAGTAATTGAGTTATCTGCTAGCATTCGTTGACGAAATATGCACCTCTCAAAAACATATTTACTTCTGTTTTTAAAACCAAGAGCTCTGGTACATGTTCAGTTTTTGTTTCCGATCACGGGTTTTCAACCTTGCCAATAAAAGCCACGGTTCGAGAGTCTCATCTTCTTTCTTCAAAGCACTGACTAGGAGAGCATAATTGTCATTCTAAGTGTAATGTGCATTGTCCCAAAGTATTACATTGTCTTCTGCATACTTGATATGATTTATTCCGAAATTCTTAGTTCTAGTCTCCTTTAAAACTCTGGAGGAGTCTCTGCATTTATGTTTTGCTTCACTCATGGAGGCTAGCGAGATACCACCTTAATATGCTCAAGCTATGTGCAATTTGATCTTGTCTTGATTTTCGGTAATATAATGTTTACTCCTGATTATTTGTAACTAGTCACTTGAAAGAAGGATTGCTCCTTGCATTGTTCTCATAAGTACTGTTTTAATACTTGCTGAACTCTTTTCGTAGTACATGCTTATATACATCTAATGAAGCAAAAGAGTTTGTCAAAGTTTTCTTTGTCGCGTCCAGTTCGTTGAACTGAATTGCTTGAGGACAAGCAATATGCTAAGCTTGGGGGAGTTGATACGTCTCAAACGTATCTACTTTTCCAAACACTTTTGATATTGTTTTGACCTCATTCTTGCATGATTTGGACTAAACTAACCCGGACTGACGCTGTTTTCAGCAGAGCTGCCTGTATGGTTTATTTGTGTGCAGGAAAACGGATTTTTAAGCATCTCAGAAAAATCCACGAAAAATCACGAAAAATCCACGCACCCGAAGAAACAAAATGCCAGAAGTGGGGCCAGAGGGGGGCCAGGGGGTGCCCAGGCGCCCTGTGGGCGCGCCCCCCCTGGGCCGCGCCGGGGGGGCGCCTGGGTGGGGCCCACACCCCCTGGTGCCCTACTTTAGCCCGTATTTTTCCTCCCGACGCAGAAACCCCAAATCGGAAGTCCTTTCGCTGTTTTTCGTCGCGGAGCCGCCGCCACCCTCTGTTCTTCTTCGGGAGGGCTAATCTGGAGGCTGATTTGGCCTCCGGAGAGGGGAGATCGTCGCCATCGTCATCATCATCACCACTCCATCATCCCTCCATGACTTCCCCCTTCATGTGTGAGTAATTCCCTTGCTGTAGGCGAAGGGGATGGTAGGGATTGGATGAGTTAGATCATGTAATAGTTCGTCAGATTGTTGGGGGCATGTTGCCTATCATCTAGTATGGTGTTTATCATCTTTGCTACAACTTGTTATTCTTAATGCTTGACACTTAGGGCCCGAGTGCCATGATTTTAGATCTGAACCATATGTGTTTGCATGAATATATTTGTGTTCTTGATCCTATCTATGAGTTGTATGCACCTGTTACGGTTCGGAACCGGCGATCCCAAAAGTGACAGCTTGGGACATCAAAGGGGATGGTCCGTAATTTGAGGATTACATGTATCCATTGAGTTCATTGCTTTGTTCCGGTGCTCTTTGACAGGAGAACCTTAATATCCATTAGTTCCTTTTGGCCCCGTTCGTAGCGGGATGGTAGGACAAAAGATGTTGTGCAAGTTCTTATTGCAATCACGTACAACTACCTACGGGATACATGCCTAATGTTTGATATTTGCCTAGATGATCATTACTTTTCCGTGTGCCGTGCCCCAAGTTAGAATCTATCTCATCCATGCAGCACCCAACCATCCATCTCCCTAGCCTACAGTATTTTAAACCTTGCTTGTCACTAGTTGCCACTTTTGCCATTTACTACTGCTATTTACTTTTGCTGTTTACTTTTACTATTACTATCATCACTATCATATCACTGTTACCACTTATCTCTTGTTGCAAGTTAGTATATTTCAGGTGCGGTTGAATTGACAACTCAACTGTTAAAGCTTATAAATACTCTTTGGCTCCCCGTGTGTCGAATCAATAAATTGGGTTATTCTTACCCGCGAAGACTATCTCGATCCCTTACGGTTGAGGGTTATCAGCGCCCCTACCCTCGTGGACAGGGTATGGGCCCCCTGGTATGGTTCTTCTTGCAGGTATTTTTTATATTTTCCAAAATAATTCTCCGTGGATTTTCAAGCGATTCCGAGAACTTCTATTTCTGCACAAAAACAACACCATGGCAGTTCTGCTGAAAACAATGTTAGTCTGGGTTAGTTCCATTCAAATCATGCAAGTTAGAGTCCATAACAAGGGCAAAAGTGTTTGGAAAAGTAGATACGTTGGAGACGTATCAGGCCCGAATCATCAACACCGGAGACTTTGCGAACTCCGGATACTATATTGGGTCAGGATTCAAATTTTTCCACACCCACCCACCACAATCAATACTCTCCAAGCAATTCTGGCCCTCTAGACATATGTGACTTGATGTATGTGCGGCAGCAACCTCAGGAGACGATCCATCACTTCTGGGCCAGGTTCCTAATTGTTAAAAACAAGATTAAAGACTAATGCGACGATGATGCGGTTCCAGTCTTTCATCCCAATTGCACGGACGGGGGAATCTTGAACGCCCTCAACCGCCATCGCGTACAGAGTTTCACAAAGTTGTTGCACTTAGTATGAAAGTATTACACGATGGAAAGTACATGGAAGGCCCAAAACACCCATCTGGAACAGTCCGTCTTCGGGCAATATGCCGCTAAAGCAAAATGGACATACCCTAGCGGGGCATCCGATCATAAGCCCATCGGCAAGAAAAATAAACCCTTTGCTGGGATGTAGGTCCGTTCTTGACGGACTCCTAGACAAGCCCTAGCCGATTCATGCGATCTCTGGCACGATTCCAACTCACAGCCTCCGAGCATGCTGGGTACTCCAGCAGGTAGCCAAAAGTGGCGAAGCCATCCTCTCCGCCACAACTCCAGAGAAAGACGATCTTAATGTCCTCACGGTCTTCGAGACCTTCTCTTCAAATAATCGGCGTAAGAGAGCACTTTGCAAACTCACTGAGGTTCACCAAATAACCATGGTGAGCCCATGGAACAACGCAGTAATTACATTCACCACTGACGACGAACCACGAGTCCGATCAGTCCGAGCAGCAGCCGCTCTTGTACTAAACCCAATAGTAGACATCTTTCGCCTTACCAAAGTGCTCATGGACGGCGGCAGTGGACTTAACCTCATATACGAGGACACGCTCAACAAAATGCAGGTCGATAAAACCCACATTGAGCAAAGCAACACAACCTTTCGAGGAATTATCCCCAGCCGGGAGGCCCGGTGTTCGGGAAGTATTAAATTCGATGTACTATTCGGCATGCCTGAAAACTATAGGTCATAAGAGCTGCTCTTTCACATTGTCCCCTTCAACAGCGGATACCACGCCCTTCTAGGGAGAGACGCTTTCTCACGCTTCCAAGCCATACCCCATTATGGGCACATGAAGCTTAAAATGCTAGGGCCCAATGGAATAATCACAGTCACAAGTGATCCGAACAGAGCACTCCGTGCCGAAAACAAAACCGCATCCTTGGCCCTTGAGGCACTATCTGAAGCCTTCGCGACCAAAGAATTAACCACCTTACGATCCATAGTGGACAAGGACGATGTGGTCCTCGATAAAAGGTCTAAATCTACCTCCTTCAAACCAGCAGATGAAATTGTTAAATTTCAGGTACGTCCGACGAACCCTAATAAGACGACATCCATTGGAGCGCAGCTGGACCCAACGGTAGACACCCCTATGCATGCATTCCTGCGCGAAAACTGGGATATATTCGCCTGGCATCCTTTAGATATGCCCGGGATCCCCCGCGGGCTGGCCGAACACAGCCTCAACATCATCAAGGGGTTCAAACCGGTCAAGCAATCACTGCGACGATTTTCCAAACCCAAAAGACAAGCTATGGGGGAGGAGCTGGCCAAATTACTTGAAGCCGGATTCATCAGAGAAATTAAACACCCGGAGTGGCTAGCCAATTTGGTCATGGTGCCGAAGAAGGATAAATCCTAGCGCCTTTGTGTCGATTTCAAAGACTTAAACAAGGTTTGCCCTAAGGATCCTTTTCCATTGCCCCCGCATCAATCAGATCATCGACACGACAACAAGACATGACTCACTATGCTTCCTCAACGCCTACTCCGGATACCATCAAATAAAAAATGAAGGAATCCGACTAGGATGCAACGGCATTTATTACTCTGTATAGGCCTTTCTGCTTCAACACCATGCCTTTTGGGCTCAAAACGCTGGTGCCACGTATCAACGCATGATTCAAACATGCTTAGAGAAACAAATTGGCAAGACAATGGAGGCATACGTGGATGCCGTAGTCATCAAGACCAAGCACGTCGAATCACTGGTGGACGATCTCCGCCTCACGTTCACCAACCTCCGAACATATTACATACGGCTTAATCCAGAAAAATGCATCTTCGGCATTCCAGCCAGAAAGCTATTGGGGTTCATCGTCTCCCACAGAGGAATTGAAGCAAACCCAGCTAAAATTCGAGCTCTGTCACAATTGGCTGCACCAACTGATCTAAAACATGTCCAAAAGCTAGCAGGGTGTGTAGCAGCCTTAAGTCGCTTTATCTCCAGATTGGGAGAGAAAGCATTACCACTCTATAGACTACTCAGGCGCACAAACAACTTTGAATGGACGGATGCAGCCACAACCAGATTGGAAGAAATAAATACCTTATTGGCAATCCAATCCTAGCCGCCCCAAGTGATGGCGAGCCAATGTTGCTTTATATCTTGGCAACTCATCAGGTTGTGATTGTTGTGCTCGTCGTTGAACGAGAGGAAGAGGGACATAAATTCCCCGTCCACAAACCAGCTTATTATGTACCAGAAGTTCTCACACCGTGCAAGTCATGATACCCCCATTATCAGAAAATTGCCTATGCAGTGTTTATGGCATCTTGGAAGCTCCGACACTACTTTCAAGAGTGTTCGATTATAGTAGCATCCGAAGTACCACTTAATGATATTATAAAAAACAAGGATGTCATGGGCCGCATAGCCAAATGGGCCATCGAGATCTTACCGTTTGAAATAACATACAAACCACGCCAGGGTGTCAAATCTCAGGTGTTGGCTGACTTCGTCGCAGAGTGGACAGAAGCCGAACTCCCTAAAGAGTATGGTTCATACTCCCACTGGACCATGTATTTGACGGCTCTAAAATGCTAGCCGGACTAGGGGCTAGCGTCATCTTGACATCCCCACCGTGGACACAGTCCGCTACGTATTACAAATCATGTATACGGACTCAAACAATGTTGCCGAATACGAGGTGCTACTACATGGTCTCCGCATGGACGTATCCATGGGCATACAACGCCTAGAGGTGCGTGGAGACTCAGATCTCGCAATATCTCAGGTAAACATAGAGTTCGATGCGAAAGGATCCAAAAATGGCGGCTTATCAAAATGCCATATTAAAAATATCGGCTCGGTTCGAGGGGCTCGGATTCCATCACGTCGCTCGCGACAGTAATTAGGCAACAGACATACTCGATCGCATGGGCGCCAAACGTGACCCAGTCCTGCCTAACACCTTTGTGGAAAGGTTGTTCAAGCCATCTGTGGCATGGCAGGATGAGAGCAAAGACGCTAACTCCGACCTGATCACACCCCCATCAGCCGAGCATAATGTAGCTATCATCAGGGATCCGGATCCGGAAATAACACCCTCGGCTCACGAGATCATGGTCGTTATCGCTCCTTGGACCGAACCATTCCTAGCCTACCTTAATAGGCAAGAGTTACCCGATGATCAAAACGAGGCCCGTCGCATAGTTCGGCGTTCTAAAGCCTACAAAGTTCACGAAGGTGAGCTATACAAGAAAAGCACTACTAACGTTCTCCAAAGATGTATCTCTGAAGAGGAGGGACAACAACTTTTGGCCGAAATACATGCTGGTTTGGGCGGCCATCATGCCGCAGCTCGGGCTCTCATAAGCAAGGCTTTTCGAACAGGTTTTTTCTGGCCAACGACCCGAGCAAATGCACAAGCCCTCGTCCAACATTGTGTCGGATGTCAGCTTTTCGCCAATCAAAGTCATATGCCTCCCAGCGCCTTGAGAAAAATCCCCATTACTTGGCCTTTTGCGGTCTGGGGGCTAGGTATGGTCGGACCCCTTAAAGGGGAAAGCCATAAAAAGAAATATTTACTCGTTATGGTGGATAAGTTCACTAAATGGATAGAAGCCAAACCAGTAAGAACGGCTGAGGCAGGACCAGTGATTGATTTTATATCAAGCGTGGTACACCGTTATGGTGTCCCACACATCATTATCACAGATAATGGCTCCAACTTTCCAGTTGATGGGGTGAAAAATTGGTGCGCCAAGTTAGGCATTAAACATGATTATGCCTTCGTGTACCACCCTCAAACAAACGGTCAGGTCGAATGGGCCAATGGCCTAATAATGAGTGGCATTAAACCCTGACTGGTGCATTCCCTACGAGAATCAGATAAACACTGGGTGGAGGAGCTTGACTCCGCACTCTGGGGGCTGCGGACCACACCTAACCGGACAACCGGATACACACCTTTCTTCATGGTGTCTTAACGTATCATTTCACCTTACATGGTTTAAAAGAGATGAAGGATATTCTTTTGGTCTTGATCTGTATTCTAATTGTTATGTTCACGTGCGCACACAATGATAAAATAGCTTGTTTGTTTTATATCTGCTTGCCCATGATATGAATGATGTCATACTATGTTCATCCTACTTTAAACCATGTCTCTTTATCCTTAGATGTCAACGAATGTGAGGAAATAGACAATACAGTAGGCATTCTACATGGACATATGTTCCAAAAGTGATTTTATTATGTAGTTGGCACTACAATAGATGCTAATGTATTACAATAGTTCACCAAAATAAGCTATGTATAAACGTGTAACCTACTTTGTTTGTTTTTGTCTCATTAGTAACTTATCTGGCACACTAATCTACAGGTTCAAACTTTCAGGAAGCTATGGAAAAAATGATTGAACAGCCACAACCAGCTGAAGGTGACGAGGCTACCTCAGGCACAATGTCACCTCTTGCTGCAGTGCGTCAGTATCTCTCCACTAACAGTGCAAAAAGCACCTTCCTGCGTAATTCTGGGTTGGTTGTCAAGGTAACCTCGTCCAAATCGCCTACTGAACAAAATCTTCCTCCTAGACAGAGTGATATATTTGTGCTCCAGGCACAAGTCCAATCCCTAATTGACGTCGTTTTGGAAAGAAGAATAGAGGTTGACAAATGTCGTCAAGATATGAATGGTGTTGAAACCAGACTATCAGACATTCGCTTCGTTGTTCAAGAGCAATGGCGGAAAAAAGGTGAAGATCGTGCTGCTCCATCAGATTCTACAGCCTGAAACATCAGCACTCAGGTCAAATGGTATGTGCTTCTATACATCTGATGGTGCTTTTATCTGCAAGAACTATAATCTTTATACCAACAGGCCTTTTGTTGTGATACATCATTTATGATGCTGCCAAAGGCTGCAATAATTACGACACTTTTTATGTATAGTGTAGGTTTATCTTAGTAATGTATTCGGCCGAAAGCTTCATAGGAGCCCAACATGCCAACATTCGTCGGGCCCATTCCAATTGGGCTAAAAACGATTATGGGCCAAAATTTGCATGTAGCCCACTAAAAGTATCTGGGCCTAAATCATCATAAGATTTCATATTTTTCTGGTAGGCATGTGCCCATAGTGGACCTTTAACATGCCTAAAAATAATTTGGGCCCTCAGTAACAATAGGACGTTTACAAGTGTAAATATCTCGAGCCCATAAAAAACATGGGCCTTTAAAAGACCGAAAGTGAGATTGGGTCCATTTACGATGCGGATCTTTCACAGGTCAAAATTCGGGCGGGTCGTAAATGCGCCGACCTAATACACGGGCCATTAACAGGCCGGAAGTTCGGTCGGGCTAGATTATCATCATTTTTATATGGGCCATTAATGGGCCCGATGTGACGTTGGGCCACATATGGCCCATGGATTTCGTCCGACGTTAACAGGCCGAAAATCACAACAGGCCGAAAGTGGCCCAAATCTATAGTGGGCCTCTAACAGACCGAATGTCAGACATGGCCGAATATGACCCAAATCCTTCACGATCGTTTATGGGCCGAAAGTTTCAATGGATGAGTGACACCTATGCCAACGCGGAGCTGACACGTGTTTCCGTCAGCCAATCAGAATTTTACACGTGGAAAATCCCCATTGGTCTGGGCTGTTAACGGGTTATCGGATCCAAAACCAGACCCGATAGCTTAACGGCGTTCCGTTACGGTGGATGCCACGTGTCGGTCACCCTTAACGAAAGCACTTCTGTGACGCGCGATTTATCGTCATGGAAGTGGACACTTCCGTGATGTTAATTTTGGTAATGTCATGGAACACTTCTACGACAGCACAGGTATGACTATCTTCATTCTGTCATAAATTTGTCATGGATGTACATGCATGACAGAAAACGTGACCTACTGTGACAAACACGTATCATCACGGAAGTGTATTTTTTTGTATCTAACGCCATAGATATACAGATCTTGTCTACATCATATCATCGTTCTTAATGCATTACTCCATTTTTCCATGAACTTAATACACTAGATGCATGCTGGATAGCGGTCGATGTGTGGAGTAATAGTAGTAGATGCAGGCAGGAGTCGGTCTACTAATCTTGGATGTGATGCCTATGTAATGATCATTGCCTGGATATCGTCATGATTATTTGAAGTTCTATCAATTGCGCAATAGTAATTTGTTCACCCACCGTTGCTATTTTTCTCGAGAGAAGCCACTAGTGAAACCTACGGCCCCCAAGACTTCTTTCTCATATATTTGCCTTTGCGATCTATTTGCCTTTCCTTTTATTTTCAGATCTACTAAACCAAAAACCCAAAAATACCTTGCTGCAATTTGTCTTATTTATTAACCAATCTACCAATATTTATCTCTCTCTCACGTTCGTTAACCGAAAAGGATTGACAACCCCTTTAACACGTCGGGTTGCGAGGTGTTGTTATTTGTGTGCAGGTGTTGTTTACGTTGTGTTGCTTGGTTCTCCTACTGGTTCGATAACCTTGGTTTCACATCTGAGGGAAATACCTACCGACGTTGTGCTGCATCATCCCTTCCTCTTTGGGGGAAAAACCGACGTAGCTTTAAGCGACATCAGTGTCCACCATATATATATTTGAGAGAGGAAGGATGCCGAATGTTGTCGTGGGGGTCGCTTCTCCTTCTTCTCTTTGTGCTAGACCTTTGTTGCGCACTAGGGGAAGAAGGAGTAGCGACCATAATCGACGGTCAAACGGTGAGGGAGTCCACCATATATGAGAGAAGAAGAATGCCGACTGTTATCGTGGGGGTCGCTTCTCCTTCTTCTCTTTGTGCTAGACCTTTGTTACGCACTAGGGGAAGAAGGAGTAGCGACCATCATCGACGGTCGAAACGGTGAGGGAGTGTCCACCATATATGAGAGAAGAAGAATGCCGACTGTTATCGTGGGGGTTGCTTCTCCTTCGTTTCCTTGTGCTAGATATTTGTAACGCACTAGGGAAAGGAGGAGTAGCGACCATCACCGACGGTTGCAATATCAGAGAGGGAGTGCCCACCATATACATGAGATGACAGTTTAGGAAGGAAGACTCGACAGACCTAAAGGCAACCCGTTGCATATTGAGTAATAGTGATCTATGTGTTGAGTTTCCTGGTAGTTGCCTTTGATCGATTTTGAATTAATGTTTCAATTATGAACATAGGAAATGTCTGATGATGAAAAGGATTTCGTTATGTGCGAATACTGCGAAGACGAGCGCGGTTTGTGCGACAGAAATTTCCTAGTTGATGGTAAGCGCTTCAACATCAAGCTGGATGAGACCTTCGAATTGGATACAGTAAGTCACAAGGACAAGTCTTTTTTCGTAATTAATCATGACTTCTTCTTCTTTTGCTTCAACTTAGAATTTTAATTTTTTACTGTTCTACTAGTGTATCCCCTGCCATGCAAGAATTTTTGTCTTGGATAAGATTGGTTTCAGTACTATGGAAACTATGGAGGTAAAGAGAGTTCATTTGAGGACCGAGCATGGTTATACTTTTATCGCAAAATTATACAATGCAGACACCTGCACCTATTTTGAATGCAAAAATTGGAGAGCACTATGCAAGGCTTATGCATTTGAGCCTGATATGCTTATCACCTTTGATATTCGTCCGGAAGATGAAATTAAAGGTAGTATCGACATCTGGGTCGATCTGCAGACGCCTCCAGTTCTACCATTATGTGAGTTTCTTAACCATATTTATGTCTTGTATATTGTTTATTTAAAAAAGTTGACAACTAATTTCTATTGACAGCTTATTTCCATTCAAGCAAACATGTCCGGCGCTTGGTAGACATGACCTACTACTCTCCCGGGGTTGAACTAAACTGCGAGGAGATAAGTCATTATGTTTCATGGCTTGAGGATCTTCATACTGTCAAGACAAATTATTTTTCTGGACTTGAAAATCTTAGTACTCAAAACATGCGACCAATAGCGTGCGTATTGAACTACGGTCACATCTATTTAGGAAAGATGGTAAGATTTTTACTATTTGTCCTTAGTGCATCTTTTGCATACATTATTTTTAAGCTAAACTTCATTGCTAAGTATGCTACTACAATGTTCTTCAATGGGGACTCCCGATGATAGTTGTGCCTCATTGGATCGAGTCTAAAGGTCGCATGGCAATAGTTAGCTTACGGCCAAGACATCCTACATTGCACATGAGTGCATTCAGGATTTCTAAAAGCGAGCAAGTCTTAATAGTGAAAGACTGGGGCAAAATTGTGAAGGATCACAGAGAAGTACTAGGGGGCAGCAATCAGAAGCACAACCACAATTAGGAGACATGTTCATCTGCATGCTCCAATATGATGAAGCAGAAGTGCTACACATGTTCTATGCTATTTTACCCGAGGGAGAGCAGCAGGAGTGATTAGCTAGTTAGAATGAGTTTGAAGATGATGATGTGCTACACTATGACTATGATGATTAAATAGCTAGTGTTGGTGCTAGTGACTATGATGATGATGATTAGCTAGTGTTGGTGGTGATTAGATAGCTACGCTATGACTATGATGATTAAATAGTGTTGGTGGTAATGACTATGATGATTATTAGCTAGTGTTGTTGGTGATGATATGATGCAAGAGTTTTTATATTAATATGATGATGATGATGATGGGTTATTATATCATTGGGTGAAAGAACTACAGATTAGTTTCAAGTGGATGGATCCTAAGTGATCAAGTCATGGATTATCATGATAATCCATGACTTGGTCACTTAGGGTCCATCCACTTGAAACTAATCTGCGGTTCTTGCACGTAGTGATTTAATAACTCATTATAATGTAAAAACAATCTCCAAATTGCTACTGTATGAACTGTACAAAGGTGTATGAATACGACATAAAATAGGAAAGAAATAGAATACGGAACAATAGTAGTAGAGCGGGAAGTGAGACGCACTACTAGTAATTACCAGTAGCGCCTTTCACGTGAAGCACTACTACTAAGTAGATATAGCAGTAGCGCGGGTGGACAAACGCTACTGGTAACCTTTAGCTGTAGCACCGTATCAGTAGTGCGGTTACCTGCGCTACTGCTAGGCTTTTCCCTAGTAGTGACACATTTTCCCATTTAGCTAGGCATTTCCCATGTTTGTTGATTCCTATACCATACCAAAGGAAGCTTCTTCCAGATTTCTCAAAGTGATCTAGGATGGTGGAAGGGATTCTAATACAACACATAGCAAATATGGGCAATACATAAACAATAGCTTTAAGATGTATGAGTCTGCCTGAGTACGTCATCATGGAAGCAATGTCAGATAGCCTGTTATCCAGCCTAGATACCATGGGCATTAGATCAGTTACTTTTGGTCTGGTGGAACCCATCGGCAGTTCCAAGTTGGTGAAAGGCATGGCCTCCTTGCATTTGAATATGTTTGCCAACTCATGTGCTGTGTCATCAAAAATATTGATAGGTACTAACGATGATTTACTGTAGTTAACAATCGGGCTGGTGAACATAGAAAATCTATCCAGTATATCAATAAAAGTCTTGATTTGTTCCACATTAGCAGGTAGAATGATTAGTGTGCCATCTGCATACTGAATAATAAGATATCACTCTGTGAAATTGGTATCAATAGGCAGCTTGAGAGTACCATTTCTCCAAGCATCATTGACCATGATTTGCAGCAGCTCACCCACCATAACATATAGCACTGGTGAGAAAGGGTCCCCTTGTCTAACACCACATTTGTAGTGAATATTTTTCCTAGGAACACCATTAAGTATGACAGAAGTAGATGCAGTTGAAAATATCATATTGACCCATCTAATCATTTTCTTACTAAATCCCACATGTTCCATCATGAATAGGATACCATTATAGTTGACCTTGTCAGCCTAGTGGTTGCAGCGACCTTAGTAGCACCCCAGGTCCTGGGTTCGACTCCCGGTGGGAGCGGATTTAAACAGGCCTGGGCAAAAAATTCTGGAATAAAAAGGACTGTGGGGTTGTTACTCTACAGTAAATAGTCAAAAAAAGTCATTTTTGAAGATGATAATCTCTTCCTTTCATTTGTGACACATGTGGATGTACTCAAAACTCCATGCAAGACAATCTTGAATATTCCTGATTTTGATAAATCCATATTGATGTTTGTTAACTCTGGATATAATGATTGGATGAACTCTATTAGCAAGTAGTTTGGTGAGTATCTTGATAGGCATGGTTACCAGGGAGATGGGTCTAAAGTCATTGGGTGATTCAGGATTGTCTTTCTTGGGGATTAAAGAGATGTATGTTGTGTTAATGGGGCGCAGTGAAACTGTTTCTTGATAAAAGTCATTAATGAACATGATAGAAATCAGAGGCCCCTCTCTCTGATTTCATATAATGAAACCCACTAGTCTTAGTTACAAGCATCATTCTTATAAATAGGACCAGTTACAAGAATAGAAGAAATCAAACTTGTAATAAAAGAGGATAGACGAAAGCAAACTTGGGGAAATTGAAGTCCCTAGGATTGTAGGTATTCAAAAGCTTCGTGCTCTTGGCTAGACCAAGAATGCATTATGTGTACAAGATTACGTCAATTTAAGAAGTCGGGCCGACCGTTTGCCTAAAAAAGGAACGACCCATAGTCAAGGACATGTTTCACATATTGATGTTCCAAACATCAGTTACAAACCCAAACATATTCAGAAGTTCAACCACAAAAACCAGATAAGATAGTGTATTCAAGGTGATGCAAACAACTACCATAACAAAATGGGAACTGGTGCAGTGCAGCGAGGCACAAAAGTGCATAATTTTATTAGGTGACTAGGGGAAACTAGCTAAACCCGCGCGGCGACACGCCACGCTTGTCGATTAATTATGACTATTTAAGCAATAGATTGATGAATAATCACTTGCTATCTTAAATAGACGGATCAATACATAAAGAGGTTGAAGGTGAGAAATAACTAAACTTATTATGACCATGCAAATGCATGGATACAAACAGAACGGTTAACACCACACACCTCTAAGGAAATAAATCAGAAATGTTAAAATCCAAGTAGATAAAATAATCCATTGTTCTGGCTCTTGTCTCTTGACATTGGTAACTTGCCATAATATGGAATCATTTCAAAGAGCCACTCACGTACATCAACTATAGTTTATATCAAGCATGCAAGTATTCACAGTTTTAGTTACAGAAAAGGATGAGAGCAACACTATGCACCTTCAATTTGAGAGCTTGTTCAAAAACCGTCGAAGGGAAGCTCTATTTCAGTACGGCAACTTGGCCACTGCTCTTGTCTGTAACGTGGTCACCTATGCATGTATTGTTGAGAGGCATGTCCAGCAACACAGCTATGTCATCTAATTGCAAATTATGCAGCAAGGGAGATATCTAATTACCTTTTCCTGAAAACACAATCTTAATCAAGGTCAAAGAAAGAGAGAACATCTAATGACTAATCTTGATTGCAATTCATGCCTAGATTTACTTTATTGACCTTAGAATTTAAAAGTGCAATTGTTAACCAAAGACGACATTATAGATTTATCATGTTGCTCATGATCGACACATACAGAGTCAGGCTATAGTGATTAATTAGGCGTGTAACAGAACCAAATTTTAGCAAAACGAATTCGTCGTGGTGGATCTTGTACCGAAATTGCTCTCCGGCCTCTCCTTCGCCGTGCTGCTCAACGTCCTTGACAACGAACACATAGAAGAAATACCCCAGCACGGGTAGATCAACACGCTGCCCGGGAGCCAGAACGCCATGCTGCCGTGCAGCAAGCCAGCGACCGGCTGCCAAGAGCAAGCATGTCTGGCCTCTTGGATGCTGCTTCTGGCCGTGGTTGTCACCACCGGGCTAGCATGTGCTGCGTCGATTTGGGCTGATGCAGGGAGGAAGGCACGGATACTGAGCAACCTGCTGGACAACACCGCCAAGGTGGCGCACGGACACTGATTACTAAGTGTCCAAGGCGACGCAGCCTGCGGCGCCGGCCACGGCGACTGATCGCCAGGGCCGGTCCTGGTATTTTGGGGGCCCGGGACGGAACTAAAACTAGGGGCCCCTAATATAAATATCTTAATAATAATAATCGATATACATATGTATAAGAAAATGTGCAATAGAACATAGGGTGTCACTATGATCCCATGAGTCACCCGGTGTATATAATGGTGTGTTGAGAAAAGTAGAAAAGACGGCATGTGTCTAACAGAAAACATCCTTGGAAATGTAGTCACATATAATGTGATGATGTACTCCAACTGTAGGAGTACTACATTATAGATACCGAATGGTCCATCGACAAGTGACTCCACGAATAGTCCAGAAAGAATTTTGCATCAAAAATGCAGACTAGTCCTTGAATTGGCTAATAGTAAGATTGTTATTCTAAATAGCGGTATTCTACAAATTAGATAGATGATCAAATAAGTATGAATGATAATATTATTCTTGTATATCTTCAAAAAACAAAGCAACGTTCTGTGATAGTGCAAAATTACTCTTACCTAGTTGTATAAATGAGTAAATCAAGAGTTAATTAACCCATCCATGTCGTCATTGCATAGTTCATCTGGTCAAGTAATTTTGCATAGACCATCATTCTTCTTGACCTCTTCGAGATCTACGCCATGAAAGGGATACTATCAAATTACAGAAGCATATCAAGTAATGAAACGTACGGCGGACATCGACCTGCCCCGGCAACGCTTGCATCCACAAACGATACACAACGCTTGCATCCACAAACGATACGCAACGCATGTGCGCCTCCCAGATCCCTTCGGATAGGGACGCCTCCTCCAGCGAGATTCCCTGATTCATCGGCCACGATCTAGGCGTGAGGCGAAAAGCCGGCGGCGCCGCAAGTACTAGCTGCGTGATAAACTGCTCCCTTAATCGATCGATGCGTGCGTTGTGGCGATGGATGTCCAGCTAGTTGGGCCAGGCCCTTTTTCTGTTTTTCATTGTCTCCAGGCCGTAAAAGTTCTTGGACTAATCACGATCCATGAAGAAGCAGGACGACGGCTACGTGCGTGCCGTAGTTACACTGTGTGGATACCCAGGAGGGGGCCCTTGGATTTCGGGGGGCCCGGGGCGGCCGCCCCCCCTACCCCCCCTCAGGGCCGGCCCTGCTGATCGCGGACACGGCTGGGCGGCGTGCTTTCCCGCGCCCGAGATGGTTGCGTACAGGCGGGGGCTACATGACGCGACTCTCGGTCGCGACTTCGGCGTCATGGAAACGACCAAGAGCCCTGGGGTGGCGAGGCCTGCAGTGTCACAGTTCTCTTCGTCCGCACTCGGGATCCACCCGCCGTCGATGCGGAGGGCCATAGGGGGCGGTCGCGGCCAGGATGAAGGGGCTATAGTGTCCCGGAGACGAGGGCCATGAGGCTGACGCTGTTTTGTTACGGGAGCGTGAGGCGGAGACGATGACACCCGACGACCCTGCTGCAGGTCTTCGAAGCGTCCGCGGCAGAGATGACGTCCAAAGTTTTAAATAGCGCGCTAAGAGCATCTTCAACAGGCGCTGAACGCGCCGCACGCTAAAAACTACTTTGTCGCGCGTCCATCGTCTGGTTTGACGCGGCGTGCCGCGCTGGCTCCAGCAGCCGCGCTAAAAAGCAGCTCGCGCAGCTCTAGGAGTGCGCAAAAATACAGCGCGTACGACTCTCGCACAAACAACATATGCATTTCAAAAAAAAAGAAAAAAGATCAAACACAAACAAAAAATAAATCAAAATAAATAGTTCAATTTCGTTATTACAACTCAAACAATCAGTTTATACTGAGAGGCAACAAAACGGGCCACCCTTTTAGCCCTCCGTTGCACTCGCACGGGATGTCCCAAGAGCTCATACTGAGAGTAGTCTACATCTTGGCCACGCTCATTCTCGATGATCATGTTATGCATGATCACACAAGCGTGCATGATGTACCAAAGCATTTTCTGATCCCAAAATCTAGCCGGTCCTCTCACAATAGCAAATTGGGCTTGCAAAATCCCAAAAACTCTCTCCACATCTTTTCTAGCCGCCGCCTGAGCATTGTGGAAATCAAGATTTTTCTTACCTTCTGGCTTTTTCAACGGCTTGACAAAGGTTTGCCACTTTGGACAGATGCCATCCGCTAGATAATAGCCATAGTTGTATGTACGATCATTTGCTACAAACTGCACCGGTGGCAACTCACCATTTGCAATCTTATTCATCAGTGGTGACCGATTGACAACATTGATGTCATTCAAAGATCCAGCCATTCCAAAGAATGCATGCCAAATCCTAGTCTCTTGATCGGCCACCGCTTCCAAGAATTATAGTGGAACCCTTTTTTTGTCGTGAAATTGCACATGACATGCCTTTTGGACAATTCTTTCTACTCCAATGCATGCAATCTATTGAGCCAAGCATGCCAGGAAAGCCACGAGCTTTGTTCATCGCCAATAGCCTTGCGACGTCTTCAGCATTGGGAGATCTCAAATACTCCTCGCCAAACACTTGCAATTCCGACTGCGAAGCGCTTGACACACATGATGGCTTGGCTCTCACCCATAGCCAAGTGATCATCAACTAGATCAGCCGGTATACCGTATGCCAATATATGCAAAGCGACTGTCACCTTCTGAAAGGTGTTATGCTCGAGCTCTTCGGCGGCATTCCTCCTTGCTGAAAAAAGCGGTCATGGCTCGTTAGTTTCTCTGCAATGCGCCTGAGCAACTCGGTGCTCATCCTAAACCGGCGACGAAAATACGACTCGGGGTATGTGGGATTCTCCGCAAAATAATGCCTGATCAATCTGTTGTGGGCATCGATCCTATCCCTTCAAATTTTCTGCCGACCCATAACCGAACCACCGTGCTTCGGTTTTTTATTGATATGCATAGCTAGGATCATTGGAAGATCCTTCCCCTCTTCCATATCAAATTCTTCTTCGGAAGAATCATACGACGAACTCATCTACAATGTTCAATACTATGCTATAAAAACTACAATCAACATGCACGATATTCACGGCTTTTGAGTAATACATACCTTCTAGACGTTTTGTCGAACACCTTGCGGACGCCGAGCGGCAGCGAGCGCGCGGGCGCTGTTCGTCGAAGGACGGACGCGCGCGAGGGGCGGCGGGACTAGAGGGGAGGGGCGGAGAAGCCGCCGCGGGTCGGGGATAGGCCGGGGAAGCGCCGGAACGGTCGCCGGGTGGTGCGGTCGGCGGCGGCGGCTGGATGGGGGATGAGAGTTGCGAGCGAGCGCGCGAGAGTCCACCGCGCGGGAGCGGGCGCAGCAAATAAGCGGCGCACGATTGAGTTACAGCCCGCGCGCTGAACTATATATGCCCCGCGCGCTATTTTGAGCAACTATATCGGTTGCACGCACGCTAAAACAGGCAATTTTGCGGCGCGACGCTAGTTTGGCGTAGCTGTTAGAGATGCTCTAAGCCTCTTAGCGACGGACCTCTTCTAAATGCTATTGCGTGCTATAACGGCGATATAGCGGGTTATTTAAGATGTTCGCTCATTTGGTTGAACAAAATGCATTTAGCGCGGAATCTCTTCTAAAAGCTCTAACGTGCTATAGCTCCAGCTATAGCGGGTTATTTAAAACGTTGATGACGCCACAACCTCTCGTCTGCACCGCCATGTCCCTGCACCCCTTCTGCTTCTACCAGCATAAACCGGAGGCCCGCAGCTCATCAGGTTGTGTTCATGCGCTGCAAGCCTTCCGAGGATCGTCGATGCCGGTGGTGTCTGGCAAGTGGCAACAACAGCCCGATGGAACTCACGTGCCCACACACCATTGTCGCGTTCGTGACCGCCGCCATAGTCTGCAATTCTGCATGCGCCTCCATCCGGGCACCTTCTTGTGGGCGGTATGCCATGGCACAGCCGACGACGGCACGAACGTCGTCAGGGTTGCCGACCGTGATCTTCCAGAAATCGTCGACCACCGTGAAGACCATGTCGGAGGTAGTGGCGACGGAGGCCGCCGTGTCCACAAGGCACACTCCAGCGGCGATCAGGGCCTCCGCCCCTAGCCAGCGTGCACGCATATGCCATCACCGCGTACCCGACGGCCTCAGTCGCTGAGACTCCGCGACACCTCTGGACGTGGAGCAGGGGATGGAACGGCCAAACAAGACCGAAGATAAGAGCGGGGTAGAGGAGAGCGGGTCGAGGTGACGACGGCTAGCATGAGGTCGATCGCAGCAGCCGCGAGCTTGAAGCGGAGACGGGTTGGATGGGCTACCGCTACTCCACGGCGGACCGAGGAATGGCGATGCTGGGAGTAAACAGCTGGCAGATTTTATAGGACTCATATGGCGGCGAAGCGGTGGTTCAGTCGGGCACGTCTTTGGTCCTGTTTGGATATTCTAACTCGGTTAGAGGTTATAGTTAGATTCTAACCCTGAACTAACTCTAGCCGAAGAGGTATTTGGATGACAGGGTTAGATCGACGGACGGAAGCGCGGATACGGTGAGGCGCCTTCACGGGCTGTGCGAGAGGGAGGAAGAGAGAGGACGAGAAGCTTCGAGGAAGTGGGGAGGGGTCTGCCGCGGAGAGAGCGAGAGAAATTTTTTTTTTTTAATGATCCCGTGGAGAACTAACTCAAATAAGCACATCTTGGGTGGGTTAGTTTTTTTGAATGGATTAGATGCATCTAACCCAAACTAACCCTTCTGTTTGGATACTTTTGGGTTAGTTGAGTCCAAACTAACCCTAACTCGGGTATCCAAACAGGGCCTTTGCTATGATCCTTCCAGAGAGATGTGGATAGATGAGATGGGCAAATATCTGGTGATACGGGAGCTAAAATGCTGCCATGATACGAAGTGATCTTGCCTGTTGGATCTCACAACCAACGGTCAACATCTGGGGATGCGGATCAGGATGCGATTCTAGGCTTCCAAAAGGACTCACTCTTTTCAAAATGTTATGGGGCTCCTGGGCTCACTCTTGGATGTAAAATCCCATGGCCAAGATCACATCGTATCATGGGAGCATTTTAGCTCCCGTATCACCTGATATGCACTCGGGATGGGATACAACGTGGCGGCGCCAGGTATAACCAACACATGGGAGGGGGAAAAGCTGCACCTGCCCACACCAATCGGCGATGGCCGAGACAATTCTGGACATGCAAATTGCATGCACATCGCAACCACCACGCGCGGCGCTGCATACAAACTGCCAAAACAGCTAGTCAGCAACATCCATTTGATCTATGTAGTCAAATCAGATACAAACTGACACTACAACAAACGGAATGTCTCAATCCTATGTAAAATCATTGGGCACACCCAGATCCTACCCAGTCAGATCCCCCACTAAATAAGGTGTCGCCTCCTCATTGGCCCCATTTTCACTTATAGAAATAAGTCAAAAAAATCCAGGTAAATCAAACCTAGCTAGGTTTAATATATTTATTAAAACTAAAATTCTCAGGTTTGCGGATAACATATAAACTAGGTCTTCAAATACATCCTGAGTTAAGAAACATGGCTAGACTAGGGCACACCCTTGGCAAGTTCATTTTTGTAGATAACAAATAAACACTGCCGACAACATTGATGCCACACAACAAACTCATGGAAACGCAGCAACCATTCCTTCGCCTGGACAAAACAAAATTGTCAATCAATTAGTAACCTGGTACATATAAAGAGAAAATCCAACTGTAGCACCTATGCAGTGTACATGGTTTAACCATAGTGTGTGAACATTATGTATATGCAAACTCATAATCAGCTCGGCAACGTAGATAAGATCTCTTTAAAAGAAAACCAATATCCCTTGCAGTATCTCCTCGGATTGCCAACAACAAAAAAAACTTTGAAACACTTCAACACTGCAGTTTATTGGGCTGGCAGACTGGAATCCCGCATGGTTAAAAAAAGTACATAAATTCTATGACTGATGTCCGTAATAACAACATGGATTACTCATATAATGCCTTCAACTTATCTATTCTGGAGCAGCCAAACCAAGGAGAACTCTAGAGATGGTCAGGTAGGCACACACTGCCAATATCAACATCAGCACTATATTCAACAGTTGAATATAATTTATAATTAAAAATAGTCATTTTTTCCTTGGCACCATCACCATTTTAATTGGTATCAGTGTCATACACATTTGTGAATTCATATATCCAAATGGAAAACATTTTTTGGCTGAACGCTACCCACATTGGCAGCTGGAAATTCTTCCTTAAAAATTCGAATCATCGAAATCAAAAAAGTTATATCTAGCTGATATTCTCACCAGCTGGACAAGGACACACGATTGAGAGTTGTCCTGCTAAAGCTATGCACTTTAAACACTAAATTAAAAATAATGATAGCCCTCTATTTCCCGCTATAATGCTAAATTTGGAGTCATTTAGCCTGCTAAGCCGCTATACAATACCACCCTTCTACATTATGTTTTGTTCTTGTTTCTGGTATATATGATACATTGACGTGAACCTGTGTATATGTCAAGTATATGCAATATATCATATATAATGCCTCACTGTATACTTATTTTTGTCAAGTTTTCATGATTTAAGGAAAATACTAAATGGGTATTAGCTTCGATATAACTCTGTTGTAGCTTTTCGTAGCTTCTTACCGAGCCCCCGCTAAATGGCATAGCCTACTATTTAAAACATTGATCGAATCAGCATATGAACAAGGAGTGCAGGCGTGCAAACTCATGATCAGCTCAACAACATGAAGTAGAGCTATATAAGAACTACTAATAAGGTAAGAGCAATATAAAATTACTGGCTACGTAGGAAAGAATAATAAACCCTTCAGCCTTTTTCACACAATGTTTTTAGGAGATCAAGCTAAAGGAGGTGACTGATTTTATGATACCAAAATGGGCCACTAATATATTATTGTTTTCAGCTTATAGATTGTGAAACAAGAAAACATAGGTAGAACTTGGGCATTCAACATGTGGATCATTTGCATATCATTTATGACCCCACATGAGTCAATTTTTTTTAATTCCCATCACCATTTTAATTGTTTCTTTATGTAATTAGCATGAGCGAATCTCTACAGACGAATGTACATTAGTTTGAGTGTGCATGCTACCCACACTGTCCACCACATATCAGGAGAAAATCATTGTCCAAATCTCACGAATTATATTCAGAGGATCTTCTTACCCGTAGACCCATTTCAGCACATCAAACTAGACAATCACCCTACATATTGTGCAATATTTCAGCTCCATTAGTTCCAGCGGAAATAGTTGTGCCTAGAAGCATAAGAACTCCAACAATTAACAACAGCTTCACATTAAAGGGAAATGGATAAGTAAAGGCAACATGATACAATTATAAAGATGATCTTACAGATAAAGCTTGAGCAAAGCAACTCACTTATAACTTATTTCTGCGGATGTGTTATAAGTCACTCTTGATACTAGCAGTAGATAAAAAAACACATCTGTTGTAATGCAAGGAATATTCATACATGCAGTATACATAGATACCTCATAGTGGAGAATTTAGCTTATAAAAAACATGACCAATGATGCCAACAAATTTTGATATTTGATTTGGTATCTTCAAATAAAGAAGACAAAACACATTGAAAGATAACATATATTAAAATAGTACGGCAATAAATTTGTCCATCTAGCAAAGGTGCAATGCAATTGCTAACTAAATTCTATAGTAGGAAATTGCTTACTAAGTTCAAGCTGTATATGTAACATTTAAGTGTCACAATTACCGTATGCGAGCAATCGTGTAGAAAACATAACAAGATATGGTTACTTCCTGAGATATGAAGACCAAAGATGAGAAATCACCTGGTGGGTAGAAACTCGTGAAAGGATAACAGTGATATGGAGAATGGGTCACATTTAGTTTCCGGGTTTGCATTGACTTGCGTTGAACCATATAGACAATGTCGTGGGTACCTAAAAAGATTACATCGGTAGCCTCATCATACCCCACCAATCGAAGACATCCCCTCTTTCTCCCAGTTCGAGGAGGGATGTTAATAAGGTTACGCAATGGAACAATCTTGTGCGACAACCATATGGCATCACCTCGATAATTGACCATTCGCTGCCATAGTCGAAGGGTATTGTAAGACAACACGGCAATACCAACGGCGCCATCTTCTGCCTGGATGATTTGGAAATTGTCGGAATAATTCACACCAGGAGGCCCCTTTATCACGGTAAGGTTCTGCGTGTCCAAATCAAACTCAAGTATCTTGTTGCCCCAATTGTGTGAAGGCCAATAAAGGACACTACCAACAAGGGTGCTAGGACCAAAATAAACGCAGTTATTACGTGAAGCCTCTACAGAGATGAGACCACTCCATGTGTTAGTCTCCGAGGAATAAACACGGGCGATGGGTGAGGCATAAATAGATCTGTATTCTCTGTATAAGGACACCAAAACCACCTTAAAGGGGCTCGAATGGCATGCGCCGTGTACGTGGCCCTGATCGCGGGCAGCGCAAAGCACCGCCCCGTTGAACCACTCCCTCCGTAACTCCAATGGGACGGCCACAGGGCACTGCTTGCCGGTGATGGGGTCACACACAATGACCTCTCTCCACAAATGATCTCCGATGAGGACAAGGCCATGGCGGCACCCAAGCACATAGTTCTCAATGGGGAAGCGGAGCACGCTGTCATCATCGCGGTGGCCGCCATATCGTACAAGGTCGAAGCGCACGGGATGGATACGGTCGGGAGGGTCCAGAACTGGATTGAACACGATGCCTTCGCGGTACTCGAAGAAGCCAAGGAGGGGCGGCTTCCGATGGTGCTTGTAAAACTGGCGGAGGAACCTGGGATCGGTGGCGAGGCGCCGCCACCGCTTACAAACGACGGAGGCACGCGGGAGGGAGGACGGCTGCGGCGGGAGACGGAGGAGTATCTCCCAGAGGAGATCGTGGTCTTCCAGGACGGCCAGCACGGAGCGGCCGCGGTGGTGGCGGGTCATGCCGGCGCCCTCGCTCTCGGCAAACGTAAGGGTGGGTTTCTTTTGGGGCCCGACCCCTGGTGTCCTTTCTTTTCTTTGTCAGATCGATTTGATCTCTTGTTGCAGTTGGAAACTGACTTAAACGTGATAGCTAGACTCCTGCTCGTCGTAGCTTCCGTCCTCTAGTTAGGATTTGTTTTTGAACTGCAAAAACATCTATATACTGTATTTGCTCGTCCCAAAACAATCACTTCGTCCAGGAGCAGCCCTGCATCGACGTACAAACATGAGAGTATAATTCAGTGGTAACTGTGCATGTCAAGCAGGGACGGTTAGGCTGGTGCCAACGCGGGGCGGTATCGCCCCGCTATCGACCGGAGCGGGGCGGGAGGGAGGCGGGAGTGGGGCGGGACGACAGCGCCGGGCGACGGATCCGTCGCCGGGCGGTAGGGGGCGGTATCGCCCCGCTCTCGCCCGCGTTGGCGGCGGGAGGCGGGCGATAGTGCGGCGGGAGGCGGGCGGTAGTGGGGCGGGGCGTTGGCACGGCGGGCGGTAGCGCGGGCGGTAGTGGCGGCGGCAACGGCTAGCTGACGTGGCGCGCTGTGATTCGTCCACGTCAGCTAGCCGTTGATGTATCCGTTGGAGCTCCAAAAAATTTACAAAAAATTCCAAAAAATTCCAAATTTCATCCCCAACCCCTATAAATACCCCCACACCGGTTTCACTCATTCCACACCCCATTTCATCTCATTTCTCTCCTCTACTCTACTTATTATGTAATCAGTATGTAATCAGTAAAAAATTTAGAATGTATTATTTTTTAAATTATGTAATTTTTTATTTATTATGCAATTTTATTACTTATTATGTAATCAGTAAAAAATTTAGTTGAATAAAATTATTTTCTTGCATTATTTAGAATGTCTCAAGAAATGCGAGTGAAATAACTAAATCTGAGGAGAGAGAATCTGACGTGGCTATAGCCTGCCACTACAGCCCGTGCACTGGCACCGTGAGGTGAGAGTGTGGTGAGAGTGGGGTGAGAGTGGGGGTAAAAACTGACGTGGCGGGGCGGTAGTGGGGCGGTGCATTATCACCAGCCTTAGGAAATTCAGAACCACTGTGTGGGGACCCGCTCAATCGGGCCCAACTGCAGCTCCCTGGAGAATCGTCGCCTGTCAGCTCACAACAGCAATTTATTGAATCGTCGCCTATTGGCAAGGAATCGACAACATCGCCGGCATAGCCTTACATTAGATACAGACCTCTCCTCTCGCAAAAGGTTAGCCCTGTTCAATTGGGCAGATGTAGAGCTGCAATAGGAATGAACGGTGCTAAGTTTGATCACAGAGGAATGAATGATGCAAAGTAACTGCAGCCATCCAAGGAACTAGCGGCAAGAACCTGACGGAACATGCATGGCACTGTTTCAGACAGAGTCCTCTGTCTACAAAGTTGGCAAGACTACAGGCTGAAACCTAATCCGTGCTTACGGGGTCACGAGACTTTATTTGGATATATAAGCAAGACTTCATGGCATCACCACGGGATCAACAGGCTGGACTGGCTATAGCTCTCTACCATTCAAAGTTCAAACCACGGTTTGGCCAAACATTGGCTTCCTGCGAAAACGACTAAACACGTGAACTTTCCGCACCCAAGATGCCACTTTGTTACACATTCTACACCAATTTCCTAGCATTCTATTTGTTAGAGTACAATTTGTAATATGATTAGGACTCCTACTCGGTTTGTAATAGGGCTAGGTCAGATGCGGCTTGGCTTTTGTATATGTCTCTTGTACTGGCATAATATTGCATCAACAATTATTCAACAGTTATTCAATAGAATTCTACATGGTATCAGACTTTCGATCCTAGGGTATGGCTAACCCGCCAGCCCCGCCATCGCCTGGCTACTTCGAGCGGCGCGCCGCCAAGGTCGCCGCGGCCACGGCCTCCTCCGCCTCTACCTCTACTCTAGCTCTACCCCCACCAATACTCCCTTCCATCTCCTTCACCGACACCATCTCTGATATTAGCCCCTACATCCCCGTAACCCTAGACCTCGCTGCTCACAACTACTACCATTGGCGTCACCTCTTCGACGTCCACCTTGGGCAATGCAATCTCCGCTCTCACGTTGTCGGCGACTCTCTTCCTCAACGCCAGGATCCGCAATGGGTCAAGGATGATCTCGCCATTATTCAACGGATCTACATGCGAGTCTCCATAGAGATCTTCAATCTCGTCCACTGTGACGGTGCCTCCGCCGCCGATCTATGGGCGGCCTTCGTTAGCTCTTCCAGGACAACGTCGACGCTCGCGCCAACAATCTCCACACCGAGCTTTGTAAATACGGTGCAAGGTGATTCACCAGTCGGCGTCTACTGCCAACGCCTCAAGGTGATCGCGGATGAACTCCGCGAACTTGGTGATCCGATCGACGATCGCCGGCTCATCAACGTCCTCCTCATCGGCCTCAGCGAGCGGTTTGAGAAGCAGGCCTCCTTCATCCCTATGATGCGTCCGCGTCCCTCCTTCGCCAAGGTTCGCTCGATGCTCCAATGGGCCGATCGTGCCCTAACTACGAAGGACTCCCGTCCTCAGGTCTTCACTGCTTCTCCTTGCCCGCCTGCGTCGACGCCGCCACCACCACCTCCACCAACAGCATCTCCTCAACCATCCGGCTGGCGACCAAGTCCCAACTACCGGGGCAAAAACCCTAGGACGCCACAGTTCCGCACGGCGCCCTCTCCTGCTCCGCCCCCGGCTCCACCAACTGCACCACTGCCGCCCCCCGGCTTCATCAACCGCACCACCACCGCCGCCCAGATGGCGCCCATCTCCTGATCCATGGACAGGGCTAGTCCAGGCGTGGCCTATGCCCTGGTCCGCCCCTACGCCATATGGTGCCCCGCCTGCCTATAGCGGTGGCTGGCAGCCCGGTGCTCGCCCTCACACCGGTGCGCCCGTCCTCGCGCCCCGACAGCCGACGGCCGCGTACCACGCTACTCCCTCCTACGCGTCACCGATCTACAACACCAGTCCTTATGCATCCTATGGCGCTCCATCGTTCCCCTACATGCAATAGTACAATGATGGTGCCTCTCTCTTTACGCCGATGTGGGCCCTACTGCCGACGCCACTACACATGCAAGCTCCCATGACTACACCGGCCTCTACTTCGACTCCGAGCTGGGACCAAGCTGCTTTTCTACAAGCCATGAACAATTTTGCTGCACAAGGGAACTCAGGTACGGATTGGATTTTCGATTCTGGTGCTTCTCGTCATATGTCTGCATCGAGTAATTTGCTTTCCTGTTGCACACCTTCGTCTTTTCCTTCTATTACTCTCGGTGATGGACCTTCTATTCCTATTTACTGTGTCGGTCAGGCTCAAATCCAATCCCCGACTAAGCCTTTGCTTCTTTGTGGTGTTCTTGTAGCTCATGCTCTTATTAAAAATCTGATTTCTGTTCGCCAAATCACCACTGATAATCATGATTCTGTCGAGTTTGACCCCTTTGGTTTGTCTGTAAAGGACTACCTAACCAAGGCCGAGATCGCTCGATTCAATAGCTTCGGTGATTTATATTCTCTCCATGGTGCTCCGGTCGCTGCTCCTCCAACATCTATGGTGGCCACTGTTGATCTGTGGCACCAACGTCTCAGCCATCCCAATAAAAATGTACTATCCACACTTCTTAGTGAATTTTCCATACCTTGTAATAGAGATTCTCATAATTCTTCTATGTGTCAGTCATGTCAATTGGGTAAACATGTTCGCCTTCCCTTTAGTTCCTCTCAATCCTCTAGTACTTTTCCTTTTGAATTACTTCATTGTGATCTCTGGACATCACCAATAGAAAGTGTATCTGGTTTTAAGTATTATCTCGTGATTCTTGATGATTTTACTCATTATGTTTGGACATTTCCTTTACGCAACAAATCCGACGTTCATAATATATTCATTAACTTTCTGCGCTATGTCTCGGTCTACTTTTTCCTCCCTATAAGATTCATCCAATGTGATAATGGTCGTGGATTTGACAACTTTAAAAATCAGAATTTATTTCTACAATATGGAATTCTCTTACGTTTCTCATGTCCTTATACCTCCCCTCAAAACGGCAAAGCCGAGCGTTCTCTTCGCACTCTTAATGACATCATTCGCACTCTGCTTATTCAATCTTCTATGTCGTCGATGTTCTGGGAAGAGGCACTCCACACGGCCACATATTTACCCAATATTCGTCCATCTAAAGTTAACCCACAAACTACTCCTCACTTCTCTTTATTTCTCTCTCATCCAAATTACTCTGACGTTGGCGTCTTCGGTTGTCTTTGTTTTCCAAACACCTACTCCACTTCTCCTAACGAACTTTCCCCGCGCTATATCCCGTGTGTCCATCTAGGTTTTTTTTACGAGCACAAGGGTTATCGTTGTCTAGATCTTGTTAGTGGTCGTGTTCATGTGTCTCGTCATGTAACATTTGCTGAAAACATTTTTCCCTTTTCCGAGCGTCAACAATTAGATTCCAACTCACCCGCGTCTTCCACTAGTCCCTCTCGTCGCAATAATCTTCCCTTCTTTCACCCGCCGACCAATCCAGCGAAACCAGCCGCAGTAGCAGATCCTGCCGCCACCACTTCTGGCATCACCTCTGCCCCGACAAAGGAAAACACATTACACTCTGACGCGGCAGACCTCCTGCAGCCGCAGTCTTCACCACCATCTCCCGCGTCCGCTACCTCCGCTGCGCCTGACGCGTCCATCACATCTTCCCCCAACCCCCATGTTCATGCTATTCCCGTTCCAGCTCCTACTAACGATCATACCATGCGCACACGTGCCAAGTCCGGGTTTCGTTTACCTACAAAAGAGCGTCTCAATCTTCATGCATCTTTATCTCCTTCCTCTCTACCCAAATCTTACAAATCAGCTCTCCTAGATCCTAATTGGGCCGCAGTTATGGAAGATGAATATGATGCCCTTCTGCAGAATAACACGTGGCAATTAGTTCCACGTCCTTCCAATACAAATATCGTTTCGGGCAAATGGGTTTTTCGACATGAATTTAATTCAGATGGGAGTCTTGCACGTTATAAGGCTCGATGGGTATGTTGTGGTTACTCTCAGCAACACGGCATCGATTATGATGAGACTTTCTCTCCAGTTGTCAAGCCCATCACTATTCGCACTATCCTTAGCATCGCCGTCTCTTCTTCCTGGCCAATTCATCAACTAGATGTCAAAAATGCTTTTCTTCATGGCTCTCTTCAAGAAACAGTCTATTGTCAACAACCTCTTGGCTTCGAACATTCCTCCTATCCTAATCATGTATGTCTTCTTCAAAAATCACATTATGGTCTTAAACAAGCACCACGTGCCTGGTTCCAACGTTTTTCTACTTATGCGCAAACCATCGGTTTTACCCCTTCCCGTTCTGACACTTCACTCTTCACCTTTCATCACAACAACAACACTGCTTACCTTGTTTTATATGTTGATGATATTATCCTCACAGCTTCCTCACAACAATTTTTGGATCATATTATCTCTCTTCTTCGCCACGAATTTTCTATGACAGATTTAGGTCTTCTTCACCACTTCTTAGGTATTGTTGTTATTTGTGACTCCTCTGGTCTTTTCTTGTCTCGACGTCAGTACACTCTGGATCTTCTTTCTCGTGCTGGTATGCTTGATTGTCAAACTTCCCGTACCCCTATTGATACAGGTTCCAAACTCTCTATCGGCGGTGATCCTTTCTCTGATCCTTCTCTTTATCGTAGTCTTACCAGTGCACTTCAGTATCTTACTCTCATTCGTCCCGAAATTTCTTTTGTTGTCCAACAAGCTTGTTTATACATGCATGATCCTCGTATTCCACACTACAATCATGTCAAACGTATTCTTCGGTATCTCAAAGGCACACTAGACTTAGGTCTTCATATCAACAAATCCTATCCCACCTCCTTGACAGCTTACTTTGATGAAGACTTGGCTAGTTTTTCAGCTACTCGTAGGTCCACATCCGGATTTTGTGTTTTTCTTGGTAACAATTTGGTTTCTTGGTCTTCAAAAAGGCAGGTTACGGTCTCCTGCTCGTCTGCTGAAGCTGAGTACCGTGATGTGGCTCATGCAGTTGCTGAAACGGTTTGGTTGCACCAGTTGCTGTCGGAGCTGCACCGTCCTATTGAGCAAGCTACCATTGTTTACTGTGATAATATTTCAGCTGTCTACATGTCAGGGAATCCGGTTCAACACTGTCGCACCAAGTATATTGAGATTGGCATTCATTTTGTTCGAGAGAAGGTGGCTCTTGGTCAAGTTCGCGTTCTCCACGTGCCTACTTCTGCTCAGTTTGCTGATATATTTACCAAAGGCCTGGCGACTACTCCGTTTCAAGACATTCGTTTCAGTCTCAACGTCGTCGAGCCTACCGTTGACACTGCGGGGGGATGTTAGAATACAACTTGTAATAGGATTAGGACTCCTACTCGGTTTGTAATAGGGCTAGGTCAGGTGCGGCTTGGCTCTTATATATACCTCTTGTACTGGCACAATATTACATCAACAGTTATTCAATAGTTATTCAATAGAATTCTACACAATTAGGTCAGACCAAATAGCATTTTGCACACTCTCTGATCACATATCCTACAATGCACTATACTAATTTCCTCCTATTAAGCGCAAGAGGGGAAAAGAGAACGCTAATGGATCAAACCACGGTTCGGCCAAACATTGCCTTTCTTCTGCTAAAATGACTGAACATGTGGACTTTCCGCACCCAACATGCCACTTTACAACACATTCTACAACAATTTCCTGGCATCCAATTAGTTCAGAGTTTGCACACTCCTTAGTCACATGTAATTTTGGCACTAGTAATTTCTAGCTATTAACCGCAAGGGAGAAAAAGAGAGCATTGATGAAACACGGCCACATTAGATTGAACATCGACAACATGTTTCCCATACCACAACTGCCAAGCATACACAAACACACATATAGCTCTGGATGATAATTGTTGTAGGGTGGAAACCCTAAGTGGAGATCTTTCACGAATTGGAGGGGGATCCACGAAGAACGCGAAGAATGCGAAGAACAAGAGGGGAAATCACAAGAGGAACACTCAAGGACAAGCCCAATTACACATCCACTAGACTAGCAACACATGGACCCATAAGATACATGAACAACAAAGGGAAAATAACACAAGTTAAAGTTCATCCCAAATCCCAAAGGGAGATGAGGTCTTTATGATCCTATGATGGGGATCCTTCCCTAGACGAGGTCTTGAATCCACTAGGGATCTTCTCCTAGGAGGTCTAGAACTCCATGGGAGAGGGTAGATAGGAGCAAAGCTCTCAAGATCATATCATGTACTTTGTTGACCCTAACAAATGGTCTAGGTACATAATATATAGGTAGGTGGAGGAGGGGGATGAAGTGGAGTCCCGAACAGGAGCTCTCGGCCGGAATCCTGATGGGCCCATGCGCACGGGGTAAGTTGGGCCTGTGCGCATGGGATGCTACGGCGGCAAGGGCACGTGCACATGAGGTATGGAGGCCGTGCGCACTGGGGTGTGTGTCTTCACTTCCAGTAGCTTTCTTGGAGCCCCGTGGGCATAGGGTTGAGGGAGGCCGTGCGCATGGGGTTGCCTGGGACTTGCTGTTTTGGTCTTCGTGAACTCCTCCTTCTTCTTTGTGGCCTTGGGATCCTTCTCCTTGGCCTCCGGGATGCTCCCTAGCTGCTTGGTGGCGGTCGTCCTCGTACCCAATGATGCACAATGTTCCATGGTAAGGTAGCAACCAAGTCCAATGGATATTCATGTCAATCTCGAAGAGGAGTGGGTTCACCTTAAGTCCGACAGGTCCACTTGGGGCTTGAGGTGCTATGAAGGTGTACATGGAGATGATCGTAGGATGCTCCGCATCAATAATCGTCCATTGCCCAAAAGAAAAGATGCCAAACACAAACATGTAAAAAACACAAGATGCAACAAAATACGACTTGAAATTATACTTCGGAAAGCTGAAATTTCTAGGATTAGGTGTTCAAAAGCATATTGCTACATTGGGCTAGCTATACTAGCATGATATGTTTTTAGATAACATATAAACAGTGTCAACCACAATAATGCATTTGCATCAAACTCGGTGAGAACTGCAGCGACTATTCCTTCAACCAGAGAAACAAACACATTATTAGTGCAGTAAAACAAAGAAAAACATTGTAAGAAATATCGAACTCCTAGATACATCTTGTAGGAATACCGATGTAAAAATAATAATAAAGTCCTTGATGCCTTTTAATATGAACTTTTTAGGGTGGGATTTCAATGCTACAATGTATTATTTATAATAAAATTAACTATTAAGTTTCGCGGGGATTCTACCCACCCAAGGTCATGTGGGCAGTTAATCTGAAGTTTCGTTTTACCTAAGTGGAAACAAAAAGAAGGAAACCAATCTATTGCTTTCAGACTTTTAAATTATGAAACATCTGAATGGAACAGGAACTCTAGGCATGTCAAGCAATCCAAGTCCGTCGCAAGCTATATTCGGAAAATCTTCTTACCCGTTGAATCATTTCAGCACATTAGCAACCAAAAAATCAACTTATATATCATGGAGCATTTTGTCCATTAGATCCACCCTTAATGGTTGTACCTAGAGGCATAAGAATTCTATAAATTAACAACGGTTTTGATGAGAAGGCAAATGGATAAGAGAATGAAACAATTACTTGGTTACATATATGAGATGCCTTGAGCAAAATAAATCTAAATTCATAGATGATTTGTAACTGAAATTTTATATATACAAAAAGAGAATACAATATACATAACTTAGCAAAATAACTGTCAGGACCGGATTTTCGGGGTATTAAATTCCCAAAAATGGCCCTTGTGCTCACCAGCCCCAGGATTACTGTTAGCTGGTGAGGCACCACTTGATACAGAAATTTCCAAGCAAAGGTACAAATATGTTGTACAAGACCATTCTGGTCATTAGGTACAACACAAGGTTTCTAGTGGCTGATGGCGGAAGCGGTCTGTGTCACGTTGGCGTCTGTGGGACTCCATTTCCCACGGGAACAGCTGACCAGGTTAACTCCTATCTTCGCGAGGCTGCTATCACAGTTGCATAGGTTCCGGGTAGTCGTCGCAACGCTCCTCTCCATGCAAGAAATCTGGCCAAGACAATAGCCAGGGACAAGCCAGTGAGTACTTTGAATGTACTCGCAAACATTATGAACACGGGTGAAATATATTCATGCTCGAGAATAATTGATGATCACTATGTTAATTATGATATGACAGACCAAATTGCAAGCAGGTCGTTTGTATGAAAATGCATATGCAATCAGGGAGTGATAATAAAATAAATAACGAACATGCCATAGTCGGGCGTCTGAGCGACACCACATAAAGGGCTTATAAGGAAGATAAATAACAAGAATGCCACAGTCGGACGTCTGAGCGACATCACATAAAGGGCTTACAAGGAAAATAAATAATAAGAATGCCACAGTCGGACGTTTGAGCGACATCACATAAAGGGCTTATAATTTAAAAGTAAATAACAAAATGCCACAGTCAGACGTCTGAGCGACATCACATAAAGGGCTTATAATTTAAAAGTAAATAACAAAATGCCAC
>LR738711.1:884075882-884106063 GCA_902687465.1 Secale cereale | reverse complement strand
AAATGCCACAGTCGGACGTCTGAGCGACATCACATAAAGGGCTTATAATTAAAAGTAAATAACAAAATGCCACAGTCGGACGTCTGAGCGACATCACATAAAGGGCTTATAATTAAAAGTAAATAACAAAATGCCACAGTCGGACGTCTGAGCGACATCACATAAAGGGCTTATAAGGATAAAAATAAATACATAGACAGTGAATATCCAGGAGGTAGAACCATCCTAGGGATACTCACTGACTTAAATAGCTTAAAGGGTTAGTCCAAAAATATTAATAATGGTAACAGTCATCATAGGTCACAAGTTATAATCCAGGTTCTGTTTCGGTAATTTCTCCTCCGAAGACCGACACTAAGACCGACACTTGACCCATCCCAGACTGTAGTCCTAACCCAGGGACACGGCTATTCGAATAGATTTAATCTCTGCAGAGGGTGTACTCTTTACCCACGAATAACGGATTCCTTTAGTCCATCTGGACTAATTCCGTCTACGGCCTTTTGAATAGAAGACACACCTGACCGCACACACCAGCCTAACTTACCGGTGTCTGGAATCACCCACGACACCTGTTAAGCCAAACTCTAAGTGGGGAGGCTACAATCTCGACTAGCATGGGATCACAAAATTTATAACGCGCGCAAAATTGGGGAAGCTATCCCCTTCGGCTCCAACCGAAAACACCCATGCCCCCAGACCAGGTGGCCTGCCTACCAGATGCAGCCGGTATCTTCCACCATGGCCTCTATGCACGGTGTGTGCTAGAACAGGGGTCGACAATTTACTGAACCGTACCCTACCTGTAGCAGGGACAAGTGGTAGCACGAAACAAGTATGAGGTTTACTGGAACAAGACTCGATCTACGGTCGACTCAGGAGGTTCAAGCATCACTGGTATGATTAGTATAACCAATATATTCCACAACAACAGTCGGAATCACCACCCGTCATGCCGCACCAAGCCATACCGGACTCCACCGTCCCGACAGGGAACTAGTGACAAGCTCGTGTCTACACAAGACAGCGACTTTCACGGCTTTGTTCCGTTAGGCCTGGAAGGCATACGAGGGGGATCACCGTCATGCATATTAATTACTCACAGCGAGGGGTATACCTCATGCACTCATGGGTATGATCATATCATCACATATGAAAGAAAACGAATGCATCCATATCGTTGTAATCGTATCAACAACAACCACATGCATTAGACCAGGGTTCAAAAGTGCTTGCCTTCAAGTAGTGGGGAGGTAAAATGCATTCCAAAACTTTTGAAATCAATACATAGTCTCAAAACAGCACAAAAAAGTTGTCTGGTAAATTTTCAAATAAATATGAAAATAAACTAGACCAAATTTGAGGAACAACAAAAAAAGAATCAAGTCATTTGGATTTATATTTAAAAAGTTATAGCCAGTCAAAGTTTCAGTCAAACTCTGTTTTTAAATAAAACCAGAAAAGAAAACGTTTCGAGGCAGAATGCGTATTCGATGCGGGGGAGACGTACTTGAGACTTTATGCTTTCACTTATCCAGCGTGGACTGGCGCGTGGGTCACTGACAGTGGGTCCACGGGGCCCATTGGTCAGGTTTGACCAGTCGCCTCTCCCTCCTCTTCCTCTGCCCGAGCGGAGGCGGGACTCCGGCGATCGTCGCCGGTGAACGGAGGCTCCTCGAGGGCATCCGAGGGCAGGGATGGACCCGCAAGACCGGGGCGGTCCTCCCGATGGTCGTTGGGTCGCCGGGGGTGGAGGGAGTCGCCGGCGGGGAGCTCCGCGGCGGAGGAGGCTTCGGTGGAATTAGGGGCTCGGTCTGTGGTGGTTCCTTATCAAAATCGAGCATGGGGATGGACTCACGAGGTGTAGAGGGAGCTTCTAGTGAAGAGAGTGGAGAGGGGGAGGCCCTGGTGGCGCCGGAATGGATCGGAACAAGGCGGCGGTCGTGCTGACCGGAGATGGGGAAGACGGCCTTCCTCTATTGGATTGATGGCTAAGGGGGCACTAGGAGACTGGTCTAAAGCTGCGTGGGGGACGGGACGTTCTCGGGGGCTCCTTATACAGCGTAGCTATGTCGGTTCGCGGTGGCCCTGGATAAGATCGTCGGCGACCGCCATTCTGTAGCCGCAGGGGAACGTGGCAGCGACGAGCGCTTGCGGACAAGCTTGCGGATGAGCTCGGACTGCTCCAAAGGGCAGCTGGCGCACGCGTGTGGCTCGGGCGGCGCTGTCCGCGGCAGAGGTCCACTGTGGCCGGCCGCTAGCCGCCGTGGCCGACCTGACGGCGGCGCTGTGGAGCTTCAGGGGCAGCTTGGAGTGCTCTGGTGAGTGGATGAGGCCGGGGTGTGGCTCTGCAGGCGAGCTAGGGCCAGGGGCGCAACGCGGCGGCTCGGGCGCACGCACGTGCAAAACGCACGCTCTGGGCGCGCCCAGCGCACGCACACCATGTGCTCGATGAAATGCCAGCGCGTGCTAGAGGGCATATGAGAGGCTAGGGATTAGCAGGCCTGGATTAGGGTTAGCTAGGAACTTAGTGGACATACTGGTTAGGCAAAGCAGGCTGGTCCAATGCACAAACCAGAAACTATGTCAAAACTGACCATGCACGCAAGGTGTTTGACAGAATGTCAGGAGCCTCTAGGCATTTCTTGGGGTGGCCAAAAACTCCAGGTTGGGGTCTCTTTGGATGATAACGAGGGTGGTAAGGTCAGTTGGCCAAATCTAGAAACTTGTTAGTGCAAGTTTTGCAAAACTCCAGTTCTGGACAGAAGGAAAAGGGTATAATTGCATGGACCAAAAATGATCCAAATGCTCCAATCTCCTGGACTTAAGTGTTTTGTAGGAAGTACTACAAGCAGGAAAAGGCTTATGGCCAAAGGAGCAAGTTAAAGTAGGGTTGTAGTAGAAAGTGACAATCTGGACCAAAGAGCAAAAGAGGATGTTTAGCTCAACTTTTCCAAAGAACACCCAAGGGTTTTTGCATGAAAGTGATGAAGGGGCTTCACATGGCATCCCCAAATTTTGGTGGAATTTTTAACAACTCCATCAAAGGGTTGCAGTGCAAAAGGGGCTCTAAAACGGAAGAAAATCACTTTAATTAATAAAGCTTAGGGAGAAAATAATAAGGCAAATGAACCCACTGAAAGAAAGATTGTTTTTCTTGGCTAGGGCAATTAAGTCCAAACAACATACTAACAATTTTTCACTAGGGCAAAAATTCCATAATATCAAAAGAAAGGAGGTTCTGAAAATCAAAGAAAACCCAGAAAAAGGAAAGGTTGAAACTCCTGGTCAAATTTTTATTACTAAATCGAGGTCAAAATTTTGGGGTGTTACAATAACTAACTTTCTATAGATACTAACAATAGTAAACGAAACCACATCTATTTAAAATTTAAATGATATTCCTAAAAAAGTACATGTCGCTACCTCGATAATGAAGATTTTCGCTCATAAAAAATAGTTTCTAGCACTTTTATGATGTAAACCCTGTTGGGGAACGTAGCATCCAATTTCAAAAATTTCCTACGCTCACACAAGATCTATCTAGGAGAAGCATAGCAACGAGCGGGTCGAGTGTGTGCACGTACCCTCATAGACCGGAAAGCAGAAGCGTTTAGTAAGGTCGATGTAGTCGAACGTATTCGCGATCCAACCGATCCAAGTACCTAATGTACGGCACCTCCGCGTTCAGCAAATGTTCAGCACGATGATGTCCGTCGGCCTCTCCTTTCTCTCCCCTAAAGCCCACTAAGGCCCATTAGTTCCCCCGGGGGTTCCGATACCCCCCCCCCCCCCCCCGGCACTCCGAATAGTCATCCGGTAATACCCGAAGCTCTTCCGGTGTCCGAATAACATCGTCCAATATATCATTCTTTATGTCTCGACCATTTCGAGACTCCTCGTCATTTCCGTGATCTCATCCGGGACTCTGAATAAACTTCGGTCATCAAATCACATAACTCATAATACAAATCGTCATCGAACGTTAAGTGTGCGGACCCTACGGGTTCGAGAACTATGTAGACATGACCGAGACACCTCTCTGGTCAATAACCGAAACATGGATGCTCATATTGGCTCCTACATATTCTACGAAGATCTTTATCGGTCAAACCGCATAACAACATACGTTATTCCCTTTGTCATCGGTATGTTACTTTCTCGAGATTTGATCGTCAGTATCATCATACCTAGTTCAATCTCGTTGCCGGCAAGTCTCTTTACTCGTTCCGTGATCACTACTAGGAAAATGCTTATAGACAGTAGCATAGTAGTACCAATTTTTATAATAAAGCGCTGCTACTACTTATCAGTAGCACTCTTTATAAAAGGCGCCACTACTATGCACTTACCAGTAGCGTTGTTTCTGTAAAAAAACGCTACTACTACAGTTGCCAGGCCGTTGCCGGGAGGCCAGGCATAGTAGTAGCGCTTTTATGTATGAAGCGCTACTGCTACCGGACGTAGCAGTAGCGATTTCTACATATAAGCGCTATTACTACGGGTTATTTATCCAGCCCAACTGCCCGCGCTCGACCTCTCTCTCTCACTCCCCTGCCCTCACACTCACTCGCCTCTCTCCGCCGTCGTTGCCGCCATCCTCCCCCACGCACCGCCGCCCCCCTCGCCGGAGCTCTCCCGCCGGCCACCCTCGCCTGCGCTAGCTATGCTCCCCCGCCGGCCACCCTCCCCCGCGCCAGCCTCCTCCCCCGACGGCCACCCTCGCCCGCGCCGGCTCTGCTCCCCCGCGGGCCTCCTCCAGCACCGTGAGGTACTCCTCCTCCCTCCATTTAGTTCATTAAGTTAGGTAACTTAGGTGAATTTAGTTAATTAACTTAGATGTTTTTTAGTTAGGGAAGTAGGTTAGGTAACAAATTAAGTAGATGCTAATTTAGGGCAGTGGTGTTTAGTTTATAGAAAAAATTCAATATAGTTTTTTTTACTGTTTTTTAGTAAGTGTTTAATAGAATTAGTTAAAAAATTAATAGAACTAGTTAAACTAGTTTATTTTTAGTAAGTACTAGTTTATTTTATTTATAGTAAGTGCCTAGTTGAACTAGTTGAATTGATAAAACTAGTTTATTTTTAGTAAGAAAATTTAGGTATATGAGATTTGATGATCTAATTAAAATTTTACTATAGAACTAGTTTATTTTTAGTAAGAAAATTAATAGAACTAGTTTATTTTTTTAGTTGAACCAATTATTCCCGCATCGACGTCGACGATGCCTATCCCGCATCCTCGTCGTCGACTCGGCAGAGGAGGCCTGGGCTTGGTGAGGAGCCATGTCCGGGACTGGGCTCCGCCGGGCTAGTACTGGGAGGTGCTACCTTCCGGGGGCGTAGCTTGGTGAGGAGCCAGCCTGTCGTTGACCAGAACCTTCTTTGGTGGCGGTCGGGTGGGCCAGTGACGGTGCAGAGGCTTGAGGACCCCGCAGAGGTGGTACGTCACCGTGTCAGCGAGGAGGACGAGCACGTCCATCGCTACATGGTTGCGTTGGAGGGCAGGTTCTCCAATACCTGGGAGGTTCTTCAGGGATCTCACTGGAGCTATGATCCTGTGATGGTTCCTTCTCTTTGGGTGTCCACCGCCCGCGCCGATACCCGTCGTTCGCTACGGCTTTAGTTGTATTAGTGATGTTATATGTATGATACTATTCGAGATCTATTAGTGATAATATTCGACGATGTACGGATGAAAGAGATGGTTTAGTTTTTCTTATTGAATGAATGCTAATTCGAATACTAATTTATTTTATGATTTGATTTTGCTTATTAAATGCTCAAATTGGAAAACTACTCCATCAAGTTTGAATGCTCATATGATGTAGATATAAACACGTATATCTTGTGTTGCTCAAATAGGATATGTGCTTGCCCAAGTGGTCGGCCATGTTTGCAGGTTACACCTCCTATAGTGGCCTATGTGTTGCCGGAGTGTTGATTAATTTCCTTTCCGGCAAATTTCAGGCGCTCGATATGTCCTTTTTTAGCAAAGGTCATGCCGGATTTTTCCGTGAATTCTGGCATGAGTTGTGCTAGAATATGTAGGAAATATCGAGTGGCCTGGTTTTTTAGTACATATATTTAATTATACAAGTTTAATATTTGAATTATGAACATAGGAAATGTCGTACTCGGACGACGAAAGTCTCCCGGGAAATATTCCCGAGTGCGACTGGTGCCACGAAGACCGAGGTTTGTGCGACAGGCCTCGCCTGAACGAAGATCGACGCTTCAGCATTAAGCTCGAGGAGACCTTCGATGTTGAAATGGTACGCAACGACGACAAGTGTTTTTTTCGTAATTAAGCACGACTTCAACTATTTCAACGTGTAATTTTCATCTTTTACAATTCGACTAGCTTATCCCATGCCATGCAAGACGCTATGTCTTGGAGAGGATGGGTTTTGAAGACCATGAAAGTATGGAAACAAAGAAAATTCACCTAAGGACCCATCATGGTATGGATTTTGAAGTAAATATGTACAATTCTGAGAGCGTAGCCCATTTTGTTGCAAAAAATGGGAAGCATTTTGCAAGATGTATGGTTTTTATGAGGGTATGCTTGTCACCATGGATCTTGGTGATCCTGACATCGGCCAAGACAATATGAATATTTGGGTCCTTGTTGATACGCTTCCAATTCTGCCGCTATGTGAGTTTCTCAAACATAGTTATTAACTAATTTATATTGTTTATTTCAAAATAGTTGATAGCTTATTTTCATTGACAACTTATTTTCATTGTTCAAAAAATGTGTGGAAGATGGTAGGCAAAACCTACTACACTGATGGCTCTGATTTAACTTATCAGGAGAAAATTCATCTGATTGCATTTTGTACTGATCTTGAGAATTACAATATCTATTATCAAACTCCTCCACATTATGGTGAATACATGCCACTAGTGCACGTGTTGAACCATGGTAACATCCATGGAGATGCCATGGCAAGATTTTTTACTATTACGACATCCGTGCATCTTTTGCATAAATTCTTTTAAAACTTAATTACATTGCTAACTACGAAGTTATTACTATGTTTTTTAACAGAAAATCCCGAAGGATTGTGTGCCTCATCTGATGTTTCAGAATGTTCACCTTGATGTTTTGAACATACAGCCAGGTCATCCTACAAATCTCACCTGTCCATATCGGATTTCTAAAACTAGTGAAGACATGGTAAACAAAGAATAGAAAAATGTATGGACAGTCGTAAGGAGGTTCTGGGAAGCAACATTGTGCGAAAGGCGAGAATTGGAGACAGGATAATCTCCATTCTGCATAATGGAGAGTCAGGGCCTATCTTGTTTTATGCTATTTTACCTAAGAGAAGGTAGTAGGTCCTAGTTAATAATACTCATGATCATGTGCTAAGAACAACTAAGTAGGATTGGTTAGATGACTATGATGATGATGTGGTATCGAGTAGAATTTGTATGATCGATGATGATGAGTATGACTTGTTATTATGATACCAATGATGAGTTATTTATTATTATGACGATGATGCATGATGGTAAGTTGTTATATGAGCATGATGAGTTATTATTTATATATATCAGTAGGTGAAATGAACATGGATTAGATTCAAGTGGAGCCAACATGTGGTGCCAATCGAAAGTACTACTAATCCAAACAAGTTCAAGTTTGGATTAGAGTAGTACTTTCGACATGCACCTCATGTTGCCTCCACTTGAATCTACGCCACGCTTATTTCACCCACTGTTATATATAATAGGTAATCATGGTCATAAAATCATATGATGAAAGTAATGTATATAAAACCACACAACGAAAATAAGTTGTATTTTAAAAAATACAGGAAAAGTTAGCAGCATCACTTTTTAGAACAGGCGCTGCTGCTACTTAGTTATAGCAGCAACGCTTTTTAGAACAAGCACTACTACTAACTAGGTATAGCAGTAGCACTCCCATTCCAACGCTACTGCTACTAGTTAGTTGTAGCGCCTTAGTGGTAGCACTGGTACCAGCGCTACTACTAGCTATAAAACAAGCGCTACTACTAGGGTTTTCCCTAGTAGTGGATACATCATCCCGCAACTAACTCATTAGTCACATTTCTTGCAAGGCTTATAGTGATGTGCATTACCGAGAGGGCCCAGAGATACCTCTCCGACACTCGGAGTGACAGATCCTAATTTTGATCTATGCCAACACCACGAACACCTTTGGATACACCTGTAGAGCATGTTTGTAATCACCCAGTTACGTTGTGACGTTTGATAGCACACAAGGTGTTCCTCTGGTATTCGGGAGTTGCATAATCTCATAGTCAGAGGAACATGTATAAGTCATGAAAAAAGTAACAGCAATAAAACTAGACAATCATTATGCTAAGCTAACGGATGGGTCTTGTCCATCGCATCATTCTCTAATGATGTGATCTCGTTCATCAAATGACAACACATGTCTATGGTTAGGAAACATAACCATCTTTGATCAACGAGCTAGTCAAGTAGAGGCATACTAGGGACACGCTGTGTTGTCTATCTATTCACACATGTACTAAGTTTCTGGTTAATACAATTCTAGCATGAATAATAAACATTTATCATGTTATAAGGGAATATAAATAACAACTTTATTATTGCCTCTAGGGCATATTTCCTTCAGTCTCCCACTTGCAATAGAGTCAATAATCTAGTTCACATCACCATGTGACTTAATACCGATAGTTCACATCGTTATGTGAATAACACACATAGTTCACATTGCCATGTGACCAACACCCAAAGGGTTTACTAGAGTCAATAATCTAGTTCACATCGCCATGTGATTAACACCCAAAGAGTACTAAGGTATGATCATGTTTTGCTTCGTCAGAGAAGTTCAGTCAGCGGGTATGTTACATTCAGATCCGTATATATTTCGCAAATTTCTATGTCTACAATGCTCTGCATGGAGCTACTCAAGCTAATTGCTCCCACTTTCAATACGCATCCAGATTGATACTTAGAGTCATCTGGATTTGTGTCAAAGCTTGCATCGGCGTAACTCTTTACGACGAACTCTTTATCACCTCCATAATCGAGAAACATTTCCTTAGTCCTCCAGTTACTAAGGATAATTTTGACCACTATCCGGTGATCTACTCCTAGATCACTATTGTACCTCCTTGCCATACTCATGGCAAGGCACACAACAGGTTTGGTACACAGCATGGCATACTTTATAGAACCTATGGCTTAGACATAGGGAATGACTTTCATTCTTTCTCTATCTTCTACCGTTGTCGGGTTTTGAGTCTTACTCAAGTTCATATCTTACAACTCAGGCAAGAACTCCTTCTTTGTCTGATTCATTTTGAACGCCTTCAAAATCTTATTAAGGTATGTACTAATTGAAAATCTTATCAAGCATCTTAATCTATCTCTATGGATCTTAGTGCCCAATATGTAAGCAGCTTCACCAAGGACTTTTATTGAAAAACTCCTTTTAAACAATCATTTATGATTTCCAGAAAATTCTACATCATTTATGATCAACAATATGTCATTCACATATACTTATCAGAAATGTTGTAGTGCTTCCACTCACTTTCTTGTAAATACAGGCTTCACCGTAAGTCTGTATAAAACCATATGCTTTGATCACCTCATCAAAGCGTATATTCCAACTCTGATATGCTTGCACTAGTCCATAGATGGATCGCTGGAGCTTGCACACTTTGTTAGCACTTTTAGGATCGACAAAACCATCTGGTTGCATCATATAAAACTCTTATTTTGAGATATCCATTAAGGAATGCAGTTTTGACATCCATTTGCCAGATTTCATAATCATAAAATGTGGCAATTGCTAACATGATTCAGACAGACTTAAGCATCGCTACAGGTGAGAAGGTCTCATCGTAGTCAACTCCTTGAACTTGTCGAAAACCTTTTTGCAACAAGTCAAGCTTTGTAGACGGTCACATTACCATCAGCGTCAGTCTTCTTCTTAAAGATCCATTTATTTTGTATGGCTTGCCGATCATCGGGCAAGTCAACCAAAGTCCACACTTTGTTCTCATACATGGATCCCATCTCAGATTTCATGGCCTCAAGCCATTTTGTGGAATCTGGGCTCATCATAACTTCCTCATAGTTCGTAGGTTCGTCATGGTCTAATAACATGACTTCCAGAACCGGATTACCGTACCACTCTAGTTGACCTACGAGGTTTGGTAGTGACTTGATCCAAAGTTTCATGATCATCATCATTAGCTTCCTCGCTAATTGGTGTAGGCATCACGGGAACAATTTTCTGTGATGAGCTATATTCCAATTCCAGAGAAGGTACAATTACCTCCTCAAGTTCTACTTTCCTCCCACTCACTACTTTCGAGAGAAACTCATTCTCTTGAAAGGGTCCATTCTTAGCAACAAAAGTCTTGCCTTCAGATCTCTGATAGAAGGTGTACCCAACAGTTTCTTTCGGGTATCCTATGAAGACGCACTTCTTCGATTCGGGTTCGAGCTTATCAGGATGAAGCTTTTTCACATAAGCATCGCAACCCCAAACTTTAAGAAACGACAACTTTGGTTTCTTGCCGGACCATGGTTCAAACGGTGTCGTCTCAACGGATTTAGACGGTGCCCTATTTAACGTGAATGCAGATGTCTCTAATGCATAACCCCAAAATGATAGTGGTAAATCGGTAAGAGACATCATAGATCGCACGATATCTAATAAAGTACGGTTACGACGTTCGGACACACCATTACGCTGTGGTGTTCCAGGTGGCGTGAGCTGTGAAACTATTCCACTTTGTTTCAAATGAAGACCAAACTCATAACTCAAATATTCGCCTCCGTGATCCGATCGTAGATACTTTATTTTCTTGTTATGATGATTCTCTACTTCACTCTGAAATTCTTTGAACTTTTTGAATGTTTCAAACTTGTGCTTTATTAAGTAGATATACCCATATCTGCTCAAATCATCAGTGAAGGTCAAAAAATAACGATACCCGCCGTGAGCATCAACACTCATTGGTCTGCATACATCGGTATGTATTATTTCCAATAAGTCACTTGCTCGCTCCATTTTCCGAAGAATGGAGTTTTAGTCATCTTGCCCATGAGGCATGGTTCGCAAGCATCAAATGATTCATAATCAAGTGATTCCAAAAGTCCATCAACATGGAGTTTCTTCATGCGCTTTACACCAATATGAACTAAAGGTCTTGTCACAAGTATGTTGCACTATCATTATCAACTCTGCATCTTTTGGCTTCAATATTATGAATATGTGTATTACTACGATCGAGATTCAATAAACCATTCACCTTTGGTGTATGACCATAGAAGGTTTTATTCATGTAAACAGAATAACAATTATTCTCTCACTTAAATGAATAATTGTATTGCAATAAACAGAATAACAATTATTCATGCTCAATGCAAACACCAAATAACATTTACGTTTAACACTAATCCTGAAAGTATAGGGAGTGTGCGATGATGATCATATCAATTTTGGAACCACTTCAAACACACATCGTCACCTCACCCTCAACTAGTCTTTGTTTATTCTGCAACTCCGGTTTCGAGTTACTAATCTTAGCAACTGAACTAGTATCAAATACCCCATGGGCTACTACGAATACTAGTAAGGTACACATCAATAACATGTATATCAAATATACCTTTGTTCACTTTGCCATCCTTCTTATCCGCCAAATATTCGGGGAACATCTGCTGTAGTGACAATTTCCTTTCTAGTAGAAGCACTCAGTTTCAGGCTTAGGTCCAGCTTTGGGCTTCTTCATGGGAGTGACAACTTGCATGCCATTCTTCTTGAAGTTCCCTTTCTTGCCCTTGCCCTTTTCTTAAAACTAGTGGTCTTGTTAACCATCAACAATTGATGCTCTTTCTTGTTTTCTACCTTCGTTGATTTCAGCATCACGAAGAGCTTGGGAATCATTTTCGTCATCCCTTGCATATTATAGTTCATCACGAAGTTCTAGTAGCTTGGTGATAGTGACTAGAGAATTATGTCAATCATTGTCTTATTTGGAAGATTAACTCCCACTTGATTCAAGTGATTGTAGTACCCAGACATTATGAGCACATGCTCACTAGCTGAGCTATTCTCCTTCATCTTGTAGGCAAAGTATTTGTCAGAGGTCTCATACCTCTCGACATGGGCATGAGTCTGAAATACCAATTTCAGCTCTTCGAACATCTCATATGCTCCGTGGCATTCAAAACATTTTTGAAGTCCCGGTTCTAAGCCGTAAAGCATGGTGCACTGAACTATTAATTAGACATCATATTGAGCTTTGCCAAACGTTCATAATGTTTGTGTCTGCTCCTGCAATAGGTCTGTCACCTAGCGGTGCATCAAGGACATAATACTTCTGTGCAGCAATGATGATAATCCTCATATCACGGACCTAGTCCGCATCATTGCTACTAGCAGGACTAAGTTTTCTCTAGGAACATATCAAAAACATAGGGGAGCTACAACGCGAGGTATTGATCTACAACATAATTTGCAAATACTAACAGGACTAAGTTCATGATAAATTAAAGTTCAATTAATCATACTATTAAAGAACTCCCACTTAGATAGACATCCCTCAAGTCATCTAAATGATCACGTGATTAATATCAACTAAACCATGTCCGATCATCACGTGAGATGGAGTAGTTTTCAACGGTGAACATTTTATGTTGATCATATCTACTATATGATTCCTGCTCGACCTTTCGGTCTCCAGTGTTCCGAGGTCATGTCTGTACATGCTAGACTCGTCAAGTTTAACCCGAGTATTCTGCATGTGCAAAACTGTCTTACACCCGTTGTATTTGAACTTAGAGCTTATCACACCCGGTCATCACGTAGTGTCTCAGCATGAAGAACTTTCGCAACGGTGCATACCCAGGGAGAACACTTATACCTTGAAATTTTAGTAAGGGATCATCTTATAATGTTACCGCCGTACTAAGCAAAATAAGATGCATAAAAAGATAAACATCACATGCAATCAAAATATGTGACATGATATAGCCATCATCATCTTGTGCTTTTGATCTCCATCTCCAAAGCATCGCCATGATCTCCATCGTCACCGGCTTGACACCTTGATCTCCATCGTAGCGTCGTGGTCGCCTCGCCAACTATTGCTACTCCAACTATCGCTAAGTCATAGTGATAAAGTAAAACAATTACATGGCGTTCACAATTCGTACAATAAAGAGACAACCATAAGGCTCTTGTCGGTTGTCGATAGCTTACAAAACATGATCATTTCATACAAAAACGTATAACTCATCACATCTTGACCATATCACATTACAAGCATACCCTGCAAAAACAAGCTAGACGTCCTCTACTTTGTTGTTGCAAGTTTTACGTGGCTGCTACAGGCTTCTAGCAATAACCGTTCTTACCTACGGCATAAAAACCACAATGTGGTATAGAGATTGCTTTTTGATCTTCATTGAATTCGATTCAACTAAAGTTGGAGAAACTGACACCCGCCAGCCACCTGTGTGCAAAACACGTCGGTAGAACCAGTCTCATGAACGAGGTCATGTAATGTCAGTCCGGGCCGCTTCATCCGATAATACTGCCGAATCAAGAAACGACTAGTAACGGCAAGCAATATGTATATACCCACACCCACAACTCCTTTGTGTTCTACTCGTGCATATCATCTACACATAGACCTGGCTCATGATGCCACTCTTGGGGAACATAGCATGCAATTTCAAAAATTTCCTGCGCTCACGCAATATCTATCTAGGACAAGCATAGCAACGAGCGGGGAGAGTGTATCCACTTACCCTCGTAGACCGAAAGTGGAAGCGTTTAGTAACACGGTCGATGTAGTCGAACGTCTTCGCGATCCAACCGATCCAAGTACCGAATGTACGGCACCTCCGCGTTCAGCACACGTTCAGCACGATGACATCCCTCGAGCTCTTGATCCAGTTGAGGACGAGGGAGAGTTCCGTCAGCATGACGGCGTGGTGACGGGGATGATGAAGTTACCCGCGCAGGGCTTTGCCTAAGCACTACGATGATATGACCGAGGTGTGTAACTGTGGAGGGGGGGCACCGCACACGGCTAAGAGATTGACTTGTGTGTCTTTGGGTGCCCCCCTCCCCACGTATATAAAGGAGGGAGGAGGGGAGGGCCGGCCGGCCCCTAGGGCGCTCCCAAATGGGGATTCCTACTAGGACTCCTAGTCCTAGTAGGTTTCCACCAAAAGGAAGAGTGGGGAAGGAAGGAGAGGGAGAGGAGAAGGAAAGAGGGGGCGCCGCCCCTCCCCCTAGTCCAATTCGGACTAGGCCCATGGGGGGCGTGCGGCCAGCCCTTGTGGCATCTCGTCTCTCTCCCCTAAAGCCCAATAAGGCCCATTAGTTCCCACGGGGGTTCTGATAACCCCTCGGCACTCCGATAGTCATCCGATAAGACCCGGAACTCTTCCAGTGTCCGAATAACATCGCCCAATATATCATTCTTTATGTCTCGATCATTTCGAGACTCCTCGTCATGTCCGTGATCTCATCCGGGACTCCGAACAAACTTTGGTCATCAAATCACATAACTCATAATACAAATCGTCATCGAACGTTAAGCGTGCGGACCCTACGGGTTCGAGAACTATGTAGACATGACCGAGACACCTCTCTGGTCAATAACCAGTAGCGGAACCTGGATGCTCATATTGTCTCCTACATATTCTACGAAGATCTTTATCGGTCAAACCGCATAACAACATACGTTATTCCCTTTGTCATCGGTATGTTACTTTCCCGAGATTCGATCGTCGGTATCATCATACCTAGTTCAATCTCGTTGCCGGCAAGACTCTTTACTCGTTCCGTGATACATCATGCCGCAACTAACTCATTAGTCACATTGCTTGCAAGGCTTATAGTGATGTGCATTACCGAAAGGGCCCAGAGATACCTCTCCGACACTCGGAGTGACAAATCCTAATCTTGATATATGCCAACACCACAGACACCTTTGGAGACACCTGTAGAGCATCTGTGTAATCACCCAGTTACGTTGTGATGTTTGATAGCACACAAGGTGTTCCTCCGGTATTCGGGAGTTGCATAATCTCATAGTCAGAGGAACATGTATAAGTCATGAAGAAAGCAACAGCAATAAAACTAAACGATCATTATGCTAAGCTAACGGATGGGTCTTGTCCATCATATCATTCTCTAATGATGTGATCACGTTCATCAAATGACAACACATGTCTATGGTTAGGAAACATAATCATCTTTGATCAATGAGCTAGTCAAGTAGAGGCATACTAGGGACACTTTGTTTTGTCCATGTATTCACACATGTACTGAGTTTCCTGTTAATACAATTCTAGCATGAATAATAAACATTTATCATGATATAAGGAAATATAAATAACAACTTTATTATTGCCTCTAGGGCATATTTCCTTCAAACCCATCCCTCCTCACATTAAGGAGACAACAAATAAAAACATGCCCAAGCTATAAACCATAGAACCAAAACCCATACATACTACCAACAAAAGTTATCTTGCGTGTTGATGGAGCCGGATTAGAGATAACAAACACATGAAAAGGGGTGTGTTACAAGTGTACTAGGTATGAAAACTAGGACAATCTTGAACAAGTGACAAAGGAAACTTTTATTCCGGAATGTATGGTTTCAACGAAAGGTGTTTTACAGAGTTAAGAAAAATAGTAGGATTAAAAGTACTCGATAGAAGGATATAGCTAGTTGAGGTTCCAAACATGCCGAATGAGTTAACCATTTGACATTAGAATTTACATTATTAGTCATTTCATTTAATATTTGGTGTGTTTTCTCCCAAGGATGAAGACAGCTATATTTAATGATAACACAAAGTACACCTATCTTAAATGATAAGATATGCTAAACAATATGTCGATGAGTTCATCTGTCTAGCAAAGGTACTCAAGGATGAAGACAACTATATTGAATGATAACACAAAGCACGGCTATCTTACATGATAACGTATATTATACAGTACAACTATAAGTTCATCTATCTAGCAAAGGTACTCAAGCACCTATGTACAAAATATAACAAGATTAGGTTATTCATATGGTATGAGGACTAATGGAGAACAATCACCTGGCATATAGAAACCCTTGAAATAATAATAGCAATCAACACAACGAGCTTCACAAAGTTTCTTAGAGTGCATCGACTTAAGTTGAACCATATAGACACTCAACCCCACATGTATAGAAATATATCATCAGTACCCTCAGCATATCTTAGTATGTATATCAACCCTTGCCTCCCTTCTTTCATCCCAGGAGGGATCACATGAATGTTATGCATATCAATGGTCTTCCACAAGACCCATTCAGTAACACCCTGAAAATTAACCTTCCTTTGCCACATTTGAGTGTTATGGTAATGGTTAGACAATATGGCAAGAAAAACAACACCGTCCATGATCTCGATGATCTCACACTCGTCATAGTTGAAAGATCGTGGATGTCGCCTAGAGGGGGGGTGAATAGGAGATTTAAAATAATTACGGTTTAGGCTTGAACAAATGCGGAATAAACCTAGCGGTTAATTTGTCAAACACAAAACCTACAACAACTAGGCTCACCTATGTGCACCAACAACTTATGCTAAGCAAGATAAACAACTAGGTGATAGCAAGATATATGACAAGAAACAATATGGCTATCACAAAGTAACATGCATAAGTAAAGGGCTCGGGTAAGAGATAACCGAGGCACGCGGAGACGACGATGTATCCCGAAGTTCACACCCTTGCGGATGCTAATCTCCGTTTGGAGCGGTGTGGAGGCACAATGCTCCCCAAGAAGCCACTAGGGCCACCGTAATATCCTCACGCCCTCGCACAATGCAAGATGTCATGATTCTACTAAGGGACCCTTGAGGGCGGTCACCGAACCCGTACAAATGGCAACCCTTGGGGGCGGTCACCGAACCCGTACACTTTGGCAACCTTTGGGGGCGGTCACCGGTACCCATCAAATTGCTCGGGGCAATCTCCACAACCTAATTGGAGACCCCGACGCTTGCCCGGAGCTTTACACCACAATGATTGAGCTCCGAACAACACCAACCGTCTAGGGCGCCAAGGCACCCAAGAGGAACAAGCTCTAGGGTGCCCAAACACCCAAGAGTAATAAGCTTCTCAAACTTCACTTCCACGTATCACCGTGGAGAACTCAAACCGATGCACCAAATGCAATGGTAAGGGCACACGGAGTGCCCAAGTCCTTCTCTCTCAAATCCCACCAAAGCAACTAATGCTAGGGAGGGAAAAGAGAGGAAGAAGAAGAAGGAGAACACCAAGAACTCCAAGATCTAGATCCAAGGGGTTCCCCTCACCTAGAGGAGAAAGTGATTGGTGGAAATGTGGATCTAGATCTCCTCTCTCTTTTCCCCCAAAAACTAGCAAGAATCCATGGAGGGATTGAGAGATAGCAAGCTCGAAGAAGGTCAACAATGGGGGAAGAACACAAGCTCAAAAGATAAGGTCCAATGGGGAAGAAGATCCCCTTTTATAGGTCCCCACGAATCTACCCGTTATGTGCAGAAAACTGTAGGACCGGTACAACCGGTCAAGGCAGAGGAAAAACCAACCTGTAGGAAAAAGCATTAAGCGGTACAACAGCCCGGGGAACCGGTAGTACCGGTTAAACTAAACTAACCGGTACAACCGGTCAACAACCGCCCAAGAACCGCTCCAAAACAGAAACTATTCCGGTGGTAGAGCGGTACATGGCCGGTACAACCTTCAGACCAATTTTGGACCGGTACTACCGCTCCAAACACCGGTAGTACCGGTCAACCGGTATAACCTCTCTATGGGGCGGTACAACCTCTCTATGGGGCGGTACAACCTCTCTATGAAAAACAGGTAAGATCAAAACAGCCACAACTTTCGCATACGAACTCCGAATTCGACGAAATCAAGTTTGTTGGAAAGCTAAGGACAAGAGCAAACACAATCTTGATAGAAATATCAAGAAAAAGCAATTGAGAAAATATCCAAAATAAAATGGTGAGAACTCTTTCTCAATTAAGACTAGTAAAAACTCCAACACCGAAAATATCATAGAAGACGCATGTGAACTCCGTTTTCGATGAACTCAAGCTTGTCATCAAGATGACCATAAGCTCTAAGACTCACAAAGAGAATCAAACAAGAACCAAGAAACATGATGCAAGGATGCAATGGTTTGAGCTCTCTACTAACGATACGATCAAGCTACCAACTTGAGAGCCCCCCTTGTTAGTACGGCAAACGATCCTATAACCCGGTCTCCCAACTACCACCACGAGACCGGTAAAATAGAAAACCTATCAAGGGCAAACCTTTGCTTTGCACAAAGTCCACTTGAGCTAGATGTAGATGGTCTTGACTTCCTCAAGTTGGACCACCTTTCTTGATTGCGTTGTCTCGGTGAAGACTAGTAGATTGCTCCCCCATACTCCACTATGGGTGAGCCACTCTTCGGCATATCTTCACAAGTCCATTGTCACCACAATGGACGGTAAGCTTCAAGCACTTGATCTCTTCGTTATGCTCCACTTGAACTTGCACACCGCAACCTAACCCCACAAAGAACTCTCACGAAGACCATGGGTTAGTACACAAAGCGTGATTGACAATGCTTACCATACCATGGGATTGCTTGATCCCTCTCGGTACATCTTCTACACTTTGTGTGTTGATCAACTTGATTCATTCTTTGACTTAGTTTTGATCAAGCTTGAATATTTCCAACTCTCTTCATTTGGATGATGTCTTGAAGGTAAACATGAATGATCACAAACTCTTCTTCTTCAAGACATGCTTGCAATAAGCTCAACACCCACAAGACCAATCTTTGGATAATTCCTTAATAGCACCTTGGTCATCATAAACTCTCCTTGAAACCAACAAATGAACTCCAAGAAAAGCCTATGGACAAACCCTTCAAATATAACTCAAGGCAGCCATTAGTCCATAGAGATTGTCATCAATTACCAAAACCAAACATGGGGGCACCGCATGTTCTTTCAATCTCCCCCATTTTGGTAATTGATGACAATCACTTTCAAGAGAGTTTATATAAGGAATTATGCATCACCATACCATGCAACAATAATGTATGCGCATGAGATGCAAAAGCTTAGGAACAAAACCAAAGCAAGAAGAAAGAAGAGACAACTCTCTAAACTTCCTTACAAAACTAAACTCTGTGAAACTTCTCCCCCATTGGCATCGATTGCCAAAATGGGCGAATAGCTTAGAAGGCCAATATAAATTGTGTTCCTCCATAAATTGCGTATTCCTCAAAATAGAGAGTGGAATGCAATACATATATCCAACTGTAAATACTTGGAGGAAGACAAACTATATTGAGGCCCAAAGATTGCAAAAGAATGATATGCCACAAAGGCATAACAAAGGGAGAAAAACACGCAATCAAGCAATCAAAGGATACCGATTGAATCAAGCTATCAAAAGATACCAATTGACCCAACTAGACCAATGATCCTACATGCCAAATGAATAAAAGATATTATCATAAGAGCAAAGGAGTGTTCTTGAGAAACTAGAGAAGCTCCCCATGATTTGTGCACAATTTAGTTTTGTATTTGGATACAACGAGCACAAAATAGGATCGTCGCTCCCCCAAGATCAATAGAACCTCACGACATAGCAACCGATTTTTCTAAAGACACTGGTGAAGCTCCCCATAATTTGTGCACTGCTTAGAAAATTTTCATTAGGATACCAAGTGCACAAAATAGGATCATCACTCCCCCAAAATCAATAGAAACTCACATCAAGTGCAAGTGAGCATGAAGGTAACAAAGCCTAGCACTTGCAACAAACAAATGGTTGAGCAACATATAAAAGAGACAACTTAAGAGTATGCTCAACCAAAATGATGTGTGTGAGTCATGGCAAAGCACTTGAGAAGACTAATGTATGGATGAACATTAAGCATCAATATAGTCTTGAATGAAAGAGATACTCGGTGCAAGGCCTATCATTCCCACACACAACAAGCAAACGGGTTCACAAGCTCACTAATAAGCATATAAAGAACCTATGCGTGTGACAACCCGTGGTGAAGATATAAAAAGAGAGCATTAACAAGACGAGGGATACCAATTAATTGGCAAAAGCCTTGTCAAGACAAGCAAGAGACAAAAATATCCTCACCACACAAGAGTGCATCTAGATGCAACAAGATAAGATCCACACTCAAGGCAAAGGCTTTCACGGAGCCACCAAAGAAATGATACAAGAAAGACAAGGTGGTCGTGAAAGAAAGGATATCTTCTAGATATGTAATTTCTCTCAAGTGTATAAGATTCTAGGTAGATGAAAATCATGATGATATCAATCCACAAAGAATAATGTACACTCGAAATAGTTACAAAAAGGAAGTAAAAAGATATCCACAAGGAAGTCATAATTATACCAATAAGATATTTTGCTTAAACACAAGCACATGGCTAGATAAGGTCTTATTGTATATACATAAATTCCAACCAAGCGAACATCAAAGACATCACAACTAGCAATAAGGCATCATTGTTGGGATGCTTTGAGAAAGGAAACAAATATCACAAGAAGGAATGACTAACATGCCATGATGCAACCTACGCAAGGTTGGTGCAAGAAATGTGTGCATGAAGTAGATGATGATACTTGTTACCGAGATACCATTGGAAGGATGTAGTAGATACCAATTGAAGGTAGATAGTAGTTCATTGATCATCCTAGCTTGACTCTAATAAGCACATGATGACACCACCTTCCTTTTGAATGAGCCGAGCATCCAATGCATCTCCAATTGTTCCTAGAACAACCACACAAACAAAATGGTACCCAAACTCATTGGGACCAAAGAGTTAGAAACACCAATACATAGGACAAACTCCACATACATATGTGCATATATATATGAAAATTAATTTCATGCATATCTCATCCAAATTGAGACTAGGTGGATTTTCCCCTATATATTGGGTTAAAGGAAGAAAGCATGCCAAAGAAAATATATGTAGTAAATATGCATGCTCAAGACTTTCAAGAAACGAAACGAAATAAAAAAGAAATACCAAGTGAAAATAGGATACCGAATGGAGAAATCATCACTTGGAAGATATCTATTTAGAAGATACATCAAGGAATGAGATATCCATTGATACACGCAAAAGGAAAGATATCGCACTCCCAAAAGAGATGATGGTTCCAAACAAACCAACCCATCTACAAAGTTTCATGATGGCACAAAGTACCAAAAAGAAACGGATTGCCTTCCATCAACACACACTTGATATGGATCACAAGATGAGTGTTCTATAGAAGATAGGATAGCTCCCCCAAGAATTCTGCACTAAAGAGAATTTGCATTTGAATACAAAATGCACAAGGTAGGATCACCACTTTCACTATATCTAGAAAACACTTGACAAAATCAATAAAATAACACGATCCACAACTGACACGGAAGGCAATGGGAGTTGACACAAACTTGGCAAGAGATAAGACAAATAATACCAAAAGACAATGTAAAGATGATCAATAATTTCCACCACATAAATGATTACCAATTGTCAAAGACAAGTGGTATTTTGGAAATAATTCCCGCTGATAGATAGTAATGATATCCAACATCATCTTCACACCAAACACAAGCAAAATGCAACTTGTAGAGCTAACATGCCACCTAGGAATAACATAATTTATACTATCAACTCTAGGTGACAATATCTCAAATTTACACATTTTCTAGGCTTGTAATATGCACATAGAATATTACTCCCCCATAATGTGATACCAATGAAAAACTTACCAAGATGCAAAACAGAACCAACAAGAGATAATTAATGGAACATTTAGAATTTGACTTTCTCATGAGAAGACATACCACATAGAGACTAGATAATCTTGTAATATCTATACTAGATGGTATTCCTCATGTACACACATTTATAGGATTGTGAGGTGCACAAAGCACATCACTCTCCCAACATGGGATGTTCCATTAATCTCTCACAAGAGCCAACTAAGATAAAAGCAAGAAGCACAAAGGCTCAACGCACGACACACACATACATGATGTGCAAACCAATATACACATACTTGATTTCTCAAGATATGCAAATTGGACGCACGGCATATACAAACACATGCAATGAACAAAACCAAAACATGCAAAGGGGCAAGTAACTTTCAATGTAAACAATTTAATCATGAGTTACCGCAAGGAGGAACATTGGATATAAGATAGAAACTTGATAATCTGAATGACTTGGCTTGAGACAATATGAATGATGAAGACCCCTTAATTCTTCATAATGTAGCCAAGTTTCCAATGCCCTCCAAAACACCTATTGATCAAGTTTGAGCTAGTTGGTCCCCAACCAAGTTGGGTCCTAAGAGGTTAGTCATAATAGGCTTGGCTACCCAAATGGTTCTTTTCTTGACACCACTTTGAGTCCCAAGAAACTTGGCAAACACATTTCCAACCTTATCCTTCCCAAGAGAATAGACATCATCAATAATAATTGGGTTGGATAAGTTACCACTAGTGCATGAAGAAGCAAGGTGACCCTTCTCATGGCATAAGTAGAAACATCTACTCTTCACTTTCTTCTCATTTGATTCCTCAAAATGAGAAGCATTACCATGAGTCTTCTTGGGATGCGGCCTTTCTCCAACTTGCGGTTGAGCACGAGATTGAACTTGTGGCCTCTTCCCTTGTTGCTTGTCACTAATGGCCTTCTTCTTCAATGGGCAAGATCTAACATGATGCCCTTCAATTTTGCACTTGAAGCAAATAATCGTGGCCGAATTCTTGAGTTGTTCTTGGCCCTTATTCTTGTTAATGATCTTGGACCCTTTCTTATTGTTGGAGTTGAATCCCAGTCCACCTTTGTCATTGGGGGATTTTTGCACACTCAAGATATTGTTGAGTGTGGACTTCCCTTCATGACACTTTTCCAAGTCTTTCTTCAAAGAAGTGACTTGGGCCTTGAGCTCTTTGATTTCCTCTACATGGTTAGTATCAACAAAAGTACTAGAGGAAGTACAATCTTCATTGTTAGAGCAACAAGGCAAGGAGAGCAATTCATCACAAGATGTACTAACATTGTGAGTAGATGAATTACGAGGACTAGCACATGACAAGATAGCATTTTGACTTGAAGTAGTGCTAGTATCCACATGAGGCTCACTAGATGTTACCTTGATACTCATAGCCTCATGAGCTATCTTTAGCACATTATGGGATACTAGAAGATCATCATGAGAGCTTGTGAGCTTTACATGACTTTCTTCCAATTTCCCATAATTGCCAGATAGCAACTCAAGTTGAGCCCTTAGCTCAACATTCTCCTTCAAAATGGATGCTTCACTAGAAATAGAGTTAGTAGCACAAGCATCATCAATAATAGCAAGAGGAGAAGGCAACTTGGCAAGCTCCTTAGAATATGAAGCTTTAAGTTGAGCATGGGACTCGGTGAGTTTTATGAGCTCACCCTTAATGACCCTTGAGCCATTTTCGAGGTGCTCAAAATCCTCAAGGAGTTTAGCATGTGCAACTTCAAGCTTCTCATTTTTAATTTCAAAATCATTAACCACCTCGAGAGCTCTATCACGGGATTCCTTTATTCTAGATAGTTCTAGAGCAAAAGTCTCCTCAAGAGATTCCTTGGTGTTTTGTTCAAGTTCAAGAGCTTGCGAGAGGTCGGCGATCTCATTAGCGTAATCACGCTCATGACCTTCCATTTTCTCAATGGTGACCTCATGCTCCTCTAGATGAGATTCCAACTCCTCTATATATTTCTTGCCCTCAATGGCAATAGACATGATTTCCATGAAGTTGGAACGAGCAATTTTATTCTTATGAAGAGCTTTAAAAATCATTTCCCCCTTAATTTTTAAGGAGGCAACATTATCATTCTCTTCATCATTTTCAACATCATCATCATTGTCATCCTCACTATCATCACAAGATATGTTGGGATTCAAAGTGGGAGATACCTTTGAAGCCTTAGCCATAAGGCAAAATGCAATAGATGATGATGTAGGATCCCTTGAAGCACCATTCAAGACTACATCTTGTTCCATGGGGTGTTGGGTTTCCTCTACATTGTTAGCACAACAATTCGAGGAAATAGATGCATTTTTATCATGGCAACAAGACATAGCAAGCATATCATCATGAGTTTTAGTCAAGCAATTTCTACAAGATATGCAAGGACTATCAACACAAGCATGTGAAACATGTAGGGTGCTCAAAGTGTTAAAATCCAAAGAAGATGCATTGCAATAAGATAGTGATGAAGGATCATCCACAATAAGCATACTATCATCATTGCAATGACCAACACTACTCACCATATCATTACCTTGTGGCAAACCACATGTAGGTGAAGTAGAAGAAGTTGAGAAGACAACACGGCCGGAGGTGGAGGGAGAACAATCATTCCCACAATTCTTGGACACACCATATTTATCTTGAAGCTTTGTCCACAACTCATGAGCATCCCGGAACGGCATGAGTTGAGATATAACTACATTGCTCAAAGCATCAAAAAGCACATTAGAAGCTTGAGCATTAAGATAAGAGTTTTTCTCATCCTCTAAAGATAATCTTTGTGGATCCTTTGGAGGAGAAAAACCCATATCTACAATTCGCTCTAAATTTGGGTCCATGACCCTAAAGAGATTAAGCATGCGAATTACCCACACATCAAAATTTGTGCCATTGAAACTAAGAGTGTCAGAGAAACCTAAACCCCTAGTCGACATCCTTACTCTCTAGGCGGTTAAGCCCTATAAAGAGAGACGAGGCTCTGATACCAATTGAAAGATCGTGGATGTCGCCTAGAGGGGGGGGGGGTGAATAGGCGATTTAAAATAATTATGGTTTAGGCTTGAACAAATGCGGAATAAACCTAGCGGTTAATTTGTCAAGCACAAAACCTACAACAACTAGGCTCACCTATGTGCACCAACAACTTATGCTAAGCAAGATAAACAACTAGGTGATAGCAAGATATATGACAAGAAACAATATGTCTATCACAAAGTAACATGCATAAGTAAAGGGCTCGGGTAAGAGATAACCGAGGCACGCGGAGACGACGATGTATCCCGAAGTTCACACCCTTGCGGATGCTAATCTCCGTTTGGAGCGGTGTGGAGGCACAATGCTCCCCAAGAAGCCACTAGGGCCACCGTAATCTCCTCACGCCCTCGCACAATGCAAGATGCCGTGATTCCACTAAGGGACCCTTGAGGGCGGTCACCGAACCCGTACAAATGGCAACCCTTGGGGGCGGTCACCGAACCCGTACACTTTGGCAACCTTTGGGGGCGGTCACCGGTACCCGTCAAATTGCTAGGGGCAATCTCCACAACCTAATTGGAGACCCCGACGCTTGCCCGGAGCTTTACACCACAATGATTGAGCTCCGAACAACACCAACCGTCTAGGGCGCCAAGGCACCCAAGAGGAACAAGCTCTAGGGTGCCCAAACACCCAAGAGTAATAAGCTTCTCAAACTTCACTTCCACGTATCACCGTGGAGAACTCAAACCGATGCACCAAATGCAATGGTAAGGGCACACGGAGTGCCCAAGTCCTTCTCTCTCAAATCCCACCAAAGCAACTAATGCTAGGGAGGGAAAAGAGAGGAAGAACAAGAAGGAGAACACCAAGAACTCCAAGATCTAGATCCAAGGGGTTCCCCTCACCTAGAGGAGAAAGTGATTGGTGGAAATGTGGATCTAGATCTCCTCTCTATTTCCCCCCCCCCCAAAACTAGCAAGAATCCATGGAGGGATTGAGAGATAGCAAGCTCGAAGAAGGTCAACAATGGGGGAAGAACACAAGCTCAAAAGATAACGTCCAATGGGGAAGAAGATCCCCTTTTATAGGTCCCCACGAATGTGCCCGTTATGTGCAGAAAACTGTAGGACCGGTACAACCGGTGCACGAACCGGTACAACCGGTCAAGGCAGAGGAAAAACCAACCTGTAGGAAAAAGCATTAAGCGGTACAACAGCCCGGGGAACCGGTAGTACCGGTTAAACTAAACTAACCGGTACAACCGGTCAACAACCGCCCAAAAACGCTCCAAAACAGAAACTATTCCGGTGGTAGAGCGGTACATGGCCGGTACAACCTTCAGACCAATTTTGGACTGGTACTACCGCTCCAAACACCGGTGGTACCGGTCAACTGGTACAACCTCTCTATGGGGCGGTACAACCTCTCTATGAAAAACAGGTAAGATCAAAACAGCCACAACTTTGGCATACGAACTCCGAATTCGACGAAATCAAGTTTGTTGGAAAGCTAAGGACAAGAGCAAACACAATATTGATAGAAATATCAAGAAAAAGCAATTGAGAAAATATCCAAAATAAAATGGTGAGAACTCTTTCTCAATTAAGACTAGTAAAAACTCCAACACCGAAAATATCATAGAAGACGCATGTGAACTCCGTTTTCGATGAACTCAAGCTTGTCATCAAGATGACCATAAGCTCTAAGACTCACAAAGAGAATCAAACAAGAACCAAGAAACATTATGCAAGGATGCAATGGTTTGAGCTCTCTACTAACGATACGATCAAGCTACCAACATGAGAGCCCCCCTTGATAGTACGACAAACGATCCTATAACCCGGTCTCCCAACTACCACCACGAGACCGGTAAAATAGAAAACCTATCAAGGGCAAACCTTTGCTTTGCACAAAGTCCACTTGAGCTAGATGTAGATGGTCTTGACTTCCTCAAGTTGGACCACCTTTCTTGATTGCGTTGTCTCGGTGAAGACTAGTAGATTGCTCCCCCATACTCCACTATGGGTGAGCCACTCTTCGGCATATCTTCACAAGTCCATTGTCACCACAATGGACGGCAAGCTTCAAGCACTTGATCTCTTCGTTATGCTCCACTTGAACTTGCACACCGCAACCTAACCCCACAAAGAACTCTCACGAAGACCATGGGTTAGTACACAAAGCGTGATTGACAATGCTTACCATACCATGGGATTGCTTGATCCCTCTCGGTACATCTTCTACACTTTGTGTGTCGATCAACTTGATTCATTCTTTGACTTAGTTTTGATCAACCTTGAATCTTTCCAACTCTCTTCATTTGGATGATGTCTTGAAGGTAAACATGAATGATCACAAACTCTTCTTCTTCAAGACATGCTTGCAATAAGCTCAACACCCACAAGACCAATCTTTGGATAATTCCTTAATAGCACCTTGGTCATCACAAACTCTCCTTGAAACCAACAAATGAACTCCAAGAAAAGCCTATGGACAAACCCTACAAATATAACTCAAGGCAACCATTAGTCCATAGAGATTGTCATGAATTACCAAAACCAAACATGGGGGCACCACATGTTCTTTCAATCTCCCCCATTTTGGTAATTGATGACAATCACTTTCAAGAGAGTTTATATAAGGAATTATGCATCACCATACCATGCAATAATAATGTATGCGCATGAGATGCAAAAGCTTAGGAACAAAACCAAAGCAAGAAGAGAGAAGAGACAACTCTCTAAACTTCCTCACAAAACTAAACTCTGTGAAACTTCTCCCCCATTGGCATCGATTGCCAAAATGGGCGAATAGCTTAGAAGGCCAATATAAATTGTGTTCCTCCATAAATTGTGTATTCCTCAAAATAGAGAGTGGAATGCAATACATATATCCAACTGTAAATACTTGGAGGAAGACAAACTATATTGAGGCCCAAAGATTGCAAAAGAATGATATGTCACAAAGGCATAACAAAGGGAGAAAAACACGCAATCAAGCAATCAAAGGATACCGATTGAATCCCCCCCCCCCCGATGACATAGCAGTCGCTCTTGAATTCCGATGGAATGGACAAATAGAACTCCTCCCCGGTGATAGGCGCAATGACAATAAGCTCTACCCGCCCAGAGAGAAGCACACGACCATGGCAACACCCAAGCATCTGGATGGCCGAGCAGTTGTCGCTGTCAATGTCATGGAAACACAGGTTAAAGCACTGAGGAGGGATGCAGTCGGGAGGGTCCAGGGCGGATTTGAAAACGATACCATCTGGGTCGCCCAGGAAGAGAACGAGGAGATGTGGCTTCTAATGGTATTAACAAAAGTTGCTCCGCCACCCGGAGACCGCGACAGCTTTGTCTTCGAGGGTGCCCGCCTCCTTCACCTCGAACCATGTGCGCTCCGCCACCCAGAGACGCTAGATCGCAGACGAGAAGGTCAGGTCCAGCCTATCGAAGTTGCTCCAGACCCGACAGTCGGAGCTGCGGGACAGCGCGCCGCGCTTCCACGCCTACTCCTTGCGCCACTCCACCGATGGGTGCTTGCGAGGAAGGAAGCTGCCATGGCCGCCGAGCCCCCCAGCCCACCCTCAACATCGAGGCAGGGTTCAGGTGGCTATGTGCGCCGCAAAACGCTGCCAGAGGAAAAGGGATTCGTTGCAGGAGATGTGGGATTGCGGCGGAGGAGGATACGGGAAAAGAAGGACGCGGACTCTAAAACGGCCTCGCGTCAATATATATTGCGGATTCGAGGGCGGTTTACAGGCCTCCCGTAAAAAGTTTACTGACCGGGCAGTTTTTACAAGGCCTGTTCAGGCCGGTTATATTGTGCGTCCTGTAAATCCACGACCCGACGAGTTTTTAAGGGATGTGCTAGAGATGCTCTAATGCCTTACATGGGATTGTTGGGTACATAGCTCCTGAGATGATATCTAGGAGCTCTGGCATCATATCAAGCAAGTCTGATGTTTATAGCTTTGGAATGATGCTTCTGGAGGTGGCTGGAGGAAGAAGGAACGCCGACCCGAATGCGGAGAACTCAAGCCAAGCATGCTACCCGGCGTAGGTGTATGATCGACTAAGTGAACAAGACCATGTGGGTGAGATATCCGCTCGTGTTGATGATACTGGTATGCATGAGTTGGAGAAGAAGTTGTGCATTGTTGGATTATGGTGCATCCATATGAAGTCTAATGACAGGCCAACGATGAGTGAGGCGATAGAGATGTTGGAAGGCAGCCGCGATGGCTTGTGGATGCCTTCGAGGCCATTCTTCACGGTAAACAACATGATAATACACGCACACGAGAGCTGATAACTCATATACAAATATCACGGTAATTTTTTGACCGAGTTGATGAAAATTGTTTAAAAACATACCCCGATAACTTTTGTGCAACATGGTAATATACACAACAAACCTGATAACTCACTGCAAACATCATAATTACTTTTCGATCCTGGGATAAAAGTTTGTTGAAAATATACCCACGAATTTTTTTGTCTACATGACACGGTAACTTATGTATGACAGACGTGATAACTTTTGTAGCCCATATGTGGTAACTTTTGGTCGGAATTTTTTTTTATGAAGATGGTTTTTCAATTGGAGCGATGATTTAAGCTACAAAACATTTTGAAGTTTGAAAAAAAAAGAATATAGGATGAAATCAGTTTTTCGTCCTTTAGTGCATATATGCATGGAATTAGAGGGAGGGGTGCACGTGAAAGAAAAATTAGTCATTCTAATACATGCATGTATATAATTAGAATGAAGTAAGAATCATTCTTGCTTATCGCTAAAATCCTAACGTTTGGTAGTTATAAAAGTCCATATAAAATGTGAGGGTTTTAACCTCCTTTTCAACGCTGCTCAGCACACGTGTGACCCCTCTACGCTGTTCAGCACACGCGTGACCAGCAGGTGCTTTGCTAGCTTCTGATCTCCCTCTCCAAAGGGGTGCTCATGCAACCCATGCCCCAAGGAGACTGCCACGGGACTTTGATCAAAATCATGTTCGTGTCCTAAGAGCATCTCCAACAGCCGCGCTATATTAGCGCCGCGCCGCAAAAAACGCAATTTTAGCGCACGCGCAACGCGTCGGACAGCTCCAGCGGGCGCGCAAAAACCGCGCGCGCGCTAAAACGAGTTGGGCGCGCTGGTGAAAGCCCCATCCCGCGCTGTTGATTTGGGGCGTCCACTTCCGCGCGCGGCAGACTCGAGCGCGCGCGCGAACTCTCCTTTCTTCCTCCTTCCCACCCGCGCGCGCCGGCGCCGGCGCCCCTTCCACCATGGATGCGCACACCGGAACCCCGCTGTACAGCCGCGACCCC
>LR738711.1:884065478-884075789 GCA_902687465.1 Secale cereale | reverse complement strand
GCCGCCGCCAAAAACCCTAGCGCGGCGAGCATTGGCGCTGGCGCCGCCGCCGCCACCGGAGCTCCGCCATCGGTCAGCCTCGCGCGCAGCCTCTTCTTGCCGCCGCGGATGACCACGCCGACGAGTGGCGTTGCGCCGGCGCCGTCCCGTGCTACCGCCGCACCGTCAAAGCTCCCCAATGCGTCGGGGCCGAAGAAAAGAAAAATATCCGCGAAGAAGAAGGCGGCGGACGGCTCCGGCACCTCGAAGAAGAAGAAGCTTGCAGGGCGCCGGACGGCTCCGGCGTCTACCGAAGCGCCGGCGAGCTCAATAGTTGACAAGCTTAACCCAAGTGGGACAAATGAGGATGATAGAGTAAGTGGCATCTCATACATGTTCATCATACTTTTTTTTTGGTGTCCGAAGTGCTAACTTGTTTTGTTTTTCTTGTAGTACAACATTGCACAAAACTTGTTCAGAGAAGAGACGAGGACAACCAAGAAGGGGAAGATCAAGAAAGGAAAGATCTTTACCTTGCCTCATTGCTATGAAGTGTTGAAGGATGATGAGAAATGGAAGAAGCGTGAAGATTTGGATGATTTGCATTTGAGCAACAAACGCAAGCGCACAATTGAGTTGAATGATGATGAGGAGGAGGATGATGCATCAAGTGAGGACGGCAAGAGAAGCCCCACACCCAACTCGGTTTCATACTCGAAACCAAAACGACCGGATGGGTGCAAGAAGGACAAAACCGAAAAGAAGAAGAGGAAAGGAGATGATGAGCTCACAAATGCTATGGAAGCTATTGTGAAGGCAAGAAAAGAAGCGAACGAGGTGAGGAAAATGGCAAGGAACCAAGATGCCGCGGTCGAGGAGAGGAGGTTGGTGACCGAGGAGAGGAGTGTGGCCGCCGAGGAGAGGAAAGTGGCATTGGAGGAGAGGAAGGTTGGCATGGAGGAGCGAACTAAGTTGATGGAATGGGAAAAACACTTGTTCTTCTTGGACACATCTTTGTTCAATGAAGCGCAAATGGAATATGTCAACCTTGCCCGTGAAGAAGTCTTGATTCAAAAAAGAGCCATGATCCACACAATGGGTGGCGGCATGGGTGGCGGTGGCCTCGGCGGCATGGGTGGCGGTGGCCTCGGCGGCATGCGAGGCATGGGCCTCGGCACCATGGGAGGCTTGGGTGGCTTCGAAGCCATGGGAGGCATGGGTGCACCTCCGGCCGCCATGGGAGGCATGGGTGCACCTCCGGCCGCCATGGGAGGCATGGGTGGCTTTCGAGCACCCTCCAATGCTATGGGAGGCATGGGTGGCTTTGGAGCACCCTCCAACGTTATGGGAGGCATGGGTGGCATGAGTTTTGCTTCTCTCATGGGAGGCATGGGTGCACCTCCGGCCATGAGGAGTGGAATGTCTTTTGATGTGCCTCACACACATACCCATGAAAATGCCGTTGAAGAACTTGCCAAGACCGTCGGAGCTACAAGTGATGCGGTGCGTGATGAAGTTAGGGAGGAAGATTCATCGGCGGAAGAAGAGGAAGAAGACGAAGAAAACGAGGAAGATGGTTGATGTGTTTATATGTCTTGAACTTTGTTGGTTGAACTCGTATTTTGAACTTGGTTTGCATTTGGAACTTGGTTGGATGAACTTGTGGGCCTGACTTTTTATGTATTCATCAACTTGTTTGTATTAAATTTCACATGTTCATTGCATTTTGATTGAATGTTTCAAACTATTTTGTGTCCAAATGCCATATTTGGCGCTGCTGTAGCGGCGCGCGCGCTGCATTTTTGCGCACTGCTGGAGCGGAGCGCGCGCGCTGCATTTTAGAGCTGCCGCTGGAGCCAGCGCTGCGCGGCGCGGCAAACCAGCCGAAGCGCACGCGGCAAATGCGTTTTTTGGGCGCGGCGCGTAGCGCGGCTGTTGAAGATGCTCTAACCACACTCGGATTACAAACCTTCGCCGTCGCCAAAAGATGGCTAGCATGTCTTCCTTTATTAAGATTATATATAAAACCGTGTGCACTATGGGCATGCCTTAGCCTCTAGTGCATTACTCCCTATGTTTTAGCCTACCAAACGTCTTATATTTTGATAGAGGTGGTAGAAAACAGTGAATATGTGTTACTTGTCCTAACCTCTTCATCAAGCGGTGTTCTTCTAATGGATGGAAGAGCTCATTTTTCCTATGAAAACTAGCGATTTCACAGGCACAAGTGTGATGGGTCAGGTACCACGTCAGAAATACCAACTTTTAACACATAAAACCGTCCAGTTCCAGTCACTTTCAATCAAGTTGGGTCTTGCAAGTGACTGCTTGATTGAAAGTGACTGGAACTGGCTAAAGAGAAGGGCGAATAACTCCCTGGATTAACTATTTAAAAGCATCTTGCTACATAGAAACTTGCTAGACTAAGGCACGATAAGTTTTTTTTAGATAACATTATAACACTGCCACCACCACACTGATGTGATGTGACAAACTCGGTGACAACTAACAATTGCAGCGACCCTTTCTTCACCTGGAGAAAATAAAATTGTTAATCTGTTAGTAACCCGATACAGATGAATATACAATCTAATGGTAGTACCTGTATAACAGTGTACGAACAACATGTGTGTACAAATTCAAGATCAGCTCAGCAACATAAAGAAGACCAATATCATATCCGCTCAAAATAAAAAGATGAGATGTATCACATTACTGGCTATATCGCCTAGGAATACCAATGACAACAAGATAAACCCTTCAGCCTTTTCACATGAATTTCTTGGGTGCCAGAGTTGAATAATGTGACTGGTGTTTGTAATAACAAGCTGGGCTACTAATATATTGCTTTCAACTTATTAGATTCTGGAACAACTAAGCCAAGAGAAAACTCAGCATACAACATTTGAATCGTCTGGATATCATTTATTGTTGAAAAGGAGTCACTTTTTACTTGGCAACACCACCACTTTAATTGCTTGTCTGTGTTATTAGCAAGCGTGAATCGCTATAGCTGAATGGACAGTAGTTTAAGGGTGCATGCTACCCTCAGTGGTCATTAGATATTTCTTCCAAAGAGAAAATCAAACAATTCAAATTCCACAAAAGTATATTCAGAAGATCTTACCTGGTGAACCGTTTCAGCACATTAGCACATCAAGGCCGAAAGTCATCCTATGTATCGCTACCGCACAACATTTCAGCTCCAACATAACCGCGAGCAATGGCTGTGCCTAGAAGCATAAGCATGAAAAGACAACAGTGAGTCTGTACAAAGATGAATTGAAAAATATAAGAAAAACAACTCAATTTTATATTTATATTTTATAGCTGACTTCTTGTAACAGATAAACAAAACTATATATGTTGCTTTTTGCGGTGAATATTCTTGAAAGCAGTGTAATGTATACATAGCGACCTCAAATGAAGAATTTAGCTCTTTCCAAAAAAAGAATTTATCTTATAAGAAAGCAAGGCAGAGTCTAGAATTTATGTCATGTAAAAATATCCCTCCTCATGTGAAGAAGATGAAAAAAAATGCTAAAACTCAAACACTTATAGCTAACTGAGGTTCCAAACATACCAAATGAGTTAACCATTTGACATTTGATTTTACATTATGACTAATTTTATTTAATATTTCACTTGTTACCTGACAAGGATGAAGGCAACTACTCCCTCCGTCCCATAATATAAGATGTTTTTAAACTTAACATAACTTGCAAAAATGTCTTATATTGTGGGACGGATTGAGTATATTGGATGATAACACAAAATACGACTGTATTAAATGAAACAATATGGCTATCTATAAGTTCAGTAATCTAGCAAAGCTATTTGAGCATCCATGTACGAAACATAACAAGATTAGGTTACTCCTACTGTATGAGGAATAAGACCGAACAATCACCAGGCATATAGAAACTCTCGAAAGAATGATAGTGATTATTTGGAGGCCTTTCACAAAGTTTTCTAGATTGCATCAACTTAGGTTGAACCATATAGACATTGCCGTCCATATATAAAAGTATTCCATCAGTATCCTCGCCATATCCCAGTATAAATATTAACATTGCCTTCTTTCCTTCAATCTGAGCAGGTAACCCATTAATGTTATGCATTTCAATGGTCTGCCACAAAATCCATTTGCTAACACTCTGGGAATTGACCTCCTTTTGCCACATTTGAATGGTATGGCCATTGTGAGACAATATGGCGAGACCAACAGCGCCATCCACTGCCTGAATGATCTGATGGCTGCCATTATGGTAGCAGACATCATTTGTAATGGGAGGCGCTCTGATCACAGCTAGGCTGTGCCCATCCAAATCAAACTTAAGTATGTAATCTCCACCTCTGCACAGCCAGTAAAGTGCATTACCAATAAGTGAAGCATGACTATCAGTATGACAAAACTTAGGTGGAGTCGGTGTTGAGACGAGGTCGCTCCATACATCGGTCTCTGAAGAGTAAACATGTGCGAAGGCGGGCTGTGGACCTCTGATGCTCATGGAGAGCAAGACCACCTTGAATGGACTCAAGTGGCAGCTTCCGTGCATGTGGTCATGGTCAGCAGCAGCGCAGAGCACTGTCGAGGAAACTGGTCGCCAACGAACACCTATGGGACCGGAGCCCCTTTTCGGTACGGCAGGGGGCGGAGGATGCACAAAGAGCGGATCGAGGCGTGCACACGAGCAGTTTACCCAGGTTCGGGCCGCACGGATGCGTAAAACCCTACTCCTGCTTTGATTTGTATTGTGTTCTTGCTCGGGAGCGAGGAGAGCTACAGTACACTCTAACCGCTAGCAAGACCGAGCGTGGAGAATGATCGATGTTCGGAACCCCCTCTACGTTGCGCATGGGCCTCCTTTTATAGGTCAAAGGGGTCACCGATAGGTGGCAACGCAGACGAGGGTAAAAGTGTAAAATGGGTGGTAGTTGGAACAGTGTTTGAATAGTGTTCTATACCTAACTCTGGCGGCAGGGGACAAGGGCATTAAATTCCCGTCACCGTCACCCCAAACAGTGCAAAAAGTGGCCGTCAGGGGCGCCACCGTCCGCCACGACGGTAGCCTTGTCATCGCTGCTTGCCACCGTATACCCCAGGCTGCACAGCCTTCCGCCACGTGCGCCTGGGATGGTCCCAGAGCGACACGTGGGTGGATGCGCTGGAGCGCGGGTACTGAAGTGGAAGCTTGCCGCGGCAAGCACCTTGCCGCGGTGGCTAGCTTGTCGCCGCCGGGAGCTTGTCGCTCTCCGGTCCTTGCCGGGACGCGTGGCGCATCGCGGCAAGTTCTCTTGAGGTGCCTTTGATTGGCCTTCCCGGCAAGCTCCTCTTGCCAGGGTCATGTACCTTGAGTGGTTTTTGTGCCTTGAGTGGCCATCCCGGCAAGCTCCTCTTGCCGGGGTCTTGTCTCTTTGACTTGGATACTTTGTTCTTGAATGGCTCCAAGGGAACCATGGAGGATCTTGGCGGTCGCCTGCCTAGCCTTGCCGCGGGACGCTGCAACTGCCCGTGCACAAGTTCGGGATACTAAGGTACCCCTACTTTAGTACACCGACAGGAGCCCCCGGGCCTGGGCCAGACACGGTGCCGAGCGCTGTTGGGCCAGGCCCAAAACAGTGCATGGGCACGCGCGGCCTGCGGCACGCCGTATCCCACTCCGTATCCACCGCGCCCTCCCCTAACGGCATGCGTCAATCGCGGCGTCGTGGGAGAGATCGTGGCCTGATTCTTTAATGGGAAATGCGGAACGTCCCCCTCCCCCCCCCCTTAAAAGCAGGGGAAACAGGGGCAGTTCCTTCTATTCGCCCGTTGCTTCTTCAATCCTCAGAAACCCCCGCCGCTCCCCTCCTTCCCGAAGGCCGAAAGAGATCAGCGCTCCGCCCTCCGTCGCCACCAGCATCACTAGCGCCGTCGACCTCCCCCACCGTCCCCGCCATGGCTCCGAAAGGCGAGAAGGGGAAGTCCGCGAAGTCCGTCGAGGCGCTGCGGCTAGCAGCAATGCGGAAGAAGATGGCGGTCTTTCCGCCAAAGCTTGACGCGAAGGAGCTGAGGGATTCCTTCTACCTTTTCTGGTCGAGGGAGATGAAGGCGCATCCGCGCACCAAGGTACTCCCCGCCGTAGCCTGCGAGATGTTCCCGAACGGCTACGCCTTCTTTGCCCTGTTCTTCTAATGCGGGCTCTGCCCGCCCTATTCCGAGTTCTTCTGCGATATCATGAATACTTACGGATTCCACCTCCTCGACTTCGACCCCAATGCCGTCTTGACCATGGCCGTTTTCGCACATCTGTGCGAAAACTTTGTCGAAGTCTACCCCAATGTAGCTCTTTTCCACCATTACTTCACGCCTCAACTCGAGGCAGGGTCGCCTTTGTCTGGCGGTGTCTCCTGGATCTCGAGGACACACAAGAAGGAAGCCTGTCTGGAGGGGGAGCTCCGCGGCAAGTGGGATGAATGGAGAGCCAACTGGTGTTGGATCGTAGAGGATGACCCGCAGCACTTTACCGCCCGGCAGCAAACTCCAGTAGTGCGCGGCAACGACTGGAGCGATTTGGCCCCGGAGGATAGCAGATTGAAGATTGCTACCACTCGGATCCTTCGCCTCAGGCACGCCAAGCTCACCGTGGGCGCAGTTGGAGCAGACTTCCTCCGCCGCCGAATCGCCCCCTTGCAGGAGAGGAAGAGGGCCGCCTGGGAGTTCGAGAACGCGGCAGATATCATGAGGCTGCGCCCGGGCCTTAATTACAACTTCACTGTCCTGGAGCTCAACGCGATGCTCCAGGCGTTGTTCAAGTATGACTCCGACCACCCCGAATGGTTTGCGTTGCCGAGGGGCGTAGTTCCGCTGTGCAACAATTCGTCGCTCAGCGCCATCCGTGCAGTGATGCCGCTGTGCGATTCCCACGGGATCGACCCCACTTGGCAGGAACCTTCCGACGAAGCTGTGCAGGCATTTTTCGACAACTTGGTGGAACAGCCAGTCGATTCCGACGAGAAGAAAGGCCTCACCCGCGACACCATCGACCAGGAGATGGCATACATTGCCACCAGACTGGAAGAGGCAGCGGCGGCCGCGGCCGCGGGTGAATTTGGGTACACAGTGGAGGAGGCGGAGGCAGCAGAGGCGACAAGCCTTGCCGAGCAGGATGAGCTTCGCAAGGCGGGGGAGCTTGCCGGGCAAATCGCCGGGACAAGCGAGCCCACCGAGCAGGGCGTCGAGTCGAGCGGGCCCGCCGAGCAGGGTGCCGGGTCAAGTGAGCCCGCCGAGGACTCGAGCGGCTCATTGGAGATCGGCTCCTCCTCTTCGTCCTCGGGCAGCTCGCCACCACCAGCAAGTCCTCCAGCTCCACCAAGAAGACGCCTCCGCAAGGCCGCAGACGTGACGGGGCGGCAGACAGGCCAACAGCCGCAGCGCCGCGCGACACGCGTCACAGCGGCAAGCAGGGCCGCCACGGGAGCTCCTCGCGCTTTTGCAGCGGCTGGAGGGGGATCTTCCCGGACTGGCGCCTCTGCTCCCGCCGCCCCTCGCGCTTCGGCGGCAACCGGGGTGGGGTCTTCTCAGACCACCGCCCCTGCTCCCGCCAAGCGGCCAAGGGGGCCCACTCCTCCGCCTCCTCGTGCCGGGACACGTGAACCGGATTTTGACTTATCCGCGCTCAGTTCCGACGAGGAGGAAGAAGAGTAAGTCCTTGCGATACTTGTATTCCTTTGATTTTCTGTTGCTTTGTCTTGCATCTCTTTCGCCTAACTCTGAACCTGTCCTTTTCAGAACTCTGGCCCAGAGGGCAGCGAAGAGGGCCAAGGTCCCGGTAGTTGTCATCGATGACGAGCCCGCCGCGACAGCAGGGGGCGCGCCCGAGATAAGCTTGCCGGACCCGGCAACTGTTCTTCTGGACAGCCCCCAGCGCAGCCCCCAGCGTAAGTGTAGTCCATCTTCTGTTGTCAGGCGCGCCAGGTACTCTATTTTTGCTGACGCTTGCTTGTTGATTTGTGCAGGAGCAGAGCAGCAGCATCAGGAGCGCCTGGAGACCGCCCCTGACGTGCCGCATGCCTCGACCACACCGCCAAGGGGGAGCTCCACGGCAAGGGAGAACACTCCGCCAAGGGCGAGCACTCCGCCAAGAGCGAGCTCTCCGCCAAGAGCGAGCTCTCTGACGAGGGATATCACCGAGGAGCCAGCCCGCGCAGGTAATCCCTTGGACTTTTCTTCTTTCGATTCTCCTTTTTGGATATTTGCTTGATTGTTTGTCTTTTCTTTTCCTGTCAGACCCGTCCGCGGCAGACCCAATGGAGACGGAGGTCATTGTTGAAGATGCCGTCGTTGCCGAAGAAACGGTTGGCGTGGACGAGCCTGCCGGCGTAGAGACCGCCGAGGCTGCCGCCGCGGCAGCTGGCGAAGAGGCCGACGATCGCACTGACGGCACTGAGGCCGTAGGAGCACCAGGTGCTACGCCGACCGCCGAGCCCTCCGCCGCCGCCGCAGCCCCCAGCTCCGACGAGCCCGAGCCAAGCGCCTACCTGAAGGCCGGCGACAACATCTTCATCCAGCTCCCATGGGCGTCCATGTCCAGGGCGGCAGTCGAGGGAGAGGTCTTCGACGGGGAGGTCCTTGCCTCCGCCGGACTAAAGCTCGTCGACGCGCCGAGCAGCAGCAGCGAGCCCGAGGAGGAGCGGCTGCTGTGCAAGCTTCTGTCTTTGTACCACGCCCGGCAGGCCAAGCTGGAGTCCCGAGAGGCTCTGGCCGCCAAGGCGGGTGCTGACTTGGAGAAGCGCACAGAAGAGCTCCGAGCCATCAACCAAGCAGCTCTCCGATCCTTGGCGGAGGAGCGGGAGCAGCTTGCCGAGGCGCATCAGGCCTTCATCCTTGAGAAGGCAGAAGTGGAGGAGCAGCAAAGGCTTGCCGCCGAGGAGCTATCCAGGCGAGAAGGCGAGCTGACGCAGCGGAAATTCGACCTCGACAGCCACGAGGATGAGCTTGCCGCGCGCGAGCGATTGCTTGGCGGAGCTCTACAGGAGGCAAAGGATGCTGCCGCAGCTGCCGAGACCGCTAAGAGAGAGTTGGAGACGAGGGTGGCGCAGCTGGAGGCCAACCTGAAGACGAGCGGCGAGGAGGTCGCCGCACTCAAGCTCGAGAGGGAGAAGGACGCACACAGCCACTCCGAGCTGCAGGTCCGCCTCTCTGAGAAGGGCAAGGAGCTCGCCGTCGCCAAGGACTCCATAGCCGACCTCGAGCTGAAGCTGGCCACCCTAACCCAGACGCTGGACGGCGCCAGGGAGCGGGAGGCGACCCTGAAGGAGGAGATCAGGGCCGAGAAGGCGCTGCTGGACAGCGCTGCCATCTCCCAGAACAATTTTAGGCAAACCGTCGAGCTCTGGACGGAAGGCCTTGTCAACGCCGCCATGGACATCGACAAGGAGCTAGCGCAATTGGGGGCGGAGTATCTCGGGTACTCCACCGACGAGAGCCTCCACCCCAGCGCCAAGCTTACTCTATTCTTCACGGGTGTGGTGACGGCCCTCCAGCAACTCCGGGAGAAGATCCCCAAGCAACTGGCGGACGAATCGCGCAGGCTCTGCGCGGGAGCCTTGCAGAAGGTGTTGATGAAGGTGGTCCACCGCAACCCGGGCATCAACCTCACCAACGTCCTCAGGAGCTTGCCGCCGGACGCCGATCTGGAGGCGCTCAAGGCTCTTGTCGCTCCCATTGTGGACAAGATGGGTGGCATCATGAGGGTCGAGGGCGACCGCGCGGACTAGTCTTGTCCACTTTCTTCTTTTCTTTGTCGCTGTTAACCATGTTGTGAAAACAGTCTATTAGAGTTGCGACAAGTTGCCTTGTAATATAACTTTATTTCGGGTAGTCGTTGCAACGTTATTTCCTTTACTTGACTCCTTTGCTTTGTATGTTTTTGCCATACGCTTTTAGGGAACTTGCCGGCATAGGCACCTTAGCCGCGAGCGCTGAGTGCGGAACTTCAGCAGCCTGCCGGCGGTGCCGCTACCGACAAGAAACCTTGTCGCAGCCAGTTGCAGCACACCTAAGTTGTTGAGCGGGCTCGAAAACAAAGTAAGGGCGCGACACTAGTCGCAGCACACTTAAGCTGTTGAGCAAACTCGAAACAAAGTAAGGGCGTAACTAGCTACGAGTTGGTTCCTCCGCGCACAGGTTTTCCATACAAAGCGCGGTTGTTCAAGGAAGATAACTTAAAAACTTAAAAATTTGATTGCTCAAACTTTGATAACTTAGCTTTTGTGTTGTCTGCTTCCCGGCAAGGCGAGACTTTCTTGAACGGCACTTGGTCCATACCACTATCTTCTCTCCCCTCC
>LR738711.1:884028846-884065467 GCA_902687465.1 Secale cereale | reverse complement strand
AAACTTGTGCGCGAGAGAACCTTCTCCTCCTTGAGAAAAAAGAAAGAAGAGAAAACACAGATATGGGCCCTTGCGGCTTGTTATCGCTTAACGGGCGTAGGTGCTGCACAAAGTGTCAGATAGTACATGCAAGAAAAATAGAAAGCATGAAATGACAAGTTGTGCGGGGCACATAAACTTTACTGATGCACGGGGTCTGCGCCCGGCTTTGTACAAAGGATTACATGCAACTGCGGCAAGACTTGTACAAAAGGTGGTTGCCGGAGCGGATCACGGCAACCGCGCCTTACGGATAAAACTTACGAAGATGTTCGATATTCCAGGAGTTGCTCACCGGAAAGCCATCTTCGGTCTCTAGGCGGACAGCGCCGGGCCTAGTGACTCGTTTCACCCGATAAGGGCCTTCCCACTTCGGCGTCAACTTGTTGGAATTCTTGGCGGACTGAACGCGCCGAAGAACAAGGTCGCCTTCCTCGAGACTTCTGGCGTTAACCTTCGGCTATGGTAGCGGCGCAAGGCTTGCTGGTAGCGAGCAACTCGCACAGCAGCCTGAAGACGGTCCTCCTCAAGGAGCAGCGCGTCATCTTGTCGCAGCTGCTCTTGCTCGAGCTCATCATAAGCGAGCACTCGAGGCGACCCGTATACGAGTTCCGTGGGGAGAACTGCCTCTGCTCCATAGACTAGAGCAAAGGGTGTCTGTCCAGTGGCTCGATTTGGCGTCGTCCTGATCGACCAAAGAACCACTGGCAGCTCCTCGATCCAGTTTCTTCCGCACTTGTGCAGCCTGTCGAAAGTTCTGGTCTTGAGCCCGCGCAGCACTTCAGTGTTTGCCCTCTCCGCTTGACCGTTGCTTCTCGGGTGAGCAACAGAAGCGAATCAGACCTTGGCGCCAAGATCTTGGACGTATTGCATGAAGGTGCGACTGGTGAATTGTGTACCGTTGTTGGTGATGATCCTATTAGGGATTACGAAGCGGCAAACAATCGACCTGAAGAACTTGACTGCTGACTGTGCGGTCACCTTTCTCACTGGTTCCACTTCCGGCCACTTTGTGAACTTGTCGATGGCGACGTACAAGAACTCAAAGCCCCCGGCTGCGCGGGGAAAGGGGCCGAGGATGTCGAGCCCCCAGACCGAAAATGGCCAGGACAAAGGGATCGTCTGGAGAGCTTGAGCTGGCTGGTGTATCTGCTTGGAATGGAACTGGCACGCTTCACACTTGGTTACTTGTGCAGTTGCATCCTGAAGGGCTTCTGGCCAAAAGAAACCTTGCCGGAATGCTTTGCCGGCAAGTGCTCTTGCGCCAATGTGGTGGCCACATATGCCTCCATGTATTTCTGCCAACAGCTTCTGTCCATCTTCCCGGGGAATACACTTCAATTTCACACCGTTGAGTCTTGTTCTGTACAGTGTGTTGTCGACAAACTTGTACATACTTGACTGCCAGGTTACTTTTTCTGCTTCTTCTTGCTCTTCGGGAAGTTCTCCTGTTTGGAGAAAACGGACGATCTGCTGCGCCCATGCTGGAGCTTGTGGCTCGACAACAAGGACTAAAGGCACATCTGCTGCTGCGAGAACATCCGCTTCTACGGCGAGAACTTGTGTCTCAGCCGGAGCTTGACGTTCCCCAGCAAGCTTGCCGGAGCAAAACTTGTCGGGAGCGTCTGCTTCAACTGTACAAACCCTAGGGCTTGCAGGAGCAGACTGCTCCTCCACACTCTTAGTGTTGATCTTGGGGACTTTGTTGGCGGCGGCTTCGGGAAGCTCTGTCGGAAGATAGTCACCAGAGATCAACTTCCTCTTCTTGTTCTGCCCAGTTGATTGTGTCACGGATGGTTGAGTTAGCTTGAGCACAAAGACCCCTGGTTCCACAGGTAACTTAAGTGCGGCGCACTTTGACAGGCCATCGGCGATGTCGTTTTGAGCTCTTGGAACATGCTCCATCTGTAGGCCGTCAAAGTGTTCTTCAAGCTTCCTCACTTCATCGACGTATGCTTCCATCAACGGACTCTGATATTTCTTGTTCACTTGGCGGACGACAAGCTGCGAGTCACCCCTTACAATCAGCTTCTTAATCCCAAGGTCTGCTGCGATCCTGAGACCGGCAAGCAAACCCTCATACTCTGCAGTATTGTTTGTCGCTTGCTCCTTGGGAAAGTGCATCTGGACTACGTACTTGAGGTGCTCCCCGGTGGGCGCGACAAGTAGCACGCCGGCACCTGCGCCTTGGAGTGAGAAGGCACCATCAAAGTACATTATCCATTCTTTGCTTGCTTCCTTGACGGGGATGCTCGTCTCTGGAATCTCTTCGTCTGGTGTTGGAGTCCACTCTGCTATGAATTCTGCCAATGCTCTGCTCTGGATAGTTGAAGTGCTTTCAAACTTGAGGCCAAAGCTTGACAGCTCCAGTGCCCACTCAACAATCCTGCCTGTTGCTTCTGGATTTTGCAATATCCTCTTCAGCGGAAAGCGAGTGACCACTGTTATCTCATGTGCCTGGAAGTAATGGCGCAGCTTTCTCAAGGCCATGAGAAGGCCGAAAAGCAGTTTCTGCACACCAGAGTACCTTGACCTAGCCCCCTGGAGAAGAGAGCTGACAAAGTAAACTGGCGCTGCACCATTTTCTTCCGTACCTCCTCTTGCATCTGCGCAGATCCGTCCTTGTCGGGACCAGAGCTTGTCGGGAAAGGCCCCTGCTTGTCGCTGGATGTGCTTGTCGCGGCCGCTGGCTCATCATCCGCCTCCCTCTCTGCTACTAACGCAGCACTAACCACTTGATTGGTTGCCGCTAGGTACAGCAGCAACTTTTCTTGTGGCTTAGGTGCGACAAGTATTGGAGTGGAGGACAGGTACCTCTTCAAGTCTTGCAGCGCTGCCTCCGCTTTCGGAGTCCATTTCATTGGACCTGCCTTTTTCAAAATTTTGAAAACGGCAGGGCGCGTTCTGCATACTTAGAGATAAACCTGCTGAGAGCAGCCACGCAGCCGGCAAGTCTTCGTACATCCTTGACGCGCTTTGGTGCTTCGATTTGCTCGATGGCCTTGATCTTGTCGGGATTGGCTTCAATCCCCCTCTGAGACACGAAGAACCCGAGAAGCTTGCCGCAGGGGACTCCAAACACGCATTTCTCGGGGTTGAGCTTGAGCTGGATCTTGCGCAGATTCGCAAAAGTTTCATCTAAATCTTGGATAAGAGTAGCCCTGTCCTTGCTCTTGACCACTATATCATCCAGGTAAACTTCCACATTTCTGTGTATCTGTGGCTCAAAAGCAGTGTGGACTACTCTTGCAAACGTTGAACCAGCATTCTTCAATCCAAAAGGCATGCGTATGAAGCAATAAGTGCCACATGGAGTAATGAATGCGGTCTTCTCCTCATCTTCTTCAGCCATAAAGATCTGGTGGTATCCTGAATATGCATCAAGAAATGAAAGCAAATCGCATCCGACGATGGAGTCAACAATCTGGTCAATGCGTGGCAAGGGAAATGGATCTTTGGGACAAGATTTATTCACATCGGTGAAGTCTATACAAAGCCTCCACTTCTCATTCGCTTTACGCATGACAACAGGATTGGCCAACCACGTGGGATGGAGCACACCTCTGACAAGGCCTGCCGCTTCCAGCTTCTTGATTTCTTCGGCTATGAACTCTTGGCGCTCCACTGCTTGCTTTCTAACCTTCTGCTTGACGGGCCGCGCATGAGGACAGACAGCAAGCTTGTGCTCAATCACTTTCCTGGGAACACCGGGGATGTCAGATGGTTGCCATGCAAACACATCGACATTCGCCCGCAGGAAAGCAACGAGCGCGCTTTCCGATTTGGGGTCAAGCGTGGCACTGATGGTGAAAGTGCCACCAGTGCCGTCCTCCTTGGCGGGCACCTTCTTCGTCTCTGGTGGAGCTGCCATCATCTTCTTACACTTGCCGGTGGAGCTCGATGGTGCGTCCTCGACAGCAGCGCAGCACTCCGAAGAGGTGCGTTTGCCGGAGTGGGCCCCAGAGCTCTTGCCGGACTTAATCTTGTTCTTCCCCCCCGGGAGCCTCAGCGGCAAGTGTCTCGCTATCTGTTGCGGCTGCTGCATCCCGGTAAATCTTGTCGGCACAGATAAGGGCATCCTTCTTGTCGCCAGGGACAGAGATGACGCTTATCGGGCCTGGCATCTTGAGCATGTTGTAGGCGTAGTGAGAGGCCGCCATGAACTTGGCGAGCGCTGGACGGCCAAGTATTCCATTGTAAGGCAATGGAATATCGGCCACGTCGAAAGTGATCCTCTCAGTCCTGAAGTTCAGCTCTCCGCCAAATGTCACTGGCAGCGTGATCTTCCCCTTCGGCTTGCTCCTTCCCGGGTTGATCCCTTGGAATGTGCCGGTTTCTTCAAGCTCGCTGTCGGTGATCTGGAGTTTCCGGATCATAGTGGAGGAGATCAAATTCAAGCCGGCCCCGCCGTCAACTAACATCTTGGTGACCTTGAGGTTGCGGATGGTTGGTGAAACCAACATCGGCAAGCACCCAACCGCAGTTGTGCGATTAGGGTGGTCCTCAATATCGAAGATGATAGGCATGCTGGACCACTTCAGAAGTTTGCACGACTCGACGGGTGGTTCTGCCGCATTGACTTCACGCACCCATTTCTTGAGTTGGCGGTGTGAAGTATGTAGAGAAGCACCACCGTCAATGCACAAAACTTCTGTAGCTTTTTGAAACTCCTGCTCGCTGTTCTCTCCATCATCCATGTCTTCGTCTTTGTCTTCGTCTTCGTCCTTGTCGCGGCCGCGAGGAGGTCTGTCTCCTTGCCGCTGCTTGGCCTTGCCGCGGCGTCCTCCCCGGCCGTTGAACGGCCGCTTCTTGCCGGACGCTCCATCACCTCCTTGGGCCTTCTCCTTGTCGCGTCGCTCGTACTCAGCTTTTTGTTGCTCGACGAGGTACTCGACCCTCTTGCAGTTCTGGAGGTCGTGGCCCTTGGTGCGGTGAATCTTGCAGTATTGCTTGTCGGAGCCGTCCTGCTTGTCGGCGGCTGCCACAGTCTGGCAGTTGGTGCACGCGGCAGTCTCCTTGCCGGAGCTACCAGCCTGGGCTTGCTTGGCGCCAGCCTCCTTGCCGGACTGCTCAACGACTAGCACTTCCTTGTTCTTCTTCTTCTTGTTGCCCCGCCGCCGGCTTTTCTTTGCCGGGGCGGCATCCTCGCTGTCGGATCCCCCTGCTCCTGTATCCTCTCCGGGGAGTTTCCTCCCCTCCTCAGCGCGTGCGCACTTGTCGGCCAGGGCGTATGATGGGCCTCTAACCCCTCGTTGGTTACCCCAAGTGGAAGGTGTGAGATGCAGTGTTGTGGAAGTTTTTCCCTTAGCAAAAATGCCAAGGATCGAATCCCCAGAGACTCCTAGGTTCAACAAGTAGGTGTCAACTGCTAACGGCGCCAGATATTAGCAATCAACGTGGACCTGCACACAGATACAAATAACTTTGCTCCCAACGAGTACAGAGAGGTTGTCAATCCCTCCGGCCTTGTAGTTCACAAAGGATTAAACGCAAATGATAGTAGTGATAGATAATGTTTCCAATAGTAAATAATAGCGAAAAGTAAATAGCGGATGTGATCAATGATGGTAATATGGACCGGAGTCTCATGATGTTCACTAGTGATGTCTCTCTCCCAAAAGACGATAAAACAGCTATGTGAGGTAAACGAATTACAGCTGGGTAATTGACAGGACCACGAACGCAAACTAGTGCTGACTACATTGCAAGAAAGGTTGAGGTTCAAAGCATGGGCGGTACGCCAAAGTAAGTAGACCGAAATCCATCAATATCTACTACTAATCATCCACCTTGAGATATCTATCCAGAACATCTCGCTGGTATTAAGTTGCGAGTCCCACCCATAGTGTAAACTCAATGCAACAGACAACTGCATTAAAACAACTTTGCGTAAAGTAAACAATCCTTGCACCCGCGGGCACAAGCACCGTTGTTTTCCCCCTTGTGGCAACAGCACATCCCCTAGACTCATGTTTCTGTCACTCAAGCTAGTCATCGAGGGGCATGAACCCACAATTAAGCATAACGTTCCCTCTTGGAGTCACTACGTATTACTTGGCCAAAGCAATAAATAACAACAGAGAACATGCAAGAATTACTTATGAACATAAATATAAAAGAGGTAGATCAAATATATTACTCAATCACAATCTGAACATAATCTCATAATCCATCGGATCCCAGCAAACTCATCATAGCAACAGCATAAGGATTACATATGTGCCTCGATCATGTAGGGCAGCTCACGAGGACTAATTAATGAAGCACAAGAACGGGAGGAGAACATCACATAGCTACTGGTCATGGACTCGTGGTCCAAGGGAGACTACTCACAACTCATCCGGGAGGCGTCCATGGTGGTGGAGAAGCTCCCGGTGGTGATACTCCCCTCCGGCAGGGTGCCGGGAAGAGTTCTCCTGGTGCTCCCGATCTTGGAAGCGGCGGCGGCGGCGGAACAGAGATGAGATCGCGAAAAAGATTTCCCATCCCGAGGGTTTCGAAGGATGCTCTAAATATATGCCAAAGGGGGCACCAGACGGGGCTCGGGGGGCCCAGGCGCCCCCCCCGGCGTGGCCCAGGGGGGGCGCGCCGCCAGGGCGCCTGGGGCCCAGGTGCCCCCCCCCCGGCTGTACTTCGGGCGCGAGGTAGGTTCTGGAACGCTGATTTTTTATATAATTTTTCTGGATTTTTCCTGGCAGTTCTCGTAATGTGAAAACCTGAAATACAAAAACAGCCGAAAACAGAAACTGGCACTGGGGTGCACTGGATTAGTAGGTTAGTCCAAATATGATCAAAAGTGTATGGAAGTGTATAAATATCATAGCAATATCACCCAAAAGTGGCATGGAGCAAGCAGAAATTATAGATACGTTTTGGACGTATCAACATCCCCAAGCTTAATTCCTGCTCGTCCTCGAGTAGGTAAATGATAACAAGAATAATTTCTGTGGTGACATGCTATTAACCATATAGGACTTTTTATAGTCATATGACAAAATCTTACTGAGACAATGATTCTATAGTAATTAAGTTGCCTCATGAGAAAATCACAAATGACTGAAAGTTTTACAATATGAAACTGAAACATCAAAAAGATTTGCAATGAACATGGTGTGCAAATATGATAAAGTGATATCTAGCTTGCCCCCTTTAGTGAAGCAAAACATAAATGCAGGGGCACCTTCAAGGTTTAAGTGATGACTAGATACAATGATTTCAGAATAAACGATATCACAATCATGCAAAAGTCAATGCTACTTTGGGACAATGCACATTACACTCAGAATGACAATCATGCTCTCAGTAGTTGGTGCTTTAAAAGAAGGTGGAGACTCAAAATAAAAGTAAAAGAATGGTTATGTGCTAGAGCTTTTTATTTTGAAAACATAGAAGCAATTTTGTCAACGGTAGTAGTACTTCATATGTGTTATGCATAAGACATCTTATAAGTTGCAAGCCTCATGCATCGAATACCAATAGTGCTCGCACCTTGTCCTAATTAGCTCGGATTTCCATGGGTTATCATTGCATTACATATCTTTCAACCAAGTGTCACAAAGGGGTACCTCTATGCCACCTGTACAAAGGTCCAAGGAGATAAATCGCATTTGATTTCTCATTTTTGATAGATCTCAACTTGAGGACATCCATACCGGGACAACATAGAAAATAGATGATGGACTCCTCTTTAATGCATAAGCATATTCTCATAAGAGATTGGGGATTAATGTCCAAGCTAAAACTTCCACCATGATACATGGCTTTGGTTGGCGGCCAATGTTCTTCTCTAACAATATGCATACTCATTCAACCCATGGCAAATCACCCTTACTTCAGACAAGACGAACATGCATAGCAACTCACATGATATTCAACAAAAGTGTGACAGTTGATGGCGTCCCCAGAAACATGGTTACCGCTCAGTAAGCAACTTATAAGAAGTAAGATACATAGGCAACATATTCTTTACCACAATAGTTTTTAAGCTACTTTCCCATGAGCTATGTATTGCAAAGTTAGTCTGCTTAGTACAGGTGGAGGTTAGCAAAAGACTGGGAGCAACCAACTAAGAGAGCAATGACGGTCATAATCATGCAAAGCGACAAAGCAATATTGAATCAGGCATGGAAGTTATATCGCTACTCAGAAATAAAAGATCATCAAGGCTTGACAGACTTTCTTTACAGTCTTAAATATGCGTGAGCATACGCCAAGTCAATCAAAATAAATTCTTAAAGGAAGATATTACTTAACCATACCACATCATGGGCAAACAAATCATGTTGGTACTCCAATAACACATTGGGAATCCCCCAGCTATTTGAGACTAACCATAAGAAAACCTGAACTACTAAGCGCCATTATGCACGTAGCATCTTTATCATAGACATATCAACCAATGCAACGGAAGTAAACTCTCTTAATAAGATAAGCATGATAATTAAAGAGAGTTCAAGCAACCAACTAAACAAAAGCTCTTGAAAAGATAAGCATGAATACTAAGAGCAGAGCATGATAGTAGCTATTAAAAGACAAAGAACACACACAGCAAAGATAGACATGAAAATTCTATGTTATGTTCTAGGTAGAAGTGGAGCGTGTTTCTCTCCCACATAAAGAATGCTGAGTTCCGACTCGTTATGAAAAACTGAAAAGGAAACTAAAAGCAAGACGCTCCAAGCATAGCACATAACACATGAAGTGATAAAAATATAGCGGAACGAAAGACGAACTGGTAATGTTGATGGAGAAGGGGATGCACGGGGGCATCCCCAAGCTTAGACGCTTGAGTCTCCTTGAATATTTCTTGGGGGTGTACGGGGGCATCCCCAAGCTTGAGCGCTTGACACTCCTGAATCTTTTTATCATCTTCCCTCGCACACTTGAAAACTTCCTTCATACATAACTCATCATAATCTGATTAGCGAGGTTAGTACCCTTAATAAAATAATTATACCTTGCTGGAAATATGGATATTCTTGAAGGTCTTCTGTTTCTCAAGATTGCCAAAAGGTTTTTGCAAAGAAAAAGCAAGCTCTTGATTTGCAAAATGAAGGAAAGGCAAAACAGGATAGAATCTGTGAAAAACAGAACAGCAGGTAGTAATTGATTTGTTCGGGGCACTTCTGCAACTCAAATCGAAAAACTCAGAACAGACGCACGAAAGACAATTATATAGAGAACGCTGTCGAAAAATTCAGACCAAAAAGATGATCTGGTGATTTTATACGAATTTTTCTATCCAAGGACAGAATCTGTTTCCTGGACAGCACCTCACAACTTTTGAACTTTCTAGCAATCAGAGGCTATACTTGGCACAAATATGAAAAGCAAGGATACAATGATGATGCTACTGTAGTAAACAAAATCAAGACACAACAAAAGCAAAATAAATTTATTCATTGGGCTGCCTCCCAAAAGCGCTTTCTTTTATGCCTTTAAGCTAGGCATAATGCATAGAGATCAAGTTTTATCAAGAGTAAAAGAATAGCTAGCCCGTACAACGGACTCAAAAGGTAACTTGATCTTCTTTCGAGGGAAGTGTTCCATCCCTTTCTTGAGAGGAAACTGAAATTTTATATTACCCTCTTTCATGTCAATGATAGCACCAACGGTGCGTAAAAAGGGACGTCCCAAAATAATTGGACATGAAGGATCACATTCAATATCCATAATAGTGAAATCAACGGGAACATAATTATCATTAACAACGATAAGAATATCGTCGATCCTCCCCAAAGGTTTCTTTATGGAAGAATCAATGAGACGAACACCAAAAGAACAAGAATCAAAAGGTTTCAATTTAAGCATATCATATATTCTTTTGGGCATAACAGAGGTACTAGCTCCAACATCACATAATGCATAGCAAGAGAAGTCATTCAACTTAATTTTTATCATAGGATCCCAACCATCTTCTAGCTTTCTAGGTCTGGAGGCTTCTACTCTAAGTTTCTCCTCCCTAGCTTTGATGAGAGCATTAGTGATATGCTCCGTGAAGGCAAGGTTAAGCGTGCTAGTGCGGGGGTCTCTAGACATCTTGTGAAGGAAATCAATAACTTCGGTAAGAGTGCAATTATCAAAATCAAGGTCACTAGCATCAAGTAAAGTGGTAGTGGTGTCCTTTAGGTTCACATGTTTGGTAGTTTCTATAGTCATAGCATCACCATTAATAGGTCCATTGGGACCAGGAGTACATTGGGTGCTAAGAGTTTGGATATCCTCAACAACTTGGATAGTAGCAACAGTGTGGTGGGTAGGAAGGCTCTTAATTCTATCCTCTTCCTCCCTTTCTCTAGCCCATCTTTCTTTAAGTTTAGCCATCATCCTAATGTTTTCATTAATTTGCACTTGAATAACATTTATAGGAGTGACTTCCCTCTCCTCAAGAGGAGAAGTTTTAATTTTTAGCAATTTTACCTCATTGGCTAAATGGTCTACCTTAAAAGAGAGATCATCTAGTTTATGTAGTTTTTCTTCTACACTCTTATTAAAGGCTTTTTGGGTAGTGATGAAATCTTTAAGCATAGTCTCTAGTTCAGTAGTGGAGTTCTTGGTGATAGGATAAGCATTGTTGTTCCCATAAGAATTAGAGGGGAACGGTCTAGGATTGCTACCAAAGTTACTCCTATAAGCATTGTTATTAAAGTTGTTTCTAGAGATAAAGTTCACATCTACTTGTTCTTGAGCAATCAAAGAATTTAAAGGGACATCACGAGGATCAACAGTAGATTGCTTCGAAAGTAGAGACATGATCAAGTCAACTTTTTCATTAAGGGAGGAAATCTCCTCGATAGAGTTTACCTTCCTACCTGTTGGAGCGCGTTCGGTGTGCCATTGGGAATAGTTGGTCATTATCTCATCGAGAAGCTTCGTGGCAGCACCAAGTGTAGTTGACATAAAAGTTCCTCCCGCGGCTGAATCTAACAAGTTCCGCGAGGTAAAGTTCAAGCCTGCATAAAAAGTTTGGATAACCATCCAAGTAGTCAAACCATGAGTAGGGCAGTTCTTGATAAGAGATTTCATACGTTTCCAAGCTTGGGCAACGTGTTCATTATCCAATTGTTTAAAATTCATTATGTTACTTCTCAGTTGGATAATTTTAGCAGGTGGATAGTATTTTTCGATAAAAGCATCTTTACACTTGTCCCATGAACCTATGCTATTTCTAGGCAAAGACTGAAACCATATTTTAGCTCCTCCTCTCAAGGAGAAAGGAAAAATCTTAAGCTTAACAATATTACCATCTATTTCTTGGTACTTTTGCATATCACAAAGTTCAACAAAGTTGTTTAAGTGTAAAGCAGCATCATCTCCAGCACCGGAAAATTGATCTTTCATGACTAAGTTCAGTAAAGCAGGTTTAATTTCATACGAAGGTGCTGAAGTGGCAGGTGTAGTGATAGGTGTGCTGATAAAGTCATCGTTGTTGTGACTAGTGAAGTCACACAACTTGGTGTTCTCGGTGGAACCCATAGTAGCAAGCAAGCAAGACAAATATTTTTGTGATTTTCGATAAAAAGATACTAAAGCAAAAACTGAAAGGTAAACTAACAAGACTAAAAAGCAAAGGTAAAAGATAGCATGCAACTCCCCTATCCTGAAGAGTGGAGTCCCCGGCAACGGCGCCAGAAAAACTCCTTGATGGGCCTCTAACCCCTCGTTGGTTACCCCAAGTGGAAGGTGTGAGATGCAGTGTTGTGGAAGTTTTTCCCTTAGCAAAGATGCCAAGGATCGAATCCCCAGAGACTCCTAGGTTCAACAAGTAGGTGTCAACTGCTAACGGCGCCAGATATTAGCAATCAACGTGGACCTGCACACAGATACAAATAACTTTGCTCCCAACGAGTACAGAGAGGTTGTCAATCCCTCCGGCCTTGTAGTTCACAAAGGATTAAACGCAAATGATAGTAGTGATAGATAATGTTTGCAATAGTAAATAATAGCGAAAAGTAAATAGCGGATGTGATCAATGATGGTAATATGGACCGGAGTCTCATGATGTTCACTAGTGATGTCTCTCTCCCAAAAGACTATAAAACAGCTATGTGAGGTAAACGAATTACAGCTGGGCAATTGACAGGACCACGAACGCAAACCAATGCTGACTACATTGCAAGAAAGGTTGAGGTTCAAAGCATGGGCGGTACGCCAAAGTAAGTAGACCGAAATCCATCAATATCTACTACTAATCATCCACATTGAGATATCTATCCAGAACATCTCGCTGGTATTAAGTTGCGAGTCCCACCCATAGTGTAAACTCAAAGCAACAGACAACTGCATTAAAAGAACTTTGCGTAAAGTAAACAATCCTTGCACCCGCGGGCACAAGCACCGTTGTTTTCCCCCTTGTGGCAACAGCACATCCCCTAGACTCATGTTTCTGTCACTCAAGCTAGTCATCGAGGGGCATGAACCCACAATCAAGCATAACGTTCCCTCTTGGAGTCACTACGTATTACTTGGCCAAAGCAATAAATAACAACGGAGAACATGCAAGAATTACTTATGAACATAAATATAAAAGAGGTAGATCAAATATATTACTCAATCACAATCTGAACATAATCTCATAATCCATCGGATCCCAGCAAACTCATCATAGCAACAGCATAAGGATTACATATGTGCCTCGATCATGTAGGGCAGCTCACGAGGACTAATTAGTGAAGCACAAGAACGGGAGGAGAACATCACATAGCTACTGGTCATGGACTCATGGTCCAAGGTAGACTACTCACAACTCATCCGGGAGGCGTCCATGGTGGTGGAGAAGCTCCCGGTGGTGATACTCCCCTCCGGCAGGGTGCCGGGAAGAGTTCTCCTGGTGCTCCCGATCTTGGAAGCGGCGGCGGCGGCGGAACAGAGATGAGATCGCGAAAAAGAGTTCCCGTCCGGAGGGTTTCGAAGGACGCTCTAAATATATGCCAAAGGGGGGCACCAGACGGGGCTCGGGGGGCCCAGACGCCCCCCCGGCGCGGCCCAGGGGGGGCGCGCCGCCAGAGCGCCTGGGGCCCTGGTGCCCCCCCCCCCCCGGCTGTACTTCGGGCGCGAGGTAGGTTCTGGAACGCTGATTTTTTATATAATTTTTCTGGATTTTTCCTGACAGTTCTCGTAATGTGAAAACCTGAAATACAAAAACAGCCGAAAACAGAAACTGGCACTGGGGTGCACTGGATTAGTAGGTTAGTCCAAATATGATCAAAAGTGTATGGAAGTGTATAAATATCATAGCAATATCACCCAAAAGTGGCATGGAGCAAGCAAAAATTATAGATACGTTTTGGGCGTATCAGCGTACAACTCGCTGACATCCCTGATCTTGCACATCGCCATCTCCTCCCTCATCCGGCGGTTACGCACGTTCTGATGGAACGCGCTAATAACCGCGGCAGGGTGGACGTCCGGGGTGTTGTGCTGGACACGGCTGAACCTCTGGATATACTTACGCAGGGGTTCTCCTTCCTTCTGGGCGAGTATGTGAAGGTCACTCTCCTGGCCATGGGGCTTGTGGCCACCTGTGAAGGCGCCGACAAACTGATGGCACAGGTCGGCCCAAGAAGAAATGGAGTTCTTCGGCAAGTACATGAGCCAAGATCTGACGTTTGGCTTGAGCACCAGCGGGAAGTAATTGGCGAGTATCTTCTCGTCTCGTCCCCCCGCAGCCTGCACCGCGATGGTGTAGATGCTGAGGAACTCTGACGGATGTGTCTTGCCGTCGTACTTCTCCGGTACGTCGGGCTTGAAGTTCTTCATGCTGGGCCACTGGACTTGCCGCAGCTCACGAGTGAACGCAGGGCAACCTACCGCGTACGGCAAGTCGCCTGGTCCCCCGGGCGCGTGCACGTCAACAGCGGGCCCAGCGCGCTGGTCGGATTGACGCCGTGCTTCTCTTTGGCGCTCGATGCGAGTTCGAGCGTCCTCTTGTTGTCGATCGTCGAGAACTTGGCGCTGATCGCGGCGAGTCCGCGGATCTGACGACGCGGTGGAGTCGCTGTCGACGTTGATCCGGCGGGTCGGCGATCTTGGCCTTCGTGGCGGGGAGTGCACGGTGGTTGCACCCCCGGCGGTCTTGTCGCCATCGGCCCGCGCCTGGCTAACCTGCCGTGGTCGTGATGCGCTCGGCTGCTGCGGGGTGTCGCCGTTCGCGAAGGCGATGAGACTTTGGATGGTGGCCCTCCAGTCGTCGGCCTTTTCTGCCGCTGGAGGGAAGTCGATGAGTAGTTGAGCTCGTGCTAGAGCTTCTGCTGGAGTCGCGGGTAATGGTGGCGAGCGGTGCGAGGAGCGGGATATGCTCGGACTTCTAACTACGTTAGAAGGAGCAGCATCCCGTCCTGACGACCGTGCCTTGCTCGTGCCAGCATGTTGATGTGCATGCTGGCCTTGAGCGTCCCGAGATCCGCCAGCTTGACCTTGGCCCAGCAAGCGTATGGTACCTTGAGTACCACGTCGCTGCCGGTCTCGCGCTTCCTGAGATGGGCGCCGTGCGTGTACGGACGCCGAGGTCTTGGAGTGCGCCCGGTCGTCCGTCTTGTCCTTGGACTTGGCGGCGCCGTGAGTTTCCTCGCCGACGTCCGTTCTTCCGCCGGCGTCTCCCCCACCAGCCGTTGGCTCCGGCGATGGTGGGATCGACGCGGACGGACCCGCTGCCTCCGAAGCCTTCTTCTTCGGCGGCATGTCGATGAAGATGTTGAAGATTTCGCTCGCGTAAACGCCGGATCAGGTTCACACAACCTCGACGCACCCCTACCTGGCGCGCCAAAGATGTCGGGGAAACTGGTCGCCCACGAACACCTATGGGACCGAAGCCCCTTTTCGGTACGGCAGGGGGCGGAGGTTGATGCACAAAGAGCGGATCGAGGCGTGCACACGAGCAGTTTACACAGGTTCGGGCCGCACGGATGCGTAAAACCCTACTCCTGCTTTGATTTGTATTGTGTTCTTGCTCGGGAGCGAGGAGAGCTACAGTACACTCTAACCGCTAGCAAGACCGAGCGTGGAGAATGATCGATGTTCGGAACCCCCTCTACGTTGCGCATGGGCCTCCTTTTATAGGTCAAAGGGGTCACCGACATGTGGCAACGCAGACGAGGGTAAAAGTGTAAAATGGGTGGTAGTTGGAACAGTGTTTGAATAGTGTTCTATACCTAACTCTGACGGCAGGGGACAAGGGCATTAAATGCCCGTCGCCGTCGCCCCAAACAGTGCAAAAAGTGGCCGTCAGGGGCGCCACCGTCCGCCACGACGGTAGCCTTGTCATCGCTGCTTGCCACCGTATACCCCAGGCTGCACAGCCTTCCGCCACGTGCGCCTGGGATGGTCCCAGAGCGACACGTGGGTGGATGCGCTGGAGCGCGGGTACTGAAGTGGAAGCTTGCCGCGGCAAGCGCCTTGCCGCGGTGGCTAGCTTGTCGCTACCGGGAGCTTGTCGCTCTCCGGTCCTTGCCGGGACGCGTGGCGCGTCGCGGCAAGTTCTCTTGAGGTGCCTTTGATTGGCCTTCCCGGCAAGCTCCTCTTGCCAGGGTCCTGTACCTTGAGTGGTTTTTGTGCCTTGAGTGGCCATCCCGGCAAGCTCCTCTTGCCGGGGTCGTGTCTCTTTGACTTGGATACTTTGTTCTTGAATGGCTCCAAGGGAACCACGGAGGATCTTGGCGGTCGCCTGGCTAGCCTTGCCGCGGGACGCTGCAACTGCCCGTGCACAAGTTCGGGATACTAAGGTACCCCTACTTTAGTACACCGACAAGCACCGTCCCGGTGATGAAGCTGTTCCTTTTCAACTTGGGCGGAAAGGGCAAACAGAGCACCGTCCCGGTGATGGGTGCAATGACAATAAGCCCCTTAAGCAGGAAGTCTTCGACGAGTACGCGGCCGTGACGGCACCCGAGCAGTCGGCCCAGCGACCAGCTGAAGCCGCAAATGCTGTGGAGTCGCAGGTGGAAGCGCCGACTGGGGATACGGTCGGGTGGGTCCATGATGGATTTGAACACGATACCATCCGCGCCGTCCTCGAAGAAACCGAGGAGTGGGGGCTTCCGGTGGTGTTGACGGAAGCGTCGATGGAACCTGGGATCGGTGACGGCGCATCGCCACCGCTTGCAGACGGCGGAGGCGCGTGGAAGGGAGGAGGGCTGCGGCGGGAGACGGAGGAGGATTTCCCACAGAAGATCTTCGACCTCAAGCGGCGAGGACAGCCCCGCCGGCGAGCTGCCGCGGCGGCGACGACAACTGCGGCCGGATGCCTCCTCACCCGCGTGGACCTGGGGACGAAGGCGCGCGTCGCGCCGGCGAGCCACTACGTCGCCCTCGTCACTCGGGTGGACCTGAGGATGTAGGCGCTGGCTGCGGCGGCGGGTCACTCCGTCGCCGTCGTGACTAGCGTGGATCTGGGGATGGGGATGGAGCCGCGTGCTGCGGCCGCGGGCCACTGCTTCGCCCGGCTCACTCGCGTGGGTATGTGGATGGAGGCGCGTGCTACGGCGGCGGGCATCCTCGGCCGCGCTCATCTCGCCGCCGCCGGCGGCGGCGGCAAGACCTAGCTTTTTTAGTGAGGCAGAGGAAGACGGCGCGGAGTGGTAGCAGCAGTGCAGTGGTTGGCTTCACTCCATCGTAGAGTACACTAGTAGAATGCCCGTGCGTTGCCACGGGCTTTTGAAATAATTTGCAAGGGTTATATGCATAAACAATATAACACAATTCTAAATAATCAAAATCCATTGATGTAATGAAGTTTGGTGACAAAAAGAAAGATTAACGACATGTCCATATAACAAACTGATCAATCCTCCATCTAAACATCTATTACATAATTATCAATATCTAGGTGATGCGCTTAAGACATTCTTTAACAATATCAGGAAAGTTGTCTTTAGCTTCATTCCCCCGGTGTTTGAGCAAATATAATAAAAACTGCTTCCTTAACTCATACCCATCCTGTAAAAACAATATATGTAGTTAGTATGCAAAATTCACACCGAAGGTCTTAAAACATGTAACGGAGAATACTGACCGCGCAAACCGGCTTCACCAATTCTGTCCCGTTCCACCAGAGCATAAAATAAAAAACAAAATAGCCAGACAGATTCCTGCAATAATTTAATTTAATAATGAATAGAATATAGTGTTAACAAAAACAAAAATTTATTTTATTATTAATTCATTACCCGTCTATACTCGTTGGAATACCATTCGGAAATAAACGTTGCCATTTAGAAATATCAGAATTCCAACCAGGCAACTTTATTTCGAGTGCTTCTTTGAAATCCCTTGCAAAAGATTTTAATTTGAGTGCATGCCTCAAATTTGTAACCTCTGACGATTGTGATGTTTCAATAGGGTCCATAATACATATCTGAAGTGCCTCCTTGTCAATCACGTATAAGATGTATCGTCCGATGGATGCATAGGGAAGATAAATCTACAAGCGGGCCTATTAGAAACATTAATAAATAATGATAATAGTAGACAAAATACATTACTTACCATGTTGCATGATGATATGTTGTTGTCCATCCCAGGACAACTATCAAATAATGTTGCCAACGTCTCGATAGTTTCCTTCTCGCAAAACTTTTGACCTCTTGTTGACCCTAGCATCATCGACTAATAAAAAATAATATTGATTCAGCATGTTAATACTAATGCCACATACAATGTAGAGCTACGACAACTTACACAAAATCTTAGATCCATGTAGTGTATAGGAGGGTCCGTGAACAATACCCCCTCGTCACATGCCAGTATACGCACGGCGATGTTGAAGCAATCACTGTCCATAGCCTGCTCCATGTTAAGTATGCACTGAAGTTTCCTAAGACTTAAAACCATTGGATCGGGTGCCGAGCTCCGGACCCATTCCTTCCTAATAATTGGATGGTAAGAATAATAATAATATACATGCACACATTAAATATTGATAAATGGTACTTACTCCAAACATCCGACATCATCCACCGACATGATGTAGTTGCATAAGCCGACAATTAATTCGCGTTGGTCTGTTGGCATGACGGTGGTTGGTGCAGGACATTTTTCTTTGACTACGTCAGGTGGACTGTCCAAACACTCGAGATCGGAATTAGCTAAAGTTTCTTCATCCTCAGGTTGATGGTATACAGGATTTCCTTTTAGCTTATTTAGATCCGAATCGAGCAAAATGACAGCTAATTTTTGCCGAAAGTGTTTTATATCATCCTAGAAATTATATATATATAGATATAAATTGATATTATATGTTGAGATATACCATTAATATAATGTATAATAATGAAATACCTGGGTGAATTGGTCTGATAAAGTATTTGATGTCCAGTATTCCATATAATTTAGCATAAATAGTCCACATGACACACTATAATAATACAAAATAATGATTTTTAAATATTGTCTTGATGAAAAAATAAACAAACCAATGTAACAATTGCTTACCCATCGGTTTGTAATGCCTCATGAAACTGCTCTACGACCGTCCATTTTGTAACATTGAGATCGGGCCACCTATGGTCTTTGCTAAACTCTGGATCTTGCTCTGCAAGTTTCAGACGCTTCTCAAGTCCCGCTAACTATTTTTTATATGAGAAATATTAGGGATTAAGGCAAACAAAACATATGTTAAGATGTGAAAAAACAATAGATGTTTACCGTAGTAGCAAGGTCACTGCGTTCAACACGAGAACCAAGGGAGTCCAATACTTGAATTTCACGTTTTTTGGCATTGGCTACTGCTAGATACCAATGGTAGCCCGGCATGTTAATCGGAATGAATAACTGGTATAAATATCATACAAAACGAAGTCACAATTAAATGTAAATATTAATTAATAATTAAACAAAATAAGTAAGTAAAAACAATCCATAATCATACGCATGGATAACGAGACAAAACTAACCATATCTTGTTGTAGATAAGTATTAACATGATGTACGATGTGACGAAATTTTGATGGGTCTATCTCTTTTACGCCTTCTTCTTTCCATTGGCCAGACACAAATGTGCTAATAATGTGTACCTTTTCGCCCGCCCTGTCTCGTAGATGGTCTTGAGCAAGAATGCAATATATGTAAGCATTTATCACCTGTAGTAAATATTTAGATTATATATATTACAATATTATATATCGTTGTAATTATAAATTACAAAATTTATGCAATTGGTCTTACACCATCGTTTAAGAACATATCATCTTTTAAAAGGCATTCCAAATCGTCGGTTGATAACAAGGCATCTTCAATGTCCACGAACAACGTTTTCTTGGGGGCAGACATGATTGATTCGATGACTGAAACATCTCTAGGGGTACAAACATAGTCTGTCGGCACCAAAAAAAAGTGAGCGAACTTAGAAAACTAAATAAGCCAAATTAGTTGAATACATAAGGCATTTTCACAAATAAAATATTGATAATAACATTGCAAAAATACCTTGTGCAATAACATTCAAGTTGGGGTCCTTTTTCGGTTTGTTATGAGATATCACCGCTTCGACATCATTATGTTGTAAAAAACTCGGTGAATTTTCGGTCCCTTTCAGCAATGTCCCATCGGAACCCTCAATGGATTCTTTTTGTGCATCTCCAAAGTCCATATCCATGTCTCCCATATAGGCTAAGGAAAATTTTCCAACAAAAGATAAGAACATGCAAGCAATTCAATATAAACCAAGTATATTGGTTTCTTCTCTCAAAATTGTGATTTTTTTGGTAAAACTCTGAATATATCAAACAAGTATAAAAATATTTATTTTCATGAACCATGTTTAATTAATATATATATACACTCTTTATTTTTTTGAGGCATATATATATACTTTTTTGGGCAAACATATATGTACACTTTAATATTTTTTTTTTTTGAGACAACACACATACATATACATATACACTTTAATATATATGTTTTTCGGTAGAGCAAACGTTGTTGATCCAAGGCCCAAATTAGCTATCCAGCACGGCCCGACCAGCACCCAATATACCCCTCAAAAATATCTTAGCCCACCTTAAACCCCCTAAAAGAACAAATGAAGCCCACATTAACAGCAACCTTATCCCCCTGTCTCTCTCCCCCTAAAAAAACCGTTCCTCTCCGGTAAAAATTAAAAAATAGCTCCTCTCGTGTCTTCTCACCTCTCCCCTCTCACCTACCACCGCCGCATCTCCTCACCTCCACTCACTCTCCTCTCTCACACCTCTCCCTCTCCTCTCCCACTCATCTCCTCCTCCCCAATCTTCAAGAACGAATATTTTCCCTGCGCACCCGCAGTAGAGGCGAGGCGGCAGTGGTCCCTTTCAGCTAGCTCTCCTCCCTCCCCTCCCATCCCAGGCCGAGATCTCGTCTCGTCTCGCCGCGGGCGATGCCACCGGCGGAGGGCGCGGCGGGGGGGCAGGGGGTCTCGGAGTTTGCGCTGCCGGACGGCGTGCTGGCGGTGCTGCCGCCCTACGAGCTGCTGGATCTGGCGCGCCGTGCTGGTGGTGCAGCCACGGGACACCTACGAGCAGCTGGATCTGGCGCGCCGCATCACTGCGCTCGCTGTCGCCGGCCAGGTGACGGGCCTCGAGCGGGAGGCGGCCCGCCTCAGGGACGGCGCGGCCGAGCGGGACCGGGAGATGAGCAGGGTCCGACGGCCTTGGTATACTCAGATGAGCAGGGTCCGACGGTGGCTTTGGGGCCGGCGAGGGCGCCGTCTCCGCGCGCGGTGGTCGTGCTGAACGCCGTGGGTTCCAACGCGGCCGGCGTTGGCTCCATCCCCCAAGAGGTAATTTCCCCTAGTTTTTACCACAGGGAGAGGCACCCTTTTTTCTGAAATTCTGCTACGGGCTTCACATGGCGGCCTCCACACATAAATGTCTTGGCACTCCACAGGGAGATTTCTTTTGGTCGCAAGACGTCGGGTTCTTGCCGGGCGAGCAAATGGAGGACCGGGTGGGAGTCTGTCACTGGGCATAAATTTCCAGATCTAGGAATATATGGGCCAACTTTGCAGAGGTGATGAAGTCTGGCTTCTGTCTAATTAGTCTTTTGATGCAAATTTACAATCTTGCAACTAAGTGATTACTTTAATTAATATGTTGTTAGGCCACAAACACTGGGTATATTTCAGAAATCATCTACCTGCGTGACATGGTTACACTGAAGACATGAATATGCACGCTATTTCCATTTCCATTTGTGCTTCTAATTGGGTAGTAGTACTTTTTTTTTGCCAAGGGGGTAATAGTAATGTTTAAAAAAACTATTAATTCTCCCTCTATCCATTACATGCTACCCATTTATCCATTTTCTATACATTGTTTTCAGAATAACTGTGTGATGTAGCCATTAGATCAAAAATATTTATCCATTTCAACTACAAACTATTTTTTTCTATTGAGTACTGCCTTTTTTTTTGAACCTCAACGACCTTCGATGTAAAGATACGCAGGGCAGTACTTTCATGTTCTTTTAGGCGACAATACGCGCGGGGAATCTTCTAGTTCATGAAACAAACACGATCCTAATCTAATAACTATTATACTTTAGAGAAGAGAAAAATCCATAATTGTTCATACCTAGTGTAATTCGCCTTCTTGATGCTCCTTGATGCTCCTCGGGAATTTTTCCTCCAGGTCTTGCTATTTTGATCTTTTGCTATCTGTGACGGGAGAAGGGAGAACAAGGAGGGGGAGATGGGATGGCAGAGGAGGTTAACATATATAGGTAGCCCATTTGGAGGAAAAATGGGTAGCAGATCATGGCTGACTCCAGTTCTACCATATATTGCTGTATGGTGCAGATCTCTTACCCTTTTCATTCTATTACGCACCTGTTAATAAATTAGAAAAGATGTCAAAAATCAGAACTTACTTAAAAACTAAATTGTTGCATTGTATTGACTAAATAAAGAACGTATCATTGATTGCATGCCAAGATAATCTTGACCCTACCATGCTATTATATCCCAATTAATATTGCCTCAGATTTGTGACTTTGCAAGTTGCCAAATGTAGACTGGCTTTGATAACATAATGTGGCATATTAATTTGTTTGATCAAGATAATATATTCCCAACTCCATTTATTGAGCCCACTTACTTTGCGTATTCCTAGGTTTACATAGAACAAATAATAAGCACTACTTGGTTGTGTGGAGCTCATGTGGAATTCAGATTATATGTAATCGTTCAGTTACTTAGGTCCGACCCAAAATTGCTTGCAGCAGCTTAATTCTGGAATTTGCAGCTTACTAATTGTAGTTTTTGAGGAAAATCGTATAGTTAATTCTCATTTTAAGTGTTTGATGTTGTAATCTTGATCATCTTTATTTCAGAATGCTTTGAGTCTTGTTGGTAGGCAGTGTTCAATAGTCAACATAAATCCAACTTTGTATTTTGAATGATGGGTCTAACTTTTCCATTGTAACATGCCACAGATCTTCGGTCAGCAAAGAGGGTAGTGGAAGGCAGCAACCAAATCCCAGGAGTTCCTTCGAACCCTTCGGCGTTTCTATAATGCTTACACAGATCCTGAGAAGCAGGATGCTATAAATGTGTAAGCTTCTTTATGTATGCAAAAATATCACTCTGACCAAACCTAAAAATATCACTCTGACAAAACCTTAGGAGTAGAGAGAAATTGGTCTAATATTATTACACACAAGATTTATATGTCGTGTTTTTTTTGAAATGTAGATTCTTGGGCCATTTCCAGCCTCAACAAGGCAAACCTCCTCTGTGGAAGTAAGCAGCAGCACCCCCATGGTCGTTTCAATTTTCATATTCTTTTTTCGTGTGTGCTGATGTTACCTTCTCTTCTCCATTGTCGACGAGCTACCCACGAATGGAATTGATCTCAACACACGGCTCTACAGCACCGACTACCATCCACCACGGGTATGGATCATGTGAAGTGGGGCCTAGACATGCTGACACAAGCTAATTTCGCCATGGTCATCACCATCCGTTCATCCCTCAACATGAAGCGGCTGGACTGAGAACACTGCCAACCTTTTTGGTGAGCAAGAATCAATCTCCCACTTTGTGCTCACTCCTCTATTGTGAATGCTTTGCTACAATAGATAATAAATATTGGTTGATAACCACCATGTAGGAACGTAGTGGTTACACTCATGATGGAAAAAATCCACTCTTGAAAAAGTAGACACTGAAGTTGTTTGCTTTCCTGATTCTTGAATGGCCTGATGCTATTCCTTTGCTAGGCGTACTTAATTTTAAATGACATGAGTAACTGAATATTGTTTACTGAATTTTGGAGTTTCATGCATATGGTTAAAGGACAAGTGCACAACTTAATTTAATTATTACTCCTACAACGACTACAGATGCTATATATACCAACAGCCAAAGAAGGTTAAGAGCAGTCAATACATGAGTGTCAGAGATGTGGCTGGAAACAACTTTTTGTTTAACTTAGTTGGCATTCCTAAAGGTTCAGTGTCTCACTCCTGCACTGGGATTAAAGGTTCATTTTTTTTTTCAAGAGTGGACATATAGTTTGGTACACATGAATTTTCACAGCTTTGCTCAAGTCATCCGAGTCCGATCACCGCAGTTGGACCTCACAACTAATAACATCCGTTTCCTTGCGCCAAACCTTCAAGAGCTTAAACAGGCTATCAACACACGAGATGTTCTATGCTTCATAACTAAAACACACCTGCACATCTATAGTAACACGTGCGAACATTGGTACAGGAGGAGATCGAGGAGAACTTGAAGAATAATGTCGTTCACATTGCAACTCTGGGTCTAAGGTATGTGCCTTATAAGCATCATATGCTCGGTCAATGTCTTGGTTCAAGTAAAGTACATATACATTTTTTAAGTTGGATAATTCGTAGCTTGTATGTGTGATGATTTCCGACGAAGTAAAGATCATATCATATAACAATGCCTGTATGGATGGAGTTATACGCTGCGCTGAGGAAGTATATGATGCGATCCATGATATGACTGCAACAGCTCGCCAGCCATAGTACCTCCCCTGCCATTTTTAGTGAATTCTATGAACTTCATTTTTCTAGTAGGGGTGATAGTGCGTCAAGGAGGGCGCACCATTTTTCTAACAGAACTGGGACTCGCCGTTCGTGGAAGGCAGACACAATGTATTTGTAAGAGAAAATACATGATAGAAACGGAACAAGCAACCGACATTGCAGCAAATACAAAGCTAATGCAAACCAAAACCATAAAGTAATTTTAACTCCACACGTAGAAGATAGAAGTTTTAATATCCCTAGCAAGTAGCTTAATTAGCAACACAAGCATATTGAGATAATCGTCAAGCAGCAGTCCACCTTACTCGCTAATGAACCTCAAAGCCGCTCTAATTTCTTGTGGAATGTTGTCACATGCTTGATTGCCCCTGACATTCAGCATCTGGATCATGAGTCGCATTCTGAGTTGTACTGGATCCTTTAAAATATGCAAAACCCAAGTCACAAGTCACAACATAGATTTAGCAAATATATGGAAGACGGAAGCTCGTTATATATGCACCCACCTCACTACTGGACATGTTATGCCCGAGAATATGCTCTTGGTGGGCCATCTCCTGTAGGAGTTTGAATCCAGAGTCCAGGCTGTGACAAAAAAAACTCCATATGTTAGAAGCTATATCGGTGTGTCTCCAATGTGATAACCATTTTAAACTATTACCGTGGAGCTGTAATATAGGTTTCATCTTGTGGCCAATCCATGATTTGGGCATTCAAACCAGGCCTCTCCCGTTGCATCACACTTCCAAATTCGTGCTTCACTAATAGGGCTTCCTTCTTCAATTCTTTTTCATGAAAGTCCATGCCCAGGAAGGACTCGTTGGAGTAATCAATCAGGAGAGTCCTCCTCTCTTCAATATTCACTACAAGTAGCCCGTAAGATGAATCTACGGGAGCCAACGGCAGTAGGTACTGCAATGGGTAGACCCAGGTTATTGACAAACATATAGTTTGGAAGACTAATTTTAATAACGAGGACCCTTACCATGGACGGGGTCGTGAACACGTTATATTTCGGAAATGGCTGGATCATGACAGTGTCGATCAACATATTGGTGCGCTTAGCTTGGTCTGACGGGGACAGACTCAGCAGCCGTGCTAGGCCATGGAATTGCAGATCAAACAAATGTGTCGATCCAACAAATTGAGTTCCTGCATTCCTCTCTGCTGCATCGCTAATAAGCTTTCGCACTGCAAGATTGAATATAGTTGGATGTACCTGCCCATCCCCTCGGATTGTCTCTTGGATCATACGGAGAGTAACGTCGATCAGGTATGGAAGAGGACTCCTTATCCATATTGTGCTGCGAACAAAAGCAGAAGAAGGTTTAGGAAAAAACATAATTTAAAATAAACGTAAAATTCAAATGGGACAAGTGTCATAGCGTCCGTGGCTGCTCGTGTGTGTCTGATCCCTGTAGTACTGGTCAACTGAAGCAACAAAAATCCATTGCCAACAGTAGTAGATATGTACTCAAATTACAAACAAGATCTTGAAATCTCTATAATATACAGTACTTTCATAGTATATAGATGCAAAAACCTTTATATGATTTAACATATTTTCATAGCAGTACATAGCAGACCATAGTTTTAGTTTTAAAAACACTGGCAGTTTAGCAGCAAACCAGCATGGCAGCAAAGTTCAGCAACATATCTGCGTTCTAATTGGTCGTATTGGCTATACCTACATATAGAGACGTTGAAAGCATAGGTGTAGTGGATGCAAAAATTGTATAGATACATACTCTAAATCCTCAGGGTCATCGCAAAACGTGATGAACGTGAAGATGAAGTCGACTGCCTCGTTGACGCCACCAAAGTTGGGCATGGCTTCCATTGGCGCGTGAGGGATGAGATAGCGAGCTAGGAGGCAATGAAAGCTGGGTGGACTCACAACATGCACGTTATATGATGCTGTCAGCATCGGAAGGTGCCCCTTATATCCTTCTATATGCGCATGATTCCATAGCATATCAGATAATATGGTAATAATTTATTTTTATCCACTACTCCACGTCCCAAATGAATCAGCGCCGGATTATCTTTCCTATCTATGTCTCCTGTTCACAAGGAGATTTTGGGGACGTTGTCATTGATGAGAAAGAGAGCAGATTCGTTTTGGCCCTTTCACAAGAATTTTTTGGGACGTTGCCCTTAAAGAGGAATTAAACAAGGAAACAAATCAAAGGTTCCAGTTTTGGTTTGGTTGTAGCATAATTTGTGATTAGAGAAATTAAACAAGGAAACAAATTAAACAAGGAAATATTAAATAGGGGAATTTGACTTTCTTCTTTATGGGTATTCCTCCTTGACCTTACTGATGTTCGGAAATGGCTTCTTTATGGAATGCAATTTAGAGGTTCCGAATTTGCATCCTAAAGATGATATGAGGCTGGAACAATATACTTCCATGGAAATGCACATGGAGATGGTGGCGTGGGTGCGCGTGTGTTATCCCAGGACAAAATATGACTCGTATTGTATGCCTGTATGCCTGTATGCGCCATACAAAATATGACTCGTATTGTATACGTGTATGCGTACTCGCAAGATCATGAGGATCGCGTACTAACATGCCCATTTCTCTGGCAAGGCCATATTTTGCAACAGAACCAACATGCGTATATGTACCAACAGTGTATCAAGTTGAATCGAGGAAACCAAATATATTAGACACTCGCAGACTCTGTATCATAGTGGAAAACAAAGTATCTGGCTGGAAAGGTAATAATATGACTTGATAAGCTAGACCACAGCGTTGAAATAATGCAGAAAAAAAGATGGGCAGATTATTGAGGTATTATGTAATCTTCAAAAGTATCTTTATGAAAATACTTTAACCTAACAAAAGGGAGAAGGAATAATTGCTGCTAAAAAAAATTGACCAATCAGAAAAATAAGGGGATATAAAGGATGACAATGAATTAACCAGTTCGCATAAGAAGAAATATATTAAAATTCCGACAAAAGAATAACTACAAAATCTATTAAATCCTGTTTTAAATAGGTGTTTTCATCAGGTTCACCAGATTAAACTGTAAATTACAGTTTTCAGTGCCTGTGATGAGTGTTACAGGCCATCCATTATATTAGTACATCATATTACACATTTCAAAGTATACTGCTCAACTCCCTGCATATACATTATATTAGTGATTCAACAGATTATATTTTGTCACTTATATATAACAGGAAAATTTTCCAGCTCAACTCCCCGCCAAGACCCGTGTCAAGTGAGGAGGTAGGAGAGGCCGGCAACAATGAGCGGGCGTGGGTGCTCATCCTTTGCTGACCACAAGTGCTGCGAGAAACCTCCTACATTCGCTGCGTACACTGGTATGAACAAATCACTTGTTGCTTCGTTCTGAATGTCCCTTGTTAAAATAGATAATAGATCCATTCAGAGTGATATGAGCTTGGTTACTTCACATCTTCTGCCAATGGTCAGCAACCTCAAAACAACTATCCACAAATTAGTGCATACTGTCAAGAAAATAAATCGTCGGAAATAATATACATAAACAATCTATCAAAATGAAAAATAAGCTTGACTACAACTAAATCTCTGTACAACGAGTAGACAATGACTATACCAGAAAAAAGGCCGTCAATTAGAAAGCCTCAAGTATAAGCTGCTAATGTTTACATTTCCTAAACATTAGTTAGGAGTCCACCAGATTGGAGTCTAGCTGAAGCCACCTAAAAGAAAGGTAAAAGTAACAAGCAGACCCAACAAAAATGAACTAAGAAACAACTATACTGCAAAAAAAAACAATTAGTGACATTGTGCGTGCCTGATTTGGAAAAGAACACTCAAGTTGAGTCTAGTTTCACAACCACACCATGACCCATACAGTGTGCAATAAGTGTGCAAAGAAAAAGTGTTCGCGTACGTTTATAATTACATAGGTTGCAAGTACCAGGTCTGTCACGCCCGTGTAGAATTGACAACTTGCAAAGTCACAAATCCGAGGCAATATTAATCATATTTGACTTTCTTATAAACATATCAAAGCTCAATTGCTAACAACCAAAGATAAAGATGTGTACAAAAACTCCGAAGAGTGGCATGGTAGGGCTTCCGTATGGGCATCCTTGACCACCAAAGAGAAAGATAATTATTATTCAGCCTGTAAGGACTTCCTTATAAACGATGTTCTTCATCAAGGTTTGTAAGAACACGGTAGGCCTTTTTCTCTTCTTTGATTTACTGTTTTGCTTCTTGCCCTTCTCCTTCTCCTTCTCCGTCTCAATGAGGATCTTTATGTTTCTCTTTGCGGTGGCTCGAGACAACGCGACGTAGAGTTGACCATGAGAGAACACCGGATTAGGTAGGTACACGCCAACAATCGGGATGGTCTGACCTTGAGCCTTGTTAATCGTCATAGCAAAGCTAAGCCTTATAGGGAATTGCTTCCTCTTGAACTTGAATGGAAACATGTCGTTTTCAGACGGGCATAGGGGTATTCGAGGAAGGTAGACCCTCCTACCCGCGTGTTGTCCTATCACGATTTCTGCGTCAACGGCGTTCCTCTCAAAACCTCGGACCACAAGTCTCGTACCGTTACACAGTCCATTTGCCGGATCAATGTTCCTCAGAAGTATGACAGGGCAGTTCAGCTTGAGTTTGAGTACATGTGGTGGCAGACCATTGGGAGTCAATCCATTTAGGAACTCTTGAGCGTAGTAGCCATATGGGTCGTCCTCTGCACTGTCAAAACTATGGTAGCTCACTTCTACTCCCTTGAAACGCTCTATCATGCGTATGTTTATCTTGTCGACGTTGTCGTTCGTTGTGGAGAGGATTGCGCGAGAAGTCATGTAATTCGGATCAGACATGTTGTCATCTAGACTTGGAAAAACATGGTCAATCAGCTTCTCCAGGTCATCATCCTCGCCAGTACACTTCACACAAATATCCTCAGGGAGGCGTATGTTGCCTTGATCGTCAGCTTCCTCGGTGCCATTGCCTACCCTGAGCAAGTATTCCGCAAACCACGTGTCATTGTGAGCCCTCATGTTAGTGACGAGCCTTAGCTGGCGCATACCCTTCCAGAGATGAGAACTTCGGAGGGTTGCGTCGATTATCTGACCCCGAGACCCTCTCCTGACGACCGGAAGCACCTGCCTGAAGTCCCCGCCAAAAACAACAGTCTTTCCTCCAAAGGGTCGGTCCCGAATTCCCATGATGTCGCGCATGCTGTTGTCCAGTGCCTCGACTGCTTGTCGCTTAGTCATGGTGGCCTCGTCCCATAGAATTAATGAAGTCATCCTTAGTAGCTTGGCGGTCCCACTCTGCTTGGTGAAGCTGCATGAGGCACCATCGCCGCAGCTCAAAGGGATCTTGAACCTCGAGTGGGCAGTCCTGCCTCCAGGCATGATAGAAGCAGCGACACCCGATGTTGCGGTAGCGATAGCAATGTTACCCTCGCTCCGAACCTTGGCGAGTAGCGCCCTGTATAGGAAGGTCTTCCCTGTACCTCCCGGCCCATCAACAAAGAATACACCCCCATCACCGCGGTCAACCGCCGCTAGTATCTCGTCGTATGCAACCCTCTGCTCATAGTTTAGCAATGACGCCAATTTAGTGTCGTTTATGTCAAACTCGATGTTGGATTCCTCGGTAACCTCTCTGGCCTCGCCATCGTTTGGGTCGAACGTATCATCGATGCTCGGTAGATCAAAATCAACTATGTCTTTGCCCATGGACTGCAACATACCCCTAATGTCAAGCAACACCATTTGCTCCACCTCATTTGGGCACGTGTGTGATCGACGATAGTCATCAGACATAGCCTCAAAATGCCTATCCCATAAACCACGCAGGTCACCTGGCTCACAATGCACCAAGATTGTTGCGAAGAGCCTCCTCAGCGAACACGGCATCGCCCACTGCTCTGCTTCGGTAAGACAATCATCAAGCGTGTTGTCCGCCTCGACGAGTCCCAACCTCTCAGCAGCCTCTCGAAAGCTCCCACATAGCCTTCCGTCCACGGTGAGCATGTCCTCGAAGGATGTCTTGCCTGTAACATGGTTTAGCAGCACACGCAGATAGTATCGTTCCCCTTCCGCAGGATTGGCAGACACGATTCGGCCTATTTGAGTACGCTCCTCCCGCGTCTTCCAATACTTTGGTCCCTTCTGCCATGTGAAGCTTCGCGGAAAATCCTTGTACAATATATTCCTAGCCCACGGGTGGACCTGGTTAGCCTTGAAATACTCCGTCAACATGGATTTTTGTGCATTATCAGAGGCAACAACGTCTTCCAAGTCAGCTTGCTCATTGAATGCCACCTTGTGCATATTCGGGAGATGAAGAGGCAACTGTAGGACAGACGGGGAGTTGGCACATAGGGGGAAGCCAAATATCCTCCACATCGCCTCCGGAGGAGTAACCCACCTTGCGTCGACGTATCTTTTGATTTCATCAATGTTACCATCTGCGTCGGGCTGGTCGATGCTGAAAGAAGCCCTATCATGGCCCTTGTATATGTACTTGTAAAGGTATTTGACGGCCTTTATGCTGGAGCAGACCTCAACATTGATGTGGCAATTGAACATCCGCAAAAGGTAAGGGTTATAAGGCACAACCCATCTGTTGTCCAACATTTTACCCCGAACCTTAGCCTGCCGACCATCGTCTCTACGCCGATAAACTGGGTATGAATCCTTACCTTGCACCGTGTTTTCATTGAACGTCCGCGGGTATCTGCACTTGCACTCATTTTGTTGCATGCAAACATTTTTTGGGTTGAGAGCACCGCACGGTCCGTGCATCATATGTTTGACTACTAAGGCGTAGAGTTCCGGATACTTCTGCTTGTCTGGGAGCTCTGCGGAAATGAGTCGGTCGTACTGCTCAGGAACGACCAGCTTATACGTTGAATCCATGATCAACAAAAAGTGTGCATGGGGGAGGCCCCTCTTCTGGAACTCGACTACGTATACATAAGCAACAACAACACCCAGTATGTGCTTCTTGAACAACATCTCTTTCATAGCCTCTAGCTTGCCATGGAACACGCGAGCCACAAGATCAGGGCGGTCTTGCGGTGTCTGACCAGGAAACAACTCATTTGTTATCTCTTCCCAGTTAGGGTTGCAGGTCATTGTCAAGAACACGTCAGGCTTCCCGTATGTGTGTACAATTGCCATGGCATCCATATGCCTCCGCTTCATGTCGCGATCGCCACCTGGGTACGTTCCAGGGAGCACGATCCTTACACCAACAGCGCTTGCTCGTGTCTCCCCGGATGTGATTGCATCAACAACTCCTTTATATAGGTCGGCACGGATCTTCGTCTGGTTATTTCTGTACCATTTCAGCCTACAACCCTCAATCTTGATGTACATGTCGACCCCCCATTGCTGGAGCAATCGCGCTCCACATAGTATGGGGTTGAATATCGCGGGCCGTGTCTGCAGCCTGTAACAGTAGTAGTCTCTCACGGAAACGCATAATCTGCTATTTCCGTCTGCAAATGGATGAGTAACGCGTAAATTAGAATTCATACGAGAATTATAATATTTATGAGAACGACAAGATACGCAAAAGGCATACCTGCATCCATATCATCCAAGCCCCCTCTTGGATGTTGTACAGCCTCCCAAGGGACATTCCGTTTAGGTAGCTTCGGATGCCAACCGAGCTCCCCCCTTGGGTAGAAGAGTGGATAAGACAACGGGTCGTACGAGCCATCAGTCACATGTATACTGTGCCTCTGGTTGTCGTTACCGCAAAGTGTAATCCTACGATCAAACCTTTTCGCTAGGTCAGTGCCCTCGACCCAGATTGCAGCGACCTCAGATGCCACCGGTCTATTATATCTACGTTGGTCAAGCCTCTGGTCAGTGTTGAGGTCTATCCTGTAATCGTCAAGGTTGTCCTTGTGTGCACCCAAACTCCTAAACTGCTCAGAGTACGGATTTCCCCGTAGTATGTCCACTAACTTCCTGACAACATTTTGATCCATATCCTTCGTGGCTGCCTTGCGATGGGTGAGGTTCGGATCATCGTCGTAGAAGTACAACTGGAGATGTTCTGGACGGGAGCTTGGCCCGAAGGAATGCACGTTGTGGTAGATGGTGCCGTGCGCCCGGAACGTGTACACCCCCGACTTCATGTTTGTGTAGTTTTCATCGAGGCTGACGCCGAGGGTTGTGAAGGAGAAGTGGCCGTTGAAGAATCGTATGTTCTCCCGAAAGTGCCTAGAGTCCGCATCCGTGCTGGACCAAAGCCTCATTAGCTCTGGTATGGGATCCGGTTCCTTGAGCTCGATCTGCCCGTTGCGACAGCAGAAGCCGGCGGTCTCAGATTCAAACTTCTTTGCCTTGCAGTGGTCGCAATTCGCGGCATGCTTCAGGATGTGTGTGAAGTCGGGGAGGTTCGAGTAGACATAGTCGAATGGATCAATGTCAATACGCTCAGTGCTGGACATGCTCGCGGCTTCGTCTCCATCCATGCTCTCAACATCGGATCCTGCGGGCATTTGTTGATGCATTGCATTCAGAATATCATTTACTAATATTTGCAATAAAAAAAAGTCACACCATGTGCCTATTCAATGTTGACCATACCTTGACCACCAAATAGATAGTAATCGTCATCCATGAAGTCAGGTGGTATCGGATCATCGCCCATTATGCGGCTAAGGAATGCCTCCGTGTCTTCTGCCACATCATTGAGAAGATTGTCACAATAGCAAATATTGTGACAAGAGAGTGTATAACTGAATTATGCGTGGGAGGTTGTGTCATAGCCATTCCTTACCATCGGTACCGACAGCGTAAGTTGGCATGCTTGTCGGCAGGCTGCCATTAGGTGAAGCGGCTTCTACCTTCTGAGAGACGGGTGATGCGTGTGAGGTGAAAGCCCGAGAGTGGGAGGTTGTGCTAGTCAGATCTGGACATGGCATCGCGATGGATTCAGCACACGGGGTCCGTTTCCTCGAAGCATATTTTGATTTTCTCTGAGCACTCGACTCCCCCTTCTCAATCGCATCCATGCTTCTTCGACGTTGCATGCGCTTCTCTCGTATCTTTTGATTAAGTTTTTCTCTAACATCCGAAGTTCCCTCGTCCATTTTCTTCCGATAATATGCTTTCATCTGTGCGTTTCTTTGCTCCTTTTGGTCGTCAGTTAATATAGACTTGCGTTCATTATCACGTTGCCTCCTAGCTAGATCCTTGTCATGAATGACACCGGATGTGATTGTAGTTGAAGGAGAAAATGGTGCACCATCATGTGAGTATGATGTATAGGTGGAGCTAGTTGGGTTACCTGGTTCTACAACAGTGTGGAAACATACTCAGTACTTCAATGCTGGACAGGAATGAATGTAGTGACATCACGTCAATATTTATAACTTATTATGTTATACAACGTGAAACATAAAACAATTGTACCTGTTATGGTAAGGGGAGGCAGATTTTCATCTTGGGTAAGCTGCTCTTTCTTCTTCCGGTAGGCAGCTCGCCTCTGGGCGTTTCGTTTCTCCCTTTTTTCGTCTGCAATGTTATTGCTGTTATCTTCTACAGCTCCTGGTGGCATTCAGGACATACTCAGAACTTAATCGCTCATTAATGATGAAGTTAGAACAACAACGGAATATATACATGAGTACTGGTCACGTATAGACGATTACACAAATTCTGACAACTGTACCTGACATCGTCTGGTGAGTTTGATGAACATTCTGGATGTCAACGAGAGGGGGTCTTGGCAGAGTTTGAACATGATCTTGTAGCGGTATCGCAGTATCAAACTTTTCTTCATTATCATGTTGCATGCTCTCTAATTCCGCTTCATTAGACAAACCAGGTATCACGTAGATTGGTTGCCTCTCATTAGGGATATCACCGAGAGTGGGGCGGGGGTTATTTTGCACATCATCTTGTAGATTGATGGTACCCTCAACATCTTTCTTTCGATAAGTTGCTTTACCTGGTTCTACAACAGTGTGGAAACATACTTAGACATTCTCTGTTGGACAGGGATGAATCTAGTGACATCACGTCAATATTTACAACTTATTATGTTATACAACGTGAAACATAAAACAATTGTACCTGATATGCTAAGGGGAGGCAGATTTTCATCTTGGGTAAGCTGCTCTTTCTTCTTCCGGTAGGCAGCTCGCCTCTGGGCGTTTCGTTTCTCCCTTTTTTCGTCTGCAAGGTTCTTGCTGTGTTCTTCTACAGCTCCTGGTGGCATTCAGGACATACTCAGAAGTTAATAGCTCATCAATAATGAAGTTAGAACAACAACTCCAGGTATACATAAGTACCGATCACGTATAGACGACGAAACAAAATCTGACAACTATACCTGACATCGCCTGGTGAGTTTGATGAACATTCTTGATGTCAACGAGAGGGGGTCTTGACAAAGTTTGAACCAGATCTTGTAGCTTGATCGCAGTATCAAATTTCTCTTCATTATCATGTTGCATGCTCTCTAATTCCGCGTCATTACACAAACCAGGTACCACGCAGGTTGGTTGCCTCTCATTAGAGATATCACCGAGAGTGGGGCGGGGTTTATTTTGCACATCATCTTGTAGATTGATGGTACCCTCAACCTTTTTCTTTCGGTAAGTTGCCCGCCGCCTTGCACTTTTAAGTTCCATCTTTTCCTCCTGGCACCGTTGCATGCTAGCTAGTTCTTTTTCATTAAAGAAACCAGAGTGAGAAGGGTACAATGATTTGTTGGCTCATTCAAGTGTTAATAACAAACAGCGGACATTATGTAGCAAGATGAACCACTACATTAATCAATCATACCAGACATTATTAGCGAAGGTTGATTTTCATCTTGGCGTTTGACCGTACCATCCTCTTTTTTATTCCGATAAGCAGCTCGCCTATGGGCGTTGTATTGCTCCCTTTGTTCGTCCGACCTCCCATACCACAAAGTTTGCTTGGCGTCATTCGAAGCTTCTCGCAAAACATAAAAGCCATAAGATAGGATAATTTATGAAAATAATACACAGTGAGAACAAATTAGATCAGATCCAAGATGTATGTGGTAATACCATTTGAACTTTCTGTTGCATCTGTCGCAAAACAAATTAGATTACTGGGCGCTGCCAACGAATCTTCATTATATAGGAACGAGAGAGGAGGGTTGTCCGCATCATCTAAACATAACAAATATTGGTCCGAAACATACAAGGGAAAGTTGTACGGAAATGGTGTTATCCTAAATGTGAAAAGAATTCATACCAGAAACCAGATGAGAAGGTTCATGAACATATTTGCTATCACCATCAGGCTGTTCAAGTATGATCCGATCCGAGGGAGTAATATGGACTCCTACAAGTCACATGTCTGTTAGATATGATTGATCACGTAAAACGCATAAAATTAAGTTATGTAAATATGCACAGCATTAATACCTGGACTATCTGGGTAAATTTTTTCAAAATCGTCGGATATGGGAAGAATCTCCGGGTTGATGTCATCAATAGTTGTCCCATCCATCGGGTCTGCAACAAATGCATTCTCCAGTGGGGGTGCTTGACATATACCTAGAGGTTGAAATATACATAGAGGTTCAGATATACCTGGAGTATCATAGTAGATATCACCATCGGTCCGTTCAGCGCTCACCCGTTCCGAGGGATTAAGGACTCCTACAACTCACATGTTTGATCCATTAGCATCGGTGGTGCCCAAGCAACACTAAACTATGATTGATCACTTAAAATTAAGCTCTGTAAAAAGTAACCTGGAGGTAAGTGTGACGATGTCGTCTGTTCCGTTGGCTTGCTGTGTGGATTCCCCATACGTAACTATAAAAAAAAAGACATATCGAACAGACTCAGGTTATTAGCAAAAACTTGGAGAGGAAACAAAATACAGACTAACAGAATCTGCCAGCTACTTTGCAAAGACGAGCTGTTCATATGATAGCTGCTTGCATGATAAAAATTGAAAACGCTAACATATTCTGTTCATCTGTTTGCAGCAAGTATTTGTACAGGTCTTCATTACACTTGGATACGATGGAAATAAACAACCAAAATGGAAGACAGTTTGATACGATGGAAATAAACAACCAAATGGAAGAACAGGTAAAGTACAGGATTCATGCACCACGCCAGGGCTAAAGGACGCTTCCACAAATGACTTTTTGAACTCTTACATTGGATGGGATATTCCCAGTCAGATCTGGTTATCTTCATGCGGTCAGAAAATGTTAGCAGGTACGATCCAATCAAGCTCTCTTGTTTTGGCATTAGTGTTGACTGCCCAGGAAGATCTGTACATGACACTCTACAGCCGATGTAGTAGATGAACGTGAACATGTCAGAAGATGAAGTATTGATGAACGTGAAGATGAATTCCAGATCATGCGGTCAGAAAATGTTAGCAGGTACGATCCAATCATTAGTGTTGACTTCCCAGGAAGATCTGTACATGACACTCTACAGCCGATGTAATAGATGAACGTGAAGATGTCAGAAGATGAAGTTTTGATGAACGTGAAGATGAAGTCCAGATCTATTACAGCCGATGCCCAGGAAGATGAATATTTGATGTCGTATGTTCTTGTTTTGGCGGTCCTGAGGATGTAATAGATCTCGTACAGCC
>LR738711.1:883989741-884025634 GCA_902687465.1 Secale cereale | reverse complement strand
CTAAGCCAAATTGCCTTTGTCGACGCCGAGAACCCCTAGAACCTAACCCTAAGCCAAATTGCCTTTGTCGACGCCGAGAACCCCTAGAATCTAACCCTAAGCCAAATTGGCTTTGTCGACGCCGAGAACCCCTAAAAACAAGTTAGCAATTCAGTACAATTAAACATCATCCAACAAGTCATTCAACAAGATAGCAATTCAGTACACTTAAACATCATCCAACAAGTCATTCAACAAGATAGCAATTCAGTACACTTAAACATCATCCAACAAGTCATTCAACAACATAGCAATTCAGTACACTTAAACATCATCCAACAACTCATGACACACAAGTTGATAGCAATTCAGTACACTTAAACATCAACATCCAACACTCATTTGTTACCACTGGCAGAAAACCAGGCCATCCAACCAGTGTGGCTTGTTGGTGCAGAAGATGTAGAAGGAGGTGCATATCTTGGGGCAGTGAATGGCCTTGCACCACTAGTTGATGGCTGTGATCTTGCACCAGACCTTGCACCAGATCTTGCAGGTGGGGGCTGTGATCTTCCAGGTGCAGGTTCCTGCTGTCTTGCAGGTGGGGGCTGTGATCTTACAGGTGTAGGTTGCTGCTGTGATCTTACAGGTGGGGGCTGTGATCTTGCAGGTGTCTTGCAAAAAGAAGTGAGATTGGTATTAGTAGTCAACATACGCAAATGCACTAGTAACATAAAATATATTAACAAATTAACTAGTAAACTAATACAAAAGAAGTTAGATTGGTATTACCACATGCTTGTTTTTCCTCATAGCCAAATCTGGTTTCAATTGTTTCAGGCAGTTGGTGTATCTATGGCCTTGGAGCCCACAGTTGGAGCATGTTATTGTGGCCATTCTACTGCTGTCCTTTGGCTTTGGCACTTCAAACTTGCCCTTGATCCTCTTCTCTTTCCTTCTTCCTCTCCTAATATGAAATTCTGGTGGCTCTATGTCTGGCCCAGGTGTCCTTATCCAGTCATGTTGACCAGGAACAGGAAAGATCATAGGTTCATATGCTGCCAGGTAAAAAGGTTTTTTGAAGAATTTGCAAACAAAGTCCTCTGGAAACCTTTTAGCCTTGTTAATTGCTGAAATTGCATGGTTGCATGGTATGCCACTCAGGTCCCATTTTCTGCAACCACATGTAAAATTCTCCAAGTTAACAGGGTGTGTTTGCTGTCCACTGGTCACTTGCCATAAATTAACACCAGCTTGAATGGGTTTGCAGTATCTGGCCCTCTCCTTTTCCAGCTCTAGCTTCTCAGCATAATGTGGTGTGATCTCCCAGAAAGCTGCCTTTCCCCTCTCTCTATTCCTATGCCACCTCACCATTTGCTTGTCCTTAATACCATCAACCATAGTCCTAATAGGCTTTTTCCTAAAATCAAGGATATACTTGTTGAAAACCTCAGATAGGTTGTTAACAACCAAATCTGTCTTGCAGTTAGTGTCAAAAGCATGCCTAGCCCATGTTTTCTTAGGAATTCCATTAAGCCAGATCCAAGCACCCTCACACTCATTTCTCAAATCATTCATGGCAATATTAAACTTATGTTCATTGTAAGCATAACTGGCATTATCCATGCATTTCTTTAGATCTTCCCCCCTAAAACCAGCATTCTGGAAATTTGCATACAAGTGTCTAAGACAATATCTCTGGTGGCAGTTTGGAAATACTCTATTCACTGCATTTAGTAGACCCTGTTGAAATTTAGACAACAAACTAAGCTATTTGAAGATACACAACAAACTATGCTACTGAAATCACAAAGCAAAGTATTTACTTACCTTCTGTCTATCAGACATGATAGTATATGGACCAAATTGGCCAACTTCTCCTCCTAGACATATTTTCAGTTGGTGCAGAAACCAACACCAATTTGCTGTATCCTCCTGACCAACAATAGCAAATGCAATTGGAAAAATGTTGTTATTGCCATCTCTGCCAGTGGCAGCAAGGATCTGTGCACCTGTGGTCAGCTTAATAAAGCATCCATCAACACCTGTTTTTGCAAAGAAAGACCAAATTAAGTCAGTACATAGCAAAGGTGTAATCATGTACAAGTTGATGTGTTATAGTAAATAAACCAAATAAACAAGTAACTAACCAATGAAAGGTCTGCATCCATTGAGAAATCCCTCTCTTGCTCCATTTAAGCAGAAAAACATTGCATGAAACCTTGGCCCTGGATGTGGTATTTTTTTTGTTGCTTTAGGAACTACAGTTGTAACTACAACCCTACTTCCAGGGTTTGTATCCATGATGGTGGCTGCATAGTCCCTTAGCCTGGGATATTGCTTCTTGTGCTCTCCTAAGACAGCTTCCACAGCAAGGTTTTTGGCCCTATAGGCCATGTGCTTAGGAACCTCAACACCATACTTCTCCTGGCAGGCATCAATCAGAGTTTGTATGCTAGTGGTTGGATCAGACCTGAACAATGACTCATAGGTCTTTGCAAGCCACTTTGCACTAACCCTTGATGACTCTGTAGTGGTAGGGCAAGTGTGCTCCAGGTTTATTTTCTTTATAGCAAAAGTCTTTTCACCTTTGATCACAGCAGCAACAATGTAGAACTGACAGTGCTCATTTTTGCAACATGCAATGATCCTTTGGTCAGAGTTTCTATGATATCTGAAATCTCTTGACTGTGAAATGTGCAAGCTCAACAGAACATCTCTGAATTGTTGTTGATTTGTGAAGCACATGTACTTACATAATTGCTGGTGTGGGTGCTCCATTTTGTCATTGAACCATATCCTAGGTTTTCTTTTCTGTGCCCTACTCTTCTTGCATTTCTTTAGAACATATTGAAGTGGCTCATGCCCATCATCTTCACTATCCAGCAGCCAACCAGTTTCTTCTTCATCTGATGAAGGAGTGAAATCTGGCTTCACCTCCTTCAAAACACTAGAGTGTGTTCTAGTGGTTGGGCACCTCCTAACTGGCAGCTTCTGCCTCTTCTTTGCAGGTTCTGCCTGCAATTGTTGCCCTAGCTCCTCCCTCTCTTCATCCCCACTCTCTTCCTCCTCCCTCTCCTCCATCTCAAATATATCCTCAACCTCAGTGTCCCCCTCATAATGCAGTTGTTCCTCCTCTTCTGACTCATCATCTGAATATCCATCTTCATCATCTTCTAGTTGTTCCTCATCTGCTTGTCTCTTTCCATCTATTATCTCTGTGTCTTGAGAAATCCTATACTTCTCCATATAGTTGTCACTGTCATATGCCCCTTCTAAATTATCACTACTGTAATAACCCTCCTCCAACAAAACTTCATCCTCTATCACAGCTTTCAGCTTTTGTTTACTGCTGAAACCACTAGCTTGAACAGTGGTACTGCTGCTGCACTGACTATGAAAAACAACCCCTTGGTCATCAACAGCAAGCACATTTGGCTCACTGAGATCATACACAACTGGTGGTTCATAAATAATGGTTTGTAGTTCAGCATTTCTCTGATGTGCAGCACTGTCAGTGGCTGTTGCTCTAACTAACAGGTTCAGAACTAAAGTATGTTGGTGCTGCTTCTTAAGTTGCTGCAATTTAATGTTTGTGTCAATCAAGTCTAGGCCATGTTCTCTCTTCTCTCCTATGCATGTGTTCTCCATGTGATACAATTCATCAGAGAATGTAAATCCTTGTGTATGCAATAGTGCATACAAATTCAGAAAAGTGACATCAGAACTGCATATCTTTCTATCCAAATTGTGTTGGGCATCAAAGTGAATCCTAACATCCCAGATAGCATCATCCAAACTACAAGTGGCAGCAAATTTATACATTCTCAGAAACACTAACCCTAGCCCCCAAATTGGCAGAAAGAATATAGGAGAGGGACTCGACTTACATGACTCCACCACATCCATGGGTCCAGTGGTGGCTCGTGGTAGGGTTGGCGACCCACATCTCTGCCAATCGCAGGCGCTGCTCCATGGTCAGCGGAGCCTCCTCGTCGCCGCTCGAGCAGTACTCCGAACTGTCGCCGTCGGCTTCGGCCAGTCCTGCGTGCGCATCGGCCTCGAGGCCAGGAGGTTCTCCGTACCCGCCCACACCGCCACCGCTGCTCGAGCCGCCGCCGCCGCCGCCCGGATTCGCCGTCGCCATTGCCAGAGAGGGAGAGCGCGGGGAGGAGAGGGAGAGGGGAACGAGGGTTAGGGTTCGAACCGGCGGCTCGGTTCGACCAAGCCCGTTAGGTCGGACTCGTCCTAGTCAGCGAGCGGCGCGGGCCGATTCGGCCAGAGTGTCACCTGACAGTTGGGCCCAGCCTGTCGGAATACCTGTCAATACGTGTTTATACGCAACTCCGACCGTATTGCACCACTTAGGCCCTGAGTTGGTACTGATTTGCAAAACTTTTGAGTAGTGGTACCAATCCGTGAGTAGGTGAAGAAGTGTGGTACCACCATGCAATTAACTCTAGTTTCCGCTGTCCTTGAGGATCTGGCAGCTAGTCTCGACCCTTCTTCAACCCATGGAAACCACACCGAGTGCACCGTCTTGTTATTTGCAGAGACATTTTGATAGTTCCCATGGCTCATTTCATAATGTGCGTTTCCAATCATTTTTGCAGGGAGCCCGACCCAAAATCCCAACCATATCCACCTTCCACACATATCCTACAATGGGTTCCCCCTAGGCGACACATAAAGGTCGGACTGCCTCCTAACTCGTCGGAGGTGAGCTCGGAGGACGAGGGGCCAGTTTCTGGCTTCACCATGGCGCACGTGCTTTTCAAGACCACGATAGTGGAGGACTAGTCGAAGCAGCTCGTGCCGCCTGACCGCCGTTCTCCTTGTCCTGGATGTTGCAAGAGGAGCTGTGGTAAAAACCTATGTCTCCTCGAGCAGCATCGGCTCGCAGAGGGACACATCAGTGAGCCGGCGAACGAGGATTCCATCGCGGCCATGGTCATGAAGAACCGACCTTAGTGGATGAGCAGCATGCGTTGTACGTACGAGTCCTGTCGCAGCGCCCGTGAGTGGTGGTGGCTATGCATCATGGAGGCGGACACGACACCATGTTCGAGCATGTGGAGGCGGAGGCGACGTAGACAACCACATACGGGAGCACGGAGAACATGGCCACCTCTGCGTCCTTTGTGCCAGGTTGTAGCGACCACAAGGCTGGTTTGTCCACTCAATCGTGAACCTTACCACGGCCAGGGAGGTCCACGGGCACACGGGTTGACTTCTCAAAAGAGTAGGACATGGGAGACGGCACCGTCCTCGTCCGAGAAAGACTAGGATGTGAAACACAGACGTGCCCATGTCCGGTGAAGATTTAGAATAGGATAGCATTTGCCATGTGCGATTTTTTTTAATGAAGTATGTCGAACTTTTCATGAATTTGGTCTGGTTTAAATAAAATACGTCTGACTTGTTCAATTCACACTTGAAATATGAAAATATAAAAAAAATGAAAAATTATTCAAACAGGAACATATTTTGAAACCCTGGAACAAATATTTTAAAACGTGAACATTTTATGAAATTTGTGAATAATTCTTTAAAATGCGTTTTTTAATCACCCCAACAATGTAGGAAACATGAACCTTTTTGGAAGTTGTGAACAATTTTTGAAATGTCATTATTTATTTAAATCTCCACTTTTTTTCCTGAAAAGTTGTGAAAATTTAGATTTTTTTTTTGAAAAATGAACAATATTGAAAATGGTGAACCGCACACCGGAACTGCCATCCTAGTCCCCGTGCGGCCCTTCCTCCTCCCTTGCCACGGCCACAGGACACCGTCGGGCGAAGCTTTGTCGGCGGCGGCGGCGGGATGGCTTGCCTCCCCCGTGCTGAGGGTTTCGGTGCGGGCCGTTGTCGTTGGGTAGGGGCACTGTGTGGTCGAGGTGGCGTGGTCGAGGGCCCTCCGGCGGTGGCTGACTGTGACGAGGTTTTTTTTTTAAGGTAGACTGTGACGAGGTGAGACATGCCTACTGCGTGGATCTGGCGATGGGCAGCAGCGTGGGCTACGCATAGTGTGGGCCAACGACGGTCGTCTTCTGACAGGCGGTGGTGGCCAGTGGTGTTGATGGATGGCAGCAGTGTGCGGGCTGAGTTTCGGGTAGGTTCGGCTGAATCCGTCGTCGGGGGACATGCGGCACGGGTTGAGGCCAACTCCACCGCGCGACCCATCATGTCTGGCCCCGTCCGTTTGGGGTAAAACATATAAACTGGACGGCCCAGCGCGCGGGAGCAAACGAACTTTTATCTGTTTTGTGTCCGCTTTCGACCCATCCCCGGCCCAAATTTGCGCCGCTTTTGGGGTGAAAAGGACACCACGCGGGCGTGCGGGCCGTCTGCGCGTGTCTTCCCCTGGCCCGTCCGTCGGTGGCACAGGGCGGGCCTTTTTCTATCCTTCCCCTCCGTCCCTCCGGCCGCACCCCCCTCCACTCTTCCCTCTCACTCTTCCCCTCGCTGCCGTCGCCGCCGCCGCTGCCATTGCAGCCGTGCCGTTTGGACGCGCGCTAACCCAGGCCCTTCCCCTCGGCGCCGCCAAGCTACCCAACCACGGTCACCTGGTTTGCGCACCCGCCGGCCGGATTTGGGGCGGATCCGGTCGGTCTTGAGCTCGCCCGGCTGTGGGAGGCCGGGCCGCGCCATGGACTGGCCGGGCACCTCGCCGGAAGGCCCTGGTAGGGCCGCAAGGCCACATGCAGGCAGTGGCTCCTCCTCTAGCCGCTCGGATCTGCACCGTCGGTGGTCCGCCGACAGATACACGAATGGCGGCCGGCCGGGCTCAGTGCTAGCCCAAAAGCTCGTCGGCGCACCGTTGTCACTCATTAAGTGAGACGACAGCCCAAAGAAGGTCGTGCGCCGCGCGTCTGCAACGCCGGAACATTCCGGATGGGTGTTCATCAAGTGCTTAAACGATGGGGTATGTGCTATTTGTTAGCTTTGGTTTTGCTCCCGAATTTGACAACTTGTGCTAACTTGCAATTTTATTGTGTAGTATGGATGCAAGTTTTGGTATTGGGAAGAAGAGTACATCGATCTATTAATTACGCGCAATTTAATAGATGTTCGTGCACTTTTAGCTAGAATAGAGGCTGTAGATGACACTAGGTGTGAGGAAGCAACCTCTACTTCTGGCTTGAAGAAGAAAAGATGGTGCAACATCGAGCCGTGTGAGGAAGCAACCTCTACTTATGGCTTGAAGAAGAAAGGAGGATGCAACATTGAGCCTCCTCCACAAATCAACAATGAGTGCATCGAGAAGGCCCTAACCCAACTCAACGGAAGAGTTATGGAAGTTGGGTATCTTCTAAAATGTATTCTTGTAGTTCTTATTTTCTTTGACCTTGCTATACTAGTCAAAATGTGATGATGTATTGTCATGTACCAAAAATGAATGATAATAAAAAGTTAAGGACTTGCAAAGAAAAATGCACGCAGACAGGATGCGGCCGGGATGCGTCGGCGCGCTGGGCGCACGGCCACCGCATCGCAGGACAGGCCCGGACACGACCCCAAATCCCTACCCAAACGGACAGAATCCGGACAAAACGAACGTCGTTTGGGATCGCGCGGTGCAGTTGGCCTGAGTTGGTGGCAACGTGGTAGCGGTCGTGCTCGTCCGATGGCTGCCAGGCTGGTTGTTCCCGACCGTCTCGGGCATGTGGCAATCTCCTCCTGCGGCATATAACGAGGAGCGTGTGTGGGGTGGAACTATGGCCATCGACGATGTTTGGGGTGGTTGCGGAGCATGTTATAGGGAGCCGACGAATGTGGTTGCAATTTGTATTCGGAGGTGCCGGCTGCAACATGGCGACTGAAGACTAGCTCCTGTCCAGTCTTGTATCATCACCAGCAAATGGCTGCGACTGATAGTAGGTGAGACGAGCACTTTCACTCATATCTACCACTAGAAGAGTGAAATGCGCCACTAGTCCATAAACTCAAACTGATTACACATTTTAGGCCAACAACTCAATAAGTGATCGGATTTAGTCCACAAACTCTTTAATTTGATCAAATAAGGCCAAAACCGACCCGAGAGTAAAAAACCAGCCACGTGGATGACATGTCATCGTTTCTTTGACTGCTAGTGCGTTCACTATTTTTTACAGGGGTCTATATATAAATTTGACGGTTTTTCTCACAAACCATAAAAAAATATTAAGCAAACTTGCGTCGTCCAAGACTTGAACCTAGGCTGCTCAGAACTTGGACTGGATCACTGACCACCAAACCAACATCTGGCTTACTGTCTAACCTGCAGCCTATACGTTATATCTTCACGTAGAATCATGAGAGAGAAAAAAGCCCAGAAGATCCCTCGAGTAGTTTTTCAATCAGCGATATCTTTCCTTCTGTTTCGCTTGACTATTGCCTTGTTTGTCGCTAGATCGTAGCGTTCCCTGGTTTCGGTTGTTTTCTTTGACAAGCAGGTCACGGCGACGCACCTCGGCAATCGACCACGGCGGTCGTCCTCTCGACGCCGTCTAGCCGCAGATGACGCCGCGGCTGCGGGAGCGGAGCGCCCCGGCACCCTCATATGGTATGTATCTTCTTCCTTCGTCCCAAAGAGAGAGAGAGAGCGAGTTCGTGTGTGTTCTCGCCGGGAGAGTTGATCTGGCCGAATCGATCCAATCCATCTGAGCTAGTGCAGGCGAGAGTCACGTAGCTGTAACAATACGCGGGTAGACGTGCGTGCACTGTATGGCCGGAAGATCAATCAAGTTGTCTGCTTGCTTGCTTTGCACAAATAGTTTATTAGCTTCTGGGCAAATCATGCTAGCAATGACTGGACATTCATCAGAGAGAAGATGCATATAATTGAAGTGCAGATGAGTCTTGAGACGCAGTAGGAGGCTTCGAGTCATGGAGCTCGAGAGATACGGTGGCGCGGTGGCGGCGGCAGCGTATAGTGAGAGGAAGCTGATTTATGTTGCCACGGCAGCCGATCCCGCTGCTCTTGCCTTTTGTTTTATGTGTTAAAAATTTAAACGCAACGCAAAATGAAATTTGAGAAGAAATCTGGACTTTTTACACCCTGCATTTATCTAGTGTTCATAGCGTATTTTTTATTTCTACCGAATATGTGATCTATGTTTTTTTGTTTGTTGTGGAATGCAGAAATTGATCATGGTTTGTTCACCCTGGAAGTACATCACAACGGCTTTTTCTGTGGCTCGGGAAGCAATAGGACATATTTGGATGACAGAGTTGATTTTTTGGATTATTGTGAGGCAGAGGACATATCTATTTTGTGGCTTGTTGATTTGTTAGAGCGATTCGGTTACCCTGATAGTGAGAAGTACAAGATATATTTGCTCATGCCTGGGAAAAGTATTACTGAAGGACTTTTGTATGTGTGGTGTGAGGATGATCTTCAGAAGATGATGAGTACAGTACTGAAGAAGTGCAACAACATAATACTTTACGTCGATCAGATGTTCGAAATTCCTGTTAACATATGTGAAGATGTTGCCAGAGAAGAAAAGGTTTTAGAGGTAAATAAAACTCTATAATGATATTGGTTACTGTTGTTTCTCTTGTTATTGTTCGTCACCAATTTTTATACTGTTTTGCAGCCCATTGTACATGAGGAGGGCAATCTGGAGAGCATCCTAGGAGAGCACATGTTGCAGACCGATCAGAACAGGTTGCAGACAAAAGAGCAAAGGTTGCAGAGATTGGAAAAATTTAAGAAACTGAAGGGCGAAGAGTCTGATGACAGTGACAGGTTGGATTCAGATGCAGATTTCTTTGATAGTGACAATGACCCATTAGATGGGGATGATGACATCTTTGCTGCATTTGTGGATCATGATGTCATAGATGGAATGATTCCTAGCAAAGGCAAAAAATTAGTCCAAGAAAATGAGGATGGTAAGGACAAGGGGAAGAAGAAGAAGAAGAAAAGTAAAAAGGAAGATTCTGATGAGGAGTTGCTTCTTCCAGATTCAGATGATGAGAACTTCAATTTTAAGTTCAAGTCATTTGCTGAACATGACATGTCAGACCCAGAGTTCAAGATTGGAATGACTTTTTCAACAGTTGAGCAGTTGAGAGAAGCAATATCTGAGTATAGCATAAAGAATAGAGTGCCTTTGCACAAGATTAGAAATTGCAGAACCAGGGTTGAGGTGGTCTGTTCCGAAGGTTGCCCCTGGTATTTGTATGTGACAGAAGACAGCAGGTCCAAGAGCTTGCTTGTGAAGAGATATGTAAATGAGCACACATGCAGCAGAGAGTGGGCTATCAAGGCAATGACTGCTCCCTATCTTGCCAAAAAATATTTAGAAGAAATAAGAGACAATGAGAACATTGATGCAAAGTCATTTGGCAATAAGGTGCAAAAAGACTACAATTTGGCTCCTGGCAGGATGAAGTTGCAAAGGGCAAAGAAGAGAGCAATGGCTATTATCAGAGGAGATGAGGAGAAGCAATATAATTTGCTTTGGGATTATGCGCAAGAGATTAGGAGATCAAACCCTGGAAGCAGTGTCTTTCTTAATTTGGATGCAAATGGTTTGTTTCAAACTATGTACTTTTCTCTTGATGCATGCAAGAGGGGCTTTCTGGAGGGCTGCAGGCCAATCCTTTTCTTTGATGGTTGTCACTTGAAGACAAGGCATGGTGGTGTTATGTTGACAGCAATAGGTATTGACCCTAATGATTGCATCTTCCCAGTTGCCATGGCTGTGGTAGATGTAGAGTGCAAAAACAGTTGGAAATGGTTCATGAACACTTTGAAGCATGACCTAAACATCCATGACCACACGACAGCCTTTACTGTTATGTCAGATAAGCAGAAAGGGCTGATACTTGCCGTGCAGGAAGAATTTCCAGGTAGTGAGCATAGGTTCTGTGTAAGACATCTCTACCAAAACTTTAACATGATTCACAAGGGGGAAGTTTTGAAGAATCAACTTTGGGCTTGTGCAAGATCTAGTAACAAGCCTCAATATGAAAGAAACATGGACAAATTGAAAACTCTGAGTCCTGAGGCATATGCATGGCTTGATAAGCACCCACCAAACCAATGGTGTAGGGCTTTCTTTGATTGTTTCTGCAAGAGTGACACACTTCTGAACAATCATTGTGAAGTGTTCAACAAGTAAGTTACGAAATCATTGTATTACATCTTCTCAATAATGTAGTTTTGTTTTTATCGTAAAAAATCCCTAGAGTTATTGGAGCGTGATAAAATCTTGAAAAGATACATAATAGAACCACTTATGTCAAATATTTATGATAATAATTTCAGATTTTTTTTGAGTTTCATAAATATGTTTAAAATTAATTCTTTGCATGCCGGTTTGTTTTCACAGATTCTTGTGCAACTTGAATGGTAACTATATGTTTGTGTAGTTTTTGGATTTTTCTTAACCATGCTTTGTATTACATGTTGACACAGATATATACTAGACGCAAGAGAGCTTCCAATCATGAGTATGTGGGAAAAGATTAGGGGGCAGATTATGCACAGGATGTATGATTATGCAAACACTTGTGAGAACAAATGAACTGGCAACATTTGCCCCAAAATCATGGACAAGATGCGTAAAAATGAGGACTATGCTAGCGATTGTTTTGCTTATCCTTCTGGCCATAGAGTATATGAAGTGAAGAGCAGAGATAACACCTATGAGGTGAAGATGAATGAGAAAACTTGTGATTGCAGAAGGTGGCAACTGACGGCTATTCCATGTTCGCATGCCATTTCGTGCATGAGAAAAGAGAGAATAAAGCCAGAAACCCAGATAGCTAGTTTCTATACCAGGGAAAGGTACATGAAAGCATATGGACATACTGTTTGGCCAGTAAGGGATAAATCTTTTTGGGAAAAGACAAATGGTAGGGATGTGGGAGCACCTTTGTATAAGAAGAAAGTTGGGAGGAAATCAAACAAAAGGAGAGAGCACCCATCAGAGAAGGAGGAAGGGACGAGACTTACCAAGCACGGTGTGAAGATGCATTGTAGCTTCTGTAGGGATCCTTATCACAAGAGGCCTTCATGCCCTGAATTACACCCCGAACTCAAGTTACAACCACAAAGGAGGACAAATGATGATGACAATGTTGGCGATTCTTCTGTGGTAGAGGTAAATAAAACTATATATTTATATTTTTGTTACTATAGTTATTATTGTTGTTGGTCACCGTTTTCTTCTTTATACATGTTTTGCAGCAGATTGTATCTGAGGAGGGCAATCCCGAGTTGATTCCCACACAATGTAGTAGGACTTTTGTAGTTGAGCTCATGGAGGAGGAAGTAAGAATAATTGTAATTATTTATAAGTTGATCTATTTTGTATGTGTGACGTAATCCCTGTGCCTATTTCGCAGGTGGAAGAGTTGTCAAATCCAACAAGGAGGAATAAAGGTCCACTACCTGCAAATGCATTTCTTCAGGACCATATAAGTGAATTTCCTTCTCCGAGGGCAACAACAGCAACTAGGGCTGGTATGGACATAACAAGAGGCAGAGGAAGGGGAGGAGGAAGGGGAAGAGGGAGAGGCAGAGCTACCTCTTCTTCTCTTGCAAATAACGCAGGTGGTTCACATATTGCTTCAAGTGTAGATATGGAAAATGAAACAGAAATAACAAGAGCAAGCGTGAGAGGGACAGTGACAAGCAAAGCAAGAGTGAGAGGGACGGGGAGGACAAGAATGAGAGGGGGAGCAACTGCTGCTACTGCTACTCATGTTGAAGGAAGTACCACTACTGCTAGTAGTGTGCAAAAAGGAGGAGGGACAAGTGTTGCCCATGCTGCCCCAAGAGCAAGAAGAGAAAGAACAACAAAAAGAGCAGTGCCCGGAGGTGATCATTGGAATGGTTACGAGCAATCAAGATTGTATCAGTTGCTCTATGGAGATAAGAAGAATGTTTAAGTACAAGTATATGCAACATGCTTGTAAGCATTTTTTTAATGGTTTTAGAACTATGTGTTGGATGGTTGTAGAACTGTGTCTTCTCATTGTTTAAAAATTATGGTTTCAGTACAAGTATGTGCGACATGCTTGTAATGCTTTTTGAACGGTTTCAAAATTATGTGTTGGATGGTTTCAGAACTATGTGATCATTGGACAAAAATTAAGAACTATGAATGCTACTGCCATTATAGTCATCTTCTATATATTGTCTCAAGTGTGAGTTATATCTTGAATGTGAGGTTTTGTACTGTTGCCAAGATATATATCACTTCTATATTTTCCAAAATCAACTAATTCCATATAAATATTGTATTTTACAAATGATTCTACGAAGATAAATAAAGTAGGCTGGCTGTTGGTACATGAATGAGTTCGTGGTGTAACTGTCTGGAAGATGATTTCTAACCCGACGACCTGGGTTCAATTCTGATAAAACTCACGTTTATTTAATTTTCTTCTGATTCTAAATGAATATGTATATATATATAGAGCCTGAGTTGTTGATTTGTGTGCAAACCTAGTCTTGGTTTGGTGGTTACTGAGGCATGCCAAACTCGGAATGACCAGGGTTCAAATCATGGCTGTTGCACTTTTTTCAATATATTTTTCCACTCCAAACGCCCTTAGCATGGTTTGTGACAAAAAGGCATATAATTTACAAATAGACCCCTGTAAAAGATAGTAAAACCACGAGCGGTCAACGGAACGATGACATGGCGTCCACGTGGCCGGTTTTTTTAACTCTCAGGTCGGATTTGGCCTTATTTGATCAAATCAACGAGTTTATGGACTAAATCCGATCAGTTCTCGACTTGTTGGCCTAAAGTGTGCAATCAATTTGAGTTTGTGGACTAGTAGCGCATTTCACTCCCACTAGAAAGTAAGAGGACCGCAGCAGCAGCTACCACCTCAGTCTAAGCTGCATTATTTTCACTTCAACCCCCCTGTAAAATGCTGAAAAAACATCTGAACTGAAACGACCATGAGTACGTGCAGTGATGACCGACCTATAAATTGTCTCTGTGCTATTAAAGAGTATCAAGACAAGTTTTTGTTTATTTTAAAAAAGGAGTATTGAAAGAATTCTTTTTTTTATGTCATGGCTGTGGCCATCGCCCCTCTAGCCGTCGTGTAATCTCTACGGCGAGCCGCATGCACAACCATGGTGTGCCAGCCAAGTATTTGACCGCGAGCCAGCCCGCGAACCATGGTTTCTTCGATTTTCACCGTTTTTTTTTCTTTCTTTCCTACGTTTTTCTTCATTTTTCATTGCGTCTTTCTCGGGTTTCTTGTTCATTTGTCGGTTTTCGACATTTTAATTTTCTTGTATGGTTTATCTTTTTTCCTTTGATTTTCTTTTTCGGTTTGTCGGTTTTCATTGTTTCCACTCTTTCGCATTGTCTTTCTTTGGTTTCTAATTTTATTTTATTTTTTCTTTGGTTTCCTTCATCTTTATTTGTTTATTTTTCGAATTTCATTGGTTTAACTTTTCTCCTTTCGTATAAAACAGAACCGTTTCTTTTATACATGTATAACATTTGTTAAATACACGATCACATTTTTGTATATATCTGAAATATTTGTTTTGTACATGTTGAACATATTTTAAATATGTGACTAACATTTTGTATCTCTATTGTTTTGATGTCTAATTTCCTTATATACATTGCATATTTTTTGTATACATAAGAAACACTTTTTTACACATGTTTAACATTTTCTAAATACATGATTAAACATTTATCATATATATGTTTTTTATGCCTATGTTTTCATACACATTGTATATATATTTTTTACATTTTCACATTATTTTTATACATATTTAACATTTTTCAAATACATGACTACCATTTACTTTTCAAATGTATATTGTTTTTAGTTGGTCATATAGAGACGCATGCTCTGGCGGGGTTGATGGCCTGGTTTATCGGAGTAGACCGCCAAAGGGCCCTTCCAGTTGAGGAGTTCCACGTCTCCGGCGATGGCGGCCTCCCGAGGAATCACGCTGCATTCCAGATCCGCCACCGCCGATTTCCTTTCATTTACTGCTGCCAAATCTTTGTACGATGAACCTGCGAGATTCTCAGCGTAATACTAACAAGTAGCACGTTGTCATTCTCACAGATTACCGAGGAGAAATTCACTGTACTACTCCCTCCGTAAACTAATATAAGAGTGTTTATAGATCACTAAAGTAATGATCTAAACGCTCTTATATTAGTTTACAGAGGGTGTAGAAAATACTCAAGTGTGGCTCTCATATGCTCTTGCATATACCTAATAGTACTATTACATGGGGACAGACGATTTTTCATACAAGGGGAAGTAGTGACACATGGAAATACACTGCATGCTGGTGCTATGCGTTGTTGTGCAACACATGGACAAAGTGCATGTCCGCAGTATGTACCAAATCATGGCATGCAGCATGTTCCCTGTGCTTTAGGGCATCGGATGATTTCCAGATGAGATGAACGGCTTAGGTGGGATCTGTAGATTCTGCAACCTCCCGGTTAACATGTTTACCACCTTTGTCATTGATGGTCGATTTTTTGGGTTCCACTGGATACACCATAGTCCCACAATGGCAAGCTGTCTGACCTTTTCTTTTGCTTCCTCTGCCATGTCCACATTAAGATCCAATTCTTGCCCAGTGGTTACTTTCTCATAGATCCACTCCGGAAGGTAGACATCGTTCTGGCCCCCGACACTTGGGTCTGTGTTCCTCCTTCCGCTAACCATTTCTAACACCAACATGCCAAAACTGTATACATCTGACTTGTAGGATATTCCCCCAAAGTTCCTTGAATATAGCTCCGGTGCAATATAGCCCATCGTGCCTCTTGCTGCAGTCAAGGTAACGATGCTCTGGTCCCTTGCACACAACTTTGCTAGGCCAAAGTCGGAGATCTTTGGACTGAAGTTGAAGTCCAGCAGGATGTTGTGAGGCTTGATGTCAAAGTGGAGAATGCACTGGTTGCACCCTTGATGCAGGTATTCCATTCCTCGGGCGATGCCTAAAGCAATATCTAGCATTTTATCAGGCACTAGGTTATGTTCAAAAATATTAGAGTAATGAGAGAATATGTATTTCTCCAGTGACTCATTAGGCATGAATTCATAAATAAGAGCGCGCCTATTTCCTTCCGAGCAAAAGCCGAGCAGCTGGACAATGTTTGCATGCTGGATTCTCCCAATGGTTGCGACTTCATTAATGAATCCCCCCCCTCTCCTAGGGATGGCAGTTTTGCCCATGGGTATGGGTACCCGCGGGTACCCTACCCGAAAATAGTGGGCATGGGTGAGACTTTTTACCATTTCACACCCATGGGTATGGGTATCCATACCCGCAAAAAGCATGGGTAGGGTATGGGTATGAAATTATACCCATGGGTAACCCAATGGATACCCAAAAAATGAATAAATAAATTAAACCATGTAATATGTGAGTAAATAATTATCTTGAGTTCTTAACTAGCCCGCGGACCATAGGCCCATAGCCAGCCATCGCCCCAGACCCCTCGTATACCTAAAGTACTTATCTTCTCTACCTTTCCTTGACTTCGGAATATGAAGCAATCAAGAGCCGGGTTACTGAATCCTCATCGATTCATCCCAAACCAAGGCTATATATTGTACCCACCGAATGGGTACCTGAATTTAGACCTTTTTCTCATCTTAATTTTGTCATGTTAATCTTATATATTGTACCCACCGGGTACCCATTGGGTATAGGATACCCGATGGGTATGGGCATGGGTACCAATTTGCGCCCATGGATAGTGAAGTGGGTGGGTATAGAAAAAAGATTTGGGTATGGGTTTGGGTAGAAAAGTGTCATACCCGCCCATACCCTACCCATTGCCATCCCTACCCTCTCCTGTAGAGTTCTCTAGCATCTTGACTGCCACAGGCATGCCATTTGGTAGCTTGCCTTTGTATACACTTCCAAATCCTCCTTGGCCAACTTTGTTCTTAAACCGTCTTGCTGTGACGCCCGAAGACTGACGTCCCAGAAGATTCCAGATGTTCCGGGTTCTCCCGTGTGTTTCATTTGTGCTTGTGTTATTTATTTTGCATTGCATCATGCCATCATGACTTTGTTTCTGCAACTCAACCAAATAAGTCGTGTGGACCTTCGGTCCATTTAAATCGAGGGAAGAGTGACTTCTCTTTATAACATATCCTTCTAATATTATGGAGCTATTATAAATAAATATTCCAATTGTTTGGAATTCACCAAAACACACTTGCATATTTTTTCCCATGCCTTCTCTTTCTCATTTCCTTGCCTCAAACCTTCTCTATATTTTTTCCCGGTTATCGAGGTTCCTCCAAAAACCTCAACATTTTTGGACACTTCAAAAATCAAGTCTTAGTTCAAACCCATTTGAAGTAAATTCAAATAAGTTTGAATTATATCTCGATCATGCCATTTCTATTTTCTCGGACCGTGCTCATTTTTATGAGCCCGAGAAAAATAACCTCTTGTGCAATTCCTTCCTAGACCTCACTTTCTTTCTTTCTCTTTTCTGTTTTTTTAGTTAAGAGAGAGGAGTGAGGATCTAAGGCCATCCCTCCCGCGCCTCTGGGCCCAGCCGCAGCCCTCGTCTTAGGCCGGCCCATCTGTAGGCCTAGGCCCATCTCTCCCTGCAGCCAGGCCGGCCGCACCATCTGGCCCAAGGCCAGCCTCTCTCCCCGCAGCCCGCTTCCCTCCTCCTAACCCTAGCCCGCACCCCGCTCGATCCCCTCCATCTCTCCCTCGCTCGTCCGCTCCCTCGCGCCGCCATCTCTCTCTCTCGCGTGATTCCTGCCTTTCCCTCGACCCCGAGCCCTGCAACGAGTGCCTCTCCTCGCTCCTGAGTCGAACCGCCCTCCATCGCCACCTCCCTCCTACGGCCTCCTCCAGCTCCTTCCCCGTCGCGCCAGGAGGCAGAGGCCACCTCGTCGGCCCTCCTCCTTCGTCACCAGCGTCGCCGCTCCCTCGCGCCGACCCGCCGTTCGCCTCCTCCATCGGACGCGCCGGCCATAGGAGACGTCGAAGGCCGAAGCCCGGCCGGCCAGGAGCCGCCGCCGTCACCGCCAAGACCTCCTCCTCGAGGCCCCTGCCTCGTCTCCAACGCGCCCCAGGCCACCGGAGCGCGCCCGCAACCTCCGCCTCGTCAGCCCTCGCCTTGGCTCGCCCACGCCTTCCGCCGTGCTTCATCGTGCTCCGACCTCAGCACCGCCGCGCCTTCCTCGCCAAGGACGCCAAGCCCTGCATCGACTCGCTGCTGCCCCTGCCTCCTCGCTGCCCGGTGAGCTTCGCCTGACCTCACCGTGGCCGTGACCGAGACCACCATCCCTTTGTTGCTGTTGTTGTTTCGCCAAGGACCTCGGAGGCGTCAAGTTCCTCAACGTGTACATCTTCGAAACGAGAACGCCTACACGGCGACACGTCAAGTACCACTACCGTCGCCGAAGAACCGTGAACGAAAACGCCAACGTGTACGACTACCGTCGTGGATGTCAAGCTCCTCGCCGTGACCCCGAACGTCTACAAGAACGCGAACATCTACTTCCTCTACACCGCTCCGAACTCGTTCCGCCCCGAAACCCACGCTTCAAAGGTATAACCGCGAAACGATGACCCGTGGACAAACAATGTGTGTTGTATGAGATGCTCCACTTGTGTGCACCGTGCCCGATTCGTCTTTTGTCATGCTCCTTGGTTGCCTCGTCGCCAACCCGTGGGAACCCGGTGACGGGATCACCCCACCTTTCATCTTGTTTGACTCGCTCACGCCACCTTTTCTTTTGCACCGGTCTCTCGATGAGCTACTGGTACCGATATGTTGCGTGACATCATTTTCGGATTCGCCGCCGTGGCCCCTTTCTTTCCACCACGGTGACAAATACTTCATATCTCTTCATGTTAACGTTTACTAAAAATTGCATAAAACTTGATCATGTCATCCGCATCATGTTAACAACATTAAAATGTGTGAATTGTTGTTTGCTTAAAATTGCTAAACATGCATATGGGGATTTTCCGGAATTGTTGTTGTAGTTTCCGGCCTCATTTAAACTTGTTGCTTGTGTTGTTTTTCTATGCTTCCTACCTTGCCAGGTATTGCTTCCTGTATAGACTTGTCAGGCATCATACCTTGCCATGTATTGCATCATATATAGACTTGTGTTGTTTTCCTGTGCTTCCTACCTTGCCAGGTATTGCTTCCTGTATAGACTTGTCATGCATCATACCTTGCCATGTATTGCATCATATATAGACTTGTGTTGTTTTTCTGTGCTTCCTACCTTGCCATGTTTTGCTTCTTGTACAGACTTGTTGTGCATCATATGTAGACTTGTTTTGCATCATACTTGATTGAGCATATTGTCATGTCTCGTGTGGTGTGTTTACCATGTTGCTTGTTTCTTTCCGGTTTGCTTCCCTCGTTAGCTTCGGGTTCGTTCGAGAGTTGTGAGGTTATGTTCGACTACTTCATGGATCCGTTCTTCTTCCTTGCGGGATCCCAAGCAAGATGACCGTAACCTTGGATACCTTTTCTAGCATTGCCATGCTTAGTGTCTCGATGCTATCGTTATATGTCGCGCTACCCATCATTATTGTTAGCCTCTTCTTGTTGCCATTAAACATCTAACCTTTGACACCTTCCTAGCAAAACCATTGTTTGGCTATGTTACCCGCTTGCTCAGCCCCTCTTATAGCGTTGTTAGTTGCAGGTGAAGATGAAGATCGTTCCAGGAGGGAACTTGTCGTTGGAATATCACAATATCTATTATTATTATTATTAACACACCTATATACTGGGCATGGGTGGAAGGTTTGGCCTTTTGCTCGGTGTTTTGTTCCACTCCTGCCACCTTAGGCGCCGATAAACCGACACTATGTTCCTTGATTTTGCGTTCCTTACATGGTTGGGTATATGGGGACCCCTTGACACTTCGTCTTTGAATAAAACTCCTCCAGCAAGGCCCAACATTGGTTTTAATTTGCTCATAATAACAACTTAATTAATTAATTAATTGCATAGAGGGTCATGTCCCCGGGTTCTTAATTCTACATAACAGGGGGGCCAGTGCTGAAGGTGTTGGTCCCAAACGGGGGTTCTGCGGGGCCGCCACGGGGAAACTCGAGGTATCTGGTATAACCTGTAGAATCGCCCATTCGGTCGTGGCCTGAGACGAGATACGCGCGGCTACTATCAGGGTGTCGGCACGCCGGGAGGTCTTGCTGGACTTGTTTTACCATTGTCGAAATGTCTTGTGCACCGGGATGCCGAGCCTGATCGGATTTCCCTAAGATAAGGGGTGGTAATATTATATTTATCACTTCAGCTGATCGTGAGAGCTTGTGATGGGCTAAGTTGGGACACCCCTACAGGGTTATGATCTTTCGAAAGCCGTGCCCGCGGTTATGTGGCAGATTGGAATTTGTTAATGTCCGGTTGTAGAAAACGTGACAGATGATCCGAAGTAAAACACACAACTGTGTGAGTAACCGTGACTGTCTCTTTTCACTTTTAGAAGAGAACACGGTGGGGTTATGTTTGACTCGTAGGTAGTTCAGGATCTTTAGTGATCACTACTAGTTTGCGACCGTTTGCGTAGATGCTCATCTTATTCTTGTACTCGTAAGTTAGCCACCATATTATGCTTAGCCGTTGCTGCAACCTCACCACTTTACCTCCTCCTACCCATAAAGCTTTGCTAGTCTTGATACCCATGGTTATGGGATTGTTGAGTCCTCGTGGCTCACAGTTACTACAACACCAGATGCAGGTTCAGCCGAGATTGACGCAGGAGATGGGTCAGAACTTCTCGGAGTTCCATGAAGAGCGTGGCCGTATGCTTGTGACGTTTTCGACGATCAGTAGTGGTTTCTACTAGGGGCGATTCAGACCTGTGGCTTTATGTATTTGGTATCTTTCTTTTGGATCTTCGCCCGTAGTCGGGTTGTGATGTTTTGAATGATGATTTACTTATGTAATGTATTGTGTGACGTGGCGAGTGTAAGCCAACTATCCTTTTACAATTTCATCCCTATTTTACATGAGTCGTGCAAAGATACCAAACTTGAGATCATTCCAGAATGGGCTTATACCTTTAAGTCGTGCCTCGACATGTAGGAGGTATAGTCCCATCCTGGGCATTACAAGTTGGTATTCAGAGCCTTCTCCGACCTAGGAGCCCCCACTGATTGATTGAATCGTTGACGGTTGAGTCTAGGCACACTCTTGAAAATGTATTGAGTCCTATATATATCGGAGAGTAGGATTTCTTTTGCTCCTCATCCCTTTTCACTCTGGTGAGGACCCCTGACGATTACTTATCTCTTCTACTCTCAAATTTTCACACAAATTTTTTTTTAGGATCACGCGAGTATTGTTTGGACTGTTCCGATGTCTTTGTGACGAGAACATTGTTCTCGATGCCTCCTGTCATTTAGGGGTTGTGGCAGTGTCCCGGGGAGTTGAGCTCCGAGGTGTTGTCGTCACAAATATATCACAACAGTTCTGGAATACTTAAGACGGCCGACATCGAAAACTCTCCTATGCGGTTAGTGGCAAGATAACCCCGACATCACCCAGTACTGGGGAGGTAGTTCGGGAGTATTGCCATAGCTTGTATAGCAGATGCGTTTCGAAGGTCCGAGGTAAACGGTTTCCGGAAATAACTGGTTATGTGTTGAAGGATGGATACAACTGGATGTAGGATTAGAGTTGAGTGCGCGGTGCTTCCCCTGTATCCCCAACACCTGATTGCATAACTGGAAACTTTCGGAAATTAATAGGTGGGTTCATCTAGTAGCTCGTAGGCATTCTTCCAACGAAAGCATGATATGGAGTTCGGGGTTCTACATTGAGTGAAGTAGTTTTATGGACGTTGTTCTGATCGGGAGTTGCATCTTAAAGGGTCCTTGGCTATGCTGATCTGGGGATTGCAAAACCCTTTTGTAACACGTTCCATGAGCTTTCAGCACGAATATGTCGAATGAAACTTCTATCTTCTATTTGTTCTATCTGCTCCTTGTTGCTTTTATTTACCTTTTCTTCTCCCAAGTGGCTTCTCGACAAGTTGATGTACCTACGGAATTCATTCGTTCAATTCTCCGTTCGAATGATATTGTGAAGATTGTGTTACAACATATCGATCCTTTGTTCTTGTTTTGATTCTGGTATTCGAGTTGCTTCGATGTCAAATGTTGATTCCATACATTTCTTAATCGGTGTTCTCATATTTCTATGGGAGTGCTAATCCTTCTGATCATCGAAATTGTCATGTAGATTCTTTTCAACCGGCGTGCTTCTCTTCAAGTTAATCCGATCTCTTCATCATTTGCAAGATCAACTCTCAATCTTTTCTCAACGGTGTTTGTTTTCATTCATCCCGAGTTGCCTTTGTTTTGTTTCCCCACCCTCCCACCCTTTTCTTATGGAGCCAGAATTCTTAATCAAGTATCCATTTTATTCATGTGAGGTTTCTTCATTCTTTTCCTTCAATGTTCTTATCCGGTGATTTATCGTGAAGATGCTCAGGAGCTTCCAGTTCATCATTCTTAATTCTAACATTCTTCTCCCGTGGACTAAATCCAAGCTTTCGTATTGATCATATCCGTGCCTCTTGTTTCACATGTTTTCCAATGTGGGAATTCTTATCCAAAGTCTCTCTCTTGATTATTCAACTCTCCCTAATTCTTATCCGGAGTGTTCAAGATATCTCGGAAGATTCACATTTCCATTCTTAATCCGTTCAAACTATTTTGAGGTTGCCATCTTATTCAAGCCATTTAATTCAACCGGTGCAATACCTCTTAAGCAATCTTTTTCAACGGTGATTTCTTTTGAGTGGGCCCTAACCCACAGGTCTTTTTCCAGGATCTTACCTGACTCTTCCAATTTTTTTCCGGAGTTATACTCAAATTCTTTTCAAAGTGTGACGTAAGAATGATTTCCATCGGTCACATGCCTTATCCAAGCTTGTTTTCAATTATTTCCATCTTTAGCTCCTCCTTCTCTCTTCTCATTCATCCGGAGTATCTGGAAATTCTTCATGGTATTCTCGTCATTCTTCTCAACATGTGAAGACCGAAGAAGAGTTTCTCTTAAATCTTGGCCAGTTCTCTTGAAGATTCGTGATTCTAGCTTCATGCCATCCTCATTATTGTTCCGTTTGTGAGAAATTCTTTTTATACCCATCCGAAGCATTTCATGAATTCTTTTCTTTGTGTTCCTCCGAAGGCCATCATTTTAGAAAATTTCTTCGTTCTCAGTTTGCAACTTCGTCCTCCAAATATTTGTAATGCCCCGGATGTAATACTTTCCCTTTTGGGCTTATAATATATCTCCGGCTTCATCTATTTCCATTCCGGGTTCTTTGTCTTTCGGGCTTTCGTCGTTTTGTTGTGTGAGTGTGTGGCATTCATTCATATCATGTAGACATGTGCATCGCTTTGCATTTGTGTTGTGGGTTGCATCCGGTTCGTCGTGTTTCTTCCCGTTGTCCGTTTCGCGTTCCGGAGCTCCCTCACGTGTCCGTGACGTCCCGTAGGCCTACTTCGTAGTTCGGGCGTTTTACGTTACCGGTGTGCCGCGAGGTTGTTTTGTGTGTTGTTGTTTTGTTGTGTGCAACCCGCCTCTCAAATCTCGTCTCGTTTGGACTCCGTTGACTTTTCCATCCGTTGTTCGTGTGGGCCCGAAGTGCCTTCACTTCGTGTCCCAGAAACATCCCTGCTGCTTTCTTTTATCTCCGTCTAGGCCTTTTAATTCTACCCCCGCGATCGGATCCGTTGGATCGCGATCGGAGGGCTCCTAGCGCCCCTAAATCCCCTCCTAACCCAAAAAACTGCTACATATAGACCCCCCCTAGTCTATTTTGGGCATCCCCTTCTTCTTCCTCCTCTCTCCCTTCTTTTTTTTTCATTTTCTACTTCAGATCCAGATTTTCTGCCCGCATCCCGAGGGGATCCATCGATCCAGCCGCAGCCGACCGGAATCCTCGATCTGGGCGAGGTCAACGCCCTTCCGCACCGACCGCAGCCGGCGACCTCATCGCTCGGCTGGGCGCCTCGCCGAAACGGCCTCCCAGGCCGCGTCGCACCGCGTCCCCGCCGCTCCGTCGCACGGGCCGGCCCAGGGGACCACTTCCCCGCCGTTCCTCCCTGGGCCGTGCGCCTTCGCCACCCTTCGCCCGAGCCAGGCTCTCGCCAGATCGCCGCCGCCGCCTGGGCCAAGGCCCGTACCGCACGCCGCCGCGAGCGTCAGGCCAAGGCCCGCACCGCATCCCCGGGCTGCTCCGCGCTCGCCACCTCTCCGCCACCCAGATCGCCGCTAGCTGGGCTCGGCCCATCGCCGCCTCCGCACCGAGCCGCCACCGCGCCTCCCGCGGGCCTCGCCACCTGGGCCTCCGCCCCAACAGTCACCGCGGGCCGCCGCCTTCGCCAGCCGCGCGGTGGGCCGCCGCCGCTCGTCCGCTCCGCTTCTCCGCCGCGGCCCAGATCCGCTCGCTGGGCCAGATCCGCCGCCGCCGGCCCGCGTCCGTTTTTTTCCCCAGATCCAGAGGTTGACTCTAAATCCACTAAGTCCAGTTTTACCTGTGCTGATATGCTAAGTTTGACCTGCTGTAACTTTTTCTGTGTTGCTCCGTTTTGCGCGTGTAGCATGTCCAGACGTTCGTGGGGATGTCCTCTACGTTTTACCTGTTGTTGTCATGCATGTTAGAGATCATCTAGACACTTGTTTTGCCTTTGCAAGAGTGCATCATGATATAAACTGCTGCTATGTGTTATTTTCATGCCACCTTTGACATGTGATATCTTTTAGCTCGTTTGTCCAAACGATGCAAATGACATGTCCACGTGTTCGTCTTGCCACGAACTACGTGTTGCTTGTGATAGGTTGCATGGTAGATTTATTGTTGCCTTGTTATCATCGTTGCAAAGTGCCATGTTCATATGTTGTGTTTTCACTTGTTATGAAATGCCATCTTGTTGAGCTCGTTGCAATCGTTGTGTTCACCTCTATGATGCATGCTTGTGTGTTTCGGGATCACCTTCATGTGCACTTTGATGAGGTGCTTACCCCTTGCCATGTTTAGTTTCGAGGTGACTTAAACATGCTCTTTTATATGCCATGATGATATTGCTGTTTTAGGACTTAGTGAATTTTCACTAAGTCTGAAATCTGTAACGTTCCGATGCCATGTTCATGTGATGTTCTAGGACAAAGCATGTTAGTTTTGGGGTGGATTTTGATTGTTCCTTGTAGTATATATTGTTGTCTTTCCATCCATGTCCTCACATGTCCATTTGAGTGGCTGTAGCATGCTTATCTTTTGCTCTAAAGTTTCAATAAAATTCTGCTGCCAGAATTTTATTGCAAAGTTCAATATGTCCAAGATCATTGCTATTGATCCGTGACTCCGTTGGGGGTGCACTTTGGACCTAGTTGCTGTACTATATGTCTAGTTTGTGTTCATGTCCTTTGCCATGCTATTTGGGTGCTGTAGCTTAATTATTTTGAGCTCCAAAGTTGCTATGTTGCTGTAATTTTCAGCTTTCGCTCAAATCTTGTTTCGGGCATAACTTTTAGCCCGTAACTCCGATTTCAGCGAATCTTATATCAAACTTGGGTGATTTTCTGTGTAGATTAATAATATCAGCTTGTTATCTTGTTTTGAGGTGTTTTGCTTGAGTGATGTTTTACGTGCTCCATGTGCATCCTTAGTGCATCCATCATGCATTCATGTTTTTCGAGTGCGCATTGCATCTTGTTGATTGGTGCTTGGTGTGATTGTTTTGTTTAGAGCCGGAAGCTGAGACCGAGTACGAAGTTGAGCACGAGGTTTCCAACGAGGTTGAGCACGAGGACCCTTCTTACGATCCGAACGACTTCTCTTCAGGCAAGATGACCGAACCCCGATAACATTACTATCTTTGCCTATTGCTAGTAGTCTCGATCTATAGTTTTGCCTCGATGCCCATGTTCTTCTTGTCAGCCTCCTACTTGTAACCAATTGCCATGTTTAACCACCCTACCTATGCAAACCGTTGCTTGGCTAAGTACGCTTCGCTCAGCCTTCTTATAGCGTTGCTAGTTGCAGGTGAAGTGAAGATGCTTGCTCCATGTTGAAGTTTGGTTGGGTTATATCACACTATATAAATGCTTTAATTGAAATCACCTATATATTGGCAAGGGTGGAAGGCTAAGCCTTTTGCTTGGTGTTTTGTTCCACTCATGCCGTTAGGATCCGTATAAGCCGGTTTTATGTTCCTTGTTTATGCGTTCCTAACACGGTTGGGGTGTATGGGACCCCCTCGATAAACCGCTAAGTGCTAAGTCTTTTCCAGCAAATCCCAACATTGGTACTATTTGCCTAATAACAAACTAAACATGCATAGGGAGTAATTAACCCTCTTTCTTAATCAACAACCCCGGGCCAGTGCTCCACATGAGTGTTGGTCCGAAACGGGGGTCCTGCAGGGCCGCCTTGGGGCAACCCGAGGTATCTGGCATACACCTGTAGCATCGCCCATCCGGTCGTGTCCTGAGACTTAGATACGCGCGGCTACTATCAGGGTGTCGACACGCCGGGAGGATTTGCTGGATTAGCCTTACCTTAGCTTGGTATATCTTGAGCACGGGATTCCGAGGATACTCGGGTCTTCCCACTTTGGAGTTGCGACTCCGCGGATCGTGGGCTTGTAATGGGTCAAGTTGGAACACTCCTGCAGGGTTTGAACTTTCGAAAGCCGTGCCCGCGGTTATGTGGCAGATGGGAGCTTGTTAATCCCGGTTGTAGATAACTTGACACAATGTTACTAATATACTACCAGCGTGTGTTCCGTGACTGTCAATTTCCGAATAGGGATTCGGAAGTTGAACACGGAGGGGTTATGATTGTGGAGCTTGTAGCTAGGATCACTTCGTGATCACTTCTCGCCGATGCCTTCTCTTCTCGCTCTCACTTGCGTAAGCTAGATGCTAGTTGCTGCTGCAGACTTGTTCTTTCTTCAGCCTTTTCCTCACCCAAAGGCTTAAATAGTTCTGTTACCCGGGAACGGGATTGTTGAGTCCTCTGTGGCTCACAGTTACTTCACACACCAGATGCAGGTCCAGCTGTGAGCTATCCAGGTGATAGCACCGAGCTGGATTGGGAGTACGACGAGGAGCGTAGTCGGTACTACGTGCGCTACCCGGACGATCAGTAGTGGAGTCTCTTACTAGGATTCGATCCGCCTGTGGTTTATTTATCTGAGTTTGGTACTTTGACATTTGGCTTTTGCCCTTAGAGGGTTGTAGTGTTCTTAATGTATGATGTTTGAGACTTGTACTGTAATTCTGTGACGTGGCGAGTGTAAGCCAACTATTTTCAGTTTACTATCCCCTCTTTTACATGAGTTGTGCAAAGATTACCAGACTAGTTGGTATTCAGAGCCTTCTCCGACCTAGGAGCCCCCACTGTTTGATCGAACCATTGACGGTTGAGTCTAGGCACACACTGAAAACTTTTTGAGTCCTATATTATATCGGAGAGTAGGATTTCTTTGCTTCTCATCCCCTTTCTCTCTGGTGAGGACTCCTGACGTCTACTCTTGTCTCTCCTATCTTCAAAATTTGCACAATTTTTTTTTTAGGAATCCCGCGAGTATTCTGGGATTGTTTCGATGTTCTTGTGACAAGGATATTGTTCCTGATGCCTCCTGTTACCGAGGAGTTGAGCTTCGGGGTATCATTGAAACAAGCATATCGCGACAGTACTAAATTCTTAAGACGGCCGACATCGAAAATCTCCCCTATACGGCCAGTGGCAAGATAACCCCGACATCACCCAGTACTGGGGAGGTAGTTCGGGAGTATTGCCATAGCTTGTTATAGTGGATGCTTTTCGAAGGTCCGAGGTACACAGTTTCCGAGAAAGACTGGTTATGTGTTGAAGGATGGATACACCTGGATGTAGGTTAGAGTTGATTGCGCGGTGCTTCCCGTGTATCCCCAACACCTGATTGCAAAACTGGAATCTTTCGGAAAACTATAGGTGGGTTTTATCCAGTAGATCGTAGGCATTCTTCCAACGAATGCAGGTTAGCGAGTTCGGGGTTCGACATTGAGTGAAGGGGTTATATGACCGATGTTACTATCAGGAGTTGCATCTTAAAGGGTCCTTGGCTATGCTGATCCGGGGATTGCAAAACCTTTTCGTAACGCGTTCATATGCTTTCAGCACAAAGATGTTAGAACGAAACTCCTCTCTTGTGTTTGTTCCTTTTCGTACCTTGTTGTTTACTTATTTTATCCTTTTGATCCCTATGTGGCTTCTCGTGAAGACTGATGTTATCAATTAACTGAGAAATTCATTCGTTCCTCTTGTTCGGATGATTTCATTCGTTCTTATTGTTCGAATGATTATTGTGAAGACTTGTTGCAATTCATTCCATTGATTCAGCTTATTCCTTTTGTCAATCAATTGCTGATTCGTGGTCATCTCTTACAGGATGGCTCCGAAAAGGGTTCCGAATGCTAACCCAGAGGGTGAAGAGGTTCCAGAACGTCCTCCTTCCCCTCCTCCTCCGCCTGAGGCTTGGAGAGCAATTATGCAGACTACAGCTCAGAACACTCAGTTGATGATGCAGATGATGCAGCTGATGCAAGCTAATCAAGCTAATCAAGCTAATCAGGGTGTTCCAGTGAATCAAGGCAACTTCTTCCAGCAGCACCATGCTACTCTCAACCAGTTCCTGGCTAACAATCCTAAGGCTTTCAGTTACTGTGTCGACCCTCTTGATGCTGAGGATTGGTTGACCGACATAAAGAAGCATTTTGAGTGCAGTAACGTGAAAGAAGATGACTATGTGAAGTTTGCAGCCTTCCAACTGAAAGATCAAGCAGCTGACTGGTGGCAGCAGTACAAAGACTCAAGGCCGGGTCAAGTGATCTCTTGGGAGAATTTCTGCAAGGATTTCCGCTCGCATCACATTCCTACAAGTGTCATCGAGGGTATGCGTGAGCAATTCCGCAACCTCAAGCAGGGCTCCATGACAGTCTATCAGTATAATGTCAAGTTCCAAAACCTCGCTCGCTATGCAAAGCAAGACATTCCTGATGCCAAGAGTAAAATCTATCAGTTCCGTGGAGGTCTCAAAGATGAACTTCAGCTTGCTCTCACTTTGTTCGAGCCAGACGAATTCGATAAGTTCTATAACATGGCTTTGAAACAAGAGGCAGCTCAGCTTAAGATGGAGGCTTCTAAGAAGAGAATTCGAGATGCTGTTCACTCTTCCTCATCGTCTCAGTTGGCTGCGAAACAACAGAAATTCTGGCTTCCTCCTCCTCCAGTGATTCGAGCTCCATACAACAACTCCAACAACTTCAACAACTCCAACAACAAGAACTCTAGTGGTCGTGGTTTCTCCCACCCACCCAACCCAAGCAACCAGTCGAAGAAGCAGTTTCAGTCTCAAGGCTGCAAGTCCAGTGGCTCTCATTTCCGTCCTCTCTGTGAAGTGGTGTGCAACAAGTGTGGCCAGAAGGGTCATTATGCCAACAGATGTCCGAATCCGAAGCGTCTTCATCCTCCACCACCTATGAGTTCAGCTATTGTCAAGCATGATCCAAAGTCTGCAAGGGTTAATCTGATGAATGCAGCACAAGCGGAGGCTTCTTCTGATGTCATTCTGGGTAACCTTCCAGTGAACTCTTTTCCAGCTAAAGTGTTATTTGATTCGGGTGCTTCTTGCTCTTTCATGTCATATCCATTTGCATCCAAGCACGATTTTGTCACCAAAAATCTGCCAAGGGAGTTAACAGTTATTTCTTCGGGAAGACGAATGCACTCCACTGTCTATGCTCCGGATGTTTCTATTCGCATGGGTGACTATCGATTTTTGGCTTCTCCGGTGATTCTCGGCAATTCTGACATCGACCTCATCCTCGGAATGGATTGGCTTTCTCAGCATGATGCTCACATTGATTGCGCTCAAAAGGAAGTCAAATTGACTCATTCTGATGAAGATGTGATTATCTTCGCCTCCAGGGATAATACTATTCGGCTTTTCTCTCTTAATGATAAGGGTGAAATTAATGCCATAGAGCAAATTCCTGTGGTGAACGAATATCAAGACGTCTTTCCAGAAGATCTTCCTGGCATGCCTCCACACCGTCAGGTGGAGTTTGTCATTGAACTCGAGCCGGGCACTGAGCCTGCTTGCCGGCGTCCATACAAGCTCTCTCCGGATGAATTGAAGGAATTGAAGAAGCAGCTTGATAAGCAGGAGAGTATGGGTCTCATCAGACCGAGTACATCTCCGTGGGGCTGTGGTGTCTTGTTTGTCAAGAAGAAAGATGGCACGGAGCGTCTCTGTGTTGACTACCGGCCATTGAACAAGAAGACGATTAAGAACAAGTATCCGCTCCCCAACATCAACGAACTCTTTGAGCAGCTCAAAGGAGCTAAAGTGTTCTCTAAGCTTGACCTCCGAATGGGCTACCATCAAATTCGCATTCGCGAGGAAGACATTCCCAAGACGGCCTTCAGAACGAGCTACGGTTCATACGAGTATACCGTCATGTCCTTCGGTCTCGCCAATGCTCCTCCTACCTTTTCAAGGATGATGCATTACATCTTCAACTCCTATACTGGAGAGTTTGTGCTCGTGTATCTGGATGATATTCTGGTGTTTTCCAAGAATGAAGAAGATCATGAAAAGCACTTGCGTCTGGTTCTTGATCGACTCCGAGAGCATAAATTCTATGCCAAGTTCTCCAAGTGTGAGTTCTGGCTCGATAAGGTTCTGTACCTGGGCCACATCATCTCAGCTGACGGTATTGCGGTTAATCCCGAGAAAGTTGAAGCAATTGTCAACTGGGAAGCTCCTCAGAACGTCAAGCAGCTCCGCAGTTTTCTGGGTCTTGCCAGCTATTGCAGAAGGTTTGTTGAAAACTTCTCCAAGATTGCCAAGCCTCTTTCCAACCTGCTTCAGAAGAATGTCAAATACTTTTGGTCTCCCAAATGTGAAGTGGCATTCAAAACCCTCAAAGAGAAGCTTGTTTCTGCTCCAGTTCTGACTCCTCCGGATGAAACCAAGCCCTATGAAGTGTTCTGCGATGCTTCTCTTCAAGGTCTTGGTGGTGTGCTTATGCAAGATAAGAAAATTGTGGCATATACTTCTCGGCAGCTCAAGCCAAGTGAGAAGAACTATCCCACACATGATCTCGAGCTAGCAGCTGTGGTACATGCTCTGATTACGTGGAGACATCTGTTGTTGGGCAGAAAGGTCGACATCTTCACTGATCACAAGAGCTTGAAGTACATCTTCACACAGCCGCATCTGAACCTCCGCCAGACTCGTTGGGTCGAGATGATCCAAGAGTACAACCCCAGCATTGAATACACTCCAGGCAAGGCGAATGTGATTGCAGATGCTTTGAGCAGAAAGGCATATTGCAACAGCCTTCTTATCAAGCCACACCAGCCTGAGCTTTGTGAAGCTTTCAGGAAACTCAACCTTCAAGTTGTTCCGCAGGGTTTTCTTGCAAATCTCCAAATTGCTCCTACCTTGGAAGATCAAGTCCGTGAGGCCCAGCTCAGTGATACCATGGTGAAGAAAGTGAAACATGGGATTGCAAAGGGCACTCCAAAATACAAGTGCTTCCGTGTTGATGAGAGAGATACCTTGTTCTTCGAGGACAGACTCGTTGTTCCCAAAGGTGATCTCAGGAAGCTCATAATGGAAGAAGCTCATGATTCTCTCCTTTCCATTCATCCTGGCAGTTCAAAGATGTATCAAGACCTCAAGCAGTCTTACTGGTGGACACGCATGAAAAGGGAAATTGCCCAATTCGTGAATGAATGTGATGTATGCAGAAGAGTGAAAGCAGAACATCAACGTCCAGCCGGTCTTCTCCAACCTCTTCCTATCCCCGAGTGGAAGTTCGACCACATTGAAATGGACTTCGTCACTGGCTTTCCTAAATCCAAGCGAGGAAACGATGCTATCTTTGTCGTGATTGACAAGCTTACCAAAGTCGCTCACTTTCTTCCAGTCAAAGAATCAATCAATGCAGCTCAACTTGCAGAGCTGTACACTTCCAGAATTGTGTCCCTACATGGCATTCCTCAAGTGATATCCTCAGACCGTGGCAGCTTGTTCACATCAAGGTTCTGGGACTCCTTTCAGTCCGCCATGGGCACTAAGATCAGGTTCAGCACTGCCTTTCACCCTCAGACTAGTGGTCAAGTCGAGCGTGTGAATCAGATTCTAGAAGATATGCTCAGAGCCTGTGTCATCTCCTTCGGTATGAAATGGGAGGACTGCCTTCCATTTGCCGAGTTCTCTTACAACAACAACTTTCAAGCAAGTGCATGCAAAGCACCGTTTGAAATTCTCTATGGCAGAAAGTGCCGTACCCCTCTCAACTGGTCTGAAACAGGCGAACGCCAACTTCTTGGCAATGACTTGATCTCTGAAGCCGAAGAAATGTGCAAAGTCATACGTGAGAATCTCAAGGCCGCTCAGTCGCGTCAGAAGAGCTACTATGACGGAAAGCATCGTGATTTGGCTTTCGACATCGGTGATCATGTCTATCTCCGAGTTTCTCCGATGAAAGGAACCCAAAGATTCGGTATCAAAGGAAAACTTGCTCCTAGATACGTCGGGCCTTTCAACATTCTTGGCAAAAGAGGCGATCTAGCCTATCAGCTCGAGCTCCCTTCCAACTTTGCAAATGTTCATGATGTCTTCCATGTGTCTCAGCTTCGCAAATGCTTCAAGGCACCTGAGCGCATGATTCCGTTTGAGGAGATTGATCTTCAACAAGACCTTTCCTACCGAGAGCATCCAGTTGCCATTCTCGAAGAAACCGAACGCAAGACTCGCAACAAGTCCATCAAGTTTCTGAAAGTCAAGTGGTCACATCACACCGACCGAGAAGCTACCTGGGAACGAGAAGATCATCTTCGTTCCGAGTACCCTTCCTTTTTCCAGTCGTAGATCTCGGGACGAGATCTTTTTGTAGTAGAGGAGAGTTTGTAATGCCCCGGATGTAATACTTTCCCTTTTGGGCTTATAATATATCTCCGGCTTCATCTATTTCCATTCCGGGTTCTTTGTCTTTCGGGCTTTCGTCGTTTTGTTGTGTGAGTGTGTGGCATTCATTCATATCATGTAGACATGTGCATCGCTTTGCATTTGTGTTGTGGGTTGCATCCGGTTCGTCGTGTTTCTTCCCGTTGTCCGTTTCGCGTTCCGGAGCTCCCTCACGTGTCCGTGACGTCCCGTAGGCCTACTTCGTAGTTCGGGCGTTTTACGTTACCGGTGTGCCGCGAGGTTGTTTTGTGTGTTGTTGTTTTGTTGTGTGCAACCCGCCTCTCAAATCTCGTCTCGTTTGGACTCCGTTGACTTTTCCATCCGTTGTTCGTGTGGGCCCGAAGTGCCTTCACTTCGTGTCCCAGAAACATCCCTGCTGCTTTCTTTTATCTCCGTCTAGGCCTTTTAATTCTACCCCCGCGATCGGATCCGTTGGATCGCGATCGGAGGGCTCCTAGCGCCCCTAAATCCCCTCCTAACCCTAAAAACTGCTACATATAGACCCCCCCTAGTCTATTTTGGGCATCCCCTTCTTCTTCCTCCTCTCTCCCTTCTTTTTTTTTCATTTTCTACTTCAGATCCAGATTTTCTGCCCGGATCCCGAGGGGATCCATCGATCCAGCCGCAGCCGACCGGAATCCTCGATCTGGGCGAGGTCAACGCCCTTCCGCACCGACCGCAGCCGGCGACCTCATCGCTCGGCTGGGCGCCTCGCCGAAACGGCCTCCCAGGCCGCGTCGCACCGCGTCCCCGCCGCTCCGTCGCACGGGCCGGCCCAGGGGACCACTTCCCCGCCGTTCCTCCCTGGGCCGTGCGCCTTCGCCACCCTTCGCCCGAGCCAGGCTCTCGCCAGATCGCCGCCGCCGCCTGGGCCAAGGCCCGTACCGCACGCCGCCGCGAGCGTCAGGCCAAGGCCCGCACCGCATCCCCGGGCTGCTCCGCGCTCGCCACCTCTCCGCCACCCAGATCGCCGCTAGCTGGGCTCGGCCCATCGCCGCCTCCGCACCGAGCCGCCACCGTGCCTCCCGCGGGCCTCGCCACCTGGGCCTCCGCCCCAACAGTCACCGCGGGCCGCCGCCTTCGCCAGCCGCGCGGTGGGCCGCCGCCGCTCGTCCGCTCCGCTTCTCCGCCGCGGCCCAGATCCGCTCGCTGGGCCAGATCCGCCGCCGCCGGCCCGCGTCCGTTTTTTTTCCCAGATCCAGAGGTTGACTCTAAATCCACTAAGTCCAGTTTTACCTGTTCTGATATGCTAAGTTTGACCTGCTGTAACTTTTTCTGTGTTGCTCCGTTTTGCGCGTGTAGCATGTCCAGACGTTCGTGGGGATGTCCTCTACGTTTTACCTGTTGTTGTCATGCATGTTAGAGATCATCTAGACACTTGTTTTGCTGTTGCAAGAGTGCATCATGATATAAACTGCTGCTATGTGTTATTTTCATGCCACCTTTGACATGTGATATCTTTTAGCTCGTTTGTCCAAACGATGCAAATGACATGTCCACGTGTTCGTCTTGCCACGAACTACGTGTTGCTTGTGATAGGTTGCATGGTAGATTTATTGTTGCCTTGTTATCATCGTTGCAAAGTGCCATGTTCATATGTTGTGTTTTCACTTGTTATGAAATGCCATCTTGTTGAGCTCGTTGCAATCGTTGTGTTCACCTCTATGATGCATGCTTGTGTGTTTCGGGATCACCTTCATGTGCACTTTGATGAGGTGCTTACCCCTTGCCATGTTTAGTTTCGAGGTGACTTAAACATGCTCTTTTGTATGCCATGATGATATTGCTGTTTTAGGACTTAGTGAATTTTCACTAAGTCTGAAATCTGTAACGTTCCGATGCCATGTTCGTGTGATGTTCTAGGACAAAGCATGTTAGTTTTGGGGTGGATTTTGATTGTTCCTTGTAGTATATATTGTTGTCTTTCCATCCATGTCCTCACATGTCCATTTGAGTGGCTGTAGCATGCTTATCTTTTGCTCTAAAGTTTCAATAAAATTCTGCTGCCAGAATTTTATTGCAAAGTTCAATATGTCCAAGATCATTGCTATTGATCCGTGACTCCGTTGGGGGTGCACTTTGGACCTAGTTGCTGTACTATATGTCTAGTTTGTGTTCATGTCCTTTGCCATGCTATTTGGGTGCTGTAGCTTAATTATTTTGAGCTCCAAAGTTGCTATGTTGCTGTAATTTTCAGCTTTCGCTCAAATCTTGTTTCGGGCATAACTTTTAGCCCGTAACTCCGATTTCAGCGAATCTTATATCAAACTTGGGTGATTTTCTGTGTAGATTAATAATATCAGCTTGTTATCTTGTTTTGAGGTGTTTTGCTTGAGTGGTGTTTTACGTGCTCCATGTGCATCCTTAGTGCATCCATCATGCATTCATGTTTTTCGAGTGCGCATTGCATCTTGTTGATTGGTTGTTGGTGTGATTGTTTTGTTTAGAGCCGGAAGCTGAGACCGAGTACGAAGTTGAGCACGAGGTTTCCAACGAGGTTGAGCACGAGGACCCTTCTTACGATCCGAACGACTTCTCTTCAGGCAAGATGACCGAACCCCGATAACATTACTATCTTTGCCTATTGCTAGTAGTCTCGATCTATAGTTTTGCCTCGATGCCCATGTTCTTCTTGTCAGCCTCCTACTTGTAACCAATTGCCATGTTTAACCACCCTACCTATGCAAACCGTTGCTTGGCTAAGTACGCTTCGCTCAGCCCTTCTTATAGCATTGCTAGTTGCAGGTGAAGATCGAAGATGCTTGCTTCATGTTGAAGTTTGGTTGGGTTATATCACACTATATAAATGCTTTAAATGAAATCATCTATATATTGGCAAGGGTGGAAGGCTAAGCCTTTTGCTTGGTGTTTTGTTCCACTCATGCCGTTAGGA
>LR738711.1:883935893-883989731 GCA_902687465.1 Secale cereale | reverse complement strand
GTGTATGGGACCCCCTCGATAAACCGCTAAGTGCTAAGTCTTTTCCAGCAAATCCCAACATTGGTACTATTTGCCTAATAACAAACTAAACATGCATAGGGAGTAATTAACCCTCTTTCTTAATCAACAACCCCGGGCCAGTGCTCCACATGAGTGTTGGTCCGAAACGGGGGTCCTGCAGGGCCGCCTTGGGGCAACCCGAGGTATCTGGCATACACCTGTAGCATCGCCCATCCGGTCGTGTCCTGAGACTTAGATACGCGCGGCTACTATCAGGGTGTCGACACGCCGGGAGGATTTGCTGGATTAGCCTTACCTTAGCTTGGTATATCTTGAGCACGGGATTCCGAGGATACTCGGGTCTTCCCACTTTGGAGTTGCGACTCCGCGGATCGTGGGCTTGTAATGGGTCAAGTTGGAACACCCCTGCAGGGTTTGAACTTTCGAAAGCCGTGCCCGCGGTTATGTGGCAGATGGGAGCTTGTTAATCCCGGTTGTAGATAACTTGACACAATGTTACTAATATACTACCAGCGTGTGTTCCGTGACTGTCAATTTCCGAATAGGGATTCGGAAGTTGAACACGGAGGGGTTATGATTGTAGAGCTTGTAGCTAGGATCACTTCGTGATCACTTCTCGCCGATGCCTTCTCTTCTCGCTCTCACTTGCGTAAGCTAGATGCTAGTTGCTGTTGCAGACTTGTTCTTTCTTCAGCCTTTTCCTCACCCAAAGGCTTAAATAGTTCTGTTACCCGGGAACGGGATTGCTGAGTCCTCTGTGGCTCACAGTTACTTCACACACCAGATGCAGGTCCAGCTGTGAGCTATCCAGGTGATGGCACCGAGCTGGATTGGGAGTACGACGAGGAGCATAGTCGGTACTACGTGCGCTACCCGGACGATCAGTAGTGGAGTCTCTTACTAGGATTCGATCCGCCTGTGGTTTATTTATCTGAGTTTGGTACTTTGACATTTGGCTTTTGCCCTTAGAGGGTTGTAGTGTTCTTAATGTATGATGTTTGAGACTTGTACTGTAATTCTGTGACGTGGCGAGTGTAAGCCAACTATTTTCAGTTTACTATCCCCTCTTTTACATGAGTTGTGCAAAGATTACCAGACTTGAGATCATTCTAGGATGGAATTATGCCTTTAAGTCGTGCCTCGACACGTAGGAGGTATAACTCCATCCTGGGCATTACAATATTCTTCATTGATGCCTCTTCGTTCGTCTCCATATTCTATCGGTGCTTTGTCAAGTATTCTTTAATCGGTTCGCGATCTCTTCGTGCTCTTGTAAATTTTCCTCAAGTGCTTATTCTTCCCGGTGGATTATTCTCTTTCTTCACCCGGTCTCAATTCTTACGGTGGTTTGTTCAAGATTACTCTTCCTTGTTATCGTATCAATTCATTTGTTCCTTTCATAATCCTACCGGTGAGTCGTTCAAGATTATTCTCAAGTTTGGCTCTATCTCTCTCCAATCCTTTTCAAGAAGAATAAGTAGTAGGCCAAATCCGTTGCTTGTCATCAATTTAATTTGATGAAGGATAAGCATACAATAAATCTTATTCTTATTTCCTCGAAGTGATTAATCTCTTTTTCCGGAGCTTGTTCATCATATCATATCCTTGGTTCTAAGTGTTGGAAATATGCCCTAGAGGCAATAATAAAAGTATTATTATTATATTTCCTTGTTCATGATAATTGTCTGTTATTCATGCTTGAATTGTATTGTACGGAAACAGCGATACATGTGTGAATGTATAGACCACAATGTGTCCCTGGTAGGCCTCTAGTTACCAGCTCGTGTATCAACAGATGGTCACGGTTTCCTGACCATGGACATAGGATGTCAGTGATAACGGGATCACATCATTAGGAGAATGATGTGACGGACAAGACCCAATCCTAAGCATATCACGAGATCGTATAGTTCGTAATGCATAAGCTTTTCGGTGTCAAGTATTTATTCCTTAGACCATGAGGTTGTACAACTCCCGGATGCCGTAGGAATACTTTGGGTGTGCCAAACATCACAACGTAACTGGGTGGCTATAAAGGTATGCATCGGGTATCTCGGAAAGTGTCTGTTGAGTTGGTACGAACCGAGACTGGGATGTTGTCACTCCGTATGACAGAGAGGTACCTCTAGGCCCACTCGGTAAGACATCATCATAATGAGCTCAATGTGACTAATTAGTTAGTCACGGGATGATGGATTCCGGATCGAGTAAAGAGACTTGCCATGATGAGATTGAACAAGGTATCGGGAATACCGACGATCGAATCTCGGGCAAGTACCGTACCGATGGACAAAGGGAATAACATACGGGATTGAGTGAATCCTTGACACGGTGGTTCATCCGATGAAGATCATCGAGGAACACGTAGGAACCAACATGGGTATCCAGATCCCGCTGTTGGTTATTGATCGGAGAGTCGTCTCGGTCATGTCTACGTGTCTCCCGAACCCGTAGGGTCTACACACTTAAGGTTCGGTAACGCTAGGGTCGTAGAGATAAATGCACGTGGAAACCCGAAAGTTGTTCGGAGTCCCGGATGAGATCCCAGACGTCACGAGGAGTTCCGGAATGGTTCGGAGGTAAAGATTGATATATAGGAAGTCAGGTTTCGACCATCGGGTGATTTCCGGGGGTCACCGGGAGCGTCCCGGGACCACCGGAGGGGCCCCGGGGGTCCACCGGGTGGGGCCACCCATCCCGGTGGGGCCCCTAGGCCGCAAGGGGAAGTTTCCAGCCCTAATGGGCTGGCGCACCACTAGGGGCCCACCTCCCCATGCGCCTAGGGTTAAAACCCTAAAGGGGAGGGGGCCACCACTTGCCTTGGGGGGCAAGGACTCCCCCCTTGGCCGCCGCCCCCCTGCAGATTGGATCTGCAGGGCCCTGGCGCACCCCCTAGCCCCCTATATACATGTGGGAGGGGAGAGGGCAGCCACACCCAAGCCCTGGCGCCTCTCCCCCTCCCGTCACACCTCCATACTCCCAACGCAGGGCGCCCGGCGAAGCCCTGCTGCGATCTCCAATGCATCCACCTCCACGCCGTTGTGCTGTTGGATCTCTGACGACTTCTCCTCCCCCCCTTGCTGGATCAAGAAGGAGGTGACGTTGCTGCACCGTACGTGTGTTGAACGCGGAGGTGCCGTCCGTTCGGCGCTAGATCATCGGTGACGAAGAACGCGAAGAGTACGACTACTTCATCCACGCTTTTTCGAAAGCTTCCGCTCGCGATCTACATAACGGTATGTAGATGCACTCTTACTTGCTCGTTGCTAGATGTCTCCTTAGTTGGATCTTGGTGAAAGCATAGAAATTTTTTGAATTCTGCTACGTTCCCCAACAGTGGCATCTGAGCTAGGTTTTATGCGTAGCATCTTGCACGAGTAGAACACAAAGCAGTTGTGGGCGTTTGGTTTTGTTCAACTTTCTTACCATTACTAGTCAATCTTCATTCGGCGGTATTGTGGGATGAAGCGGCCCGGACCGACTTTACACGTACGCTTACGTGAGACTGGTTCCACCGACAGACATGCACTAGATGCATAAGGTGGCTGGCGGGTGTCTGTCTCTCCTACTTTAGTCGGATCGGATTCGATGAAAAGGGTCCTTATGAAGGGTAAATAGAAGTTGACAGATCACGTTGTGGTTTTGGCGTAGGTAAGAAACGTTCTTGCTAGAAATCCTATAGAAGCCACGTAAAACTTGCAACAACAATTAGAGGACGTCTAACTTGTTTTTGCAGCATGTGTTTTGTGACGTGGTATGGCCAAGAACGAAGATGTGATGAATAATATATGTGATGTATGAGATTGATCATGTTTTTGTAATAGGGAATCACGACTTGCATGTCGATGAACTTGACAACCGGCAGGAGCCATAGGAGTTGTCTTAATTATTGTATGACCTGCGTGTCACTGAATAACGCCATGTAATTACTTTACTTCATTTCTAAACGTTAGCTATAGTAGTAGAAGTAATAGTTGGCGTGACGACTTCTTCAAGACACGATGATGAAGATCATGATGATGAAGATCATGGTGTCGAGCCGGTGACAAGATGATCATGGTGCCCCGAAGATGGAGATCCAAGGAGCAAGATGATATTGGCCATATCATGTCACTTTAATTGATTGCATGTGATGTTTATCATGTTTTTGCATCTTGTTTACTTGGAACGACGGTAGTAAATAAGATGATCTCTCACTAAAATTTCAAGTATTGTGTTTCCCCTAACTGTGCACCGTTGCTAAAGTTCGTTGCTCCGAACCACCACGTGATGATCGGGTGTGATAGGTTCTAACGTTCGTATACAACGGGTGTAAGACAGATTTACACACGCGATACACTTAGGGTTCACTTGACGAGCCTAGCATGTACAGACATGGCCTCGGAACACGGAAGACCGAAAGGTCGAACACGAGTCGTATAGAAGATACGACCAACATGAAGATGTTCACCGTTGATGACTAGTCCGTCTCACGTGATGATCGGACACGGGCTAGTCGATTCGGATCGTGTATCACTTAGATGACTAGAGAGATGTCATTCTGAGTGGGAGTTCATTAAAATTTTATTAAGATGAACTTAATTATCATGAACTTAGTCTAAATTTTTTACAATATCTCTTGTAGATCAAATGGCCCACGCTCCAGTTTCCCTCAACTTCAATGCATTCCTAGAGAAAACCAAGCTGAAAGACGATGGTAGCAACTATACGGATTGGGTCCGTAACCTGAGGATTATCCTCATAGCTGCCAAGAGATCATATGTCCTAGAAGCACCGCTAGGTGATGCACCTGCTCCCGATGCGGACCAAGACGTTTTGAACGTCTGGCAGTCGCGTAGTGATGATTACTCCCTGGTTCAGTGCGGCATGCTTTACAGCTTAGAGTCGGGGCTCCAAAAACGTTTTGAGCACCACAGAGCATATGAGATGTTCGAAGAGCTGAAAATGGTTTTCCAAGCTCATGCCCGAGTCGAGAGATATGACGTCTCCGACGCATTCTATAGCTGTAAGATGGAGGAGAACAGTTCTGTCAGTGAGAACATCCTCAAGATTTCAGGATTGCACAACTGCTTGTCTCAGCTGGGAATGAATCTCCCAGATGAAGCGGTCGTTGACAGAATCCTCCAGTCGCTCCCACCAAGCTTCAAGAGCTTCGTGTTGAACTTCAATATGCAGGGGATGGAGAAGTCCATTCCTGAGGTGTATTCGATGCTGAAGTCAGCGGAGGTGGACATCAAGAAAGAACATCAAGTGTTGATGGTCAATAAAACCACTAAGTTCAAGAAAGGCAAGGGTAAGAAGAACTTCAAGAAGGACGGCAAGGGAGTTGCCGCACCCGGCAAGCCTGTTGCTGGGAAGAAGCCAAAGTATGGACCCAAGCCTGAGACAGAGTGCTTTTATTGCAAGGGAACGGGTCACTGGAAGCGGAACTGCCCCAAATATTTAGCAGACAAGAAGGCCGGCAACGTCAAAGGTATATATGATATACATGTTATTGATGTGTACCTTACCAGCACTCGTAGTAGCTCCTGGGTATTCGATACCGGTGCAGTTGCTCACATTTGTAACTCAAAACAGGAGCTGCGGAATAAACAAAGACTGGCGAAGGATGAGGTGACGATGCGCGTCGGGAATGGTTCCAAGGTCGATGTGATCGCCGTCGGCATGCTGCCTCTACATCTACCCTCGGGATTAGTTTTAAACCTTAATAATTGTTATTTAGTACCAGCTTTGAGCATGAACATTGTTTCTGGATCTCGTCTTATGCGAGATGGCTATTCTTTCAAATCAGAGAATAATGGTTGTTCTATTTATTTGAGAGATATGTTTTATGGTCATGCCCCGCTGGTCAATGGTTTATTTTTGATAAATCTCGAACGTAGCGATACACATATTCATAGTGTGGATGCCAAAAGATGTAAAGTTCATAATGATAGTCCCACATACTTGTGGCATTGCCGACTTGGTCATATTGGTGTCAAACGTATGAAGAAGCTCCATTCAGATGGACTTCTAGAGTCTCTTGATTATGAATCATTTGACACGTGCGAACCATGCCTCTTGGGAAAGATGACCAAGACTCCGTTCTCCGGAACAATGGAGCGAGCAACCAACTTGTTGGAAATCATACATACCGATGTATGCGGTCCAATGAGTGTTGTGGCTCGCGGAGGCTATCGTTATGTTCTCACCCTCACGGATGACTTGAGTAGATACGGGTATATCTATTTGATGAAACACAAGTCTGAGACCTTTGAAAAGTTCAAGGAATTTCAGAATGAGGTTGAGAATCAACGTGACAGAAAAATAAAGTTCTTGCGATCGGATCGTGGGGGTGAATATTTAAGTCATGAATTTGGCACACACCTTAGGAGCTGTGGAATTGTTTCACAATTGACACCGCCCGGAACACCTCAACGTAACGGTGTGTCCGAACGTCGAAATCGTACTCTGTTGGACATGGTGCGATCTATGATGTCCCTCACCGATTTACCGCTATCTTTTTGGGGTTATGCTTTAGAGACTGCCGCATTCACTTTAAATAGGGCTCCGTCAAAATCCATTGAGACGACTCCGTATGAACTTTGGTTTGGCAAGAAACCGAAGCTGTCGTTTCTAAAAGTTTGGGGTTGCGATGCTTATGTCAAGAAACTTCAACCTGAAAAGCTCGAACCCAAATCGAAAAAATGCATCTTCATAGGATACCCAAAGGAAACGATTGGGTACACCTTCTACCACAGATCCGAAGGCAAAGTCTTTGTTGCCAAGAATGGATGCTTTCTGGGGAAAGAGTTTCTCTCGAAAGAAGTGAGTGGGAGGAAAGTAGAACTTGATGAGGTGACAGTCACCCCTCCTGAACCGGAAAGTAGCGCAGCGCAGGAAACTGTTCCTGAGGTGCCTGCACCGACAAGGGAGGAAGCTAATGATGATGATCATGAAGAAACAGATCAAGTTACTACTGAACTTCGAAGGTCCACAAGGGCACGTTCCGCACCAGAGTGGTACGGCAACCCTGTCCTGGAAATCATGTTGTTAGACAACGGTGAACCTTCGAACTATGAGGAAGCAATGGCGGGCTCGGATTCCAATAAATAGCTTGGAGCCATGAAATCCGAGATAGAACCCATGTATGAAAACAAAGTATGGACTTTGGTGGACTTGCCTGATGACAGGCACGCCATAGAAATAAATGGATATTTAAGAAGAAGACAGACGCGGATGGTAATGTGACCATCTATAAGGCTCGGCTTGTCGCTAAAGGTTATCGACAAGTTCAAGGGATTGACTACGACAAGACTTTCTCTCCCGTAGCGATGCTGAAGTCAGTCAGAATCATGTTAGCTATTGCCGCATTCTATGATTATGAGATATGGCAAATGGACGTCAAAACAGCATTCCTTAATGGCTTCCTCAAGGAAGAGTTGTATATGATGCAACCGGAAGGTTTTGTCGATCCAGAGAACGCTAACAAGGTATGCAAGCTCCAGCGCTCGATTTACGGGCTGGTGCAAGCATCTCGAAGTTGGAATATTCGCTTTGATGAAGTGATCAAGGCATTTGGATTTATACAGACTTATGGAGAAGCCTGCATTTACAAGAAAGTGAGTGGGAGCTCTGTGGCATTTCTCATATTATATGTGGATGACATATTGCTGATGGGAAATGATATAGAATTCTTGGAAAATGTAAAGGCCTACTTGAATAAAAGTTTTTCAATGAAGGACCTTGGAGAAGCTGCTTACATATTGGGCATCAAAATCTATAGAGATAGATCGAGATGCCTCATTGGTCTTTCACAAAGTACATACCTTGACAAGATATTGAAAAAGTTCAATATGGATCAGTCCAAGAAGGGATTCTTGCCTGTTTTACAATTTATGAGATTGAGCAAAGCTCAGTCGCCGACCACGGCAGAAGATAGAGAAAAGATGAGTGTCATTCCCTATGCCTCGGCCATAGGTTCTATCATGTATGCCATGCTGTGTACCAGACCTGATGTGAACCTTGCCATAAGTTTGGTAGGGAGGTACCAAAGTGATCCCGGTACGGAACATTGGACAGCGGTCAAGAACATCCTGAAGTACCTGAAAAGGACTAAGGATATGTTTCTCGTTTATGGAGGTGACGAAGAGCTCGTCGTAAAGGGTTACGTCGATGCTAGCTTTGACATAGATCTGGATGACTCTAAGTCTCAAACCGGATACGTATATATTTTGAACGGAGGGGCAGTCAGCTGGTGCAGTTGCAAGCAAAGCGTCGTGGCAGCATCTACATGTGAAGCGGAGTACATAGCTCCTTCTGAAGCAGCGCAGGAAGGAGTCTGGATGAAGGAGTTCATCACCGACCTAGGAGTCATTCCAAGCGCGTCAAGCCCGATGACTCTCTTCTATGACAACACTGGTGCTATTGCTATTACCAAGGAGCCCAGGTTTCAAAAGAAGACCAAGCACATCAAGCGTCGTTTCAACTCCATCCGGAACTATGTTCAAGATGGAGATATAGATATTTGTGAAGTGCATACGGATCTGAATGTTGCAGACCCGTTGACTAAACCTCTTTCACGGGCAAAACATGATCAACACCAGAACTCTATGGGTGTTCGATTCATCACAATGTAACTAGATTATTGACTCTAGTGCAAGTGGGAGACTGTTGGAAATATGCCTTAGAGGCAATAATAAAAGTATTATTATTATATTTCCTTGTTCATGATAATTGTCTGTTATTCATGCTTGAATTGTATTGTACGGAAACAGCGATACATGTGTGAATGTATAGACCACAATGTGTCCCTGGTAGGCCTCTAGTTACCAGCTCGTTGATCAACAGATGGTCACGGTTTCCTGACCATGGACATAGGATGTCAGTGATAACGGGATCACATCATTAGGAGAATGATGTGACGGACAAGACCCAATCCTAAGCATATCACGAGATCGTATAGTTCGTAATGCATAAGCTTTTCGGTGTCAAGTATTTATTCCTTAGACCATGAGGTTGTACAACTCCCGGATGCTGTAGGAATACTTTGGGTGTGCCAAACGTCACAACGTAACTGGGTGGCTATAAAGGTACGCATCGGGTATCTCCGAAAGTGTCTGTTGAGTTGGTACGAACCGAGACTGGGATGTTGTCACTCCGTATGACAGAGAGGTACCTCTGGGCCCACTCGGTAAGACATCATCATAATGAGCTCAATGTGACTAAGTAGTTAGTCACGGGATGATGGATTACGGATCGAGTAAAGAGACTTGCCAAGACGAGATTGAACAAGGTATCGGGAATACCGACGATCGAATCTCGGGCAAGTACCGTACCGATGGACAAAGGGAATAACATACGGGATTGAGTGAATCCTTGACACGGTGGTTCATCCGATGAAGATCATCGAGGAACACGTAGGAACCAACATGGGTATCCAGATCCCGCTGTTGGTTATTGACCGGAGAGTCGTCTCGGTCATGTCTACGTGTCTCCCGAACCCGTAGGGTCTACACACTTAAGGTTCGGTAACGCTAGGGTCGTAGAGATAAATGCACGTGGAAACCCAAAAGTTGTTCGGAGTCCCGGATGAGATCCCGGACGTCACGAGGAGTTCCGGAATGGTCCGGAGGTAAAGATTGATATATAGGAAATCAGGTTTCGGCCATCGGGTGATTTCCGGGGGTCATCGGGAGCGTCCCGGGACCATCGGAGGGGCCCCGGGGGTCCACCGGGTGGGGCCACCCATCCCGGTGGGGCCCCTAGGCCGCAAGGGGAAGTGTCCAGCCCTAATGGGCTGGCGCACCACTAGGGGCCCACCTCCCCATGTGCCTAGGGTTAAAACCCTAAAGGGGAGGGGGGCCACCACTTGCCTTGGGGGGCAAGGACTCCCCCCTTGGCCGCCGCCCCCCTGCAGATTGGATCTGCAGGGCCCTGGCGCACCCCCTGGCCCCCTATATATATATGTGGGAGGGGAGAGGGCAGCCACACCCAAGGCCTGGCGCCTCTCCCCCTCCCGTCACACCTCCATACTCCCAACGCAGGGCGCCCGACGAAGCCCTGTTGCGATCTCCACTGCATCCACCACCACGCCGTTGCTGTTGGATCTCTGACGACTTCTCCTCCCCCCCTTGCTGGATCAAGAAGGAGGTGACGTTTCTGCACCGTACGTGTGTTGAACGCGGAGGTGCCGTCCGTTCGGCGCTAGATCATCGGTGACGAAGAACGCGAAGAGTACGACTACTTCATCCACGCTTTTTCAAAAGCTTCCGCTCGCGATCTACATAACGGTATGTAGATGCACTCTTACTTGCTCGTTGCTAGATGTCTCCTTAGTTGGATCTTGGTGAAAGCGTAGAATTTCTTTGAATTCTGCTACGTTCCCCAACACTAAGTTGTTCATCTTGTTTTCCGGAGCTCCAAGTTATTTCAATTATACCATTCCAAACCTCCATCTAAATCATTGCAAGGCTTCAATCTTATTCTTTTCATCTTTCGCTTCTCATGCTTTCATCACCGGAGTTCGCATGATGGTTGATCATGATTTAATTCATCCTCAAAGTCTTCATCAAGATTCTTGTTGGAGCTCAAGTATTCTTCTTCATGCAATTGAAGTGCAATTCTTCTACCTTTTTCTTTTGAGGTGGTGTTATGTCACTCTTGAGAATTTCCTTAATGTTTCTTGATTTACAAGTTATCAAGAATGAGATATTTAATCCCGTCATTTTCTTTGTTGGAGTTATCTTGGGTTGTATTTCACCTAAAGCTTTCCCTAAGGATTGTTGCTATTTATGGTGCTTATAAATGACCCAGTTTCTTCATTTATCCTCCTGCATAAATAAGTTTTACATCTCCTTGTTGATCTCAATCCAATTAAATGTTTTTGTCAGTGGCCGGTTGTCACCTTATAGTTTTGAGATGTTTTCCATAAGCCCACATCAAGCTTATTCATTTTCGTTGTTGATTTTCCATCAACCCCTTTCAACCCTTCTTCGTAAGGATGCTTTCAAAATCATTTATAGTCGAAGATGTTCTTCTTCTTCGATCTCTTCACTCCATTATTCGTTCCGGAGGCTTTGTGATATTGCTCTCTTCGAACCATCATCTTGTCATATCAAGATCATGTTCTTTTCTTTTCTAGTCCATTTAACAGGAGTATCATGACCTCCATTCTAATTCTCTCATCTTATCAAGTTTTGCCTATCTTTTTAACCGGAGTGCTGTCTGAAATCTTTCTTACCCTCGTGCCATTCTTTCAATTGTTCCGGAGGCAATGTGTTGTTGATTTCATCAAGTATCATCCAATCTTCTCAAGCTCATGTTAATTCCTTTGATTTTCAGTTGGAGTGATGTCCAAATTATGTCATTCTTATTCCTTGGCTATACTGTTGCAGTTTCATATTCTTTTGGTTCGTAAGCTCTTGTTTCTCGTCGTTCAACCTACAAGGTTCTCGTAATGTTCCTTGTTCCTTTTTTTCTAACGGAGTGTTTTCATCTTCGTTCATCTCCATTGTATTCTTTTTCAACTTGTTTAACCTCTCAATGAAGGAAATATGCCCTAGAGGCAATAATAAAGTTGTATTTATATTTCCTTATATCATGATAAATGTTTATTATTCATGCTAGAATTGTATTAACCGGAAACTTAGTACATGTGTGAATACATAGACAAAACAAAGTGTCCCTAGTATGCCTCTACTAGACTAGCTCATTGATCAAAGATGGTTATGTTTCCTAACCATAGACATGAGTTGTCATTTGATCAATGGGATCACATCATTAGGAGAATGATGTGATGGACAAGACCCATCCGTTAGCTTAGCACTATGATCGTTTAGTTTTACTGCTATTGCTTTCTTCATGACTTATACATGTTCCTATGACTATGAGATTATGCAACTCCCGAATACCGTAAGAACACCTTGTGTGCTATCAAACGTCACAACGTAACTGGGTGATCATAAAGATGCTCTACAGGTGTCTCCGAACGTATTCGCGGTGTTGGCATAGATCAAGACTAGGATTTGTCACTCCGAGTGTCGGAGAGGTATCTCTGGGCCCTCTCGGTAATGCACATCATAATAAGCCTTGCAAGCAAAAGACTAATGAGTTAGTCACGAGATGATGTATTACGGAACGAGTAAAGAGACTTGTCGGTAACGAGATTGAACTAGGTATAGAGATACCGACGATCGAATCTCGGGCAAGTAACATACCGATGACAAAAGGAAGAACGTATGTTGTTATGCGGTTTGACCGATAAAGATCTTCGTAGAATATGTAGGAGCCAATATGAGCATCCAGGTTCCGCTATTGGTTATTGACCGGAGATGAGTCTCGGTCATGTCTACATAGTTCTCGAACCCGTAGGGTCCGCACGCTTAAAGTTTGATGACGATCGGTATTATGAGTTTATGAGTTTTGATGTACCGAAGGTAGTTCGGAGTCCCGGATGAGATCACGGACTTGACGAGGAGTCTCTGAATGTCCGAGACATAAAGATTGATATATTGGACGACTATATTCGGACACCGGAAGTGTTCTGGAAAGTTTCGGAATTTCCCGGAGTGCCGGGGGGGTTACCGGAACCCCCCGGGGGAATGGTGGGCCCTGGTGGGCCATAGGGGAGAGAGAGGGCAGCAGCCAGGAGGTGGCGCGCCCCCTCCCTAGGAGGAGTCCGAATAGGACAAGGGGAGGGGGGCGCGGCCCCTCTTTCCCTCTCCCTCTCCCTCTCTTTCCTTCCCCCTTCTTCCTTCTTTGGTAGGTTCCTACTAGGAATAGGATTGCAATCCTATTCCTAGTAGGATTGCAGCCCTAGCCACACCATAGAGGGCCGGCCGGCCTCCCCCCTTGCTCCTTTATATACGGGGGCAGGGGGCACCCAAAGACACACAAGTTGAATTGTTCTAGCCGTGTGCGGTGCCCCCCTCCACAGAAACACACCTCGGTCATACCGTCGCAGTGCTTAGGCGAAGCCCTGCGCTGGTAGATACATCATATCCGTCACCACGCCGTCGTGCTGACGAAACTCACCCGTGAAGCTCAGCTGGATCAAGAGCTCGTGGGACGTCATCAAGCTGAACGTGTGCTGAACGCGGAGGTGCCGTACGTTCGGTGCTTGATCGGTTGGATCGCGAAGAAGTTCGACTACATCAACCGCGTCACTTGACGCTTCCGCTTCCGGTCTACGAGGGTACGTAGACACACTCTTCCCTCTCGTTGCTATGCATCTGGTAGATAGATCTTGCGTGATCGTAGGAAAATTTTAAAATACTACATTCCCCAACAGTGGCATCATGAGCTAGGTCTATGCGTAGATGATATGCACGAGTAGAACACAATGAGTTGTGGGCGATACTAGTCATACTGCTTACCAGCATGTCATATTTTGCTTCGGCGGTATTGTGAGATGAAGCGGCCCGGACCGACATTACGCGTACGCTTACGCGAGACTGGTTTCACCGTTACGAGCACTCATTGCTTAAAGGTGACTGGCGGGTGTCTGTCTCTCTCACTTTAGCTGAATCAAGTGTGGCTACGCCCGGTCCTTGTGAAGGTTAAAACAGCACATACTTGACGAAACATCGTTGTGGTTTTTGTATGCGTAGGTAAGAACGGTTCTTGCTAAGCCCGTAGCAACCACGTAAAAACTTGCAACAATAAAGTAGAGGACGTCTAACTTGTTTTTGCAGGGCATGTTGTGATGTGATATGGTCAAGACATGATGAGTTATACGGTTTTGTATGAGATGATCATGTTTTGTAATGTTATCGGCAACTGGCAGGAGCCATATGGTTGTCGCTTTATTGTATGAAATGCAATCGCCATGTAATTGCTTTACTTTATCACTAAGCGGTAGCGATAGTCGTAGAAGCAATAGTTGGCGAAACGACAACGATGCTACGATGGAGATCAAGGTGTCGCGCCGGTGACGAAGGTGATCATGACGGTGCTTTGGAGATGGAGATCAAAAGCACAAGATGATGATGGCCATATCATGTCACATATTTTGATTGCATGTGATGTTTATCTTATTATGCTTCTTATTTTGCTTAGAACGACGGTAGCATTATAAGATGATCCCTTACTAAATTTCAAGGTATAAGTGTTCTCCCTGAGTATGCACCGTTGCGAAAGTTCGTCGTGCCGAGACACCACGTGATGATCGGGTGTGATAAGCTCTACGTTCAAATACAATGGGTGTAAGCCAGTTTTGCACACGCAGAATACTCGGGTTAAACTTGACGAGCCTAGCATATGTAGATATGGCCTCGGAACACTGGAGACCGAAAGGTCGAGCGTGAATCATATAGTAGATATGATCAACATAAGATGTTCACCATTGAAACTACTCCATCTCACGTGATGATCGGACATGGTTTAGTTGATTTGGATCACGTGATCATTTAGATGACTAGAGGGATGTCTATCTAAGTGGGAGTTCTTAAGTAATATGATTAATTGAACTTTAATTTATCATGAACTTAGTCCTGGTAGTATTAGCATATCTATGTTGTAGATCAATAGCTCGCGATGTTGCTCCCCGTTTATTTTTTATATGTTCCTAGAGAAAACTAAGTTGAAAGATGTTAGTAGCAATGATGCGGAATTGTTCCGTGATCTGAGGATTATCCTCATTGCTGCACAGAGAATTATGTCCTTGATGCACCGCTAGGTGACAGACCTATTGCAGGAGCAGATGTAGATGTTATGAACGTTTTGACAAAAGCTCGGTATGATGACTACTTGATAGTTTAAGTGCACCATGCTTTACGGCTTAGAACCGGGACTTCAAAAACGTTTTGAACGCCACGGAGCATATAAGATGTTCCAAGAGTTGAAATTACTATTTCATACTCATGCCCGTGTCGAGAGGTATAAGACTTCTGACAGTACTTTGCCTACAAGATGGAGGAGAATAGCTCAACCAGTGAGCATGTGCTCAGATTGTCTGGGTACTACAATTACTTGAATCAAGTGGGAGTTGATCTTCCAAATAAGATAGTAATTGACAAAGTTCTCTAGTCACTATCACCAAGTTAGTAGAACTTCGTGATGAACTATAATATGCAAGGGATGACTAAAGGAATTCCCGAGCTCTTCGCGATGCTGAAGTCGGCGAAGGTAGAAATCATGAAAAAGCATCAAGTGTTGATGGTTAACAAGACCACTTGTTTCAAGTAAAGGGCAAAGGGATAGAAGGGTAACTTCAAGAAGAATGACAAGCAAGTTGTCACTCCCGTGAAGAAACCCAAAGCTAAAACTCAAGCCTGAAACTAAGTACTTCTACTACAAAGGAAATGGTCACTGGAAGTGGAACTGCCCTAGATACTTGGCGGATAAGAAGGATGGCAAAGTGAACAAAGGTATATTTTGATATACAGATTATTGATGTGTACTTTACTAGTGTTCATAGCAACCCCTGGGTATTTGATACCGGTTCAGTTGCTAAAATTAGTAACTCGAAACGAGAATTACAGAATGAACAGAGACTAGTTAAAGGTGAAGTGACGATGTGTGTTGGAAGTGGTTCCAAGATTGATATGATCATCATCGCACGCTCCCTATACTTTCGGGATTAGTGTAAAACCTAAATAAATGTTATTTTGCATTTGCGTTGAGCATGAATATGATTTGATCATATTTGTTGCAATACGGTTATTCATTTAAAGTCATAGAATAATTGTTATTCTGTTTACATGAATAAAACCTTCGATTGTCATACACCCAATGAAAATAGTTTGTTGGATCTCGATCGTGGTGATACACATATTCATAATATTGAAGCCAAAAGATGCAAGGTTAATAATGATAGTGCAACTTATTTGTGGCACCGCCGTTTAGGTCATAATGGTGTAAAGCGCATGAAGAAACTCCATAGTGATGGACTTTTGGAATCACTTGATTATGAATCACTTGGTGCTTGTGAACCATGCCTCATGGGCAAGATGACTAAAACTCCGTTCTCCGGAACAATGGAGCGAGCAACAGATTTGTTGGAGATCATACATACAGATGTATGAGGACCAATGAGTGTTGAAGCTCGCGGCGGGTATCGTTATTTTCTGACCTTCACTGATGATTTGAGCAGATATGGGTATATCTACTTAATGAAGCACAAGTCTGAAACATTTGAAAAGTTCAAAGAATTTCAGAGTGAAGTGGAGAATCATCGTAACAAGAAAATAAGAGTTTCTACGATATGATCGTAGAGGTAAAATATTTGAGTTAGCGAGTTTGGCCTTCAGTAAAAACAATGTGAAATAGTTTCACTACTCACGCCACCTGGAACACCACAGTGTAATGGTGTGTCCGAACGTCATAACCGTACTTTATTAGATATGGTGCGATCGATGATGTCTCTTACCGATCTACCACTATCGCTTTTGGGGTTATGCATTAGAGACAGCTACATTCACGTTAAATAGGGCACCATCTAAATCCGTGGAGATGACACCATATGAACTGTGGTTTGACGAGAAACCTAAGCTGTCATTTCTTTAAGTTTGGGACTGCGATGCTTATGTGAAAAAGTTTCAACATGATAAGCTCGAACCCAAATCGGAGAAGTAAATCTTCATAGGATACCCAAAAGAAACTGTTGGGTACACCTTCTATCACAGATCCGAAGGCAAGGTCTTTTTTGCTAAGAGTGGATCCTTTCTAGAGAAGGAGTTTCTCTCAAAAGAAGTGAGTGGGAGGAAAGTAGAACTTGATGAGGTAATTGTACCTTCTCCCGAATTGGAAAGTGGAACATCACATAAATTAGTTCCAGTGATTCCTACACCAATTAGTGAGGAAGCTAATGATGATGATCATGAAACTTCAGATCAAGTTTCTGCTGAACTTCGTAGATCAACCAGAGTTCGTTCCGCATCAGAGTGGTACGGCAACCCGGTTCTGGAAGTCATGTTACTGGACCATGATGAACCTACGAACTATGAGGAAGCGATGATGAGCCCAGATTCCGCAAAATGGCTTGAGGCCATGAAATCTGAGATGAGATCCATGTATGAGAACAAAGTGTGGACTTTGGTTGACTTGCCCGATGATCGGCAAGCCATAAAAAATAAATGGATCTTCAAGAGGAAGACTGACGCTGACGGTAATGTTACTGTTTACAAAGCTCGACTTGTTGCGAAAGTTTTTCAACAAGTTCAAGGAGTTGACTACGATGAGACTTTCACACCCGTAGCGATGCTTAAGTCTGTCCGAATCATGTTAGCAATTGCCGCATTTTATGAAATCTGGCAAATGGATAACAAAACTGCATTCTTTAATGGATTTATTGAAGAAGACTTGTATATGATGCAACCAGAATGTTTTGTCAATCCTAAAGGTGCTAACAAAATGTGCAAGCTCCAGCGATCCATCTATGGACTGGTGCAAGCATCTCGGAGTTGGAATATACGCTTTGATAAGTTGATCAAAGCATATATATTTATACAGACTTGCGGTGAAGCCTGTATTTACAACAAGTGAGTGGGAGCACTACAACCTTCTGATAAGTATATGTGAATGACATATTGTCGATCGGAAATAATGTAGAATTTTCTGGAAAGCATAAAGGAGTGTTTGAAAGGAGTTTTCCAAAGAAAGACCTTGGTGAAGCTGCTTACATATTGGGCATCAAGATCTATAGAGATAGATCAAGACGCTTGATAAGACTTTCGATGAGTACATACCTTGATAAGATTTTGAAGTAGTTCAAAATGGATCAGTCAAAGAAGGAGCTCTTGCCTGACTTGTAAGGTGTGAAGTTGAGTAAGACTCAAAGCCAGACCACGGCAGAAAAATATAGAGAGAATGAAAGTCATTCCCTATGCCTCAGCCATAGGTTCTATAAAGTATGCCATGCTGTGTACCAAACATGTTGTGTACCTTTCCATGAGTTTGTCAGGGGGGTACAATAGTGATCCAGGAGTAGATCACTGTACAGCGGTCAAAATTATCCTTAGTAACTGGATGACTAAGGAAATGTTTCTCGATTATGGAGGTGATAAAGAGTTCGTCGTAAAGGGTTACGCCGATGCAAGCTTTGACACTAGATCCAGATGACTCTAAGTATCAATCTGGATGCGTATTGAAAGTGGGAGCAATTAGCTAGAGTAGCTCTATGCAGAGCATTGTAGACATAGAAATTTGCAAAATACATACGGATCTGAATGTGACAGACCCGTTGACTAAACTTCTCTCACAAGCAAAACATGATCACACCTTATTACTCTTGGGTATTAATCACATAGCGATGTGAACTAGATTATTGACTCTAGTAAACCCTTTGGGTGTTTGTCACATGGCGATGTGAACTATGGGTGTTATTCACATAATGATGTGAACTATCGGTATTAAATCACATGGCGATGTGAGCTAGATTATTGACTCTAGTGCAAGTGGGAGACTGAAGGAAATATGCCCTAGAGGCAATAATAAAGTTGTATTTATATTTCCTTATATCATGATAAATGTTTATTATTCATGCTAGAATTGTATTAACCGGAAACTTAGTACATGTGTGAATACATAGACAAAACAAAGTGTCCCTAGTATGCCTCTACTAGACTAGCTCATTGATCAAAGATGGTTATGTTTCTTAACCATAGACATGAGTTGTCATTTGATCAACGGGATCACATCATTAGGAGAATGATGTGATGGACAAGACCCATCCGTTAGCTTAGCACTATGATCGTTTAGTTTTACTGCTATTGCTTTCTTCATGACTTATACATGTTCCTATGACTATGAGATTATGCAACTCCCGAATACCGTAAGAACACCTTGTGTGCTATCAAACGTCACAACGTAACTGGGTGATCATAAAGATGCTCTACAGGTGTCTCCGAAAGTATTCGCGGTGTTGGCATAGATCAAGACTAGGATTTGTCACTCCGAGTGTCGGAGAGGTATCTCTGGGCCCTCTCGGTAATGCACATCATAATAAGCCTTGCAAGCAAAAGACTAATGAGTTAGTCACGAGATGATGTATTATGGAACGAGTAAAGAGACTTGTCAGTAACGAGATTGAACTAGGTATAGAGATACCGACGATCGAATCTCGGGCAAGTAACATACCGATGACAAAAGGAACAACGTATGTTGTTATGCGGTTTGACCGATAAAGATCTTCGTAGAATATGTAGGAGCCAATATGAGCATCCAGGTTCCGCTATTGGTTATTGACCGGAGATGAGTCTCGGTCATGTCTACATAGTTCTCGAACCCGTAGGGTCCGCACGCTTAAAGTTTGATGATGATCGGTATTATGAGTTTATGAGTTTTGATGTACCGAAGGTAGTTCGGAGTCTCGGATGAGATCACGGACATGACGAGAAGTCTCGGAATGTCCGAGACATAAAGATTGATATATTGGACGACTATATTCGGACACCGGAAGTGTTCTGGAAAGTTTCGGAATTTACCGGAGTGTCAGGGGGGTTACCGGAACCCCCCGGGGGAATGGTGGGCCCTGGTGGGCCATAGGGGAGAGAGAGGGCAGCAGCCAGGAGGTGGCGCGCCCCCTCCCTAGGAGGAGTCCGAATAGGACAAGGGGAGGGGGGCGCGGCCCCTCTTTCCCTCTCCCTCTCCCTCTCTTTCCTTCCCCATTCTTCCTTCTTTGGTAGGTTCCTACTAGGAATAGGATTGCAATCCTATTCCTAGTAGGATTGCAGCCCTAGCCGCACCATAGAGGGCCGGCCGGCCTCCCCCCCTTGCTCCTTTATATATGGGGGCAGGGGGGCACCCAAAGACACACAAGTTGAATTGTTCTAGCTGTGTGCGGTGCCCCCCTCCACAGAAACACACCTCGGTCATACCGTCGCAGTGCTTAGGCGAAGCCCTGCGCCGGTAGATACATCATATCCGTCACCACGCCGTCGTGCTGACGAAACTCACCCGTGAAGCTCGGCTGGATCAAGAGCTCGTGGGGTGTCATCAAGCTGAACGTGTGCTGAACGCGGAGGTGCCGTACGTTCGGTGCTTGATCGGTTGGATCGCGAAGAAGTTCAACTACATCAACCGCGTCACTTGACGCTTCCGCTTCCGGTCTACGAGGGTACGTAGACACACTCTTCCCTCTCGTTGCTATGCATCTGGTAGATAGATCTTGCGTGATCGTAGGAAAATTTTAAAATACTACGTTCCCCAACACTCAAGGTTCGTGGTTTCACCCGTCTATCAAAGAAGCAACTTTGTTTTACCTATTCCTCTTCCGTTTTATCCGGTGCCATCTCCAGGATCTCGGGTCGAGATCCTCTGTTAGTGTGGGAGAGTTGTGACGCCCGAAGACCGACGTCCCAGAAGATTTCAGATGTTCCGGGTTCTTCCGTGTGTTTCATATGTGCTTGTGCTATTTATTTTGCATTGCATCATGCCATCATGACTTTATTTCTGCAACTCAACCAAATAAGTCATGTGGACCTTAGGTAAATTTAAATCGAGGGAAGAGTGACTTCTCTTTATAACATATCCTCCTAATATTATGGAGCTATTATAAATAAATATTCCAATTGTTTGGAATTCACCAAAACACACTTGCATATTTTTTCCCATGCCTTCTCTTTCTCATTTCCTTGCCTCAAACCTTCTCTATATTTTTTCCCGGTTATCGAGGTTCCTCCAAAAACCTCAACACTTTTGGACACTTCAAAAATCAAGTCTTAGTTCAAACCCATTTGAAGTAAATTCAAATAAGTTTGAATTATATCTCGATCATGCCATTTCTATTTTCTCGGACCGTGCTCATTTTTATAAGCCCGAGAAAAATAACCTCTTGTGCAATTCCTTCCTAGACCTCACTTTCTTTCTTTCTCTTTTCTGTTTTTTTAGTTAAGAGAGAGGAGTGAGGATCTAAGGCCATCCCTCCCGCGCCTCTGGGCCCAGCCGCAACCCTCGTCTCAGGCAGGCCCATCTGTAGGCCTAGGCCCATCTCTCCCTGCAGCCAGGCCGGCCGCACCATGTGGCCCAAGGCCAGCCTCTCTCCCTGCAGCCCGCTTCCCTCCTCCTAACCCTAGCCCGCACCCCGCTCGATCCCCTCCATCTCTCCCTCGCTTGTCCGCTCCCTCACGCCGCCATCTCTCTCTCGTGCGATTCCTGCCTTTCCCTCGACCCCGAGCCCTGCAGCGAGTGCCTCCCCTCGCTCCTGAGTCGAACCGCCCTCCATCGCCACCTCCCTCCTGCGGCCTCCTCCTGCTCCTTCCCCATCGCGCCAGGAGGCAGAGGCCACCTCGTCGGCCCTCCTCCTTCGTCACCAGCGTCACCGCTCCCTCGCCCCGACCCGCCATTCGCCTCCTCCATCGGACGCGCCGGCCACAGGAGACGTCGAAGGCCGAAGCCCGGCCGGCCAGGAGCCGCCGCCGTTGCCGCCAAGACCTCCTCCTCGAGGCCCCTGCCTCGTCTCCAGCGCGCCCCAGGCCACCGGAGCGCGCCCGCGACCTCCGCCTCGTCAGCCCTCGCCCTAGCTCGCCCACGCCTTCCGCCGTGCTTCATCGTGCTCCGACCTCAGCACCGCCGCGCCTTCCTCGCCAAGGACGCCAAGCCCTGCATCGACTCGCTGCTGCCCGTGCCTCCTCGCTGCCCGGCGAGCTTCGCCTGACCTCACCGTGGCCGTGACCGAGACCACCATCCCTTTGTTGCTGTTGTTGTTTCGCCAAGGACCTCGGAGGCGTCATGTTCCTCAACGTGTACATCTTCGAAACGAGAACGCCTACACGGTGACACGTCAAGTACCACTACCGTCGCCGAAGAACCGTGAACGAAAACGCCAACGTGTACGACTACCGTCGTGGATGTCAAGCTCCTCGTCGTGACCCCGAACGTCTACAAGAACGCGAACGTCTACTTCCTCTACACCGCTCCGAACTCGTTCCGCCCCGAAAACCACGCTTCAAAGGTATAACCGCGAAACGATGACCCGTGGACAAACGATGTGTGTTGTATGAGATGCTCCACTTGTGTGCACCGTGCCCGATTCGTCTTTTGTCATGCTCCTCGGTTGCCTCGTCGCCAACCCGTGGGAACCCGGTGACGGGATCACCCCACCTTTCATCTTGTTCGACTCGCTCACGCCACCTTTTCTTTTGCACCGGTCTCTCGACGAGCTACCGGTACCGATATGTTGCGTGGCATCATTTTCGGATTCGCCGCCGTGGCCCCTTTCTTTCCACCACAGTGACAAATACTTCATATCTCTTCATGTTAACGTTTACTAAAAATTGCATAAAACTTGATCATGTCATCCGCATCATGTTAACAACATTAAAATGTGTGAATTGTTGTTTGCTTAAAATTGCTAAACATGCATATGGGGATTTTCCGGAATTGTTGTTGTAGTTTCCGGCCTCATTTAAACTTGTTGCTTGTGTTGTTTTTCTGTGCTTCCTACCTTGCCAGGTATTGCTTCCTGTACAGACTTGTCATGCATCATACCTTGCCATGTATTGCATCATATATAGACTTGTGTTGTTTTCCTGTGCTTCCTACCTTGCCAGGTATTGCTTCCTGTATAGACTTGTCATGCATCATACCTTGCCATGTATTGCATCATATATAGACTTGTGTTGTTTTTCTGTGCTTCCTACCTTGCCATGTTTTGCTTCTTTTACAGACTTGTTGTGCATCATACGTAGACTTGTTTTGCATCATACTTGATTGAGCATATTGTCATGTCTCGTGTGGTGTGTTTACCATGTTGCTTGTTTCTTTCCGGTTTGCTTCCCTCGTTAGCTTCGGGTTCGTTCGAGAGTTGTGAGGTTATGTTCGACTACTTCATGGATCTGTTCTTCTTCCTTGCGGGATCCCAAGCAAGATGACCGTAACCTTGGATACCTTTTCTATCATTGCCATGCTTAGTGTCTCGATGCTATCGTTATATGTCGCGCTACCCATCATTATTGTTAGCCTCTTCTTGTTGCCATTAAACATCTAACCTTTGACACCTTCCTAGCAAAACCATTGTTTGGCTATGTTACCCGCTTGCTCAGCCCCTCTTATAGCGTTGTTAGTTGCAGGTGAAGATGAAGATCGTTCCAGGAGGGAACTTGTCGTCGGAATATCACAATATCTATTATTATTATTATTAACACACCTATATACTGGGCATGGGTGGAAGGCTTGGCCTTTTGCTCGGTGTTTTGTTCCACTCATGCCACCTTAGGCGCCGATAAACCGGCACTATGTTCCTTGATTTTGCGTTCCTTACACGGTTGGGTATATGGGGACCCCTTGACACTTCGTCTTTGAATAAAACTCCTCCAGCAAGGCCCAACATTGGTTTTAATTTGCTCATAATAACAACTTAATTAATTAATTAATTGCATAGGGGGTCATGTCCCCGGGTTCTTAATTCTACATAACAGGGGGGCCAGTGCTGAAGGTGTTGGTCCCAAACGGGGGTTCTGCGGGGCCGCAAGGGGGAAACTCGAGGTATCTGGTATAACCTATAGAATCGCCCATCCGGTCGTGGCTGAGACGAGATACGCGCGGCTACTATCAGGGTGTCGGCACGCCGGGAGGTCTTGCTGGACTTGTTTTACCATTATCGAAATGTCTTGTGCACCGGGATGCCGAGCCTGATCGGATTTCCCTAAGATAAGGGGTGGTAATATTATATTTATCACTTCAGCTGATCGTGAGAGCTTGTTATGGGCTAAGTTGGGACACCCCTGCAGGGTTATGATCTTTCGAAAGTCGTGCCCACGGTTATGTGGCAGATTGGAATTTGTTAATGTCCGATTGTAGAAAACTTGACAGATGATCCGAAGTAAAACACACAACTGTGTGAGTAACCGTGACTGTCTCTTTTCACTTTGAGAAGAGAACACGGTGGGGTTTTGTTTGACTCGTAGGTAGTTCAGGATCTTTAGCGATCACTACTAGTTTGCGTAGATGCTCATTTTATTCTTGTACTCGTAAGTTAGCCACCATATTATGCTTAGCCGCTGCTGCAACCTGATACGTCTCAAACGTATCTACTTTTCCAAACACTTTTGCTATTGTTTTGACCTCATTCTTGCATGATTTGAACTAAACTAACCCGGACTGACGCTGTTTTCAGCAGAGCTGCCTGTATGGTTTTATTGTGTGTAGGAAAACGGATTTTTAGGTATCTCGGAAAATTCCAAGAAAAATCACAGAAAATCCACGCACCCGAAGGGCCCTTGTGCCAGAAGAGGGGCTAGAGGGCAGCCAGGGGGGCCCAGGCGCCCTGCCCAGGCGGCCCCACCCCTGGCCGCCTCGGGAGGCCGCCTGGGCGGGTCCTTCCCCCTCTGGTGCCCTACCTTGGCCCGTATTTATCCCCGTGACGAGAAAACACCAGAACAGGAGTCGTTTTCCCAGTTTCCGTCGCGGAGCCGCCGCCACCCTCTGTTCTTCTTCGGGAGGGCTAATCTGGAAGCTCATTTGGCCACCGGAGAGGGAAGATCGTTGCCATCATCATCATCATCTCCACTCCATCCTCCCTCCATGGCTTCTCCTTCCATGTGTGAGTAATTCCCTGTTGTAGGCAAAGGGGATGGTAGGGATTGGATGAGTTAGATCATGTAATAGTTTATGAGATTGTTGGGGGCATGTTGCCTATCATCTACTATGGTGTTTATCATCTTTGCTTCAACTTGTTGCTCTTAATGCTTGTCACTTAGGGCCCGAGTGCCATGATTTCAGATGTGAACCATATGTGTTTGCATGAATATATTTGTGTTCTTGATCCTATCTATGAGTTGTTTGCACCTATTACGGTCCGGGACCGGCGATCCCAAAAGTGACAGCTTGGGACACCAAAGGGGATGGTCCATAATTTGAGGATTCCATGTATCCATTGAGTTCATTGCTTTGTTCCGGTGCTCTTTGACAGGAGCACCTTAATCTCCATAAGTTCCTTTTGGCCCCGTTCGTAGCGGGATGGTAGGACAAAAGATGTTGTGCAAGTTCTTATTGCAAGCACGTACAACTACCTGTGGGATACATGCCTAATGTTTGATATCTGCCTAGATGATCATTACTTTTCTGTGTGCCTTGCCCCAAGTTAGATTCATGATGTATCTCATCCATGCAGCGCCCAACCATCCATCTCCCTAGCCTACAGTGTTTCAATCCTGCTGGTTATTAGTTGTTACTTTTGCTGTTTACTTTTGATGTTACCACCATCACTATCATATCACCGTTACCACTTATCTTTTGTTGCAAGTAAGTATATTTCAGGTGCGGTTGAATTGACAACTCAACTGTCAAAGCTTAAAAATACTCTTTGGCTCCACGTGTGTCGAATCTATAAATTGGGTTATTCTTACCCGCGAAGACTATCTCGATCCCTTACGGTTGAGGGTTATCAAGTACCGTTTTCTGGCGCCGTTGCCGGGGAGCATAGCAATATTTACAAGTCTACTTGAAGTATCCTACTTGCTACACTTCATCCGCTATGGGTAAGAAAGGAGACCCCAAGGTTCCGATCTTACTATCCACTACAAGAAGAGGTACTGTTCTGAACACTAGTGCTACACTTGATTCACCTCCTGTTATGAGTAAGTTTGCCTCACCACCACCACATGATGCTTCTACTGAATCTGTTACTATGTCCGATACTTTTGATGATGCTTCTACTACTCTTGATGATATTAGTTCACTTGGTTATGCTCTTGAGAAACAGATCGCTGCTGCTGCAAAAAAATCTGGAATTGAAATTCCTGTTACTCGCTACCCCATTGGTGGAACTTATGATTATCCTGATTTGAGAAAACTCAAGGAGAGACTCCTTGATGATGATTACATTATGCTTGATAATGATTTATGCAGGGAACTGACAGAGTTTGCCGACTCTGACCCTGAAGCTATTAAGAAGCTGCTTGAAAAACACTCCTTGAAGAACAAGACTGTTCCTGATCCTGAATTTGCTACATCTCCTATATGCATCAATGATCCTGATTATGATTTCTCTGTTGATCTTTCACTTATATCTATGGTTGAAGCTGACCCCTTTTATGACAGAGAAAATGATGATGCTATTGCACACCTGACCAAACTCACTGAGTTGGGTGGCTTGTTTACCACGGATGAAAAGATACGAAACTTTTATGTGACTAAGCTTCTTCCTTTCTCTTTGAAGGAAGGTGCTAAAACATGGTATGATCCACTACCATGTGGTTCCATTAAGAGTCCTCAAGACTTAGCTCACCCTTTTGTTGATAAGTACTTTCCTGCTCATATGCAACATGCTGCTTTACAAAGAATTTATAACTTTAAACAGTTGCACGATGAGCACCTCCCTAAAGCTTGGGGGAGGTACTGTAGTTTGATCCAGGCTAGACCAGGACATGGAGTCCCTAAGAATGAATTAATCGATATATTTTTGTTGGGGAACGTAGTATTTTAAAATTTTCCTACGATCACGCAAGATCTATCTATCAGATGTATAGCAACGAGAGGGGAGAGTGTGTCTACGTACCCTCGTAGACCGGGAGCGGAAGCGTCAAGTGACGCGGTTGATGTTGTCGAACTTCTTCGCGATCCAACCGATCAAGCACCGAACGTACGGCACCTCCGCGTTCAGCACACGTTCAGCTTGATGACGTCCCACGAGCTCTTGATCTAGTTGAGCTTCACGGGAGAGTTTCGTCAGCACGACGGCGTGGTGACGGATATGATGCGTTCACCGGCGCAGGGCTTCTCCTAAGCTCCGCGACGGTACGACCGAGGTGTGATTCTGTGGAGGGGGGCACCGCACACGGCTAAAACAATTCAACTTGTGTGTCTTTGGATGCCCCCCTGCCCCCGTATATAAAGGAGCAAGGGAGGAGGGGCCGGCCAACTCTCCTGGTGCGGCTAGGGAAGGGATTCCTACTAGGAATAGGATTGCAATCCTATTCCTAGTAGGATTCACCGAAAGGAAGAAGGGGGAAAGGAATAGGAGAGGTGGCGCCCCCCCAATCCTAGTACAACTAGGATTCCTAGGTGGGGGCGCCGGCCAGCCCTATGGGCTGCCTCTCTCTCACCCTTTAGGCCCACTATGGACCATCCCCTCTCGTAGGAGGTTCCGGTAACCCCCTCCGGCATTCCCGATAAATTCGAAACTTTTCCGGTATACTTCCGGTGTCCGAATATAGCCGTCCAATATATCAATCTTTATGTCTCGGATATTCCGAGACTCCTCGTCATGTCCGTGATCTCATCCGGGACTCCGAACTACCTTCGGTACATCAATACTCAAAAACTCATAATACCGATCGTCATCAAACGTTAAGCGTGCGGACCCTACGGGTTCGAGAACTATGTAGACATGACCGAGACTCATCTCTGGTCAATAACCAATAGCGGAACCTGGATGTTCATATTGGCTCCTACATATTCTACGAAGATCTTTTATCGGTCAGAACCGCATAACAACATACGTTGTTCCTTTTGTCAAACGGTATGTTACTTGCCCGAGATTCGATCGTCGGTATCTTTATACCTAGTTCAATCTCGTTTACCGGCAAGTCTCTTTACTCGTTCCGTAACACATCATCTCATGACTAACTCATTAGTCTTTTGCTTGCAAGGCTTATTGTGATGTGTGTTACCGAGAGGGCCCAGAGATACCTCTCCGACACTCGGAGTGACAAATCCTAATCTTGATCTATGCCAACACCACGAATACTTTCGGAGACACCTGTAGAGCATCTTTATGATCACCCAGTTACGTTGTGATGTTTGATAGCACACAAGGTGTTCCTACGGTATTCGGGAGTTGCATAATCTCATAGTCATAGGAACATGTATAAGTCATGAAGAAAGCAATAGCAGTTAAACTAAACGATCATAGTGCTATGCTAACGGATGGGTCTTGTCCATCACATCATTCTCCTAATGATGTGATCCCGTTGATCAAATGACAACTCATGTCTATGGCTAGGAAACATAACCATCTTTGATCAATGAGCTAGTCTAGTAGAGGCATACTAGGGACATACTGTTTTGTCTATGTATTCACACATGTACTAAGTTTCCGGTTAATACAATTCTAGCATGAATAAAAGACATTTATCATGATATAAGGAAATATAAATAAAAACTTTATTATTGCCTCTAGGGCATATTTCCTTCAGTCTCCCACTTGCACTAGAGTCAATAATCTAGCTCACATCACCATGTGATTTAATACCGATAGTTCACATCGTTATGTGAATAACACCCATAGTTCACATCACCATGTGACCAACACCCAAAGGGTTTACTAGAGTCAATAATCTAGTTCACATTGCTATGTGATTAATACCCAAGAGTAATGAGGTGTGATCATGTTTTGCTTGTGAGAGAAGTTTAGTCAATGGGTCTATCATATACAGATCCCTATGTATTTCGCAAATTTCTATGTCTACAATGCTCTGCATGGAGCTACTCTAGCTAATTGCTCCCACTTTCAATATGCATCCAGATTGATACTTAGAGTTATCTGGATTTAGTGTCAAAGCTTGCATCGGCGTAACCCTTTACGACGAACTCTTTATCACCTCCATAATCGAGAAATATTTCCTTAGTCATCCAATTACTAAGGATAATTTTGACCGCTGTACAGTGATCTACTCCTGGATCACTATTGTACCTCCCTGTCAAACTCTTGGCAAGGTACACAACGTGTTTTGTACACAGCATGGCATACTTTATAGAACCTATGGCTGATGCATAGGGAATGACTTTCATTCTCTCTATATTTTTCTGCCGTGGTCTGGCTTTGAGTCTTACTCAACTTCACACCTTACAAATCAGGCAAGAACTTCTTCTTTGACTGATCCATTTTGAACTTACTTCAAAATCTTATCAAGGTATGTACTCATTGAAAGTCTTATCAAGCGTCTTGATCTATCTATATAGATTCTTGATGCTCAATATGTAAGCAGCTTCACCGAGGTCTCTCTTTGAAAAATTCTTTTCAAACACTCTTTTATGCTTTCCAGAAAATTCTACATCATTTCTGATCGACAATATGTCATTCACATATACTTATCAGAAAGGTTGTAGTGCTCCCACTCACTTCTTGTAAATACAGGCTTCTCCAAAAGTCTGTATAAAACCATATGATTTGATCACCTCATCAAAGCGTATATTCCAACTCCGAGATGCTTGCACCAGTCCATAGATGGATCGCTGGAGCTTGCATACTTTGTTAGCACCTTTTGGATCGACAAAACCTTCTGGTTGCATCATATACAACTCTTCTTTGAGATATCCATTTAGGAATGCAGTTTTGACATCCATTTGCCAGATTTCATAATCATAAAATGCGGCAATTGCTAACATGATTCGGACAGACTTAAGCATCGCTACAGGTGAGAAAGTCTCATCGTAGTCAACTCCTTGAACTTGTCGAAAACCTTTTGCAACAAGTCGAGCTTTGTAAACAGTAATATTACCGTCTGCGTCGGTCTTCCTCTTGAAGATCCATTTATTTTCGATGGCTTGCCGATCATCGGGCAAGTCAACCAAAGTCCACACTTTGTTCTCATACATGGATCCCATCTCAGATTTCATGGCTTCAAGCCATTTTGCGGAATCTGGGCTCATCATTGCTTCCTCATAGTTCGTAGGTTCATCATGGTCTAGTAACATGATTTCCAGAACTGGGTTGCCGTACCACTCTGGTGCGGAACGTACTCTGGTTGATCTACGACGTTCAGTAGAAACTTGATCCGAAGTTTCATGATCATTATCATTAACTTCCTCACTAATTGGTGTAGGAATCACTGGAACAATTTCCTGTGATGTACTATTTTCCAATATGGGAGAAGGTACAATTACCTCATCAAGTTCTACTTTCCTCCCACTCACTTCTTTCGAGAGAAACTCTTTTTCTAGAAAGGATCCGTTCTTAGCAACGAATATTTTGCCTTCGGATCTGTGATAGAAGGTGTACCCAACAGTTTCTTTTGGGTATCCTATGAAGACACATTTTTCCGACTTGGGATCGAGCTTATCAGGTTGAAGTGTTTTCACATAAGCATCGCAGCCCCAAATTTTAAGAAACGACAACTTTGGTTTCTTGCCAAACCATAGTTCATAAGGCGTCGTAACAACGGATTTAGATGGTGCCCTATTTAACGTGAATGCAGCTGTCTCTAAAGCATAACCCCAAAACGATAGTGGTAAATCGGTAAGAGACATCATAGATCGCACCATATCTAATAAAGTACGGTTACGACGTTCGGACACACCATTACGTTGTGGTGTTCCAGGTGGCGTGAGTTGTGAAACTATTCCACATTGTTTCAAATGAAGACCAAACTCGTAACTCAAATATTCTCCTCCACGATCAGATCGTAGGAACTTTATTTTCTTGTTACGATGATTCTCTACTTCACTCTGAAATTCTTTGAACTTTTCAAATGTTTCAGACTTGTGTTTCATTAAGTAGATATACCCATATCTGCTCAAATCATCAGTGAAGGTCAGAAAATAACGATACCCGCCGCGAGCATCAACACTCATTGGTCCACATACATCAGTATGTATGATTTCCAACAAATCTGTTGCTCGCTCCATAGTTCCGGAGAACGGAGTTTTAGTCATCTTGCCCATGAGGCATGGTTCGCAAGCACCAAGTGATTCATAATCAAGTGATTCCAAAAGTCCATCATTATGGAGTTTCCTCATGCGTTTTACACCAATATGACCTAAACGGCAGTGCCACAAATAAGTTTGCACTATCATTATTAACCTTGCATCTTTTGGCTTCAATATTATGAATATGTGTATCACTACAATCGAGATCCAACAAACTATTTTCATTGGGTGTATGACCATAGAAGGTTTTATTCATGTAAACAGAACAACAATTATTCTCTAACTTACATGAATAACCGTATTGCAATAAACATGATCAAATCACATTCATGCTCAACACAAACACCAAATAACAGTTATTTAGGTTTAACACTAATCCCGAAAGTATAGGGAGTGTGCGATGATGATCATATCAATCTTGGAATTGCTTCCAATACACATCGTCACTTCATCCTTTAACTAGTTTATGTTCATTATGCAACTCCCATTTCGAGTTACTACTCTTTAGCAACTAAACCAGTATCAAATACTGAGGTGTTGCTATGAACACTAGTAAAATACACATCAATAATCTGTATATCAAATATACCTTTGTTCACTTTGCCATCCTTCTTATCCGCCAAGTATCTAGGGCAGTTCCACTTCCAGTGACCATTTCCTTTGCAGTAGAAGCACTTGTTTCAGGCTTGAGTTTAGCTTCGGGTTTCTTCACGGGAGTGACAACTTGCTTGTCATTCTTCTTGAAGTTCCCTTTCTATCCCTTTGCCCTTTACTTGAAACAAGTGGTCTTGTTAACCATCAACACTTGATGCTCTTTCTTGATTTCTACCTTCGCCGATTTCAGCATCGCGAAGAGCTTGGGAATTACTTTCGTCATCCCTTGCATATTATAGTTCATCACGAAGTTCTACTAACTTGGTGATAGTGACTAGAGAACTTTGTCAATTACTATCATATCTGGAAGATTAACTCCCACTTGATTAAAGTAATTGTAGTACCCAGACAATCTGAGCACATGCTCACTGGTTGAGCTATTCTCCTCCATCTTGTAGGCAATGTACTGTCAGAGGTTTTATACCTCTCGACACGGGCATGAGTATGAAATACTAATTTCAACTCTTGGAACATCTTATATGCTCCGTGGCGTTTCAAAACGTTTTTGAAGTCCCGATTTTAAGCCGTAAAGTATGGTGCACTAAACTATCAAGTAGTCATCATATCGAGCTTTTGTCAAAACGTTCATAACGTCTGCATCTGCTCCTGCAATAGGTCTGTCACCTAGCGGTGCGTCAAGGACATAATTCTTCTGTGCATCAATGAGGATAATCCTCAGATCACGGAACAATTCCGTATCATTGCTACTAACATCTTTCAACTTGGTTTTCTCTAGGAACATATGAAAAATAAACGGGGAGCAACATCGCGAGCTATTGATCTACAACATAGATATGCTAATACTACCAGGACTAAGTTCATGATAAATTAAAGTTCAATTAATCATATTACTTAAGAACTCCCACTTAGATAGACATCCCTCTGGTCATCTAAATGATCACGTGATCCAAATCAACTAAACCATGTCCGATCATCACGTGAGATGGAGTAGTTTCAATGGTGAACATCTTATGTTGATCATATCTACTATATGATTCACGCTCGACCTTTCGGTCTCCAGTGTTCCGAGGCCATATCTCTATATGCTAGGCTCGTCAAGTTTAACCCGAGTATTCTGCGTGTGCAAAACTGGCTTACACCCGTTGTATTTGAACGTAGAGCTTATCACACCCGATCATCACGTGGTGTCTCGGCACGACGAACTTTCGCAACGGTGCATACTCAGGGAGAACACTTATACCTTGAAATTTAGTAAGGGATCATCTTATAATGCTACCGTCGTTCTAAGCAAAATAAGAAGCATAATAAGATAAACATCACATGCAATCAAAATATGTGACATGATATGGCCATCATCATCTTGTGCCTTTGATCTCCATCTTCAAAGCACCGTCATGATCACCTTCGTCACCGGCTTGACACCTTGATCTTCATCGTAGCATCGTTGTCGTCTCGCCAACTATTGCTTCCACGACTATCGCTACCGCTTAGTGATAAAGTAAAGCAATTACATGGCGATTGCATTTCATACAATAAAGCGACAACCATATGGCTCCTGCCAGTTGCCGATAACTTTACAAAACATGATCATCTCATACAAAACCGTATAACTCATCATGTCTTGACCATATCACATCACAACATGCCCTGCAAAAACAAGTTAGACGTCCTCTACTTTGTTTGTTGCAAGTTTTACGTGGCTGCTACGGGCTTAGCAAGAACCGTTCTTACCTACGCATACAAAACCACAACGATGTTTCGTCAAGTATGTGCTGTTTTAACCTTCACAAGGACCGGGTGTAGCCACACTTGATTCAGCTAAAGTGAGAGAGACAGACACCCGCCAGTCACCTTTAAGCAACGAGTGCTCGTAACGGTGAAACCAGTCTCGCGTAAGCGTACGCGTAATGTCGGTCCGGGCCACTTCATCTCACAATACCGCCGAAGCAAAGTATGACATGCTGGTAAGCAGTATGACTAGTATCGTCCACAATCTCATTGTGTTCTACTCGTGCATATCATCTACGCATAGACCTGGCTCTGATACCACTGTTGGGGAACGTAGTATTTTAAAATTTTCCTACGATCACGCAAGATCTATCTATCAGATGTATAGCAACGAGAGGGGAGAGTGTGTCTACGTACCCTCGTAGACCGGGAGCGGAAGCGTCAAGTGACGCGGTTGATGTTGTCGAACTTCTTCGCGATCCAACCGATCAAGCACCGAACGTACGGCACCTCCGCGTTCAGCACACGTTCAGCTTGATGACGTCCCACGAGCTCTTGATCCAGTTGAGCTTCACAGGAGAGTTTCGTCAGCACGACGGCGTGGTGACGGATATGATGTGTTCACCGGCGCAGGGCTTCTCCTAAGCTCCGCGACGGTACGACCGAGGTGTGATTCTGTGGAGGGGGGCACCGCACACGGCTAAAACAATTCAACTTGTGTGTCTTTGGATGCCCCCCTGCCCCCGTATATAAAGGAGCAAGGGAGGAGGGGCCGGCCAACTCTCCTGGTGCGGCTAGGGAAGGGATTCCTACTAGGAATAGGATTGCAATCCTATTCCTAGTAGGATTCACCGAAAGGAAGAAGGGGGAAAGGAATAGGAGAGGTGGCGCCCCCCCAATCCTAGTCCAACTAGGATTCCTAGGTGGGGGCGCCGGCCAGCCCTATGGGCTGCCTCTCTCTCACCCTTTAGGCCCACTATGGACCATCCCCTCTCGTAGGAGGTTCCGGTAACCCCCTCCGGCATTCCCGATAAATCCGAAACTTTTCCGGTATACTTCCGGTGTCCGAATATAGCCGTCCAATATATCAATCTTTATGTCTCGGACATTCCGAGACTCCTCGTCATGTCCGTGATCTCATCCGGGACTCCGAACTACCTTCGGTACATCAATACTCAAAAACTCATAATACCGATCGTCATCAAACGTTAAGCGTGCGGACCCTACGGGTTCGAGAACTATGTAGACATGACCGAGACTCATCTCTGGTCAATAACCAATAGCGGAACCTGGATGTTCATATTGGCTCCTACATATTCTACGAAGATCTTTTATCGGTCAGAACCGCATAACAACATACGTTGTTCCTTTTGTCAAACGGTATGTTACTTGCCCGAGATTCGATCGTCGGTATCTTTATACCTGGTTCAATCTCGTTGCCGGCAAGTCTCTTTACTCGTTCCGTAACACATCATCTCGTGACTAACTCATTAGTCTTTTGCTTGCAAGGCTTATTATGATGTGTGTTACCGAGAGGGCCCAGAGATACCTCTCCGACACTCAGAGTGACAAATCCTAATCTTGATCTATGCCAACACCACGAATACTTTCGGAGACACCTGTAGAGCATCTTTATGATCACCCAGTTACGTTGTGATGTTTGATAGCACACAAGGTGTTCCTACGGTATTCGGGAGTTGCATAATCTCATAGTCATAGGAACATGTATAAGTCATGAAGAAAGCAATAGCAGTTAAACTAAACGATCATAGTGCTATGCTAACGGATGGGTCTTGTCCATCACATCATTCTCCTAATGATGTGATCCCGTTGATCAAATGACAACTCATGTCTATGGCTAGGAAACATAACCATCTTTGATCAATGAGCTAGTCTAGTAGAGGCATACTAGGGACATACTGTTTTGTCTATGTATTCACACATGTACTAAGTTTCCGGTTAATACAATTCTAGCATGAATAAAAGACATTTATCATGATATAAGGAAATATAAATAACAACTTTATTATTGCCTCTAGGGCATATTTCCTTCAATTTTATGCTGGTCTAACTGATGAATCCAGGTCCTATTTGGATAGTTGTGCTGGTTGTGTTTTCAGGAAAAGAACACCGGACGATGCAGAAAAATTGATGGGCAGGATTGCCAAAAACCATGAAGATTGGTCCGTCCCTGAAACACCTCCACCACCAAAGAAGAGGGGCATGTTTGTTCTAAGCCCCGAAGATATGCGAGAAGCAAAGAAATCTATTAAAGAGAAGGGTAATAAAACTGAAGACGTGAAGAATCTACCCCCTATTGAGAAGTTGTGTGAGCCTACCACTCACCCTCCTATGGTAGAGGTACACTCTCTTTTAGATTTCAATGCAAGTGACATCCCTCATGGTAAGCCTCCTGATCAATGTTTAGATGAGCTTGATAATTTTATTATAAAGCAAAGTCATTTAAATGAGAGGATACAAAGTCAATTGCATGATAATTCCCTTGCTATCAAAAGTTTGCTTGATGTTCTAGGTAGAACAGTTAATGATGTTAAATGTCTTGTGAAGCATTTTCATATGGTTCAAACTCAGCTTGAACAAATTTCTAATGTGCAAAAAGATTTGCTTGCTAACAATGCCAAACAGGATGATTTACAGGCCTTCGGGATTAAGACCCGAGGAGGAACCAACACTCAAGATCCTCTCTATCCAGAGGGCATCCGAGGAGAATTGAGCAAGATTCTCAAATGCAGGAAGAAGAAATTGTTGGCTCTCCAAAGAAGAAGAAGAAGAAACACAAGGAGGCTGACAATTCCAATGATCCTATTACAAGTAAAGAGCCAGCTGTTGATCCCAACAGTATATCTACCTCCGAGCTGAGACTGAAGACGGTGCCGAAGCTGAAGATAAGGATAAGGAGAAGAATGATCCGCCTGAGGTTCGAGAAGAAGAAGCACCTGACAAACACAAGAAGTACACTAGAGAAGACTTCGTCGCAAGAAGACATGGGAAGGAAAGAGAACCATGGATACAGAAACCCATGCCCTTTCCAGGTAAGTCTCTCAAATCTAAAGAAGAAGAGCATTACAATAAGTTTTGTGAGTGGATGAAACCTCTTTTTCTTCAAATCCCTTTGACTGATGCTATTAAGTTACCTCCCTATTCAAAATATATGAAAGATATTGTTACTAATAAAAGAAAAGTTCCTAATGAAGCAATATCTACTATGCTTGCTAACTACTCTTTCAGTGGCAAGATTCCTGAGAAGCTTGGTGATCCAGGTATACCCACCATTCCCTGCTCCATAAAGAATAATTATGTCAAAACTGCTTTATGTGATCTTGGAGCATGAGTGAGTGTTATGCCTCTCTCTCTTTACAAGAGGCTTTGCTTAGAGAAGCTAACCCCTACAGATATCTCTCTTCAGATGGCTGACAAGTCAACCGCCGTCCCGATAGGTATTTGTGAGGATGTTCCCGTAGAAGTTGCTAATTGTTTGATCCTTACTGATTTTGTCGTGCTTGACATGCCCGAGGATGGGAGCATGTCAATTATTCTTGGTAGACCTTTTCTTAACACCGCAGGTGCTATTATTGATTGCAATAAAGGAAAGGTTACCTTCAATGTGAATGATAAAGAACACACGGTGTATTTCCAAAGAAGACCGACAAGAGGCATGGCCTCAAATCTATAGAAGATATCGAGACCGTGAAGATTGGAGAATGGGACTGTATACTACATGTGCACCACAAATACAAAACTATTATGGTGGGGACAATGTCCATTAAAGTAAAGGTGCAATGATCACTTCGTAAGAGGTGGGACTTTTTGCTCTATGTATCGCCGGTTTGTTGGTAAGACTTGATCAACCTTACTAGTGAGCATGTTTTATATAGGTAAAAGTTGAGCTTGTTATGTTTTCATTTGTTTTAGCTTTTGTTCTCCTTGCTGTACCAAGTGTTTATGTTTTTGAAGCTTCACAATACTAATCACTGCTTTAAGTTTTCAGAAAGTTTTGCAGCTTTTTGAACTTCGAAAAAATTTCAACAGTGAAGTTTTCAGAAAAATTCCAGAAAAATAAAAATAAAAATTTCCATGCCGGGAGTGACCCAGAGGCACGTGGGGCTCACCAGGGGGGCCACCAGTGGCCCAGGCGGCCAGCTGGCGCGGCCTGCCCCCTGGCCGCGCCCATAGGGCGCCTGGGGCCCACAGGCCCCGCCTCCAGGTGAGTATTCTTCCTCTCTCTCTCTTTCTCTCCGAAAACACGAGTTATGCACCTGTTCTTGCATTCTTGCTGTTCTTGGAGGCAATTTTCGATCTCTCTCTACAGCCTATCATTCGAGCTGAGATTTTGAACAAATACTCCCTGGTATGTAACTCCTCCACCCCTCCAATTAGATTTTTGGTTGGTGGCTTCATTTGTGAGTATTTAGTAGTTCTTGGTGCTGTGTAGATGAGCTTGCATGCATGTGTAGAAATTTATTTTCCAAGTTTTGATGCAAGTTTATGCCTTAGGTAAGTGAGTTGAGTAGTTTGCCTTAACCCACTTTGTTTAAATCCTTGTTTTTGTAATTTGTCAAAAAAATTCAGAAATGAGTTTGTTAGGAAGGGCAAAGGGGTGGCTTGAGAAGAAGAAGCCCGCGCACTCCGATCGAGTTACTAGAGCCGCAGCTTCACCCTCGACTGCTAGGGTGAGCTACAATGAAGATCATGTGCCCCTAGAGTTGTTGGAAGACACAAAGCCAGCACGTGCGATGATGTTCCCATGTGATGAATTCCTTGAAGCTGCAGGAATTAAGGATGAGTTTTATAATCTTTGTGCTAATGCAGGTCCGACACGGCTCGTCACGTGCCGTGTTACTCAGTATCAAAAACTCACCTCCGGTTTCATTAACAGTTTTAGATATAACCTTGATACTGGCTCTATTGAGTTTAAAATTTACAATAATCTTTTGACCATGCCCTTGGAAAAGTTTTGTGAAATAATAGGTGTGCCAAATGTTGGGCGGACGACGAAGATGACCTCTCAGCCCTCCGAGCTGAGAACCGTCCTCAACTCTCTCTGCAGCATGGGTACGCGGGATATTGATAACCCTCAACCGTAAGGGATCGAGATAGTCTTCGCGGGTAAGAATAACCCAATTTATTGATTCGACACACGAGGAGCCAAAGAGTATTTATAAGCTTTAACAGTTGAGTTGTCAATTCAACCGCACCTGAAATATACTAACTTACAACAAAAGATAAGTGGTAACAGTGATATGATAGTGATGATAGTAATAGTAAAAGTAAATAGCAGTAGTAAATGGCAAAAGTAGCAACTAGTGACAAGCAAGGTTTAAAATACTGTAGGCTAGGGAGATGGATGGTTGGGCGTTGCATGGATGAGATAGTTTCTAACTCGGGGCACGGCACACAGAAAAGTAATGATGATCTAGGCAAATATCAAACATTAGGCATGTATCCCGTAGGTAGTTGTACGTGCTTGCAATAAGAACTTGCACAACATCTTTTGTCCTACCATCCCGCTACGAACGGGGCCAAAAGGAACTAATGGATATTAAGGTGCTCCTGTCAAAGAGCACCGGAACAAAGCAATGAACTCAATGGATACATGTAATCCTCAAACTACGGACCATCCCCTTTGGTGTCCCAAGCTGTCACTTTTGGGATCGCCGGTTCCGAACCGTAACAGGTGCATACAACTCATAGATAGGATCAAGAACACAAATATATTCATGCAAACACATATGGTTCAGATCTGAAATCATGGCACTCGGGCCCTAAGTGTCAAGAATTAAGAATAACAAGTTGTAGCAAAGTTGATAAACACCATACTAGATGATAGGCAACATGCCCCCAACAATCTGACGAACTATTACATGATCTAACTCATCCAATCCCTACCATCCCCTTCGCCTACAGCAAGGGAATTACTCACACATGAAGGGGGAAGTCATGGAGGGATGATGGAGTGGTGATGATGATGACGATGGCGACGATCTCCCCTCTCCGGAGGCCAAATCAGCCTCCAGATTAGCCCTCCCGAAGAAGAACAGAGGGTGGCGGCGGCTCCGCGACGAAAAATAGCGAAAGGACTTCCGATCTGGGATTTTTTTGCGTCGGGAGGAAAAATACGGGCTAAAGTAGGGCACCAGGGGGTGTGGGCCCCACCCAGGCGCCCCCCCGGCGCGGCCCAGGGGGGGGGGGCGCCCACAGGGCGCCTGGGCACCCCCTGGCCTCCCTCTGGCCCCACTTCTGGCATTTTGTTTCTTCGGGTGCGTGGATTTTTCATGATTTTTCGTGGATTTTTCTAGGATGCTTAAAAATCCGTTTTCCTGCACACAAATAAACCATACAGGCAGCTCTGCTGAAAACAGCGTCAGTCCGGGTTAGTTTAGTCCAAATCATGCAAGAATGAGGTCAAAACAATATCAAAAGTGTTTGGAAAAGTAGATACGTTTGAGACGTATCAGATATACATCGGTCAAAAATCTCCAGCATCTTATTCCCTCACCTCAGGTATTTTGCGTATTATGTTGCTAGAGGGGTGTTAGCTCGTGACAACACGAGCAACATTTCTGCACCGGATATTGCTATCCTGGCAGCCGCCCTCTCAGGGAGGTTTGATTATAATTTGGGTGCCCTAATTGCTCGACGCCTTGCTATGAACGGTAACAAGGGAGATTTATTTGGTCGCGTTTATGCCACACTTATCTTAGAGTATCTTAAAGGCACCCCACACCCTGATGATAAGCCTTTTACTATTTAAGTTTTGATCTTGCTGCTATGAAAAGGCATAAGTTTGTTACCATGACTTCTGAGTTTGGTAACCTTGTTTATATCTTGCGTTTCGGAACTACCGCGGAACGCAAGATCCGTCTACCTGCACCTCTTTTGTTTGATTTTTCTCGCAGGAACAGATGGTCCTTTGATGTTATCCAGTTCGATGAGTTCATGGTCCAGCATCAGCTTCATAACCCCATGGAGGGGGTTGTGCCCGACGAGGAGGAGCACGGTGAGTTGCCACCTTTTCAGGGGGAGACCGTCACCCAGTTTGGTGAAGGGTCTTCCTCTGCTTGGAGTGCGGACCCTTCTTTGTGGGAGGATCCGAGGACTTCGGTGTACGCGCCGGAATCCTTTTACGACCCTTGGACTCACCAGTACCACCCCGGAGCAGGAGGCTCCTGGGGGCAGTAGCTACTACCAACTTAGGCCAAATGCCTAAGCTTGGGGGAGTAGGTGCCCTTCTCACTTTTCCATTGTATTATCCGTTTTATTTTTGTTCGCTTTGATCTTTTTGAAGTTTTTGCCCGTTCTTCTTTGTTCTTTCTTTGCAAAAACAACAAAAAGATTTTCTCTTTCTTTTGCTTTCGTTCAACCTTTGAAATAACCCAAAAAGATTTCCTTTCTCTCTTTAGTTTGGTTTGTTTTCAGAGTTCAGCTCGAGTCCGTGATGGCATTTAATTATATTTCCTACGTTCGATCGTGCAAGTGACAAGGCAGTAATGACGAAGATCGACGGAAGGGAAGCAGCAAGGAAAACCGGTATGAACTCTTCTTGTTTCTACTTTTGTACATATGCCTGTACTTATGATCTAGAGACCAGCTTGTAGCGACATAGTGCTATGTTTACAATGCTTTCCCAGTTGTTCATGCTTTCCTTGTGGCTAATCTTAAATAGCTAGAGTATATAATGTGTTATTGAAATGATTTACATGCATTGCATTGTTCATAGTTTGGTATACTAAGGTGGTATTTCCTTTTGGAGAATTCTTGGATTGACTTGGCACATGTTTACACATGTTTAAGACTAAAAAGTCTGCTTTGCCTTGATGATCTTTGAGTTTCAGAATAGTTATATCACTTTCATGCCCTATTCAATGTTGCTTTGTCGCTCTGCATGATTATGACCGTTATTGCTCTCTAGTTGGTCGCTTCCCAGTCTCTTGCTAGCCTTCGCTCGCACTAAGCGGAATTTTGCTTGTGCATCCAAATCCTTTCAAACCAGTTATTCCATATGAGTCCACCATACCTTCCTATGTGGTATTTACCTTCCATCCTAACGAAGACTTTCTTGTACCATCTCGAAATTGCTAAAAATCTTCTATTTTGTGCCCCTGTTTTAGCTCATGAGGAAGTAGTAGTTAATTCATGATCTTTTTAAGTTGGACAAGTTTTATCCCGGGATTGCATGTCTAATCTGCAAACCCCTAATACGAGAAGGAACTGGCATGAGTGCGCCCGGCTCATAAAAGATAATACAACAAACAAACCCTCCTTCACGCTTTGTTCATGAGAAATCAGAAAACTTTTGGCAGTGATAAACAAAGGAGATTAAGGGGATGTGATCGTCCCCGTGCGGGAGCCATTCCTCGAAACTTGTCCAGCTCGAGAAGTAATTGGGTTGTCTACTAACATTCGTTGACGAAATATGCACCTCCCAAAATCATTTTTACTTCTGTTTTCAAAACCAAGAGCACTGGTACATGTTTAGTCTTTGCTTCCAACCACGGGTTTTCAACCTCGCCATCGAATTCCACGGTTCGAGAGTCTCCACCTTCTTTCTTCAAAGCTCCAACTAGGAGAGCATAATTGTCATTCTGAGTGTAATGTGCATTGTCCCAAAGTATTACATTGTCTTCTGCATGCTTGTGATATTATTTATTCAGAAATTCTTAGTTCTAGTCTCCTTTAAAACTCTGGAGGAGTTTCTGCATTTATGTTTTGCTTCACTCATGGAGGCTAGCGAGATACCACTCTAGTATGTTCAAGCTATGTGCAATGTAATCTTGTCTTGATTTTCAGTAGCATATTATTTACTTTTGGTTATTTGTGATTGCTCACTTGAAAGAAGGATTGCTTCGTGCATTGTCCTCATAGCATTGTTTCAATACTTGCTAGACTCTTTTCGTAGTACATGCTTATATACATCTAATGAAGCAAAAGAGTTTGTCAAAGTTTTCTTTGTCGCGTCTAGTTCGTTGAACTGAATTGCTTGAGGACAAGCAATATGCTAAGCTTGGGGGAGTTGATACGTCTCAAATGTATCTACTTTTCCAAACACTTTTGCTATTGTTTTGACCTCATTCTTGCATGATTTGAACTAAACTAACCCGGACTGACGCTGTTTTCAGCAGAGCTGCCTGTATGGTTTTATTGTGTGCAGGAAAACGGATTTTTAGGTATCTCAGAAAATTCCAAGAAAAATCACAGAAAATCCACGCACCCGAAGGGCCCTTGTGCCAGAAGAGGGGCCAGAGGGCAGCCAGGGGGGCCCAGGCGCCCTGCCCAGGCGGCCCCACCCCTGGCCGCCTCGGGAGGCCGCCTGGTGGGTCCTTCCCCCTCTGGTGCCCTACCTTGGCCCGTATTTATCCCCGTGATGAGAAAACCCCAGAACAGGAGTCATTTTCTCAGTTTCCGTCGCGGAGCCGCCGCCACCCTCTGTTCTTCTTCGGGAGGGCTAATCTGGAGGCTGATTTGGCCCCCGGAGAGGGAAGATCGTCGCCATCGTCATCATCATCACCACTCCATCCTCCCTCCATGGCTTCTCCTTCCATGTGTGAGTAATTCCCTGCTGTAGGCAAAGGGGATGGTAGGGATTGGATGAGTTAGATCATGTAATAGTTTATCAGATTGCTGGGGGCATGTTGCCTATCATCTACTATGGTGTTTATCATCTTTGCTTCAACTTGTTGCTCTTAATGCTTGTCACTTAGGGCCCGAGTGCCATGATTTCAGATCTGAACCATATGTGTTTGCATGAATATATTTGTGTTCTTGATTCTATCTATGAGTTGTTTGCACCTATTACGGTCCGGAACCGGCGATCCCAAAAGTGACAGCTTGGGACACCAAAGGGGATGGTCCATAATTTGAGGATTCCATGTATCCATTGAGTTCATTGCTTTGTTCCGGTGCTCTTTGACAGGAGCACCTTAATCTCCGTAAGTTCCTTTTGGCCCCGTTCGTAGCGGGATGGTAGGACAAAAGATGTTGTGCAAGTTCTTATTGCAAGCACGTACAACTACCTGTGGGATACATGCCTAATGTTTGATATCTGCCTAGATGGTCATTACTTTTCCGTGTGCCTTGCCCCAAGTTAGATTCATGATGTATCTCATCCATGCAGCGCCCAACCATCCATCTCCCTAGCCTACAGTGTTTCAATCCTGCTGGTTATTAGTTGTTACTTTTGCTGTTTACTTTTGCTGTTTACTTTTGCTGTTACCACCATCACTATCATATCACCGTTACCACTTATCTTTTGTTGCAAGTAAGTATATTTCAGGTGCGGTTGAATTGACAACTCAACTGTCAAAGCTTATAAATACTCTTTGGCTCCCCGTGTGTCGAATCTATAAATTGGGTTATTCTTACCCGCGAAGACTATCTCGATCCCTTACGGTTGAGGGTTATCACAACCTCACCACTTTACCTCCTCCTACTCATAAAGCTTTGCTAGTCTTGATACCCATGGTTATGGGATTGCTGAGTCCTCGTGGCTCGTAGTTACAACAACACCAGATGCAGGTTCAGCCGAGATTGACGCAGGAGATGGGTCAGAACTTCTGGGAGTTCCATGAAGAGCGTGGCCGTATGCTTGTGACGTTTTTGACGATCAGTAGTGGTTTCTACTAGGGGCGATTCGGACCTGTGGCTTTATGTATTTGGTATCTTTCTTTTGGATCTTCGCCCGTAGTCGGGTTGTGATGTTTTGAATGATGATTTACTTATGTAATGTATTGTGTGACGTGGCGAGTGTAAGCCAACTATCCTTTTGCAATTTCATCCCTATTTTACATGAGTCTTGCAAAGATACCAAACTTGAGATCATTCCAGAATGGGCTTATACCTTTAAGTCGTGCCTCGACATGTAGGAGGTATAGTCCCATCCTGGGCATTACACTTGCCATCCTTCTAACTTCAGAGAAAGTGTACCTTGTGGGTTTTGATGTGCCATATGTCTTGAGAAACATTTCAACCTTCAAATGTATCTCTTGGTCATATCTTGTCTTCAGCGAAAGATAAACCGCAGTGGCCACCGTTAACAAAAGAACAACAAACGCGGCCACGGATGTTGTAGCTGAATAAACAGAGAATAGGAAATAAGCATCTTGACGTAGTGATTGTGACTGTATATGAGAATGTAAATCTAATGACCAATAAGAATAATTTCATGCATAATGAAAAACCTGGGTTGCAACTGTACCTGCGATGATTTTCCTACGTGAACCTGTAAATACAAAAGAGGAGAATGAGATCTGGAGAACTCTTTTGTGAACAACAATGGATTTGCACTTCTTGAAATAAGTTGCCAGTACTAGCCTTTTTCTCCTGAGCATATTGTCAGTGTTAAAAACTGAGAATGGACATAAATGTTTGGCAGTACCGTTGTGATATGCTATTATACATCGCTCTAATGGGATATGGTACAGTTTTAAGGAGTAATAGGTATGCAATAATTATGTGTTCTTAAGAGATCCACATCATGTCTTATAGAACATCACCAGACATTTGTTTTTGGGAAATACAACAGAATTGTGTGTCTTAATATCAACACAAAGTTCTATCCTAGCACGAGCTCCCCGGTCCCTTCTATCTAGATCGTTGGCTTGCTACGCGATTTGTGCAGGAAAGAAGTGTGACGAGCGCATAGACAAACAAATTAAATTGTGGACTGAGTAAATTTATAATTACAAACCGATATACTTTATTAAATTCAAAACCCTGTGACAAAACAAAAGAAATGGAGTTAATAAATTGTAGGGTTCTTTTGTTCAGCTAGTAATAATACCACGACACATGCAGAATGGTAGAGTCCTTTGCGAGCTGAATGCACAGTGTCCCCCTTGGCGTTCACATGGTATGCAAATGGTGCCTCCGTGCATTACATAGCCTTCCCATTGGAGTGTTATCTCACCAGAACCAAGGATTCTTTCTGTACTTTCCTTGAATGAAGATAATCCATTGTTGTTGGTGGGCAGAACGAGAATGTTATCTGAGCACACCTTGCAATCCAATGGAAGGATGGAAATGGGCCCATTAGTGTCCACCAAATATGAGAAGTGGGTTGTGTTACTGAGGCAGGAGATTGGGCCAACAATGCGATCAACATCTTGAATGCCTGGTGTGAACTCTTTCAAGCAACATACTCCCTGATACGTCCAAAACGTATCTATAATTTCTGCTTGCTCCATGCCTCTTTTGGGTGATATTGCTATGATATTTATACACTTCCATACACTTTTGATCATATTTGGACTAACCTATTAATTACTCAGTGCACCCCAGTGCCAGTTTCTGTTTTTGGCTGTTTTTGTATTTCAGGTTTTCACATTACGAGAACTGCAAGGAAAAATCCAGAAAAATTATATAAAAAATCAGCGTTCCAGAAACTACTGTGCGCCCGAAGGACAGCCGGGGGGTGGGGGCACCAGGGCTCCAGGTGCCCTGGCGGCGCCCCCCCCTGGGCCGCGCCGGGGGGGCGCCTGGGCCCCCCGAGGCTCCTCCGAAGCCCCCCTTTGGCATATATTTAAAGCGTCTCCCGAAACCCTCGAGGGAGGAACTCTTTTCGCGATCTCATCTCTGTTCCGCCGCCGCCGCCACTTCCAAGATCGGGAGCACCAGGAGAACTCTTCCCGGCACCCTGCCGGAGGGGAGGATCACCACCGGGAGCCTCTCCACCACCATGGACGCCTCCCGGATGAGTTGTGAGTAGTTCCTCCTCGGGGCTGAGGTTTCTACCACTAGCTATGTGGTCAATTCTCTCTCCCATGATGTGATCTTCGTTGTGATCATAGGCTATGTTAATCTAGGGTGATCCCATGATATTTCCCCTTCCTCTATGTATTGGATTGATGTACTCACTTGTCTTTATCTAGTATAATCCCCGAGACCAAGGTGACAGCGGTCTATTGGACATGGATTAGAAAAATATTTTCATGAGTGATTTCCTCTCTTGTGTGTTGATTGAAGATTGAGAGTCTCTTGGTGCTTGTCTTTGACTATCCTTTAGATATGTTGTGGTGATTGTGGGACTCTCTTTGGATGGCCGCGGTGACATTGGGAAATCCTTAGATTGAGAACTACGAACTTTGAGGTGTGCTTTTGTAGCCCTACATAATTCTCGTCCTCTCTTGACCACGAAGGAATGACCTCCGGGTGCATCTCCATTGCATGTTTTATGGGAAATATCATGTGATTCGATTATGTTAATGTTGTTGGGAGTTGCCACTAGTGAAATTATGAAGCCTAGGCCTTGTTTCCACCATTGCAATACCATTTGTGCTCACGTTTACCACTTGTTTGCTTGCTGCACTTTTTATTACTGATTTATATTACTTTGTTTTGCCATCCATATCACTTTCCGTTTAACATCTCTTCGCCGAACTAGTGCACCTATATATACATCTAACAAGTGTATTAGGTGTGTTGGGGACACAAGAGACTTCTTGTATCTTAGTTGCAGGGTTGCTTGAGAGAGACCATCTTCAACCTCTACTTCCCTGAGTTCGATAAACCTTAGGTCATCCACTTGAGGGAAATTGCTGTTGTCCTACAAACCTCTCCGCTTGGAGGCCCAACATAGTCTACGAGAGTAGAAGCGTGTGTAGACATCAAGCTATTTCTGGCGCCGTTGCCGGGGAGGTGAGTGCTTGAAGGTATATCTTTAGATCTTGCAATTAAATCTTTTTGTTTCTTGTTTTTATTTCACTAGTTATGTTTATGGAAAACCATGCTATTGGATCGTTGCTTGCGGGAAGACGCCCCACACCTGTGGTGGTTGCTCCTCCCCCTACTGAAATTGTGCCCTATAAAATACCAGCTGGTATTATCGATTATGTTTTGGCTAATCGTTATGCAGGAGACAGACATCCCGGTGAACACTTGCTATATCTGTCACAACTATGTTCATTATTTAAGCTTGCAGGTGTATCAAAGGAGTTTGTCATGAGGAAATTGTTCACCGTATCACTTATAGATAAAGCTTCAGATTGGTATAGGCTTCTCGATAACTTGCACTTGCTTGACTGGCAAGAGCTTATGTCTCTCTTTTACTCCAAGTTTTATCCTCTTCATGAAGTCCATAAGAATAGGAATTATGTTTATAATTTCTACCCTCATGACAGAGAGAGCATAGCTCAAGCTTGGGGGAGACTGAAAACGTTAATGCTAAAATGTCCTAACCATGGGCTCCCCAAAGATATGATTATTACTAATTTCTATGCGAGGCTCTCTCGACGGGATAAAGATTTGCTCGATGCTTCCTCTATGGGTTATTTCACAAACGAAAAGATTGATGCTAAATGGGAACTCCTTGAAAGAATTCAACGCAACACTGAAGATTGGGAGATCGACAAAGGTAAAGAGTCAGGTATAATTTATGAGTATGATTGCATTAAGTCCTTTGTTGAAACTACAAGTTTTAATAAGTTTAGTGCTAAGTTTGGGCTTGATTCTCAACTCCTTGTTGATTTCCTCAAATCTTTTGCTTCACATCTTAATATGCCTAAGGAGGATTGGATCAAGCATCATAAACCTTTTAAAGAGATTTGCAAAGAAAATGAAATTGTTCATGATGATTGCAACATGCATGATCTAATTCCTAAAAATGAAGTTCTATATAAGCATGTTAATTTTTGTGGAGTGGATAGACCTTGTGAAAGGCCTATGATTGAAGAAGAGAAGTATTGTAAGCAACATAAGCATGAAAGAACAATCACTTGGGTCAGAGATTTAAATGAAATTGCTAGAGAATTGTGTGACCTTTATCCTTTTACTTGTGAACTTTGCCGTATAGAGGGTCACTTTAATTTTCAATGCACGCACTTTCAAAACATAACTGTTAACCAGTTGTGTGATAACATGATCACCTCTGATCTTTATGATGAGCTTATGTTATTTTTGATGTGTGAAGAGTTATCAGAAAAGACTTCTTGGCTAGATGTTAATGCCATAGGAATAAAAAAACACTTTGCAAAATTGCCATCTCTATTGTGTTGTTAATTGCCATGAAAATGATTACATAAGTAAGATTAGAAAGGAGGGAACTTTACCAAAGTATAAAAATGTCTCTTATATTTCTGCTAATAAAAAGGAGAGTTCCTCCCAAGTTTCCCCAATTGTTTCTAATGATAAACCAGGATATGTGGAGAAGCTTCATCTCCAACCACCCCCTCCTAAGCTGAAGAAGAAGAAAAAGAAGAGGAGGAGGAAGAGGAGCAAAAAGAAAGGAGAATGGGTATCAACCTGGCCTGAGCATATTCCTCCCATCAACTTTTATCCTAACGGTTGTAAGTTTAAAGAAGAAGGTGAAGTCCATTGCCTTAATTATCATCTTGATGATACGTCCGTAGGTACTATTGAAGACGATTTTGATTATGATATGCATGTTACTTATTGTGATTGGGAAAATGATGATAATGCTGCTTATGATCTTGAAAATCTTTTTGGTACCAACTCTGAAAGTGATGATATGGAAAGCTCTAAGCTTGGGGATGATAGGATTGCAAATCCTTTACCCACTAGTGATGTGATAATTGATAATTCTTTTGCTAGTAAGAATAAAGACAACATGTTTACAAGTATAGTTGCTAGCAATGATAATGCTCTTCTCTACTATGATGATGTTATAACTCCAATCTATAGTGATTATAAAGGTACTTATGACATAAGGAGAAATTATCCATATGAAACTTGTCATAATCATGGAGGGAATTACTCCCTTGTTGAACACCATCTTCCTAATATACAATTAATCTATAGTGTTCAAGTTGTTTATGATAGTCCTACTCCCACTATTACCAATGAGAAAGATTATGCTTATGTGGAGAGTAAGAGTACCCTTTTGCACGTGGATCATGGTAACAATGCTTTATGTGATGCTTATATTGTTGAGTTTATCCGTGATCCCGCTGAAAATTATTATGAGAAGTTATAGATATTTCAATAATATCAAGTTCCCTCTCTTTATGTTCAAGGTTTTGAAGCTGCACTTGTTTTGCCTTCCTATGCATATTGCTTTGTGCTTCAATGAATTATTCTATTGCAATATTTCTATGCATAGGAAGCATGTTGGGCTTAAATGTGTTTAGTATTTGCTTCTTGATGCTCTCTTTTGTTCTTCAACTCTTATTCCTACGAGAGCATCATTAAAGTCTTAAGCCTAGCTTAAAGGCATAAAAGAAGGCGCTTTTGGGAGGCAGCCCACAATGAATAAAATTTTATTTTGCTTTTGTTGTGTCTTGATGTTGTTACTACAGTAGCATCATCATTGTATATTTACTTTTCAGTTTTGTGCCAAGTGTAGCCTCTGATTGCAAGAAAGTTCAAAAGTTGTGACGTGCTGTCCAGGAAACAGATTCTGTCCTTGGATAGAAAAATTCGTATAAAATCACTAGATCATCTTTTTGGTCTGAATTTTTTTGACAGCGTGCTCTATACAATTGTCTTTCGAGCGTCTGTTCTGAGTTTTTTTATTAGAGTTGCAGAAGTGCCCCGAAAAAACCATTTACTACCTGCTGTTCTGTTTTTCACAGATTCTGTCCTGTTTTGCCTTTCCTTCATTTTGCAAACCTTGAGCTTGCTTTTTCTTTGCAAAAACCTTTTGGCAATCTTGAGAAACAGTAGACCTTCAAGAATATTCTTATTTCCAGCAAGGAACAATTATTTTATTAAGGGTACTAACCTCGCTAATCAAATTATGATGAGTTATGTATGAAGGGAGTTTTCAAGTGTGCGAGGGAAGATGATAAAAAGATTCAGGAGTGTCAAACGCTCAAGCTTGGGGATGCCCCCTTGCACCCCCAAGAAATATTCAAGGAGACTCAAGCGTCTAAGCTTGGGGATGCCCCCGTGCATCCCCTTCTCCATCAACATTATCAGTTCGTCTTTCGTTCCACTATATTTTAATCACTTCATGTGTTATGTGCTATGCTTGGAGCGTCTTGCTTTTAGTTTTCTTTAGTTTTTCATAACGAGTCGGAACTCAGCTTTCTTTATGTGGGAGAGAAACACGCTCCACTTCTACCTAGAACATAACATAGAATTTTCATGTCTATCCTTGCTGTGTGTGTTCTTTGTCTTTTAATAGCTACTATCATGTTCAGCTCTTAGCTTTCATGCTTATCTTTTCAAAGAGCTTTTGTTTAGTTGGTTGCTTGAACTCTCTTTAATTACCATGCTCACCTTATTAAGAGAGTTTGCTTCCATTGCATTGGTTGATATGTCTATGATAAAGATGCTACGTGCATGATGGCGCTTAGTAGTTCATGTTTTCTTATGGTTAGTCTCAAATAGCTGGAGGGTTCCCAATGTGTTATTGGAGTACCAACATGATTTGTTTGCCTATGATGTGGTATGGTTTAGTAATATCTTCCTTCGAGAATTTATTTTGATTGACTTGGCGTATGCTCACACATATTTAAGACTGTAAAGAAAGTCTGTCAAGCCTTGATGATCTTTTGTTTCTGAGTAGCGATATAACTACCATGCCTGATTCAATGTTGCTTTGTCGCTCTGCATGATTATGACCGTCATTGCTCTCTTAGTTGGTCGCTCCCAGTCTTTTGCTAACCTTCACCTGTACTAAGCGGACTGACTGCTTGTGCATCCACATCCTTTAATCCAGTTATGCCATATGAGTCCACCATACCTTCCTACATGGTATTTACCTGCCATTCCTAACGGAGACTTGCATGTGCCATCTCGAAATTATTCAAAGAAAAAGCATTCTTATTTTGTGACTCTGTTGTAAGTTCATGAGGAAGTAGTGGTTAATTCATGACCTTTTAAGTTGGACAAGCTTCACCCCGGGATTGCATGTATAATGTGCAAACCCATAATACGAGAAGGAACTGGCATTGAGTGCGCCCGGCTCAAAAAGATAATATAACAAACAAACCCTCCTTCACGCTTTGTTCATGAAAAATCAGAAAACTTTGGCAGTGATAAACAAAGGAGATTAAGAGGATGTGATCGTCCTCATTCGGGAGCCGTTCCTCGAAACTTGTCCATCTCGAAAAGTGATTGAGTTGTCTGCTAGCATTCGTTGACGAAACATGCATGATCTAAAATAAATTATTACCTATATTTTAAAGCCAAGAGCTCTAGTACATGTTTTGTCTTTGTTTCCGACTACGGGTTTTCAACCTTGCCAACAAAAGCCACGGTTCGAGAGTCTCCACCTTCTTTTAAAAGCACCAACTACTGAGAGCATGATTGTCATTCTGAGTGTAATGTGCATTGTCCCAAAGTAGCATTGTCTTTTGCATGATTGTGATATCGTTTATTCTGAAATCATTGTATCTAGTCATCACTTAAACCTTGGAGGTGCCCCTGCATTTATGTTTTGCTTCACTAAAGGGGGCAAGCTAGATATCACTTTATCATATTTGCACATCATGTTCATTGCAAATCTATTTGATGTTTCAGTATCATATTGTAAAACTTTCAGTCCTTTGTGATTTTCTCATGAGGGAACTTAATTACTATAGATTCATTGTCTCAGTAAGCTTTTGTCATATGACTATGAAAAAGTCCTATATGGTTAATAGCATGTCACCACAGAAATTATTCTTGTTATCATTTACCTACTCGAGGACGAGCAGGAATTAAGCTTGGGGATGTTGATACGTCCAAAACGTATCTATAATTTCTGCTTGCTCCATGCCTCTTTTGGGTGATATTGCTATGATATTTATACACTTCCATACACTTTTGAACATATTTGGACTAACCTATTAACTCAGTGCACCCCAGTGCCAGTTCCTGTTTTTGGCTGTTTTTGTATTTCAGGTTTTCACATTACGAGAACTGCCAGGAAAAATCCAGAAAAATTATATAAAAAATCAGCGTTCCAGAAACTACCGTGCGCCCGAAGGACAGCCGGGGGGGCCACCAGGTCTCCAGGCGCCCTGGCGGCGCCCCCCCCCCTGGGCCGCGCCGGGGGGCGCCTGGGCCCCCCGAGGCTCCTCCGATGCCCCCCTTTGGCATATATTTAAAGCGTCTCCCGAAACCCTCGAGGGAGGAACTCTTTTCGCGATCTCATCTCTGTTCCGCCGCCGCCGCCGCTTCCAAGATCGGGAGCACCAGGAGAACTCTTCCCGGCACCCTGTCGGAGGGGAGGATCACCACCGGGAGCCTCTCCACCACCATGGACGCCTCCCGGATGAGTTGTGAGTAGTTCCTCCTCGGGGCTGAGGTTTCTACCAGTAGCTATGTGGTCAATTCTCTCTCCCATGATGTGATCTTCGTTGTGATCATAGGCTATGTTAATCTAGGGTGATCCCATGATATTTCCCCTTCCTCTATGTATTGGATTGATGTACTCACTTGTCTTTATCTAGTATAATCCCCGAGACCAAGGTGACAGCGGTCTATTGGACATGGATTAGAAAAATATTTTCATGAGTGATTTCCTCTCTTGTGTGTTGATTGAAGATTCAGAGTCTCTTGGTGCTTGTCTTTGACTATCCTTTAGATATGTTGTGGTGATTGTGGGACTCTCTTTGGATGGCCGCGGTGACATTGGGAAATCCTTAGATTGAGAACTACGAACTTTGAGGTGTGCTTTTGTAGCCCTACATAATTCACGTCCTCTCTTGACCACGAAGGAATGACCTCCGGGTGCGTCTCCATTGCATGTTTTATGGGAAATATCATGTGATTCGATTATGTTAATGTTGTTGGGAGTTGCCACTAGTGAAAGTATGAAGCCTAGGCCTTGTTTCCACCATTGCAATACCATTTGTGCTCACGTTTACCACTTGTTTGCTTGCTGCACTTTTTATTACAGATTTATATTACTTTGTTTTGCCATCCATATCACTTGTTGTTTAACATCTCTTCGCCGAACTAGTGCACCTATACATCTAACAAGTGTATTAGGTGTGTTGGGGACACAAGAGACTTCTTGTATCTTAGTTGCAGGGTTGCTTGAGAGAGACCATCTTCAACCTCTACTTCCCTGAGTTCGATAAACCTTAGGTCATCCACTTGAGGGAAATTGCTGCTGTCCTACAAACCTCTGCGCTTGGAGGCCCAACATAGTCTACGAGAGTAGAAGCGTGTGTAGACATCACTCCCTCCATTCCACAATGTAGTGCCTATAGATTTTTGTGAAAGTCAAACTTTGTCAACTTTGACCAAGTGTATAGAGAAAATTGTCTACATCTATAATACCAAACATGTACATTCTGAAAATATAACTCACGATGTATCCAATGATGTGCATTTGGTATTCTAGATGTACATACTTTTCTCTATAAACATGGTCAATCTTTGTAATGTTTGACTTTTGTAAAAATCTATAGGCACTACATTATGGAACGGAGGGAGTACTAGGGTTGAAGGGTAACCATTACATATGTTACAAGGGTTATCTGCAACAGCAACATCAATTGAATTTGGTGGGGGTGAAGAGCTTCTGGAGAACAACTTTTGGAGCGGGCATGGAGATAAGGAGTATACAAGAGGGGTGATGATGTAGGGTGGAACCCTAGATGGTTGATCTTTCACGAAAAGGAGGGATCCCGAGGATGAACACGTGGTACACGAGGGAAAACACAAGAGGGACAAGAAGAAAACACTCAAATCAACAAGTTTAGGTCACACAAATGCTAGATCCGGGAAGACAAAGAGTGATACACGATACACGATCAACTAAGGACGATACAAGTGGCGGTAGTCATCTCCGTGAGGAGGTCTTAATGTTCTTCTCCTTGAAGGAGGTCTTGAATCCGGTGGATCTTCTCCGAGGAGGCCGCGGTCTCGTAGGAGAGGAACCACTAAGGTTTTAGATGAGCTATCCCAAAGCTAACCCTAAAAAGATGTAGGAGGAGGAATATATATAGTCTACGGGGCGAAGGGGTACATAGGTCACGGCCCAAAGGAGATGCGCGTAGGCAATCAGGGGCCGGACGTCCAGGGTCGCCGGATGTCCGGGCCGGGGGGGGGGGGGGGGGG
>LR738711.1:883888072-883935737 GCA_902687465.1 Secale cereale | reverse complement strand
GGGGGGGGCGGATGTCCGGGCTGCCGGGGCTCGGTCCCGGTGCTCTCTGGATAGGATGGTCCGGATTTCCGGGCATGAGGCCGGATGTCTGGAGCCTGCCGGGACGGATGTCCGGGCCCTGTAGCTTCGGCTGCTGGGGCTGTTCTGTAGCTGATCGTCCAGGGGCCGGATGTCCGGGCTAGGGGGCCGGATGTCCGAGGCCTGGAGCTTTTTTCAGCTTCTCTCGATGTAAAGCTTCGTCCGTGATCTTGGGGACTTGTCCATCTTCCTGAGCCTCTCCGATGGGGTCTTCTTCATACCTGAGCACACAAAACACATCCGTCTGAGGTAGTAACCATGTCTCGCAAGATTCATATGGAAGTTGGACTAGGAGAGATGTCACCTCGGTCTCGAGAGCTCTAGCACGAGCACGTGTCATTTGTCCTTGGGGCACTTGGCGAGGCGATGGAGGGTCCATGGGGATGACCTTGGGATGCTCCGCATCATCTCCCCTCCCTTGGGAAAGATCCGACCTCGGATCGAAATCTTCATCACCATGGAAAGGGAAGAGATCCTTGACGTTGAAGGCATCGCTCACGTTGTACTTGTCGCGTGGAATGTCGATCTTGTAGGCATTGTTGTTGTAGCGTGCTAGCACCTTGAAGGGTCCGTCGGCGCGAGGTAGTAGTTTGGACTTGCGCTCGTGTGGGTAGCGGTCCTTGCGAAGATGAAGCCAAACAAGATCTCCCGGTTGGAACACCATTGGTGCCTTGTTGACGTTGAGCTTGGTGGTGAGGCGATGTACTTGGCGCTCAATCGTTGCCCTTGTATCTTCATGCACCTTCTTGAGATAGCTTGCTCGTGCACTTGTGTCCATGTTGATGCACTCTTGTAGAGGTAGAGGTAGGATGTCCAATGGGGACAAAGGGTTGGAGCCGTAGACGACCTCGAAAGGGGACTTGCCGGTAGTCGAATGTCTTGCGCGGTTGTAGGCGTACTCGGCGATGGGCAAGCATTGCTCCCATTCCTTGATGTTCTTCTTGATCAACACGCGAAGAAGCGTCGAAAGTGTGCGGTTTGTCACCTCCGTTTGGCCATCGGTTTGTGGATGATATGCCGAAGAGAAGAGGAGCTTGATGCTGAGTTTGGCGCACAGAGTCTTCCAAAAGTATCTCAAGAACTTGACGTCCCGATACGACACAATAGTCTTGGGCACTCCATGTAGACGAATTATTTCCCTACAAAAGAGATTTGCCACATGTGAAGCATCGTCGATCTTGTTACAAGGAATGAAATGAGCCATTTTAGAAAATCTATCCACGACAACAAACGCGGAATCCTTTCCATTGTGAGTTCTAGGCAATCCAAGTACAAAGTCCATGCTTATGTCTTCCCATGGATCGTATGGAATAGGAAGAGGCATGTAAAGACCATGAGATTGAGATTTTGACTTAGCTTTGCGACATGTAGAACATCGGTTGGTGAGGCGGGAGACGTCACGGAGCATCTTGGGCCAAAAGTAGTTCTTTGAGAGCGCAGCAAATGTCTTGTCGCGTCCAAAGTGTCCCATGAGTCCTCCTCCATGAGATTCCTGCAAAAGGAGCAAACGAAGCAAAGACTTGGGGATGCAAAGTTTGTTAGCTCTCATAAGATATCCATCCTTTATGTAGTAATGTTCCCAAGAAGTGTGAGTCAAACACTTAGCATAAGGATGTGCAAAGAAAGGATCATGCTCATATAAATCTTTTATGTGCTCAAAGCCAATAACATTCAACTCAAGTTGTGTAACAAGCATGCATTTGCGGGAAAGCGCATCCGCCACAACATTTTCTTTGCCTTTGATGTACTTGATGACATAGGGGAAAGACTCAATGAACTCACTCCACTTAGCATGACGCTTGTTCAACTTAGTTTGACCTTTGAGATACTTGAGAGTCTCATGGTCCGTATGAAGAATGAATTCATGAGGTCTAAGATAATGTTCCCAAACACGTAAAACTCGCACCAAGGCATAGAGCTCTTTATCATATATGGGGTAGTTAAGTTGCGCTCCGGATAGCTTCTCGCTAAAGTACGCAATTGGTCATTTCTCTTGCATTAACACGCCACCTATGCCGGTACCACTAGCGTCACAATGGATCTCAAAAGGTTTGTCAAAGTTTGGTAGGGCAAGAAGTGGTGCGTGTGTAAGCAAGCTTTTTAGCTCATTGAACGCGGTGTCTTGCGAAGGACCCCAAATAAAGGGTGCGTTCTTCTTGCTCAAGGCGTGTAGAGGCATAGCAATTGTGCTAAAGTCCTTCACAAAATGTCGATAGAAACCGGCTAGACCAAGGAAACTACGCACTTGTAGGAGATTCGTTGGTTGTGGCCAAGTTTTAATTGCTTCAATTTTAGTTTCATAAACGTGAACACCTTGTGAAGAAACGACAAATCCTAAGAAAACGACCTTGTCAACACCAAAAGTGCATTTTTCCATGTTAGCATATAAGCGCTCTTTACGAAGGGTTTGTAAAACCGTACGGATGTGTGTCACATGGTCCTCAAGCGACTTGCTAAAAACGAGGATGTCATCAAAATAAACCACTACAAAGACGCCTATATAAGGTCGGAGGACAAAATGCATAAGACGCATAAATGAACCGGGCGCTTCCGATAAGCCCATTGGCATGACCAACCACTCATATAACCCAAACTTGGTTTTGAAAGCCGTTTTCCACCCATCACCCTCTTGAATGCGAATTTGGTAGTAGCCACTTTTAAGATCAATTTTTGAAAAGATGGTGGCACCACATAATTCATCAAGCATGTCGTCTAAACGTGGGATAGGGTAACGGTATCTAACAGTGATAGAATTTATCGGGCGACAATCGGAGCACATGTGAAAACTTCCATCTTTCTTAGGCACGAGAATAACCGGAACGACACAAGTGCTTAAGCTTTCACGTACATGACCTTTGTCGATGAGTTGTTGCACTTGCCGTTGTATCTCCTGGGTTTCCTCGGGGTTGACGCGGTAAGGAGCCTTGTTTGGAAGTGGTGCGCCGGGTATGAGGTCGATGCGGTGTTCGATTCCGCGATGTGGAGGTAGACCCGGAGGTAGCTCATCGGGAAAGACGTCCGAGAATTCCTGCAACAATTGAGACAACACTAAAGGTAGAGGTGGTGAAGTGTTAGTAGGTTTCGCTTCCCCTTTGCATAAAAGCACAAGGTGAAAGACACTCGAGGGGTTCTCACACACTTCTCTCATCTCGCATTTGGTGGCAAATAGCACTAGTTGTTTCTTTTCACTCATCGCGGAGTCGCTCCTATTTGGCTTGTGGCTCTCACTCTCCTTTTGGTGGCTCACTCGCTCACCACTCTCTCCATGTTTGTTGGTATGTATGTATTTGTCGGCGGCTACTTGACTTGGAGACATTGGACGTAGCACGAATTCCTTGCCCTTCATCTTGAAGCTATAGTGGTTGGTTCGTCCATTGTCTATGACTCCATGATCGTATTGCCATGGTCGTCCAAGAATAAGGTGGCACACTGACATAGGGACCACATCACACTCAAGTGTGTCCTCGTAGGCGCCTATCTTGAAGGAGACTTGCACGGTGTGCTCGAGTCGAAGAGTTCCGGCGTCGTTAAGACATTGGACCTTGTAGGGATGAGGGTGCTTCGTCTTTCCCGAGGACAGCACGACGCCACGAAACGTCTCGCCGCTGTCGTCTGGATCGAGCCGGCCTCTCCAGTCCTCCCCCTCGCCTCTCCCTCACTCCCCTCCAGACATGGCCGAACGCCACCGTCGCCGCCGCTCGCCGTAGCCATGGCTACAGGCCACCCCTCGCCCAACCAGTAAGACAACCAGATCCCCCGCTACGCCATGGAGCTACACGCTGACGCACGCGGCCGCGGGAGCCCTACAGCATCGCCTCCGACCTCTTCTTCAACCTCCGGCCGCCGGCGACCTCGCCGTCGATTCGCGATGGCTGGCGCCTCCCCGAGCCTCCTGAGACCCCCGTCGACCCCGCCGTGAGCTCCTACGCCGTTCCCCCTTATTTTTGCACTCGCTCCCTCGCCCAGGCCGTGGTTTCGCCAGGAGCCGTGAGCTTCTCGCCGCCGGTGATGATGCAGCCGTGGCCACGGTCACTTCAGCCCGTGTCCGAGCACACCGGCGTGCTCAGTGCGTCTCTGCCAGTCCGTGGCCTTCAGCAGTTCCCCCTCCCATGCTCTCTAGCACCAAACCCGACTGCTCCCGAACTCCGGCCGCCGCCGCGAGCTCGTTTCCGGCGAGCTCGGGCCACCTCAACCCCTGCCGCTTGCCCAGATGGATGCGGGCGAGTCCCAGCTCCACGTAGAGCCTCTCAGCCTTCGATTTGGTCGCCGGAGGAGCGTTTCCGATGCCCTCTGCCGTCTCGGGCGTCGTCGGCGATGAGCCGCGGGTCAGCTTCGGCGAGTTTGACCCGGGTTGACCCTGTTTTGACCCCCTGTTAACCTCTAGTTTAGTTTTAACTTAGTTAGTTAGACCTGAGAGACTGACCAGTGGGACCCACTGGTCAGGTTTGACCCTGGCCGCCCTGTTGACCTGCTGACATCAGAGTGACGTCATGCTGACGCAGTAAGTATTTTCTGGGATTTTAAATAAATCAGAAATGATTTATTTATTTCCAGAAAATACCCTAAACTTCTAAAAATCATAGAAAATAATCTATAACTCCAACGAAAATAATTTATATATGAAAAATGATCAGAAAAATTCAAGGAATCTGTTTATGGCATTTTCATGCATGTTAGAATAACTTACAGCCACTGTTTAGGAAAATTTGAATAAATGACATTTGAATAATCACATATGGAGTTTGAATTTGAACCTTTGGTTCAAACCAACTTCATTTAATTTGGTTTCTAGTTGCATTAGCTCAATCAACAGCATATTGCCATGTCATGATCATGCATCATATTGTCGCATTGCATTGATTGTGTTATCTCTTGTTTGCCGGTGTTTGTCCCCTCTCAGTAGACGCTTTTCCGATGATGTGATCGATGACACTGATGAAGACACAGTGCTATCTTCAGAAGTGCCAGGAAAGCAAACCCCATTGAGCATTCCGATACAATCCCACTCTCTCGCTCTTGCTCTCTTTTACTGCATTAGGAAAACAACGCTTCAACTGTTACCTACTGCGGTAGTTGAACCCCTTTCCTCTGCATGACCTGTCACTGCCACAGTAAATAGTTGAAACCCACTAGCATGAGTAGGAGTTGTTTGAGTCATGTTGTGCCTACTCATTCATGCTTTCTGGTTATGCCTGCTACTGCTTAGAGTTGAGTCAGGTCTGATTCATCGGGGATGAATTGGAATGGTGATAAACATGTCCTACTGTGTGTGAGCTAAGTGTGTGAACACGATTTGGTAAAGGTAGCGATGAGAGGCCATGTAGGAGTACATGGTGGGTTGTCTCATTGAAGCCGTCCTCAGGAACAGAGTTCTGTGTTTGTGATCCATGAATCAGCTACTACCACACATTGGGATCCTTAATTGACCCTCTCGACTTATTAACTGTCCTTGTCCTCTGTCCAGGAGTTGCAACTAGTTTCGGGTGTTTGTAGTTTACTGGAGGTCGTGCGCAACGGTGACCCTTGGGGTGGGCTGTGACGTGGCAGGTACGTGGCACGGTGTACCGGTCGCCCGTTTGGTGGCTCGGGAACCCTGTACACATCGTTTGGGGCCGTGAGCGACACCCCGGCCGGATCTCCCCACGGATGGAACCCAAATAGGCGATAAACATGGACTAGGGACTTGTGTGGTTAGTCAGGTCGTGGCCGACACCCTCGATGGGCTTCCGCTTGAAGGTTGCTGAGTACATGTCGTGTAAACGGCGATAAGTGGTGGGAGCGTGTGTGAAGAAGTACACCCCTGCAGGGTTATATATGATCTATTCGAATAGCCGTGTCCGTGGTAATGGACTTCTGGGTTACCTGTACAGTTCATAGACAAGTGAAAGTGGATACTCTAAAACACGCAAGATAAGCGTGAGTGCTATGGATGGCCTTCTCGTAGGGAGACGGGAGCGGATCCATAGTGGTGTATTAATTGGTGAATATGTGGACTCGTGTGCGCCACCTCAAAAGAGTTACTTGCAGTCGTAATTCAGGATAGCCACCGAGTTAAAGTTGGCTTGCTGCAGTCAAACTCCACCACCCCCTTTGTTGATACTGATGCATATGTAGCTAGTTCTGATGTAAGTCTTGCTGAGTACCTTTGTACTCATGTTTGCTTAATTTATGTTTTTGCAGAGAGACTTCAGTCTCACTAGTAGTTCCGCGTGGACTTCAACGTTTAGCTTGTTACCTCAGCTACGATCTTGTACCCTTGGGAGGGTCTTGTAGATAGTCAGGCTTCTCAGCCTTTTTCATTTGTAGTTGTCTGTCCTCAGACATGTTATGCTTCTGTTGCCTGTATGCTCTGTATGTTTGGTCATGAGACCCACTGCTTGTAATAAATGGCTCTTCTGTGCCTTTATCTATATGAGTCGTTGAGTTATGTTGTGATGCCATGTTGTACAACACATACTTGCATGCTATGCGTACGTGATATGTGTATTGCTATGTGTGGGATCCGGCACCTAGTTGTTTACCCTTGGTAGCCTATCTTACAGGGAAATGCCTCCTAGTGCTTCCACTGAGCCTTGGTAGCTTGCTACTACTCTGGAACACTTAGGCTGGCCGGCATGTGTCCTTCTTCATTCCTGTGTCTGTTGTTGGGGAACGTAGTATTTTAAAATTTTCCTACGATCACGCAAGATCTATCTACCAGATGCATAGCAACGAGAGGGAAGAGTGTGTCTACATACCCTTGTAGACCGGAAGCGGAAGCGTCAAGTGACGCGGTTGATGTAGTCGAACTTCTTCGCGATTCAACCGATCAAGCACCGAACGTACGGCACCTCCGCGTTCAGCACACGTTCAGCTTGATGACGTCCCACGAGCTCTTGATCCAGTTGAGCTTCACGGGAGAGTTTCGTCAGCACGACGGCGTGGTGACGGATATGATGTATTCACCGGCGCAGGGCTTCGCCTAAGCACTGCAACGGTATGAACGAGGTGTGTTTCTGTGGAGGGGGGCACCGCACACAGCTAGAACAATTCAACTTGTGTGTCTCTGTGGTGCCCCCCTGCCCCCGTATATAAAGGAGCAAGGGAGAGGCCGGCCCTAGAGGGGGCGCGCCAAGTGTGGGGAGTCCTACTAGGACTCCCAAGTCCTAGTAGGATTCCCCTTTCCTTTCCGGAGTAGGAGAGAAGGAAAGAGGTGGAGAGGGACAAGGAAAAAGGGGCTGCACCCCTTGTCCAATTCGGACCAGAGGGGGGGCGCGCGCCTCCTTCCTTTTGGCCTTTCTCCTCTATTCGCGTGTGGCCCAATAAGGCCCATATACTCCGAAAAATACCCGAATCACTCGGAACCTTTCCGATGTCCGAATATAGTCGTCCAATATATCGATCTTTACGTCTCGACCATTTCGAGACTCCTCGTCATGTCCTCGGTCTCATCCGGGACTCCGAACTCCTTCGGTACATCAAAACTCATAAACTCATAATACCAATCGTCATCAAACGTTAAGCGTGCGGACCCTACGGGTTCGAGAACTATGTAGACATGACCGAGACTCATCTCCGGTCAATAACCAATAGCGGAACCTGGATGCTCATATTGGCTCCTACATATTCTACGAAGATCTTTATCGGTCAAACCGCATAACAATATACGTTGTTCCTTTTGTCATCGGTATGTTACTTGCCCGAGATTCGATCGTCGGTATCTCTATACCTAGTTCAATCTCGTTACCGGCAAGTCTCTTTACTCGTTCCATAACACATCATCCCGTGACTAACTCATTAGTCTTTTGCTTGCAAGGCTTATTATGATGTGTGTTACCGAGAGGGCCCAGAGATACCTCTCCGACACTCGGAGTGACAAATCCTAATCTTGATCTATGCCAACACCACGAATACTTTCGGATACACCTGTAGAGCATCTTTATGATCACCCAGTTACGTTGTGACGTTTGATAGCACACAAGGTGTTCCTACAGAATTCGGGAGTTGCATAATCTCATAGTCATAGGAACATGTATAAGTCATGAAGAAAGCAATAGCAGTAAAACTAAACGATCATAGTGCTATGCTAACGGATGGGTCTAGTCCATCACATCATTCTCCTAATGATGTGATCCCGTTGATCAAATGACAACTCATGTCTATGGCTAGGAAACATAGCCATCTTTGATCAATGAGCTAGTCTAGTAGAGGCATACTAGGGACATACTATTTTGTCTATGTATTCACACATGTATCAAGTTTCCGGTTAATACAATTCTAGCATGAATAAAAGACATTTATCATGATATAAGGAAATACAAATGACATCTTTATTATTGCCTCTAGGGCATATTTCCTTCAGTCTCCCACTTGCACTAGAGTCAATAATCTAGCTCACATCGCCATGTGATTTAATACCGATAGTTCACATCGTTATGTGAATAACACCCATAGTTCACATCGCCATGTGACCAATACCCAAAGGGTTTACTAGAGTCAATAATCTAGTTCACATCGCTATGTGATTAATACCCAAGAGTAATAAGGTGTGATCATGTTTTGCTTGTGAGAGAAGTTTAGTCAACGGGTCTGTCACATTCAGATCCGTATGTATTTTGCAAATTTCTATGTCTACAATGCTCTACATAGAGCTACTCTAGCTAATTGCTCCCACTTTCAATACGCATCCAGATTGATACTTAGAGTCATCGGGATTTAGTGTCAAAGCTTGCATCGGCGTAACCCTTTACGACGAACTCTTTATCACCTCCATAATCGAGAAACATTTCCTTAGTGATCCAGTTACTAAGGATAATTTTGACCGCTGTACAGTGATCTACTCCTGGATCACTATTGTACCCCCTTGACAAACTCATGGCAAGGTGCACAACATGTTTGGTACACAGCATGGCATACTTTATAGAACCTATGGCTGAGGCATAGGGAATGAGTTTCATTCTCTCTATATTTTTCTGCCGTGGTCTGGCTTTGAGTCTTACTCAACTTCACACCTTACAAGTCAGGCAAGAACTCCTTCTTTGACTGATCCATTTTGAACTACTTCAAAAATCTTATCAAGGTATGTACTTATCGAAAGTCTTATCAAGCGTCTTGATCTATCTCTATAGATCTTGATGCCCAATATGTAAGCAGCTTCACCAAGGTCTTTCTTTGAAAAACTCCTTTCAAACACTCCTTTATGCTTTCCAGAAAATTCTACATCATTTCTGATCGACAATATGTCATTCACATATACTTATCAGAAAGGTTGTAGTGCTCCCACTCACTTCTTGTAAATACAGGCTTCACCGCAAGTCTGTATAAATCTATATGCTTTGATCAACTTATCAAAGCGTATATTCCAACTCCGAGATGCTTGCACCAGTCCATAGATGGATCGCTGGAGCTTGCACATTTTGTTAGCACCTTTAGGATTGACAAAACCTTCGGGTTGCATCATATACAATTTTTTCTTTAATAAATCCATTAAAGAATGCAGTTTTGTTATCCATTTGCCAGATTTCATAAAATGCGGCAATTGCTAACATGATCCAGACAGACTTAAGCATCGCTACGGGTGAGAAAGTCTCATCGTAGTCAACTCCTTGAACTTGTCGAAAACCTTTTGCAACAAGTCGAGCTTCGTAGACAGTAACATTACCATCGGCGTCTGTCTTCCTCTTAAAGATCCATTTATTTTCAATGGCTTGCCGACCATCGGGCAAGTCAACCAAAGTCCACACTTTGTTCTCATACATGGATCCCATCTCAGATTTCATGGCCTCAAGCCATTTTGCGGAATCTGGGCTCATCATTGCTTCCTCATAGTTCGTAGGTTCATCATGGTCTAGTAACATGACTTCCAGAACTAGGTTGCTGTACCACTCTGGTGCGGAACGTACTCTGGTTGATCTATGACGTTCAGTAGAAACTTGATCTGAAGTTTCATGATCATCATCATTAGCTTCCTCACTAATTGGTGTAGGAATCACTGGAACTAGTTTTTGTGATGTTCCACTTTCCAATTCGGGAGAAGGTACAATTACCTCATCAAGTTCTACTTTCCTCCCACTCACTTCTTTCGAGAGAAACTCCTTCTCTAGAAAGGATCCACTCTTAGCAACAAAGACCTTGCCTTCGGATCTGTGATAGAAGGTGTACCCAATAGTTTCTTTTGGGTATCCTATGAAGATTTACTTCTCCGATTTGGGTTCGAGCTTATCATGTTGAAACTTTTTCACATAAGCATCGCAGTCCCAAACTTAAAGAAATGACAGCTTAGGTTTCTCGTCAAACCACAGTTCATACGGTGTCATCTCCACGGATTTAGATGGTGCCCTATTTAACGTGAATGTAGCTGTCTCTAATGCATAACCCCAAAAGCAATAGTGGTAGATCGGTAAGAGACATCATCGATCATACCATATCTAATAAAGTACGGTTATGACGTTCGGACACACCATTACACTGTGGTGTTCCAGGTGGCGTGAGTAGTGAAACTATTTCACATTGTTTTTACTGAAGGCCAAACTCGCTAACTCAAATATTTTACCTCTACGATCATATCGTAGAAACTCTTATTTTCTTGTTACGATGATTCTCCACTTCACTCTGAAATTCTTTGAACTTTTCAAATGTTTCAGACTTGTGCTTCATTAAGTAGATATACCCATATCTGCTCAAATCATCAGTGAAGGTCAGAAAATAACGATTCCCGCCGTGAGCTTCAACACTCATTGGTCTGCATACATCAGTATGTATGATTTCCAACAACTCTGTTGCTCGCTCCACAGTTCCGGAGAACGGAGTTTTAGTCATCTTGCCCATGAGGCATGGTTCGCAAGCACCAAGTGATTCATAATCAAGTGATTTCAAAAAGTCCATCACTATGGAGTTTCTTCATGCGCTTTACACCAATATGACCTAAACGGCAGTGCCACAAATAAGTTGCACTATCATTATTAACCTCGCATCTTTTGGCTTCAATATTATGAATATGTGTATCACACGATCGAGATCCAACAAACTATTTTCATTGGGTGTATGACCATAGAAGGTTTTATTCATGTAAACAGAACAACAATTATTCTCTAACTTACATGAATAACCGTATTGCAATAAACATGATCAAATCATATTCATGCTCAACACAAACACCAAATAACACTTATTTAGGTTCAACACTAATCCCGAAAGTATAGGGAGTGTGCGATGATGATCATATCAATCTTGGAACTGCTTCCAATACACATCGTCACTTCATCCTTTAACTAGTTTCTGTTCATTATGCAACTCCCATTTCAAGTTACTACTCTTTAGCAACTGAACCAGTATCAAATACCGAGGGGTTGCTATGAACACTAGTAAAATACACATCAATAATCTGTATATCAAATATACCTTTGTTCACTTTGCCATCCTTCTTATCTGCCAAGTATCTAGGGCAGTTCCACTTCCGGTGACCATTTCCTTTGCAGTAGAAGCACTTAGTTTCAGGCTTGAGTTTTATCTTTGGGTTTCTTCACGGGAGTGACAACTTGCTTGTCATTCTTCTTGAAGTTCCCCTTCTATCCCTTTGCCCTTTACTTGAAACAAGTGGTCTTGTTAACCATCAACACTTGATGCTTTTTCATGATTTCTACCTTCGCCGACTTCAGCATCGCGAAGAGCTCGGGAATTTCTTTCGCCATCCCTCGCATATTATATTTCATCACGAAGTTCTACTAACTTGGTGATAGTGACTAGAGAACTTTGTCAATTACTATCTTATCTGGAAGATTAACTCCCACTTGATTCAAGTAATTGTAGTACCTAGACAATCTGAGCACATGCTCACTGCTTGAGCTATTCTCCTCCATCTTGTAGGCAAAGTACTGTCAGAAGTCTTATACCTCTCGACACGGGCATGAGTATGAAATACTAATTTCAACTCTTGGAACATCTTATATGCTCCGTGGCGTTCAAAACGTTTTTGAAGTCCCGGTTCTAAGCCGTAAAGCATGGTGCACTTAAACTATCAAGTAGTCATCATACCGAGCTTTTGTCAAAACGTTCATAACGTCTACATCTGCTCCTGCAATAGGTCTGTCACCTAGCGATGCATCAAGGACATAATTCTCTGTGCAGCAATGAGGTTAATCCTCAGATCACGGAACAATTCCGCATCATTGCTACTAACATCTTTCAACTTAGTTTTCTCTAGGAACATATAAAAAATAAACGGGGAGCAACATCGTGAGCTATTGATCTACAACATAGATATGCTAATACTACGAGGACTAAGTTCATGATAAATTAAAGTTCAATTTAATCGTATTAATTAAAGAACTCCCACTTAGATAAACATCCCTCCGGTCATCTAAATGATCACGTGATCCAAATCAACTAAACCATGTCCGATCATCACGTGAGATGGAGTAGTTTTCAATGGTGAACATCTTATGTTGATCATATCTACTATATGATTCACGCTCGACCTTTCGGTCTCCAGTGTTCCGAGGCCATATCTGCATATGCTAGGCTCGTCAAGTTTAACCCGAGTATTCTGCGTGTGCAAAACTGGCTTACACCCGTTGTATTTTAACGTAGAGCTTATCACACCCGATCATCACGTGGTGTCTCGGCACGACGAACTTTCGCAACGGTGCATACTCAGGGAGAACACTTATACCTTGAAATTTGGTAAGGGATCATCTTATAATGCTACCGTCGTTCTAAGCAAAATAAGAAGCATAATAAGATAAACATCACATGCAATCAAAATATGTGACATGATATGGCCATCATCATCTTGTGCTTTTGATCTCCATCTCCAAAGCACCGTCATGATCACCTTCGTCACCGGCGCGACACCTTGATCTCCATCGTAGCATCATTGTCGTCTCACCAACTATTGCTTTTACGACTATCGCTACCGCTTAGTGATAAAGTAAAGCAATTACATGGCGATTGCATTTCATACAATAAAGCGACAACCATATGGCTCCTGCCAGTTGCCGATAACATTACAAAACATGATCATCTCATACAAAACCGTATAACTCATCATGTCTTGACCATATCACATCACAACATGCCCTGCAAAAACAAGTTAGACGTCCTCTACTTTGTTGTTGCAAGTTTTACGTGGCTGCTAAGGGCTTAGCAAGAACCGTTCTTACCTACGCATACAAAACCACAACGATGTTTCGTCAAGTATGTGTTGTTTTAACCTTCACAAGGACCGGGCGTAGCCACACTTGATTCAGCTAAAGTGAGAGAGACAGACACCCGCCAGTCACCTTTAAGCAACGAGTGCTCGTAACGGTGAAATCAGTCTCGCGTAAGCGTACGCGTAATGTCGGTCCGGGCCGCTTCATCTCACAATACCGCCGAAGCAAAATATGACATGCTGGTAAGCAGTAGGACTAGTATCGCCCACAACTCATTGTGTTCTACTCGTGCATATCATCTACGCATAGACCTGGCTCATGATGCCACTGTTGGGGAACGTAGTATTTTAAAATTTTCCTACGATCACGCAAGATCTATCTACCAGATGCATAGCAACGAGAGGGAAGAGTGTGTCTACATACCCTTATAGACCGGAAGCGGAAGCGTCAAGTGACGCGGTTGATGTAGTCGAACTTCTTCGCGATTCAACCGATCAAGCACCGAACGTACGGCACCTCCGCGTTCAGCACACGTTCAGCTTGATGACGTCCCACGAGCTCTTGATCCAGTTGAGCTTCACGGGAGAGTTTCGTCAGCACGACGGCGTGGTGACGGATATGATGTATTCACCGGCGCAGGGCTTCGCCTAAGCACTGCAACGGTATGACCGAGGTGTGTTTCTGTGGAGGGGGGCACCGCACACGGCTAGAACAATTCAACTTGTGTGTCTCTGTGGTGCCCCCTGCCCCCGTATATAAAGGAGCAAGGGAGAGGCCGGCCCTAGAGGGGGCGCGCCAAGTATGGGGAGTCCTACTAGGACTCCCAAGTCCTAGTAGGATTCCCCTTTCCTTTCCGGAGTAGGAGAGAAGGAAAGAGGTGGAGAGGGACAAGGAAAAAGGGGCTGCACCCCTTGTCCAATTCGGACCAGAGGGGGGGCGCGCGCCTCCTTCCTTTTGGCCTTTCTCCTCTATTCCCGTGTGGCCCAATAAGGCCCATATACTCCGAAAAATACCCGAATCACTCGGAACCTTTCCGATGTCCGAATATAGTCGTCCAATATATCGATCTTTACGTCTCGACCATTTCGAGACTCCTCGTCATGTCCTCGGTCTCATCCGGGACTCCGAACTCCTTCGGTACATCAAAACTCATAAACTCATAATACCAATCGTCATCAAACGTTAAGCGTGCGGACCCTACGGGTTCGAGAACTATGTAGACATGAACGAGACTCATCTCCGGTAAATAACCAATAGCGGAACCTGGATGCTCATATTGGCTCCTACATATTCTACGAATGTCTTTATCGGTCAAACCGCATAACAATATACGTTGTTCCTTTTGTCATCGGTATGTTACTTGCCCGAGATTCGATCGTCGGTATCTCTATACCTAGTTCAATCTCGTTACCGGCAAGTCTCTTTACTCGTTCCGTAACACATCATCTCGTGACTAACTCATTAGTCTTTTGCTTGCAAGGCTTATTATGATGTGTGTTACCGAGAGGGCCCAGAGATACCTCTCCGGCACTCGGAGTGACAAATCCTAATCTTGATCTATGCCAACACCACGAATACTTTCGGATACACCTGTAGAGCATCTTTATGATCACCCAGTTATGTTGTGACGTTTGATAGCACACAAGGTGTTCCTACAGAATTCGGGAGTTGCATAATCTCATAGTCATAGGAACATGTATAAGTCATGAAGAAAGCAATAGCAGTAAAACTAAACGATCATAGTGCTATGCTAACGGATGGGTCTAGTCCATCACATCATTCTCCTAATGATGTGATCCCATTGATCAAATGACAACTCATGTCTATGGCTAGGAAACATAGCCATCTTTGATCAATGAGCTAGTCTAGTAGAGGCATACTAGGGACATACTATTTTGTCTATGTATTCACACATGTATCAAGTTTCCGGTTAATACAATTCTAGCATGAATAAAAGACATTTATCATGATATAAGGAAATACAAATAACATCTTTATTATTGCCTCTAGGGCATATTTCCTTCATCTGTCCCTTAGGGGAAATGTCACGCGTTGTTCCTTTAAGTCCTTGTAGCTTGCTACGACTTGGGTTCATACGTTGATGACCGACACGTTCGTTGCTGGGTCATGTATGCTTGTCTCTATAATTTAGCGCCACTTTTGGTTTATAACTAGTCATGTCAACCCGGGTTCTCTGTCATATGGATGATAGCGACACTATCATATACGTGTGCCAAAATGCGCAAACGGTCCTGATACGTCCAAAACGTATCTATAATTTCTACTTGCTCCATGCCACTTTTGGGTGGTATTGCTATGATATTCATACACTTCCATACACTTTTGATCATATTTGGACTAACTTACTAATCCAGTGCACCCCAGTGCCAGTTTCTGTTTTCGGCTGTTTTTGTATTTCAGGTTTTCACGTTTCGAGAACTGCCCAGAAAAATCCAGAAAAATTATATAAAAAATCAGCGAACCGGAAACAACACTGCGTCCGAAGGGCAGCCTGGGGGGCACAGGGGCTCCAGGCGCCCTGTGGGCGCCCCCCCCCCCCCTGGGCCGCGCCGGGGGGGCGCCTAGGCCCCCCGAGGCTCCCCCGATGCCCTACTTTGGTATATATTTAAAGGGTTCCCCGTAACCCTCAGAACAGGACTTCTTTTCGCGATCCCATCTCTGTTCCTCCGCCGCCGCCGCTTCCAAGATCGGGAGCACCAGGAGAACTCTTCCCGGCACCCTGCCGGAGGGGAGGATCACCACCGGGAGCTTCTCCACCACCATGGACGCCTCCCGGATGACTCGTGAGTAGTCTCCCTTGGACCATGAGTCCATGACCAATAGCTATGTGATGTTCTCCTCCCGTTCTTGTGCTTCACTAATTAGTCCTCGTGAGCTGCCCTACATGATCGAGGCACCTATGTAATCCTTATGCTGTTGCTATGTTGAGTTTGCTGGGATCCGATGGATTATGAGATTATGTTCAGATTGATCTTGAGTAATATATTTGATTCACCTCTTTAATATTTTAGTTCATAAGTAATTCTTGCATGTTCTCCATTGTTATTTATTGCTTTGGCCGAGTAATAGGTAGTGACTCCAAGAGGGAACGTTATGCTCGATTGTGGGTTCATGCCCCTCGATGACTAGCTTGAGTGACAGAAACATGAGTCTAGGGGATGTGCTGTTGCCACAAGGGGAAAACAACGGTGCTTGTGCCCGCGGGTGCAAGGATTGTTTACTTTACGCAAAGTTCTTTTAATGCAGTTATCTGTTGCATTGAGTTTACACTATGGGTGGGACTCGCAACTTAATACCAGCGAGATGTTCTGGATAGATATCTCAAGGTGGATGATTAGTAGTAGATATTGATGGATTTCGCTCTACTTACTTTGGCGTACCGCCCATGCTTTGAACCTCAACCTTTCTTGCAATGTAGTCAGCATTGGTTTGCGTTCGTGGTCCTGTCAATTGCCCAGCTGTAATTTGTTTACCTCACATAGCTGTTTTATCGTCTTTTGGGAGAGAGACATCACTAGTGAACATCATGAGACTCCGGTCCATATTACCATCATTTATCACATCCACTATTTACTTTTCGCTATTTTAATTACTATTGCAAAACACTATCTATCACTACTATCATATTGCTTTTAACCCTTTGTGAACTACAAGGCCGGAGAGATTGACAACCTATCTGTACTCGTTGGGAGCAAAGTTATTTGTATCTGTGTGCAGGTCCACGTTGATTGCTAATTGCGCCGTTAGCAGTTGACACCTACCTGTTGAACCTAGGAGTCTCTGGGATTCGATCCTTGGCATCTTTGCTAGGGGAAAACACTTCTACTTACTGCATCTTACACCTTCCACTTGGGGTAACCAACGAGGGGTTCGAGGCCCATCAAGGAGTATTTTCTGGCGCCGTTGCCGGGGACTCCACTCTTCAGGATAGGGGAGTTGCATGCTATCTTTTACCTTTGCTTTTTAGTCTTGTTAGTTTACCTTTCATTTTTTTGCTTTAGTTCCTTTTATCGAAAATCACAAAAATAGTTATCTTGCTTGCTTGCTACTATGGGTTCCACCGAGAACACCAAGTTGTGTGACTTCACTAGTCACAACAACGATGACTTTATGAGCACACCTATCACTACACCTGCCACTTCAGCACCTTCATATGAAATTAAACCTGCTTTACTGAACTTAGTCATGAAAGAACAATTCTCCGGTGCTGGAGATGATGCTGCTTTACACTTGAACAACTTTGTTGAACTTTGTGATATGCAGAAGTACCAATAAATAGATGGTAATATTGTTAAGCTTAATCTTTTTCCTTTCTCTTTGAGAGGAGGAGCTAAAATTTGGTTTCAGTCTTTGCCTAGAAATAGCATAGATTCATGGGACAAGTGCAAAGATGCTTTTATCGGAAAATACTATCCACCTGCTAAAATTATCCAACTTAGAAGTAACATCATGAATTTTAAACAATTGGATAATGAACACGTTGCCCAAGCTTGGGAACGTATGAAGTCTCTTATCAAAAACTACCCTACTCACGGTTTGACTACTTGGATGGTTATCCAAACTTTTTATGCAGGCTTGAACTTTACCTCGCGGAACTTGTTAGATTCGGCCGCGCGAGGAACTTTTATGTCAACTACACTTGGTGCTGCCACAAAGCTTCTCGATGAAATGATGACCAACTATTCCCAATGGCACACCGAACGCGCTCCAACAGGTAGGAAGGTAAACTCTGTCGAGGAGATTTCCTCCCTTAATGAAAAGGTTGACTTGATCATGTCTCTACTTTCGAAGCAATCTACTATTGATCCTCGTGATGTTCCTTTAAATTCTTTGATTGCTCAAGAACAAGTAGATGTTAACTTTATCTCTAGAAACAATTTCAACAACAATGCTTATAGGAGTAACTTTGGTAACAATTCTAGACCGTTCCCCTCTAACTCTTATGGGAACAACAATGCTTATCCTAGTACCAAGAACTCCAATACTGAACTAGATACCATGCTTAGAGATTTCATCACTACCCAAAAAGCCTTTAATAAGAATGTAGAAGAGAAACTACATAAATTAGATGATCTTTCTTTTAAGGTAGACCACTTAGCCAATGAGGTAAAATTGCTAAAAATTGAAACTTCTCCACTTAAGGAGAGGGAAGTCATCCCTATTAATGCTACTCAAGTACAAATTAATGAAAATATTAGGATGATGGCTAAGCTTAAAGAAAGATGGGCTAGAGAAAGGGAGGAAGAGGAAAGAATTAAGAGCCTTCCTACCCACCACACTGTTGCTACTATCCAAGTTATTGAGGATGTTCACACTCTTAGCACCCAATGTACTCCTGGTCCCAATGGACCTATTAATGGTGATGCTATAGAAACTACCAAACAGGTGAACCTTAAGGACACCACTACCACTTTACTTGATGCTCGTGACCTTGATTTTGATAATTGCACTCTTACTGAAGTTATTGATTTCCTTCACAAGATGTCTAGAGATCCCCGCACTAGCACGCTTAACCTTGCCTTCACAGAGCATATCACTAATGCTCTCATCAAAGCTAGGGAGGAGAAACTTAGAGTAGAAGCCTCCATACCTAGAAAGCTAGAAGATGGTCGGGATCCTATGATAAAAATTTATTTGAATGACTTCTCTTGTTATGCATTATGTGATGTTGGTGCTAGTACCTCTGTTATGCCCAAAAGGATATATGATATGCTTAAATTGAAACCTTATGATTCTTGTTCTTTTGGTGTTCGTCTCGTTGATTCTTCCATAAAGAAACCTTTGGGGAGGATTGACGATGTTCTTATTGTTGTCAATGATAATTATGTGCCCGTTGATTTCACTATTATGGATATTGAATGTGATCCTTCATGTCCAATTATTTTGGGACGTCCCTTTTTGCGCACCGTTGGTGCTGTCATTGACATGAAAGAGGGTAATATAAAATTTCAGTTTCCTCTCAAGAAAGGGATGGAACACTTCCCTCGTAAGAAGGTCAAGTTACCTTTTGAGTCCGTTGTACGGGCTAGCTATTCTTTTACTCTTGATAAAACTTGATCTATGCATTATGCCTAGCTTAAAGGCATAAAATAAAGCGCTTTTGGGAGGCAGCCCACATGAATAAAAATTTTGTTTTTGTTGAGTCTTGATGTTGTTTACTGCTGTAGCATCATCATTGTATCTTTGCTTTTCATATTTGTGCCAAGTATAGCCTCTGATTGCTAGAAAGTTCAAAAGTTGTGAGGTGCTGTCTAGGAAACAGATTCTGTCCTTGGATAGAAAAATTCGTATAAAATCACCAGCTCATCTTTTTCATCTGAATTTTTTTGACAGCATTCTCTATATAATTGTCTTTCGTGCGTCAGTTCTGAGTTTTTTTATTTGAGTTGCAGAAGTACCCCGAACAGGTCAATTACTGCCTGCTGTTCTGTTTTTTCACAGATTCTGTCCTGTTTTGCCTTACCTTCACTTTGCAAATTAAGAACTTGCTTTTTCTTTGCAAAAACCTTTTGGCAATCTTGAGAAACAGTAGAACTTCAATAATATCCTTATTTCCAGCAAGGTATAATTATTTTATTAAGGGTACTAACCTCGCTAATCAGATTATGATGAGTTATGTATGAAGGGAGTTTTCAAGTGTGCGAGGGAAGATGATAAAAAGATACAGGAGTGTCAAGCGCTCAAGCTTGGGGATGCCCCCGTGCACCCCCAAGAAATATTCAAGGAGACTCAAGCGTCTAAGCTTGGGGATGCCCCCGTGCATCCCCTTCTCCATCAACATTATCAGGTCGTCTTTCGTTCCGCTATATTTTTATCACTTCATGTGTTATGTGCTATGCTTGGAGCGTCTTGCTTTTAGTTTTCTTTTTAGTTTTTCATAACGAGTCGGAACCCAGCATTCCTTTATGTGGGAGAGAAACACGCTCCACCTCTACCTAGAACATTACATAGAATTTTCATGTCTATCTATGATGTGTGTTCTTTGTCTTTTAAATAGCTACTATCATACTTTGCTCTTAGTATTCATGCTTATCTTTTCAAGAGCTTTTATTTAGTTGGTTACTTGAACTCTCTTTAATCACCATGCTCACTTTATTAAGAGAGTTTGCTTCCGTTGCATGGGTTAATGTGTCTATGATAAAGATGCTACTTGCATGATGGTGCTTAGTAGTTCAGGTTTTCTTTTGGTTAATCTCAGATAGCTGGGGGGTTCCCAATGTGTTATTGGAGTACCAACTTGGTTTGTTTGCCTATGATATGGTATGGTCTAGTAATATCTTCTTCGAGAATTTATTTTGATTGACTTGGCGTATGCTCACGCATATTTAAGACTGTAAAGAAAGTCTGTCAAGCCTTGATGATCTTTTATTTCTAAGTAGCGATATAACTACCATGCCTGATTCAATATTGCTTTGTCGCTCTGCATGATTATGACCGTCATTGCTCTCTTAGTTGGTCGCTCCCAGTCTTTTGCTAACCTCCACCTGCACTAAGCAAATTAACCATGCAATACATAGCTCATGGGAAAGTAGCCTTAAAACTATTGTGGTAAAGAATATGTTGCCTATGTATCTTATTTCTTATGAGTTGCTTGCTGAGCGGTAACCATGTTTCTGGGGACGCCATCAACTGTCACACTTTTGTTGAATATCATGTGAGTTGCTATGCATGTTCGTCTTGTCTGAAGTAAGGGTGATTTACCGTGGGTTGAATTAATATGCATATTGTTAGAGTAGAACATTGGGCCGCCAACCAAAGCCATGCATCATGGTGGAAGTTTTAGCTTGGACCTTCATCCTCAATCTCTCATGAGAATATGCAAATGCATTAAAGAGGAGTCCATCATCTATTTTCTATGTTGTCCCGGTATGGATGTCCTCAAGTTGAGATCTATCAAAAACGAGAAATCAAATGCGATCTATCTCCTTGGACCTTTGTACAGGTGGCATAGAGGTACCCCTTTGTGACACTCGGTTAAAACATATGCAATGCAATGATAACCCATGGGGATCCGAGCTAATTAGGACAAGGAGCGAGCACTATTGGTATTCGATGCATGAGGCTTGCAACTTATAGGATGTTTTATGCATGACACATATGAAGTACTACTACCATTGACACAATTGCTTCCATGTTTCAAAATAAAAAGCTCTAGCACTTCAAGCACCAACTACTGAGAGCATGATTGCCATTCTGAGTGTAATATGCATTGTCCCAAAGTAGCATTGTCTCTTGCATGATTGTGATATCGTTTATTCTGAAATGATTGTATCTAGTCATCACTTAAACCTTGAAGGTGCCCTTGCATTTATGTTTTGCATCACTAAAGGGGGCAAGCTAGATATCACTTGATCATATTTTCACATCATGTTCATTACAAATCTTTTTGATGTTTCAGTTGCATGTTGTAAAACTTTCAGTCATTTGTGATTTTCTCTTGAGACAACTTAATTACTATAGAATCATTGTCTCTGTAAGCTTTTGTCATATGACTATGAGAAAGTCCTATATGGTTAATAGCATGTCACCACAGAAATTATTCTTGTTATCATTTACCTACTCGAGGACGAGCAGGAATTAAGTTTGGGGATGTTGATACGTCCAAAACGTATCTATAATTTCTACTTGCTCCATGCCACTTTTGGGTGATATTGCTATGATATTCATACACTTCCATACACTTTTGATCATATTTGGACTAACTTACTAATCCAGTGCACCCCAGTGCCAGTTTCTGTTTTCGGCTGTTTTTGTATTTCAGGTTTTCACGTTTCGAGAACTGCCCAGAAAAATCCAGAAAAATTATATAAAAAATCAGCGAACCGGAAACAACACTGCGTCCGAAGGGCAGCCTGGGGGGCCACAGGGGCTCCAGGCGCCCTGTGGGCGCCCCCCCCCTGGGCCGCGCCGGGGGGGGGCGCCTGGGCCCCCCGAGGCTCCCCCGGTGCCCTACTTTGGCAAATATTTAAAGGGTTCCCCGTAACCCTCAGAACATGACTTCTTTTCGCGATCCCATCTCTGTTCCGCCGCCGCCGCCGCTTCCAAGATCGGGAGCACCAGGAGAACTCTTCCCGGCACCCTGCCGGAGGGGAGGATCACCACCGGGAGCTTCTCCACCACCATGGATGCCTCCCGGATGACTCGTGAGTAGTCTCCCTTGGACCATGAGTCCATGACCAGTAGCTATGTGATGTTCTCCTCCCGTTCTTGTGCTTCACTAATTAGTCCTCGTGAGCTGCCCTACATGATCGAGACACCTATGTAATCCTTATGCTGTTGCTATGTTGAGTTTGCTGGGATCCGATGGATTATGAGATTATGTTCAGATTGATCTTGAGTAATATATTTGATTCACCTCTTTTATATTTTAGTTCATAAATAATTCTTGCATGTTCTCCGTTGTTATTTATTGCTTTGGCCGAGTAATAGGTAGTGACTCCAAGAGGGAACGTTATGCTCGATTGTGGGTTCATGCCCCTCGATGACTAGCTTGAGTGACAGAAACATGAGTATAGGGGATGTGCTGTTGCCACAAGGGGGAAAACAACGGTGCTTGTGCCCGCGGGTGCAAGGATTGTTTACTTTACGCAAAGTTCTTTTAATGCAGTTGTCTGTTGCATTGAGTTTACACTATGGGTGGGACTCGCAACTTAATACCAGCGAGATGTTCTGGATAGATATCTCAAGGTGGATGATTAGTAGTAGATATTGATGGATTTCGGTCTACTTACTTTGGCGTACCGCCCATGCTTTGAACCTCAACCTTTCTTGCAATGTAGTCAGCATTGGTTTGCGTTCGTGGTCCTGTCAATTGCCCAGCTGTAATTTGTTTACCTCACATAGCTGTTTTATCGTCTTTTGGGAGAGAGACATCACTAGTGAACATCATGAGACTCCGGTCCATATTACCATCATTTATCACATCCACTATTTACTTTTCGCTATTTTATTTACTATTGCAAAACACTATCTATCACTACTATCATATTGCTTTTAACCCTTTGTGAACTACAAGGCCGGAGAGATTGACAACCTCTCTGTACTCGTTGGGAGCAAAGTTATTTGTATCTATGTGCAGGTCCACGTTGATTGCTAATTGCGCCGTTAGCAGTTGACACCTACCTGTTGAACCTAGGAGTCTCTGGGGATTCGATCCTTGGCATCTTTGCTAGGGGAAAACACTTCTACTTACTGCATCTTACACCTTCCACTTGGGGTAACCAACGAGGGGTTCGAGGCCCATCAGGTCCCGGGCCAGGTAAGGTGGCACCCGTGGGGATACCGTGCATGAGGCCGCAAAGTGATATGATGTGCTACATGCTAGACCTGTGTGACTTAGGATCGGGGTCCTGACAGTATGAAAAAAATTCCCCTATACTGTGAGTGTTGTGGAATTATAGGTTATATGTCTAAACGTTCTTGCAGCATTCCTGGAGAGAGAAAAACTGATGTGTACCCTAAGAATCTTAGTGTGGAACCTTATTAGAAAGGAAAAAATTCAAATAGGAGAGTTTTTAGTTTTGGAGGTACTGGTCGAGATGATAAGCATTGGACCAATGGCTCCAACAATAGCAACACCTCTACGGCACGGAGGGAGTCGTCATCAAGGTGGCCAAGGCTGTGAGCTGTCTCCGGATCTCCGACAAGGGCTCTGCTGCTCCCACCACGGGGGCAACTGTGACGCCCCAAGATCGACGCTCCAGAAGACTTCCAACTATTCTGAGTTCCATTGTGTGATTTGTTTGTTTGTTTTTTGCATTCATCATTGCATCATTTGCATTGCATCATGTCATCATGCCATCATGTCATTTTTTTGAAACTCAACTAAACAAATCGCATTCGGTCCATTTAAATTGAGGGAAGGGTGACTTCTCTTTACAGCATATCCTCCTAATAATTATGGAGGTATTATAAATATTCCATTAGTTTGGAATTAACCGTAACACATTTGCAAAATAATCCCCATGCCTTGTTATCTCACTTCTTGACCTCAAACTTTGCCCATAAATTCTTCTGTCATTTTCCTGAGCTCCACCGGAATTCTCAACATTTTTTGGCACTTCTAAATCCCAGTCCTAGTTCAAACCCATTTGAATTAAATTCAAATGAATTTGAATTCAACTTCATCCGCATGCCCACAACTAATTTCCCTGGATCAAGCTCATTTTTATGAGTCTGGGAAAACTAACCTCATACCCAAATTCTAGCCCTAACTCTTCCTCTCCTCCTTTTTCTTCCTGTTTTTTCTGTTGTTAGAAAAGAGTAGAGAGAGATAGTCCATCCCATCGAGGCTGGCCCATTTGCACCGAGGCCCATTGATAACCCACAAGTGTAGGGGATCAGTTGTAGCCTCTTTCGATAAGTAAGAGTGTCGAACCCAACGAGGATGGATTATGCTTGTTGGCATCCCGCTTGACTACAGAAGAACAGCCTACATCGCTGATGCCATAGGCTCTTTTGGCAGATTTCATTATTGGCATCAAGAGGATCCTGTTCTTGGCCGCACTTTGGCGTATGTATCTTTTCCTGCTCCCTCCCTTGTGCCGCGTGATATTGTCTATCGAGAATATTCAGATTTTGGTGGAGCACGCATCTCCTGGACAGTACCTATTTACATCCTCTCTGCGGACTTTGCGGATGTTTTACCTACTGATGAAGATCCTATGCCAGCCAATGGTAATCCGCACCCCCTGCCCGGACAGATGGTGGTTGACAATCTCAACTGGATGGCCTTGCCTGAATTTCCCGAACTGGGCTGGAATGATGTGCCTCCACCAGCTAATGAGCAGCATCATGGATTCCAGCAGCAACCCGAGGACATCTTGGAGCAGGTTGATGACAACCAGCATGATGTGGAGCCATCCCAGGAATCCATGGTTCTCCAGCTGTCTGAGGATTCCATCAACAATGACGCTGTTGAAGTTGCTGTGAATCAACCCCCGCTTCACGTTGGTATGGTCCTGACTCTTTACGGGCCTGAATTACCACCTAGTCTGCAGTGGCAGCGTAGCTTCGAGCGCTTGATGCCACTCATGTGGGTCTCAGCGGTTCCAAGATCTCTTCATCAACAGGAGTTCCCGTCTTTTGAGTTGCCTCTCAATGTCTGGAACTTTAACTGCACCTTGTCTGGATTCGACATCGCTCTGCGGACGGACTGCAACTCCGTCCTATCTGGTCCTGCGAAGAAGCCGGTGGCCCGCGCGCTGTGCTTCGATGACATCTCTTGCCCTGTGACGGAGGCCTTCCAATTTTCTGCAAAGATGCCAAGGAAGCGTGGCCGCAAGGCGGCTACGCCCCTCGTGGTCTCCGAGGTCCGCCGCAGCGCCCGCCTCTTTGCTCTCAAGGGAGGCTTTCGCCAAGTCCCTGTGCCTGAAGACTTGCGACAACACTCTGCTCCGAAGAAGCGCAAGACGAAGGCGTCTGCGCATGGACCGCCGCTTCCCCCACTCTGCTCGATTGATGATCTTCAGCGCATTGGCACCCGTCTTCGGATTGCTCAGGAGAAAATGACCAAGGAGAAGCTTACGGCGGATCCGTCTGTCACCAGCAGCACGAGTTCTGATGATCATTAAAACTCTTAGAAGTCTGGGTCTATGGCGTACCTCCCAAATCGCCATTTATCTTTGTTTTATTTTCTTTGTTCTGAACTTTATGGCTCAGTTATGTAATATGCTACTCTATGGATCACTGCGTGATACATTATGCTGCTGCTTTCTACATGTTTCCCATGAATCAAAACAACTGTAGAGCTTGGAAGGTCTTTTGCTGGAATGTTAGGGGACTTAACTCCGAGGCACGTCAACTTGATGTCAAGCAAAAGATTGATGAGAGTGGATGCTCAGTAATTTGCCTTCAGGAAACTAAGTGTATGCATATTGATCATCGTTTTCTTCGAAAGTTCTGCCCCAGGCGTTTTGATAATTTTGTGTATGTTCCTTCGAATGGGGCCTCTGGTGGTATTGTAATCATATGGAACTCCTCTTTCTTCATCGGCAAGCTAATCGTGGCAAAACCATTTGGTATCGTGGTGGAATTCAGCTCTGCTCACACGTCTGAAGTCTGGACACTTGTGACAGTTTATGGACCGTGTCAGGGTCCTGCCCGCGATGAGTTTGTCCAGTGGCTCTATAATCTTAATATTAATGTGGATGATAAATGGCTTCTTCTAGGCGACTTTAACTTCATGAGATCTGTGGAGAATCGTAACCTTCCAGGGGGCAATATTAACGATATGTTCTTGTTCAATGAAATCATTGGGCATCTTAGCCTCATTGAACTTCCAATAAAGGGCAGACAATACACTTGGTCTAATATGCAAGCACAGCCCCTGCTCGAGCAACTTGATTGGTTTTTTACTTCAGTTGCATGGACGCATGACCACCCCAATACCTTGGTCTATCCCCTAGCCAGAACTGCCTCGGATCACGTGCCCTGTGTGGTCTCTATTGCCACGAGCATCCCCAAAGCCAAAGTATTCCGCTTTGAGAATTACTGGATTGATCTCCCTGGTTTCTTTGAGTGTGTCTCATCGGTGTGGAACAGAAACTTCAGACAGGCTAATATCGCATCAAGAATATCGGCAAAATTCAAAGCCTTACGCTATGCTCTTAAGCAATGGCATATTCGTCTGGCTACGGTGAAGGCACTTATCAATGATTGCAACAAGGTTATTCTTTTCTTCGACCAACTTGAGGACTGTCGCTCTTTGAGTTGGCCTGAAACGAATTTTCGCTGCATTGTTAAAGCACATCTTGCAGATATCTTACACATGCAGTTCATCTATTGGAAGCAGCGTTGCACCATCAGGTCAATTAAAGTTGGTGAGGAGAACTCCAAATTCTTCCATGCCATGGCCACGGAGAGATACCGTAAAAACACCATCTCTTCTCTCAGAAATGCAGAGGGCGAAGTAATTTCTGACCATCAACAACTCGCTGCTATGTTCTGGACTGATTTCAAGCAGCGTATGGGCCATGCTAAGGGGATTCAGATGGACTTTGACCTTGCCTCCCTTATTGCCAAGGTTGATGGCCTTGAGGAATTGTCTCGGCCTTTTTCCGAGAAATAAGTGGAGGAAGTGATCAAGCATATTCCCCCTGATCGTGCCCCGGGCCCTGATGGGTTTTCTGGTCTGTTCTTGAAGAAATGTTGGCCAATTCTTAAGCAGGATTTCTTATCCCTTGTCCGAGACTTCTATGAGGGCAATTGTGACCTCGAATGCTTGAACACTTCCCTCATTACCCTCATTCCTAAGAAGTTGAGCCCTGAGGTGGTGGGAGACTTTCGGCCTATATCACTGACCAACACCTGTCTGAAATTTCTGACGAAACTTCTAGCCAACAGACTGCAACAGGTAATCCTCCGATGCATCCATAAAAACCAATATGGTTTTCTCCGTTGCAGATCAATCCAGGATTGTTTAGCTTGGTGCTTTGAATACATACACCAATGCAAAGCTTCCAAACGGCCTATTGTTCTCCTCAAACTTGATTTCACGAAGGCGTTTGATACTCTGGAACATGCTACCATTCTTCAGATGTTGCATTATAAGGGGTTTGACAAGCGTTGGACTGGCTGGGTAAATTCTTTGTTGTCTTCAGGCTCTTCTTCTGTGCTCCTTAACGGAGTACCTGGTCAACATTTCCACTGCAGAACTGGGGTGCGTCAAGGAGACCCTTTGTCTCCGCTTCTTTTTGTCATTGCGGTGGATCTCCTTCAATCGGTGGTAAATGATATGTGCACTCGACACATTCTTCAAATGCCAATACCTACCAGCTCCAATGATTACCCAATTGTTCAGTACGCTGATGATACTCTGATCATCCTCCCGGCCGCTGATGATCAGCTCCTTGCCCTGAAACAGATGCTTCATAAGTTTGCTCAAGCCACCGGACTCTGTGTTAACTTCAGCAAGTCATCGTTGATTCCTTTAAACTTATCTGATGAAGAAGGCTCCCGTATTGCGTCACTTCTTGGCTGTGAGGTGGGTACTCTCCCATTCACATACCTTGGTCTGCCTATGGGCACTTCTAGGCCAACTGTGGCAGAGTTAACACCACTTGTGGATCGTCTGGAGAGGAGGCTGTCTGCTTCCTCCTGTTTGCTCAACCAGGGCAGCCGTCTTCAGTTGCTGCAATCGGTCTTAGCATCCATGCCTATTTATTTCTTGTGCTCTCTGTCCCTCCCGAAAGGCATTCTTAAACAACTGGAAAGGATCATGCGCCAATGCCTCTGGCGAGGCAACTCGGAGACGCCTCGTCAATCTCTCGCTGCCTGGGACCTTATATGCCGGCCCAAGAAATGTGGTGGACTTGGTATCACCCACCTGGAAACTCAGAATGAGGCTTTGCTCATGAAGCATCTATATAATTTTTTTAACAAATTGGATATACCTTGGGTTCAGTTGATCTGGGACACTTATTATGTCTCTTCACCACCCCAGGCAACTCGCAACTGTGGCTCGTTCTGGTGGAGGGACATTATTCAACTCTATGATCAATTCTGCTCCCTCGCCGTCCCGTATGTTTCTTCGGGTGACACAGTCTTGTTTTGGACTGATAAATGGCATATTGATAACAGGGTGATTGCTCTACAAACCAGATTTCCTCATCTATATTCATTTGTGATTAATGAGTTTATCACTGTCAAGGATTTCTTCCTTGACTCAACTGAAACGCAGAACTTTCATTTGCCCCTGTCCATCGAAGCCTATGAGGAACTACAGCATCTGCAATCTCTTTTGACTACCATACAGCTTGATCCTTCAGCAAATGACACCTGGAAATGGCCCTCGAAGTCTGGCACCTTCATCTCCAAGGTATACTATGACTTCCGGTTCTCTCATATTGTGGTGGACCCCATATTTAAATGGATATGGAAATGCTCTTGCACGCTGAAGATCAAAGTTTCCGGTTGGCTTCTGTTAATGGATCGCCTCAACACTAGAGATATGATGCAACGAAGGCACTGGCATGTCGATGATGCTCATTGTTCTTTATGTCTCCTGCCTCATCTTGAAGACCGGGCACACCTATTCTTCATCTGCAATTTCAGTCAGCGCGTTTGGAACTATCTTGGTATTTCTTGGACAGCTGAAGGCCACTCCTCCACATACTCCATGGCTCTAGCAGCACGTCAAGACTTTGGACAACCTTTCTTCACTGAGGTGGTCTTCACTGCTGCTTGGAATATCTGGACTCAGCGGAATGGCAAAGTTTTCAGGAATGAGCAACCTAGTTTCAGATCCTGGAAAAGAAACTTTGTGTATGATATTTCCTTACTTGCTCATAGAATTAAATGTAAATATAGAGATAGACTTCTATCCTGGATAGCCTCACTTCAGTAGACTAGATGTAAGTCCCCTCCCCTCTCTTCTCTGTATATATTTAGGACCTTTTGTAATTCTTTCCCTATATGGGTTTTTAAGCTAATAAAACACTGTGAGGCTGTTGCCTTGCAGTACATAGTCAAAAAAAAAAATATTCCCTCAAGTTCTTTCGACCATCGATACAACTCTACGCATGCTTAACGTTTACTTTACCTAGAACAAGTATGAAACTAGAAGTACTTTGTAGTTTTTGTGGGATAGGTTTGCAAGAATATAAAGAACACGTAAATATAAACTAGGGGATGTTAAGATAAAGAAGCAATAAAGTTAGTGACAGCGAGTGTGGAAAAGTGGTGGTAGGATTGCGAAATTGCCCCTAAGCAATTGACTACGTTACTAGACCGATAGCAAGTTTTATGTGGGAGAGGCCACTGCTAGCATATCATCCCTTACTTGGAATTCTATGCACTTATGATTGGAACTATTAGCAAGCATCCGCAACTACTAATGTTCATTAAGGTAAAACCCAACCATAGCATTAAGATATATTGGTCCCCCTTCAATCCCGTATGCATCAATTTCTATGCTAGGTTGAAGCTTCTGTCACTCTTGCCCTCCAATACGTAGTCCTATCAACATACAACTAACCCTATGGTGTGATCCACGCGCGCGCTCATTTGATGGGCACCAAAGGACAACAACATAACCATAAGCAATTTAAACCAATCATAGCAATTCACCAATCACCGATAGGACAACTATAATCTACTCAGACATCATAGGATGGCAACACATCATTGGATAATAATATGAAGCATAAAACACCATGTTCAAGTAAAGGGTACAGAGGGTTGTGGGAGAGTGGACCGCTGTAGATAGATGGGGGAAGGTGATGGAGATGTTGGTGAAGATGACGGAGGTGTTGGTGTAGATCGCCGTCACACGATGGTGGCCCCGGTGGCACTCCGGTGCCACCGGAAGCGAGGGGGAGAGAGCCCCCCTCCTTCCTATTATTCCTTGACCTTCAACCTAGGTGGGAGAAGGGTTTCCCCTTTGGTCCATGGCCTTCATGGCGGCGGAGGGGCGAGAGCCCCTCCGAGATTGGATCTGTCTCTCTGTTTCTGCGTTCCCAGATTCTGGCCCTTCACCGTTTCTTATATTCCCGGAGATCCGTAACTCCGATTGGGCTGATTTTTTGACACGATTTTAATATGGATATTAGCTTTCTTGCGGCGAAAGAAGGGCATCAACCGCCTTACGTTGTAGCCACGAGGGCCCAGGGCGCGCCTGCCCCTGGTGGGCGCGCCCCCTGCCTCGTGGCCCACTCGGGCATCGTCTCATGTTGGTTCCGTTTCCCAAAATTCACATATATTCCAAAAAAATCTCCGTACATTTTTATTCCGTTTGATATGGATATTCTGCGAAACAAAAAACATGCAACAAACAGGAACTGGCACTGGGCACTGGATCAATATGTTAGTCCCAAAAAATAGTATAAAAGTTGCCAAAAGTATATGAAAGTTGTAGAATATTGGCATGGAACAATCAAAAATTATAGATACGACGAAGACGTATCACCCACCTAAGCCCCTCCTAAACCCTAGCCCCGATCGAACCCAGTTCCTCTTGTTCCCCTGCACCACCATCTCCCCTCGACTCCCTCCTCTCGATCCCCTGCCACCCGGTCCTCCCGTACGCTCTGCACCTCGCTCAACCCGATCCTCCTCGCCCGCGCACGCCTCCAGTCCTCTCACCCACAGCCACCGAGACCCCGCCGCCATCGCGCCCTTCCGCCACCGCCTAGGTCCTTGCCGGCCTCTTGCACCCTCCGTCACCTGCCTGCCGCCCTGCGCCCGCCTCTGCTCGCGGACGCCGCTGCCAATGCCATGGCGGCCACCGCCAAACGCCCTGGCCGTCTCCTGCTCCTCGCCTCGAGCACCGGCGCTCCAAGGCCGGCCTCCTGCTGCTCGTCATCGCCGGAGCTCCCCACCACCAGCAGGCAGCCGCACCTCCACCTCGTGTCCGCCTAGATCGGGACCATCCACGACCTAGCCTCCTCCCGCGACTGTCGCCTGCCATGGCCTCCCTTGTCGGACCTGCTCCATCCCCGCCTCCTCGCCAATCGCTGGCTGCACCAGGCGCCAAGACCCTGCAATGTCGCTCGCCCTCTCTGCTTTGCTCCTGCACACGACCCTCATTGTCCCTGGACCCCCTGCCCGACACCATGACCACAGCTTCATGTTCCCCTAGATGCCAAGTTCTCTTTCGGAGACCTCAAGACCAGTAACGCCAAGGCCACCTCAAGTTCGACTACACGGTGATGCGTCAAGTACGTCTACCGGTCTCCGGAATCGCCAAGTACCACGACGCCCGGAGCCCTCGGATTCATCAAGTTCGACTACAACATGTGTACGACTATCGTCGACCCCCGAAGCCCCGTGGACGTCAAGTTCCTCTTTGAACCGTGTACACTACTGTCGCCATGGATCCGACAAGACCGCGAGTACCACTACTTCCACTACGACTGGTGAACGACTACTTCCACTACGAACTCAATCCGCCCCAAAAATGCATGCTTCGAAGGTATACCGCCGAGACGATGACCCGTGGACGAATGCATATGTGTTGTATGAGATGCACCCTTTGTTTGCACCGTGTCCGAAGTGCCCTCGTTTGCCTTGTCGTCCACATGTGGGAACCCGGTATCCGGGAGCACCCCACATTTTTGCACGACACACTCACGCCGCCCTTCTTTTGCATAGGTCTCTCCACGAGTTACCGGAACCGATATGTTGTCGTGGCATCATTTTTGGATTCATTGTTATGGCACCCTTTCTTTCCGCCATGGTGACAAAATGCTTCATAACATGCTCATGTCAACATTTTCCTAAAATTGCATAAAAACTTTTATATGTCATCCGCATCATGATAAAAACATTTAAAATGTTTAAAATTGTTGTTTGCTTTAAAAATTGCTAAATGACATGTGGGGATTTTCCGGAATTGTTGTTTGTTATTTTCGGCCTCATTTAAATTGACTAAATAGATAGAATCCTTATGCTTCACCTCTTGCCATGTTAATTAACATTTAATATTGTTGGGTTCATAACGAGGGTCAACTAAATAAATTGAATCTGGTGTTTTGCATATTGGGCTACACTTAATGTGTAGTGTTGTTTGTTGCACTTGCCATGCCATGCATCTTTAAACCGGACATGCATCATACTTGTTTGTGCATCATACCATGTTTATGCTTGTGTGTTTACCATGTTGTTTGTTTGTTTTCGGTTTGCTTCTCTCGTTAGCTTTGGTTTCGTTTCGGAGTTGCGAGGATTCGTTCGACTACCTCCGTTTGTGTTCTTCATGGACTCGTTCTTCTTCCTTGCGGGATCTCAGGCAAGATGACTGTTCCTCAACATCACCTCTATCTTTGCTTTGCTAGTTGTCTCGCTCTATAGCTATGCCGCGCTACCCATTCTTGTCTTGCCAGCCTCCTATGTTGCCATGAAACCCCCAAACCACCTTCCTAGCAAACTGCCCCTCTTATAGCATTGTTAGTTGCAGGTGAAGATGGAAGATGTTCCATGTTGGAACATGGATTCTTTGGGATAACACAACATATACCTTATTTAATTAATGCACATATATACTTGGTAATGGGTGGAAGGCTTGGCCTTTTGCTTGGTGTTTTGTTCCACTCATGCCGCTTTAGGATCTGATAAACCGGTGTCATGTTCCTTGACATTGCATTCCTAACACGGTTGGGGTTTATGGCCCCCCCTCGATAATTCGCTCTGTTTAAAGCTTTTCTAGCAAGGCCCAACCTTGGTTTTACCATTTGCCTAATAACTAAAAACTGCATAGGGAGTAATTAACCTGTGGATTTTTAATCAATCCCCGGGCCAGTGCTCCTCATGAGTGTTGGTCCAACCCAGAGCAGTTTGCGGGGCCGCCCCTTGGCAACTTAAGGTATTTTGGCTCCCGTATGTGTCGCTCATCCGACCGTGGCCTGAGATGAGATACACGCGGCTCTTATCAGGGTGTCGGCACGTCGGGAGGTCTTGCTGGATTGGTTTTACCTTTGTCGAAATATCTTGTGTACGGGATTCCGAGAACACTCGTGTCTTCCTAATTTGGAGTTGTTACTTCGCTGATCGTGAGAGCTTTTGATGGGCTAAGTTGGGACACCCTTGCAGGGTTATGATCTTTCGAAAGCCGTGCCCGCGGTTATGTGGCAGATTCGAGTTGTTAATATCCGGTTGTAGATAACTTGACACCATAACTCAAATAAGAATACACTACCTGTGTGAGTAACCGTGATGGCCTCTTTTCGAAGGGGTTCAGAAAGTGAACACGGTGGGGTTATGTATGAACGTAAGTAGATAGGATCACTTCTTGATCACTACTAATTGTGATCGTTGGCATATATTCTCATCTTGCTCTGACTTCGTAAGCTAGGCTCCTGCAATGCCTAGTGCTGCTGCAACCACTTTATAAACTCTACACACCTAAGAGCCTTGATAGTTTTGATTGTCGGGAACAAGATTGATGAGTCCTCGTGACTCACAGTTTACTACACAAACAGATGCAGATACATTAGAGTTTGACTCGGGAGACGTGCAAGAGCTCTAGTGGGAGTTCGACAAAGAGCGTGGGCGTATGTACGTGACGTACCCCGACGATCAGTAGTGGTTCCTACTAAGGCCGATCGGGATTAGCCTATGTGGTATCTTTTTCTTCATTTGATTTCTTTCGTAATCGGACTCTGTGTTCTCTCGATGAATGTATGTTTATCGTATTAATTGTGTGACGTGGTGAGTGTAAGCCAACTATTAAATTCTCTTTCATCCGGTTCCTTACATGGGTTGTGTAAAGATACCATGCTTGAGACCATTCCAGAATGCGGTTATGACTCTAAGTCATGCCTCGACACGTAGGAGCTATAGCCACATCTTGGACGATACAGCAACCCAGATCAATCCCATGTCCGGCCAAGAGGGCCAGGATGATGGGGCTCCCTCTATGGTGCTCTTGGGCGCTGCATCCGGTCAGGAGGACCGGGCAGTGGCGTCTTCTGCTCCTGCTAGACTTGGCCAGGAGGGCCAACGACTAGCATTCAGGATGGACAGCCACTCGGGCGTATCGCATGGCCAGGAGGGCGAGGCAACACAGCGGCTGGGTAGTCCCAGTGACCCAATGGTGTTTGCTTCTCCTGCTAAGTGCAAACTTGTTGTACATGAGGTTCAGGAGAAGGCTTTGGCTAGCCGACCCAGTGTTAATTCTGCAGGTACCTATGCCGCTGCTAAATAGTCCAGTACAATGGCTGGGTTTGAGGAGCAGCAACAACTGTTGTTCCAATTGGGAGTGTTGGAAGCTCTTTCGGGAGCAGTGGTTGCCCACCTTGCTGCCTTCTCTAAGGCGGGTGGGATCTGAGGAGGCCCGCAAGAAAACTATAGGTAAAACACGCTCGCCGGACGGGTAGTGATATAGAATTCTCCTTTGAGAAACATATGGATAGTTACGAGTGCATATTATATGATGACATGGATGTCACAGATGTTTCTTCTAAGCGTGTGTGTGCGGGCAGAGTGGAGACAGTGAATAATGCAGAGGGTGTGATCACATATGTACCAAAGGAGACAGATGAGAATGAGGAAGACTTTATGCAGAAGGAGAGGTAATCGGTTGGGGAAGAAAAAGAAAATGTTGGCGCATTGACCTCCGAGCCAAATGAAAATCATAGGTTGAAACTAGCGTGGTATGCCCTCCTCCACGGCAGTTCGCGAGCTCTTGGAACTACAAAGGCGAACCAAGGCAGAGTTAATTTTTCTTTCAAAGTCCCATTTGAATAAATGTAAAGCTGATGAGCTATGTCATGTTTTAAATTTTGATTCAATGTTTGTAGTGGAAAGCGATGGTCGGGCCGGTGGCCTTGTCTTGTTTTATCATAAGATGAATAAAGTTGTTTTGAATTATGTGTCGTCCAATTTTATAGATGCTCTATTTATGTGTGAGAATGTAGTACAATGATGATTTACAGGCTTTTATGGTCATCCGTGTTGGAGTGAGCGTATGCTATCTTGGGAAGATATTCGCAGTCTGCACCATAAGGGTAATCACCCCTGGGTGGTCTTAGGAGATTTTAATGAGATATTACTTTCCTCGGAAAAAGAAGGAGGTAACGCGAGTCCTAATGCTATGATGAGGGACTTCCGCAATTTTTTGGGAGAGTGCGGTCTGGAGGATATGGGCTATATTGGTGATATTATCACTTGGAGGAGACGTGAAATTAGAGAAAGACCGGATCACGGGGTTTGTAATGTGAAATGTGCAAACAAATTTCCTCGGGCCGCAATTGTAAATGAAGAAGGTATACACTCTGATCATCAGCCTATCATCCTAGATACAAAATATTATGATGGTAACAAATTTGAACAACCAAAGAGAAGAGTGAAACAGTTTGAAGCCCGATGGCTCAAAGAAGAGACCATTGGGGAAATTGTATGTACAACATGGGACAAAGTGAAGATTTTGGGTATTGGACCATCCCTCGCTGATCGTACAAGAGCGGTGCATGCGGATTTGCATACTTGGGACCGCGATACATGGAACCGAAAAGAAGAATTAATAAACTCAAAAAAGATTGAGAGAAGCTCAGAAGGGACCTATGAACACGAAGACTCAAGCATGACAGAAGGAGATTCTAGTCCTTATTGAAAATCTTCTGGAGCAAGAGGAGATCTATTGGGTACAACGGGGCCATGCAAACTGGCTATTACATGGTGATCACGACACCTCTTTTTTCCATAATGCGGCAATGGCTAGAAAAAAGAGAAATCAGATTAAAAAATTACTTGATGATAACGGTGTTTGGGGTGCAAGATACAGAGATGAAAAAAATATAATGGGCTATTTCTCAAGACTGTTCACCTCGGAAGTTAACCAACATGACCCGAGGGTTCTATCTCTTGTCAAAAGGAAAGTAACCGAGGAAATGAATAATGCTCTTCTGGCCCCTTATACGACCGAGGAGGTTCGGAAGGCACTATTTGACATTGGAGATTTAAAAGCCCCGGGCCCGGATAGGTTAAACGCTATTTTCTATAAAAGATTTTGGTCTATGTTGGGGGACGACTTGACCAAAGAGGTACTCCGGCAGTCAATACTTGCACTATGCCAGATGGGTGGAATGAGACTACAATTGTAATGATCCCAAAGTTTAATTCTCTCGATCGACAAGGTAACTCAATTTCGACCAATTAGCATGTGCAATGTTGTGTACAAGGTAATTTCAAAACTGATTGCAGCCCATTTGAAGAGGATCCTTTCAGATATTATCAGCACGACTCAGAGTGTGTTTGTGCCAGGACGAATTATTACATATAATATCTTAGTGGCATATGAATTCTTCCATAATATAAAGAAAAAGAGGAATGGTAAAGAGGGCTTGTTTGCTATATGCACAAAGCATATGACCGAGTAGAGTGGTCTTTTCTGAAGGAGATTATGCTCAGATTGGGATTTCAAGATAAATGGGTAAAGTTAGTCATGCAATGTGTAACCTCGGTGGAGTACCGGGTTCATTTTAATACAGGTGAAACTGAGAGTTTCAAACCTACTAGAGGATTGAGGTAGGGAGACCCTCTCTCTCCATACTTATTCTTGTTGTGTACGGAGGGCTTGCCGCTCTTTTAACTAATGCAGAGGAGAATGGAAACATTTCAGGAATAAAGGTTGGCAGGGATGCACCGTCGATTTCAAATCTTCTCTTTGCTGATGATTCACTGATACTTAGGAAAACAAATAATATGAATGCATATGCTTTGAAATCGGTTCTGGACTCCTATTGTGCTGCCTCTCGAGGCAGATGGTGAGTGTTGACAAGTCTAGTATATTTTTCAGTCCCAATACCAAGGTGGAAGACAAGGTGCAAATATGTACAATTCTGAATATTATGATTGAAGCACTCAATGATAAGTATTTGGGTTTGCCCTCAAATGTGGGTATGGACATAAGTGATTGTCTCCAATTCCTGATTGATCGAATTGTTATGAAAATTAGTGGATGGAAAGAAAAGTTATTATCTGTAGGAGGAAAGAAAATTCGGCTCAAATCTGTTGTACAAGCTATCCCAGCTTATGCCATGGTCGTCTTTAAGATTCCTAAAAAGTCTGTAAAGGAATCATTGACGTGATGTCGCTTTTGGTGGGGTGACGAGGACAATAAGAAGAGAATACATTGGATGGCGTGGTGGAAGATGTGTGTTCCAAAAGACCAAAGAGGTATGGGTTTTTGAAATATACAGTGTTTCAATATGGCTTTGTTGGCCAAACAAGTGTGGCGTCTGGTTGATAATCCTGAGTCTATATGACTATATGTGCTACTATCTTGATAGCTAAATATTTTTCGTACGGCAATTTAATGAGTGCAACTCTAAAAAAGGTTCTTCTTTTACTTGGCAAAGTATTATCGCGGGAGTGAATTGTCTAAAAAACAGTCATATCTGGCGAGTCGGAAATGGATGTAATATTGATATTTGGAGAGATGCTTGGATTCCTAACTATTCAAATAGGAAAATTATTAATCCTAGAAGAGGGCATCTTATATCTAAGGTTTGTGACCTTATTGACCCAGTCATGAATTCTTGGGATGAAGATTTGGTGAGACAAACGTTGTGGCCGATTGATGTGCAAAGGGTACTCGCAATTCCACTTCCTATGCATAATATGACTGATTTCATTGCTAGGAGATATACAAAAAATGGCAAGTTCATTGTTCGATCAGCCTATTTGGAAGAATGAAACAAACAACATGGGAAAACAGTACAACATGCAAATGGAATGGGTAGAACCAATGTCAACCCTATTTGGGATAAGATTTAGAAAATTATTCTGTCCGACAAAGATAAAAATAATAATATGGCATACACTGCATGGGACCCTCCTATGCCGAGTTACACTTGCTAATAGGCACAGGAAAGTTTCGCCGATCTACCCATCATGCTCGAATGGTCCTGAAGATACAAAACATGTATTGTTTCGTTGTCAGAAGGCGAAAGAAGTTTGGAGAAAATTAGGTCTGCATGAGGTGATCAATAAAGCTTGTGTTGTTGACCGTGCGGGAGAGGCGGTATTAGAATTTTTACTCCTTATGGCAGATCACGAATTAACTATTATGGGCGTCCAGAATGCACATGAGCTAATCGCTATAACATCTTGATATTTATGGTGGGATAAACATAAACAGGTTCACGAAGGAAAGCTATAGGATGCAGATCAAATTTCGATGGGAGCTCGCGCCATAATGGCAAACTATGTTAATACGTACTCCCCTAAAGCAACTCGTAAAACAGGGGGATGGAGTATCCCTCCTGGGGGTTTTGTGAAGCTGAAAGTTGATGACGCTTTCGATCATGATCTACTTTAAGGTACAGCTGGGGCGGTCCTGGGAGATGACAAGGGAAGGTTTGTCATTTGTGGAAAGTGGAGAATTGCTTGGTGTGATGATGTATTAACATCAGAAGCTTTGGCTCTGAAATTTGGTTTATTCCTAGCACAGAAGGCGGGCTGCAACCGCCTTGTTGTAAACTCGGACAATATGGAAGTTATCGACACAATGAAGAATGGAGGACACTCGGCAGGAGCGGCAGCTGCAGTTTTTGATGACTGTTATTTTTTGGCCTATGATTTTCCTTTAATTAAATTTGAACATTGTAACAGGGAAGCAAATAAAGTGGCCCATGAAGTAGCTAGGTTAGCAAAATTTTCGGCCACTAGGGATTGGTTTGAGGAACCTATGAATGACATTGTAGCTCTTCTTATGAACGATGTAACAATTATTTCTAATCAATAAAATCAAAGTTTTATTTCAAAAAAGGAGACGGCCTGGATGAAAAATAATTCATCCTCACTTTCATATTTATCTAAACATGCAAGCTATCCACATCATCAGCCATGTCATCTTAGCAAAAACAGTTCTCACGTCTGCCATGTCAGCAAAACTCAAGAGGAAAAAATTAACGGCACGTCCGGTTCCACAGCAAACAAATTGTCTTTACTGTGTTTGGATGTTGGAAAATCAGCTTGGAATTGGCAACTTGGAATTATTGGCCCGCTTTCCAACGTTTGGGGTGGTTATGGAAATAAGCGGTGGAATTAGGAAAATTTTCCGAGCACACCATCCCGCAAGGCACCCGCAGCGATGTTTAATTCCGAGGTCCCCTGCTCGGAAAGGACCGAGCCCGCACCGCGTACCCCTTCGGGTTTCTTTGTCGAACAGCAAACACAATAGCGATCGGGAGCGACCCGCCGCCGACACCGCCGCCCCCGGCGCTACAGCCACCAGGCGCCGCCGCGCAGCCGCCGGTAAGCCCTATTCCCTGCCCTCATCCTCCCGTTCCCGGCGACCTCTCCCCGTTCCCGGCCCCCTCTCGGCTCCCCAAGACGACCCGCGCCCAACCCTAACCCCTTGTGGTTCTGGCCATGAGCGGCGATGGATAAATCTCGAGGATCTGGTTGGAGAACGGCGGGAGAACGGCGGCGGATGATTCTCTTGGCTGGGAGAACGGCGGATGATTCTCTTGGCTGCAGCGAACGGCGTCGTCTCCCTGGCCTCCTTATCTTCTTTTTATTTCAGAACAAGTCTAGGACATGAAGTTTAGGCAGTTCCGAAAAAGCTCATCATCTAGTCGTGTTTTTAGATGCGACAGTTTCATCCTCAATTTCAACTCCCGGACCAAATGTGTGTTGCCATGTGGAGAAGCAAACTGTAAATAGGCCCTGGCCATAATTAGCTGATCTTGCATCACCCATATCTTCTCCTTAGTGCTAGGGGAGGATCTGGAGATTCTTTCATCTACCTCTGTAGCTATTCCATCAGGTTGCCCTTCTATCTGCAAAAAGCTAACTAATTCAATTCCTCACAGGTGCACTTACTGAATCAACAAGTCTAAAGTCCAACTCCATTAAAAGAACTTGTACTGTTAATTGGTTCGGAAACATGTTAGACAGATTGAGAGCCAATTCCTGGCGGCATCCTCACCACAAGAGAGTTGCATAATTTAGGTATATTTGGTAAGACATGGACAGCAGCTTAGGCCCAATTATTTTCCATTAACTCACGTTTTGCAAGATGAATTTTTCTAGCAAAGTAGGGATAGTTGTCTACACACTTTAGCCTAACAAACTTGGTCCCAATTCAAAAGAGAGGAAAACCGCCAGAATCTGAAGAAACTCAATATGTATGGAGATAGTCAATAACAGAAAGTTTTCTTGTGATGTCTCCCTTCATGTTCATAACAACAAGCAATTCCTTTTCTAACTCAGAGTTTGTTGATTGATTTTTATTTTCTGAACTGCAGAACCGAAGGAGAAAATCAAGGTCCTTAGTGCAGCTGTGAAGGTATAATTTGTTTTCGCTATCCTATGGAATCTGTGCAATATTCATATGTGTTGTATATGTGTTCTTCTTCATGTTGCTATGATTGCATGTTAGAAAAATAATATGACATGAGGTATGAAAGTATCATTAGTATTGCCTATGAACTAAAACACATTGAGTTAAAGTGTCTATGCTCTGAATAATTGGATTTCGAACATTGTGTGCATTGTAGCATTGTCATGTCTCAACAAGAGTTGGTTGCTTACATTACCGAAGAGAACAAACAAAGGAAAAGAAAAAGGGTCTTATTGACAAAAATGTGGTTCGAGATGTCATGCATGGCACTTGCTTATCTTAGGACGCAAAGGGCACCTAGGGACCTAGGATGTTTCAATGATGATGAGGAGAAGGTTGCATATAGGAAGTTCATCTTAAAAAAAATGTATAATGGGTCAGAGGCTGCTTGCTATGATAATCTAAGGTTAACTAAAAGGAACTTCCATGACCTTTGTGCTATGTTGCGTGAAAAGTGTGGTCTGAAAGATAGCATCTATGTTACGGTAGAAGAAAATGTTGCTATGTTCCTACAAGTTGTTGGCCATGGAATCAAAATGAGAGTTTTGGGTGGCACGTATCAGCGCTCTATAGAGACTATCAGTAGGCGCATCTCTACTGTGTTATCGACCATCCTGTCTCTGACTGGGGAGTTTATCAAGCTTCCCAATCCTTCTGTCAACCCTCCCGAGGATTACAAATGGAAGTGGTTTGGCAATGCACTTGGAGCACTAGATGGGTGTCATATTCCGGTGTATGTAAATTCTGCTGACAAAGGGAGGTATAGGAACCGAAAACAAGAAATCAGTACTAACATGCTAGGTGTGGTTGATTGGAACATGAAGTTTCTCTATGTTCTACCTGGTTGGGAGGGCTCATCATCAGACTCGAGAGTGCTTAAAGATGCTATGAGAAACGATTCCAAGATGCATTTGTTGTACCACAGGGTACGAACCTTTCTCTTGGCTTTTCTACTTCTCATAATTAATTGTTAGCTAACCAAATTTATTTGATAATAGGAAAGTACTACCTAGTTGATGCTGGCTATACCAATGGACCGGGATTTCTATCTCCATTCAGATCCACACGGTACCACTTGAAAGAGTGAGCTGCAAGTCTACTAGGTCCCCAAAATGCAGAAGAGTTGTATAACTTGCGGCATGCTCGGGCTAGAAATGTTGTGGAGAGGACTTTTGGACTGTTGAAGAAAAAATGGGCCATTTTGCGTGCTTGTTCGTACTATGACATAGAGGACCAGGTAATATGTGTTCATAATGTGTTGACATTATTAAATATGAAACAAGTAATTCTAACTATGAAATAAATAATTGCAGATTCGACTTATTAATGCGTGTTGTGTGTTACACAACTATGCAAGGGATCGGCAACATGTGAGGGATGATTTGCTCTTGCAGGAAGTCGACGCTGAACTAGCAGCTACGGCCCCTGAACCTGCAGATGCTGCTACTTTAATTAGAAGTGTCCAACAAACTGATGAATGGTCCAATTTTAGGCAACAATTTGCTGCTGATATGTATGCTGAGTATCTTGTGGCACGTGGAGAGGAAGAGATTTAGTACATTAAGTAGTGATCGAGTAGATAGCCAGCAGATGGTGCCTTTTTTTGTGCTACATGGATGATGGTTGTGTGATATTTTGTACCTTGCGTGCTATGTTGAAACTATTTTTATACCTTACTTGCTAATTTTATACCTTACTTGCTAACCTGTACTTAATTGTAGAAGCATGGCTGAACCACTAAAGAAGAAAACTAGGAATTACCTTACATGGACTAATGAGATGGACGAGGCATTGTTGGCCGTCCTTGTTGAGCATCACAACATTGGTGATCGTGCTCAGAATGGTTGGAAGCCACATGTGTATGCTTGCATTAAGCATGTCAAAGACACATGTGATGTTGACATCACCAAGGACAACATTGTTGGAAGAATCAAAACGTTTGATAAGCATTATGAGATCATTAGCAAGATGCTTGCTCAGAGTGGTTTTGGATGGGACTGGGAAACCAACAAGGTTACGGTTGACAGTGACGAAGTGTGGACTCGTTATGTGGAGGTATTGAATTCTAAATTTTATTTTGTGGTTACTTTTGAACCTTCACTATCATCTCTAATATTTTTGTCTATTCTACAGGCTAACAAGGATGCACGTGCCTATAGGACCAAGGTAGTGCATAACTGGAGTGCTATTGAGACTATATATTCAAAAGACCATGCGAATGGTGGAGGTGCTAGGACGGGGGCTGAATGTGCACAAGAACAAAATACTCCGGTTGTTGAAGAATCTCCCGAGGTGCCTCAAAAGAGGCAACGAACTGGTGATGCTATCTTGTGCATGATGGGACAGATGCGAACATCGTTTGATGAAGCTTTGAAGGCAACTGAGCCACTTCCTATGCCAAAGGCGACTCCTGCTACTGAAATCCTTGAGGCACTAAAAAAAGTTGAAGGTTTGGAGGATGCTGATATGCTGCGAGCTTATGGGAAGTCGACCGCCAATGAGCGCATGTTTGAATCATTCATGGCGCTCCCCCCGAACTTAAGGAAGCCATGGCTCTTGACCTTGCCTTGATGTTTGCTACCATGTGTGGTGGTTGGTATGAACTATGTTTGCGCTATATGTAAGAGACATGATCTATGCACTTTTCCTATTTGTTAGAGACATGAAAATTATATATGTTGAAATTGTCGTTGGTACTAATTTATTTGGTGACATGCATGTTGCTCTTGTGTCCTATTTACATGAGTTTAATGTTATTATGTGTGGAAAATAATATATAAACATTGCAGCACGTACATATAATTCTTTATGCATATACACTAGTTTATATTGTCTAAACCCAACAAAAAATTCAATTCCATGATTTGTACATCGAAACAGAAAATGGAATTGGTCCCTAGCCTCTGTTTCCACCAGGAAATTCCAAACACACACAAACAGCAGAATTGAAACTGGAAGCCAATTCCTTTCCATCCTGGATTTGGAATTCATTTTCCAATTCAATTCCAGGCCAGTTTTCCAACATCCAAACACAGTATTAGCTTCCCCTTCCCCTCCCGTAACCGCCGACTAGAGTTAATATAGGACACCACCGCATCCAATTCTCCAACCCTCACCCAGAGTCCAGAGTGACCCGGCAAGGCGAGACGACGGTGCTGAAGTGCGAGCGATCCACAGTGATCCAGGCGCGCCATCCGGTGTGAGACCGGTGAGCCATCCCACGATTCCAGCGACGTCGCCCTGACCCCGCTACCCCGCTTCCCCGTCAGCGCCGGCATGTGTGACCTCGGTGAGCCACCTCGTGAGCTCCTACGAGCGATGCCGCTCCGACGACCCTGGGCCCTGGCTAACTATGTGTCTTCACTTCAACCGATTACTCTAGCTGTTGTTCAGTGGGAGGCCACTTCCATGGGTGCCTTGTGGTCATCGCATGTCAACCTAGCCCGGCACCCCATTACCGGTAGATCGAGACCCACGGGAGACGTACCAGCCGGACGCGTCGGCGCCCGGGGCGTCGGCCGGCCGCCCGGATGGCAACAAGAAGGCCAAGTCGGCAAGGGACGCCACGCCTAACGCCGAGCGTCTGCAGGCGTCCATCGAGCAGTGCATCGCCGACGCCAAGAACCACGCCGTCGAGAGGGAGGCGAAAGCAGACGCGCGCTGGTCGGTGATCATGTCGACGGGCCAGATCAAGCTCGACCTGCTCCGGACAAATGTAGCCGCCAAGAAGAGGAACACCGACTTGGCCTTCCTAATGGCAGCGGACGCGACGGCGGTGTCGGCGATGGACGGGCCGATCAGGGAGTGGTACATGCGGGAGCGTAGCCACATCCTGGACGGCCTGCCGACGGAGACGCCCACTGCCACGACCAACACGTCGACCCGGCCGGTGAGCCCCAGCGACGACGTGTCGCCTACATCGACGTCCGGCACCCCGCGGGCGCCACCTACGGACAACGACGCCGATGCCGAAGCCGATGCAGAAACACAGGACGGCACCGCCGAGGACATCACCGCAGCCGTCATTTGATGCACTCTCGCCTCACGTTTTTATTCGCTACGCCGAACTATGTGCCGAACTGAGATGATCGCCGAGCTGTGGCGAGTGGTCGCCGAACTATGGCGTTTTTTGTAGTGGGAACTGCAGATTCAAAAAAACAGGCGTTTTTGGGGCCGGGGCTGGGGGCGTGGCTGGGCCGAGAACGCCCCCAGCGCCAAATACGCGCCGAGGGAAGGGCCGAAAAAGCGCCGGGAGTGCCTTGAGAGGCCGAACGGCTGGAGATGCTCTTACATGAGACTGGTCTAATACCCAACTGATACCAATGTGTGACCGGCATTGTCGTTCTTCTACTGTAGAGTACACTGCCGAAGGATTTTTTTTTCTTCCCTACAACGTAGTCCGAAGTCTCCTGCTGACAATCACATGCATTGTTGCATCCAAAAGGAGGCAATGAGCTCTAATTGTTATGATTATTTTAGTGTTTTTTATTTCCAATCAAACTGAGCATACATGATTACTCCTCTAAGGATTTTCTGCCCTGTCATTGTTTCATGCGCTTGGACATTTCAAGTAAAAACTGGATTTAGCATTTATACATATTGGTGTTTCTTTTTCATGGTTTTGTTATTTCTCATAACATAAATCCTTCTTGCAATACTATGAATTCCCACAGCAACGCACGGGGTATCATCTTATATTTCTAAAATATACAATACTAGTAACGTCCCTTGATAAATAAATATAAACCCCAGAAAAGTCTGAAATTAAAGAATTGGGATATTCTAATAATAACTAGGTATAAAGAATTTACAAAAGATCTGGCAGCTCTCATCAAGTTGAACCTAGCCCACCTGGCTCTCTATCTCTGAGCTCTGACGCTGCACAACATATAATCAACAGGACGAGTCCAGCAAAGACTACGAGAATGAAGGGGAAACATATCAACACCAACAGGGGATGCGGTTGTTTCTGTAGAAAGATGGCCAGGGAAAAGTCGGTGACCAATACCAGCCCGAAGGTGACCACAAAACCCTGCAGCGATAGAGAGCGGAGGCACGGGTCTCTCAAATTAAGCAGAAAAAAAAGGTGCGCAACCATGGCCAGTTTGATGGATCATGGATGCATAATCGGACGCGGGATGAAGATGGATTGGATCGTATTGCAACGATCTGGATCCAGCGCAACGTACGTACCATGGTGAACATATTGCAGCAGTAGTCGCAGTAGTCGGGGGGAGGTGGCGACGACGGTCGTGGCTCCCTTCTGTCGGGCGGCAGCGGGTAACCGACGGCGGCCGCCGGCTTCCTCCGGCCACCGTCGTCGATCAGCGGGTAGCCGAGGGCCACGTCGCCTAGTTCCTCCATGCCGCGGACGCGCACGACGACGTGCTCGGCCGCGCCAGCCATCATACGCGGCCCGGTGCAGTACGGCGCGCGGCTGGGAGCAGGTGTTGGTGCGTGAGACGCGCCGGAGGAAGACGGGGACCGTGGCGACCAATCAGGCAGGGCACACCATTAAAACTGTTCGGACCTTATCGAGCTTGATTTGTATCCTGGCTGGAACGTAGCGAGGGGTCATCACGTGTACGCAGATCAATCTCTTTGTGGTGTCGTCTGCGCCTGTGTACCTGCTGTCCTTGCGGCATCTCTAATGCTTACCCTATAAAACCTCTAAAACGAACATATTTGTTTGTGGACGTGTTCACGAATAATGATAGAAGAGTCGACCATCCATCTCAGTGCCTCTGATGTAGCGGCCGGTGGTGGGGAGGGGAATCACGGTGCCTCTGCTTCGATTAGTTTTCTTTTACTCCCTGTAGATGCAGATGCAGCGCTCGAACGGATGGCGACTCTTCTTCTTTGAGTTTGTCTTTCGAACTTCAATCCTCTTTGACTACTTTCGTATGGACGAAGCCAACGGAGCTCCGACGTAGATTACCGCCGTCTCCGTGGGGCTATGAGGTTAGGGTTTCTCGTTATGTGGCGAGATTTGATGTCGGGTGGTTGAGGTCTATGCAAGGGTTCAACAGCGACGAGTGTGGCTTCAAGGCACTGGTCCTTAGGGGCATATGCACGAAAACTTCCCGACTGTCATCGACAAGGTCAAGCCGGCCTTGATAGGCTGGCCGCAGTAGTGATCATTTGGTGCTCTCGGAATTTTGATGTAATTTTAATTATGTTTGAGATGCTTTGTACTTTTGGTTTTTTTTAATAGATCTAATATTTTTTGGAAAAAAATACACTGTAAGTTTTAGCATTGAGGTGACTATTCTCGCCAAGTTTAAGTATTGATGATGTAATTGACTCAAAAAAATAGAAAAGAATTAAAAAATGAAAATCCCATCTTTTTTAAGTCCTAGATGTGGCAAGCAAACCTAGTATTGGACAAAAACGATCACAATATATATATGTGCGTCCCTGTGAAAGGACACAACACAACAACCGTCTTAGCTTGCACAAAACACACGAATCTTGAAGCACAAGTATCCGAAGACCACAGAGATGACCGAGACTTTGCTAAATCTCAGTTAGCCAAGTTTTGGCCCAAACATAGAAAAATATTATCATTACACCGTATTCGAATAAACCGCATACAAAGAAATTTGAAAGAAATACTCCCTTTGTAAATAAATCGTCTTACACTTGTTTATAAAAC
>LR738711.1:883872190-883887975 GCA_902687465.1 Secale cereale | reverse complement strand
CGTCTCATAATATAAGAGCGTTTTTGACCCTCTATAGTCCTACAAGAAAGAATGTCCCTGGAATATCTAGCTAAAGAATAAAGAACAGGTTTAACAGCTCCCATCAACTTAACCTAGCCTAGTTTTGTTTTTGCCTAGCCGTCCTGAGCGTCTGATTCTGACGTTCCACAGTTGGCAACCAGCAGCATAGTCCCAGCATAGACAAGAGGATAAAAGGGCGAACATAGCAACACCCAGAGGGGATGCGGCTGCCTCTTGAGAATCAAGCCGCCCAGCACAAAATCGGTGATCAACACGATCCCCAGGGTAACCAGAAAACCCTGCAATGACAGAGAGAGAGAGAGACATGTGTGAGTGGAGTGCAACCATGGCCAATTTGACCTTCCGCTGGATCCATCCAGAGCATAATTGAAGATCGATTGACGTACGTACGTACGACCTCGATCTGCTTCTACCGCACGTACCTGCGTGAACATCTTGCAGGAGGCGCACTTGTCACGGGTTGGTGGTCTTGTCGTCGACGACGGTGGTGGATCCCTTCTCTCCGGCGGCAGCGGGTAACCCACGGCGGCCGCCGGCTTCCTCTGCCCACGCTCGACGTCTTCGATCAGCGGGTAGCCGAGGGCCACGCCCCCATCTTCGCCCAATCCCTCCATGCCGCTGGCCGCGCCAGCCATCAACCGCGGTTGCGATTGGCAGTAGGGTACGTGGTGATCAATCTGCTAGGCAGGGCAGGTGAACGCGTATGTAAGAGGTTTGATGAGATGGAGATTAACTCGTAAATCTGTTGGGGCCAGCCATGTTGATTTGTATTTGCAATTGGACCGGTAGGGAGGATGGCCGCCCACGAGATTAACCGTTTTTTTTTTTTTTGACGTCAAACACATGCATGCAGTTTATTCAAAAAGTTCAGGGATCTCTGAAAATACAATGCTAAGGATACACTCAGGTGGCTGCATCGGCCAAACCTGATAAGTCTTACTACTGATACCCTCCCTGGCAAGCACATGCGCAGCATTATTTGCTGATCGACTGAGAGCATCTACAACTGGACTTCGTAAATCCGGGCCCTAAACGCCCGCGGACGCGTCACGTCTGCTGATAGTGACCTATTACGTTTCAGATTAGCCACTCTACATTCGTCTCTCTCATATTCATCTTCTAAATTCATATAAAGTGTGCAAAAAAAAAAAATTCATACGTGTTATCCTAGGTAGTCTTTGTCGTCGGAGATGTCCACGACGGCAGTGCCGGGTGCCGGCTGGACCGGCAGGTAGCGGGGCTCCGGCTCATCCTCCTCCCGCTCGACCTCATCCATGTAGGCGGACATCTCCGCCTCACCCTGAGGTCTCTTGCGCCTCCATCTTCTGCCGGCGACGGCGTCTGGCCTCCGTAGCCGACTCCGGATGCAGAGAATCGATGATGGCCCGCTGCTCCACGTGAAGATCCGCGTCGCCAGCGTCCCCCACATCCTCCTCCTGTCATCCTCATCCTCCTCCACCTCCTCTCGATCCATTGCATCCGGAGGTAGCCCCGCGACGATCCGGACTTCGCGCCTAGCCCGGATCTGCTCAAGGAGCTCGAGCCAACGCTCCTGCGTCAGAAATGGCTCGCTCCTCACCCGGCGGCGTGGGGGCATGGCTACTAGGGCGGGCGGGTGGCGTGGGAGGTGGCGGCGGCGACGCACAGACTAAGACAAATGTGGATGGATGGTAGGGTTTCGATGCCGCCGGTCCACTTAAATAGCCGGGCTAGGCAGTACGCAGCCCGCCACACCTTTTTTCGTGTCTTCCTTTTTGTCTTTTCTATAAGAAATTCAGTGTTCATGCTGGCAATTTCCGATGTGAATGTTTTGACACTAACATCATGTGAGATTTTGTTCGATTTCACGATTTCATAAACAATTACCTTTATTTTTCGCCCACTAGTATATAACAATTTCAGGTATATATTCGGGGTTTAAGCTGTTCTTTATTTTCCTGCATGTTCTTGTATAAAATCCAGTAGTATCATTTTTGTATATTCATTGATGTCAGATCTGCCAGAGGTCACCTTTTAAAAGTCCATCCTTTCCATAATATAGTGGCGCATAGATTTTTTTTTTGAGCCACGAGCTGAGCTTCGGTTTGCCCTCCCCACCGACCCAGCCAAGCCAAGCACATATGCACAGCCGAGTTCGGATTCACAAACTCCACCAAGGCGTGCCTACCAAGCAAGAGGCATACAGGGCTTTGCGTTTACCCCAAGCCCGGAAAACTTGGATCGCAGGAGGCGATCAAGGACGCCACTAGGGATCCCTTGCGCGTCGCCGGTGACGCCGCCGGTTCCCTCTCTCTCCGTCGGCCGCTCCGGCGGCGGGAGGGAGAGGGAACCCCGGGTCTGTTCACTAGATGGGTGTGTGGTAGGGTTAGGGTTGAGGGAGACGCTGCCGAGGCTGTTGTGGTGGTGTCGCGTCGGAATAAGTTTCTCCGGGCTTCGTTCGCGGTTAGGCGAGGCTTTTGCCTTCGTCTAGGAGCCAGCGGTGTTGGGGATCCCCGGATCTCGTCGAGGTCGCGGGCTATGGCGGTTGGAGGTCCATCGGCACTGGCCGATTGGATCCTCAGATGGACGATGGAGGCAGGGAGACGAAGACCTTTCTTCTTCCTTGTTGGTATGATTTGCTGTTGCTATTCTTCTCCTTCCTCTGCGCTGATGCTGGTGGGAGTTCTTGCTTTGCCCGGGCAGATGGCCCGGCCGCGGTGCTGGACCGGTCGGATGACTCGAGTTATCTTTCTTCCGGAAGGGACACTTTTCGCGGTACTCAAAGCCAAAGATGGCGATGGCTGTTGCAGGTGTGTTGGATTGATGTCCATGCCCTCTCAGCGCTGGTGTCAAGAAAGGAGGAAGCAGCGTGGCGGCAATGATACCGTGGTCGAAGATGATGACCTGTTTGCGACTGGTTGCAGATCCTTCTGCTGCAGGGGTCTTCTCTCAAGATTCAGGGATGATGACACAGGGCTCCGAAGATCTTCTTGTGTTTTGGTTGTCTTAGGGTACTCTAGGTCCTTTGTGTTTGCGTTTCAGTGTGCTTGTAAGGGTCACCTACTTTGTACTGATTCGTGATTTGAATAAAGATTTTCTCAAAAAAAGCAAGAGGCATACACTACCATAATGTTGAGACTCCTTTTTTTTCTTTTCTTGGGCGAGGTCGAGACTCCCTATTCGGCGCCTCCAGGGCGTGAGGCCCATTAGACGCGTCGCTCGCCCGCCCTGATCGTTAGCCTCGCTCGCTCGCTGTTAAAACACCAGATAACTGCTGTTTTCTGGAAAAATACACACCGTTTTTCTAAGAGAAAACTGGGAATTTAAAAGGGGACTGCTACGCGCCCGCAGACGGATCAGTCGGGTCGCTAGCCCCCAAATCTGGCATCTTCGAACAGCTAACGAGCAGGCTAGCTTTTGCAACAAATATCATGTTGCGAAAATGTGTGTAGAATTTTTCTGCAATAGAGTTTGTGTTACAGAATATTTTCTGCAACTGAGATAGTGTTGCGGAAACATTTGTGGAGTTTTTTCGGCCAGAAATGTCATATTGCGGATTTGTTTTGCAACAAAGATCACATTGCTGAAATGTCTTTAGATTTTTTTTGCAACAGATGTCATATTGTAGATTATTTTTGGAATAGAAAGCATGTTTCAAAGATGAACAAAGAAGCAAAAAAGAAACAAATGGCTCTCATTTGTTAGTGTTTTTTTAGCGTGACTCGTTATTTTCTTAAGCATTGTTTTTGCAATGAAGGTCATGCTTCAGAAAAATATTTTGCAACAGAGGTTGTGTTACAGATTTTTCTTTTCTGTCTTTCACATTTCTGCAACATAGATGATGTTGCGGAAAGATTTGTGCAACAAGGATGATGTTGCGGAAAAAAACTATGAAAGAAAGATTAAGTTATTTACATGGGAAAAGCTTCCGAACAGCCGGCCGATCTTTTACGCATGCGTCCGCCAGGCTTTTCCCATTTAAAAAGGCACGAATTTGAAGAAAAAATACAGATTTGAAAAAAAAATGGCCATCTGAAAAAGGTTTGTGGATTTGAAACAATTGTTCGTGAAATTCGAAAATTGTCTGCGAATTTGGAAAAAGTTCAAGGATTTTAAAAAACTTCATGGATACGAAAATAAAGTTCATAAAATCGAGAAAAGATCACAAAAATGAAAAAACTTCATGAACTTGGAAAAAAACTTGCGAATTTGAAAAGTTTGCAAAAATGAAAAGTTCATGTTTTTTAAAGTTCACCAATTTGGGACAGTTCACGAATTTTGATGGACATATATTCAAGAAAAAAAATATGATTTTGATTTTTTAATCACAAGATTAAAAAAATACGGATTTTGGAAAAATTATGAATTAAAAAAAGATCACACATTTGAGAAAGATATAAAAAATGAAAGGATAAAATACGGAAAGCTTAGAGTATCTACAACGTTGCTTAGAGCATCTCTAGCAGACCCCGCATTCCGTCGGCCCGCAAAACGCGTTTGCAGTTCGCAGAAAAAAGGCTTTGCGGGTGGCGTGGACGACCGGGGAGGCAGACCCCCAAACGGACCCGTATAAAAGGATATTTGCGAAATATAATTTTTTACGGGTCGACTTTTTGCGGCGTCTGCTCGTGCACCGCCGCATCGACCAGCAAACCGAAGACGCCCAATTCTTGAATTTGACATCGGTTCCGACAAATAAGTTCAAATTCAAACAACATAACACAGTTTACGCGCAAATAAAAGCTTCAGTGTAGTAGGACAAACGCAAAAGAGGGTCTAGCAAAATTGAAGACCACATCCGGCATCATCTTGGTCGATCTTCACTCCACGCCATCGACTCCATCTTGAAGTTCATCGCCACCACCGAATCCACCTCCGGCGCTTGTTCCAACTCCCACACCGAAATCATTGACATTGGCACCATATGAAGCAGAGAAAACATCTCCGGCACTGTAACACGCACTGGCCGACGCAACCATTCTCCTCTTCAAAATTTCTCTCATTGCCATATCATGTCATTCTTTGGTGAGGCCGTAAATGTCATTGCGTTTCATTGTCATGATCTTGTTCTCTTCAGCTAGCAACTTGGACATGGCTTTGTTTTCAGCGGCACGTGCTCTTCTCTCCTCAATGGCCGCTTTGCACAACCCCTCTTCCTTGAGCAATTGCCACTTTTCTTGCTTCTCCCTTGCCTTCTTCTCGGCCAACTCTTTCTTGGTCTCCAATGACTTCAACATCATCAACTCATTTGATTGCACCATGGCATCAATCTTCTCCCTCAAGCTCGATGCTTCGTGCTCTCTCTTCATCTTCTCCTTAGTCTTCTTGTCGCCATCGGGCTTGTTCAAATTTCTTAGGCCATCATCATCCTCATCTTCATCCATGTTTGTACGTGAACCTCTCTTCGGTGGAGATTCTTTGTCGATCAACTTCCACTTCTCGCACTCTTTGAGCAAGTCCCAACAATGCTCTAGTTTGAATAATTTGCCTTCCGAAGCTTCCATGTCTTTGTATCTATGTTGGGCAATTTTGTCCTACACAATTTGAACAAAGTGAAATGATGCAATCATTTCATATGATGCATATGATGTGCACAACTTGAACAAAGGCAAAACAAACTCACATAGTCGGATTCCACGGTTCCACTTGGAGGTGCATTGCGTACTTGCTCCAAGCAAACTGCCCAATGGCTGCACATATGCTTGATCACATCCCAACGCCCTTGAAGCGGCCGAAATGTGCGTGGAGTCCTATTGGGGTACTTTTCCATCATGCGGAAGTATTGATCTTCGATCCTTTGCCAATACCTCTTGGCGGTTTATAACAAGTAGCACTCTTGCAACAGAGATTAGGACCTCTAGATGAACTCAAACAAGCATGCCACAATGGAACAAAATGAAGAGCACATCACCATGATCATTTTGACATATTATTTGCATCATTTGGATAAGCACACAAAAAGTTACACCACTCACAAGATGCCAACAAAATATGCAAAATCTGGGACTTAGCAAAAAAACTCAAGGGGGGGTTCGGGCGGACACGTCCGATGGCGAGCGGACACGTCCGATGCGGCGGATCGGGGCGGATCGGATCGGGCGACGGGTTCGGGTCCACCCGGCCCGGCTAGGGTTGCGGCCGGCGGCATGAAAGGACGGATCCGGCCGGGATCGAGGCGACCGGCGGCGGAGGATGGCCGGGCGCGGCTCGCCGGAGAGGCTTCGCGGGAGGCGCGGCGGCGGGGACCCGCGGGCGGAGGCGGCGGCGGTCGTCCCACGGGACGGAGACAGCGGCGGTGACGCGAGCTCGCCGGCGGCGGTGGAACGACGCTGGAGGCAGCGGACGAGGCACGCGCCTGGCGCGGCCCGGATCGGCCCGGGGCGGGCCGGATCTGGGCCCGGCGGCGCGAGGAAGTGGGCACGGCGGCGAACGAATCAGGAGCGGACACGTGTCGGCGGTGGAGCAAGTCGGACACGTCCGGCCGGGTTGGACGTGTCCGACGGCGGCGGGGAGGAGGAGATAGCTAGGGTTTTGCCTGAAAAAATGGACGGGGGGCGTTTTTATAGGCATAGGGAGCTAGGAGACTCCAAATGGGGTGCGGTTTTCGGCCACACGTTCGTGATCCGACGACCGAGATGATGGAAGTGGTTGTGCTGGGTTACTGGGCTGTTGTGGAGGGGGTCTTGGGCCAAAAGGAAGAGGTGTTTTTAGCCCACTAGGTTAACCATTGGAGTACCAAACGAACTCCAAACGCGATGAAACTTGACAGGCGGCCTACACGTACCAAAAAAACATCGCACGACAAGTCTCACCTCATACCGAAAACGTTATACGGCCACACACGAAAGAAGGACTCGTGGGTGCCACGGGCACGTGTGTGAGTGCCGGAACTCGAAACGGACAACGAGAAGAGGCGAGTGGGACCGGGTGCAAGTGACAACACGAATGCAATGCAATGCACATGATAACATGATATGGATGAAATGCACACACGCACACGACAAAACGAAAAAACCCAAAATGAAAGAAGAGCCCAGAATGGAATTGATGAAGTCAAAGTTTCATATATTGCCATAATTGGAAAGTGTTACATCTGGGGCATTACATTAAGGCGTTACTCTGTTCGTATGAACTCAATACACTAGATGCATGCTGGATAGCGATCGATGTGTGGAGTAATAGTAGTAGATGCAGAATCGTTTCGGTCTACTTGTCTCGAACGTGATGCCTATATACAATGATCATGCCTAGATAGTCTCATAATTATTCGATTTTCTATCAATTGCTCGACAGTAATTTGTTTACCCGCCGTAGAATACCGCTATCATGAGAGAAGCCACTAGAGAAAACTATGGCCCCCGGGTCTATTCTCAACATATCAATCTACATCTACTTTACTTTTACCGCTTTTATTTGATGTTTTATTAAACCAAAAATACCAAAAATATTATCTTATCATCTCTATCAGATCTCACTCTCGTAAGTGACCGTAAAGGGATTGACAACCCCTTATCGCATTGGCTGTGAAGTTCTTATTTGTTTGTGCAAGTGGGAGGGACTCGCGCATGGTCTCCTACTGGATTGACACCTTGGTTCTCAAAAACTGAGGGAAATACTTACGCTACTATGCAGCATCTCCCTTTCCTCTTCGAGGGAATACAACGCAAGCTCAAGAGGTAGCACGTGTGGGTAAAGATCAATGTACACAAGCCCCTGAAAAACGCTGTGTCCATGATCCGAGACGGGAAGAGACAGATCTACCGTGTGAGATTCGAACGCCTCCCCGACTGGTGCGCGGTTTGCGGGAACCTAGGGCATGTATACAAGGAGCATGGTGACGGCATCCATCCTCCTTCCGCTCTGTATTTCAAGGACCTAAGGGCGTCCTGGAGCATGAATGTTGGCACAGGTCCAGGAGGAGGCCGTGGCAGAGGCCGCCGTGGAGGACGGCGTGGAGGCCGCTCTGGTCGCGGCGAGAGGGAGAACAACAAGGCACAAGAGCCGGATGACATGAATGACCTTGACTTGGTCATGCAGGATGCGGAGGGAAACCGCAAACGACTCCCAGATGATCCCAGGGACAATGCTACGCCAACTAAGCAGCAGCCCTCGCAAGACCCCCCCTCCTCTTCCCATTTTGGTTGTGACTGCAAGCCCCCCAGCAAAACAAGACTAGAAGAGACACCGCTCGAACACTGACAAAGCTGCCATGAAGAAAGGTGGAGCACTCGACAAAATCAACGATTCAAGATCGGCGACCTCCCGTGAGGAGGCTCGCCGGGCACAATGAATATCTTATGCTGGAACTGTCGCGGTGCGGGCAAAGATGTGACAGTTCAAGAGCTTCGTGACCTCACGAAGCAGTTTGCCCCAGCCGTGCTATGCATAGTGGAGACTCAAATTTCTAAAGCACGGGTCGAGAACCTTTCTGATACATTAGGGTATACTCATTCTTATGATGTTGGTAGCTCGGGCCGTAGTGGTGGCCTCAGATTGTTTTGGAATGATGCAATAAAAATAAATGTTTCTGGTCCGTGTATCACATTGACGCCACTGTTAGTTCACTTAATAGTCCAGATTGGCGCCTTACGTGTGTGTATGGTGAAGCCCAAGTGGGAGAAAGATACAAAACATGGGACACCCTAAAATCCTTGGTTGCAACTAGCTCCTTACCTTGGATGTGTCTGGGTGATTTTAACGAAGTGTTATATGCACATGAGCATGTTGGAGCGGGACAGAGAAGGCAAGCTCAGATGGCCGGATTCAGAGATGTGTTGGATGTGTGTGCGCTTGAGGATCTGGATTACCAAGGGAGACCTTGGACTTTTGAAAAGAAAACGTCAGGAGGAGCCTACTGCCGGGTTCGCCTCGATCGCACTGTGGCCAATAATGACTGGATCACGCTATTTCCCCATGCAACGCTCTTCCATGAGACAGCTGCGACATCGGATCACGCGCTGATCAGGTTGCAGGTGGAGCCCCGAACCACCATGCAAAACAACAAGAAAGTTTTCAGATATGAGCTGTATTGGGAAAAGCATGCAGAGTATAAGGATGCTCTTGATCATTTGTGGACAGGAGAGCCGGGTGCTGGAACGGTTGCTGATTTAAATAAGAAACTGCAGAACCTGTCGGTGTCCTTGACACAGTGGAGCGGGGCGACGATCGGTCAGGTGATGACCCTCAACCGTAAGGTGATGACCCTCAACCGTAAGGGGCGATGATCGGGAAGGGGTTTAAGATCGAACACCGGGTCTTCTTTCGGGTTTGATAAAATTCCCAAAGGTTCAACCGGAAGGTTGTGCTTCAGGATAACAGGCTGCCTCAAGAATATTTCATCTAGTTCATTTCTTTCCTGCATATGCAAATCATTCTCGTGGTCCTCCATGTATTGCTGCAAAGGATCATTAGGGGGAATAGCAATAGAGGCAATACTTTCAATAATTTTATCATCACTAGGTAAATCAGTACCACGAGGCTGCTTAGAGAACTTAGAAAAATTAAATTCATATGGCTCGCCATCGAATTCAACAGAAACTTTACCTTTCTTGCAATCTATTATAGCTCCACAAGTTCTAAGAAAAGGTCTACCAAAAATAATTGGACAGAAATTGTCCCTCTCTGAACCAAGTACTAGAAAGTCGGTAGGGTATTTTACCTTTCCACATAGGACTTCAATGTCCCTCACAATTCCGATAGGAGAGATAGTTGTTCTATTTGCAAGATGAATAGTAACATCAACTTCTTCAAGTTCACAAGGGGAAATCTCACCGATGATTTCTTCATAAAGTGAATAAGGAATAGCACTTGCACTCGATCCCAAATCGCATAGCCCATAATAATTGTGATCTCCTATTTTAACAGATACCACTGGAGTACCTGAAATTGGGCCTTTATTCTTGGCTGTGACAAGGTTAGTGGAAACAGCACAAAAATTTATATTGGAATCCAAAACATCATCAGTATCAAGGTCTTTAATCAATGCAACTTGAGGATCGACCCTGATCTGGTCCTCAGGCTCATCAACTCTTCTCTCACTTTTATTTATTATGCCTGTCACAAGAGAGTGCTCCTTTATCCTCGTGGGAAAAGGAGGCTGTTCATATATAACTGCAGGCAAAATAGGGTCAGCAACACAAATATCAATAGGTGGTTCTTTAAAAGGTTCATGGTGCTGGTCTCTCTTCTTTTTAAAAGAATCAACGTGAGAGGCAAAATTCTTGCATATATCAATCACTAGATGGGAATCAAGACCAATCTTAGAGCAAAAAGTATTGAAGTAATCAGTTTCCACATAGCTCTCAATATAATCATGTTCATAATTTATAGTGGGTTCAATACCTTTATCAATTTCCCAATCTTCGGTATTCCTCTGGATTCTTTCAAGGAGATCCCACCTTTCTTCAATACTCTTCTTCTGAAACACCCCACTAGAGGAGGCATCCAGCATCTCCTTATCCTGACGAGAAAGCCTGGCATAAAAATTTGTAAGTATAATTTCCTTGGGAAGCTTATGAATAGGGCATTTGAGCATTAGGGACTTCAATCTCCCCCAAGCTTGAGCAATGCTTTCTCCGTCACGAGACCTAAAGTTATAGATATAATTCCTGTCTCGATGAATTTCATGAAGAGGATAAAACATAGTATAAAAGAGAGACATAAGCTCCTGCCAGTCCAGCAAATGTGAGTTATCGAGAAGCCCATACCAATCTGAAGCTTTATCTATAAGTGATACGACAAATAATTTCCTCATGACAAACTCCCTCGATACACCTGCAAGCTTAAATAATGAACATAGTCGTGACAAATATAGCAAGTGTTCACCGGGATGTCTGTCTCCTGCATAACGATTAGCCAAAACATAATCGATAATGCCAGCTGGTATTTTATAAGGCACAATTTCAGTAGGGGGAGGATCAACCACCACAGGTGTGGGGCGTCTTCCCGCAAGCAACGCTCCAATAATAGGGTTGTCCATAAGGACAAAGAGCAGCAATAGTAAAAATAAAAACAGAATTATGAAAAGACTTTCTTACCAGTTTCACTTTACCAATAGCGCTACGCTCCCCGGCAACGGCGCCAGAAAATGGTACTTGATGACCCTCAACCGTAAGGGATCTATTGCAGCGTTTTCGATAAGTAAGAGTGTCGAACCCAACGAGGAGCAGAAGGTATTGATAAGCGATTCTGAGCAAGAAATTACTGCAAGCACTGAAAGATAACTTTTAGGGGTTTTCTTGGTATAAGCAACAGGAATGTAAAGGCAAGTAATGTAAAAGGTACTGAGAGTAACAAGTGGCCCAATCCTTTCTTAACAAAGGAGAGGCCTAGCAACTGAACTTATAAAGACTAAAGCGTTCTTGAGGACACACGGGAGAGGTAGTCATGTGCTTTCGCCATATTCCGTATCGATACTATGTTATGTGTTGATAAGTGTTGAGTGGGTAGATCTATGCTAGTGCACTCTCTAGACTAACATGAATGCACTCTTATGATTAAACACCTTGCAAGCATCCGCAAATACAAGATAGAATTTAAGGCAAAAGCCCAACCATAGCAATACGATCGAGGATCCATTATTCCCTTATGCAAAAGCGTGCGAACTGGGGTTCAGGTTTCTGTCACTCCGGCAACCCACCATAAGCATTCTTTATACACAATGTATTCTCCTAGGTCCTTAATAAGGCGAAGTGTTGGGTGTTCGACTCACACAACACCACTAGTAGAATGACAACGCAACTTAAGTATCAAACAACACATATTACTTCAACAGCATATGACTACTAACAACAAGACTTTCCCCATGTCCTCAAGAACTAAGGTAACTACTCACAAGACATAAAAGAGATCATGATCAGTGGGGATAAATATGTGATAAACAATCTAGACATAATAATATTTCTCCAACAAAACTCAATAGCATTCACCACAAAGTAGTAATCAACACCGATGGAGTAGAGAGGATAGGTAGTACGAGTTACAACACGAGTTGCGATGGTAAGATGAGATTTGGATGAAGATGGAGATGGTGCTGGTGTTGGGGATGATGTTGATGATGATCTCGATGATGCCCATGACGATGGTGATGACGATGGCGACGATCTCCCCTTCCGGGAGGTGATCTCCCCGGCGGAATCTGCCCACCGGAGATACCCTTTTCTTCTCTGTAGGTTTCCGCCTCGAAGCGGCGGCGGAACTCCGTAAAAAGTCCCGTGCCTAGGGTTTTTGGATCACGGGGAACATATATGCAAAAGGGGGCGACCAGAGGTGGGCCAGGGGCTCCAGGCGCCCCCCCCCCCCGGCGCGGCCAGGGGGGGCGCCCCAGGCCGCCTGGGCACCCTGTGGCCCCCCTCTGACTCCCCTTTTGCGTGTCTTCGTGATTCGTCTGAAAAATACCTCCCGTCAATTTTCAGGTAATTTGGAGGTATTCTTCTTCAGCAACTCAGCATCCACTTTTTCCTGCTGAATCCTGCGTCTGCTGTTCCGGCATCGGAAAGTTGCAAACTGTGTAAAATAGACCAAAACAACATAAGAACATCATCATAACGTGAAATATATCAATGAATAAGGATAAATTATGATACAAAATAGTGATGCATTTTGGACGTATCAACAGGTCACTAAAGAAATCAAAAAGCTACGAAGAGAGCTGGAAAATTTGCAGAATGACCCCCAGAGAGTGGCGCCGTCACATGCGGAGGTCAAAATTTCAGATAAACTTGTGGAGTTGTATCACATGGAGGAAATTTTACACCGACAGAGATCGAGAGTCGAATGGCTGACGGACGGGGACAAAAATACTAAGTACTTCCAGCGCCGAGCAAGTATGAGACGCCGGAAGAACCAAATCAAGATGCTAACGAGGGAAGATGGTTCAACGATGCATGACCCCTCAGAGATGGCGGGCCTGACGAACTCCTTTTACAAAAGCCTGTTTACCACAGAAGGCACGTCTGGGGTCGAAGAAGTTCTTCAGTCGGTCCCCTCCAAGGTGACCCTAGAGATGAATCAGGGTCTGTTAGCACCGTACACGGCCGAGGAGGTGAAAACCGCATTATTCCATGTGTACCCCACTAAGGCTCCAGGACCTGATGGATACCCGGCACACTTTTTCCAAAGGCACTGGGCTCTGTGTGGGACCGAAGTAACAGACATGGTGCTGTGCATATTAAGAGGTGAGGAAAGCCCAGAGGTGATTAATGAAACCATACTTGTCCTAATACCCAAGGTAAAGGACCCAACTCAGCTTACTCAATTCAGGCCTATTAGCCTCTGTAATGTGCTTTACAAGATTGCTTCCAAGGTTCTGTCCAACAGGCTCAAAGTCATACTGCCAGAAATCATATCTGAGGAGCAGTCAGCCTTTGTTCCGAGGAGGCTAATAACAGATAATATAATTACTGCTTATGAATGCTTGCACTTCATGAAGAGAAACAAAGCTCAAAGGAATAGATTCTGCGCAGTCAAGCTTGACATGATGAAAGCATATGACAGAGTGGAGTGGGAATACTTGGAAGCTATAATGCTCAAGCTAGGGTTTGCACCAGCGTGGGTTTCTTTGGTCATGAGAATGGTGAGCTCGGTAAAGTTCTCTGTCCTTTTTAATGGTACAAAGCTTGGGGAATTCATGCCTTCAAGAGGGATCCGATAGGGGGATCCCATTTCTCCATATTTGTTCTTGATAGCAGCGGAGGGCCTTTCGTGCCTCTTAAAAACTACAAATGAATCATCGCACCTCAGAGGATTACAAGTAGCTCCAACGGCCCCACCGGTAAGCCACTTGCTTTTTGCCGATGATAGCATGCTGTTTGTTAAGGCCAATATTGATGGAGCAAATGAGTTGTCTTCCTTGCTTGATCGCTACTGCATGGCGTCAGGACAACGTGTGAATTTGTCAAAATCCTCACTGTTTTTCAGCAAAGGTTGTCCTAAAAATTTTAAACAGGAGGTGAAAGGTGCCTTGAACATCACTAATGAATCCTTATCGGAGCGGTATCTGGGTCTGCCCTCTTTGATATAGGTAACAGTAAGAATGCCGCCTTCAAGTTCCTCAAAGACCGTGTGTGGAATAAAATCAAGGGATGGATGGAGAAAATCTTGTCTGCAGGAGAGAAGGAAATACTTATAAAATCTGTGGCACAAGCAGTTCCAGTGTTCTCCATGTCTTGTTTCAAGCTTCCTCGTGGCTTTTGTGAGCATTTAAACTCGTTGATACGCAAGTTCTGGTGGGGGAGTAAGGAAGGAAAAAGAAAACCAAGCTGGGTATCTTGGAGCACCATGACCAGACCAAAGGCTTGTGGAGGACTAGGGTTTCGCGATATTGAGCTCTTCAACCTAGCCTTACTTGCCAGATAAGCTTGGAGAATTTTGACAGACTCTACATCACTCAGTGCAAGAATCTGATGGGCCTCGAACCCCTCGTTGGTTACCCCAAGTGGAAGGTGTAAGATGCGGTATTGTAGAAGTGTTTTCCCTTAGCAAAGATGCCAAGGATCGAATCGCCAGAGACTCCTAGGTTCAACAAGTAGGTGTCAACTGCTACGGCGCCAGATTAGTAGCAATCAACGTGGACCTGCACACAGATACAAATAACTTTGCTCCCAACGAGTACAGAGAGGTTGTCAATCCCTCCGGCCTTGCAGTTCACAAAGGATTAAAAGCAATGATAGCAGTGATAGATAGTATTTTGCAATAGTAAATAATAACGGAAAGTAAATAGTGGATGTGATCAATGATGGTAATATGGACCGGAGTCTCATGATGTTCACTAGTGATGTCTCTCTCCCAAAAGACGATAAAACAGCTATGTGAGGTAAACAAGTTACAGCTGGGCAATTGACTGGACCACGAACGCAAACCAATGCTGACTACATTGCAAGAAAGGTTGATGTTCAAAGCATGGGTGGTACGCCAAAGTAAGTAGACCGAAATCCATCAATATCTACTACTAATCATCCACCTTGAGATATCTATCCAGAACATCTCGCTGGTATTAAGTTGCGAGTCCCACCCATAGTGTAAACTCAATGCAACAGACAACTGCATTAAAAGAACTTTGCGTAAAGTAAACAATCCTTGCACCCGCGGGCACAAGCACCGTTGTTTTCCCCCTTGTGGCAACATGACATCCCCTAGACTCGTGTTTCTGTCACTCAAGCTAGTCATCGAGGGGCATGAACACACAATCGAGCATAACGTTCCCTCTTGGAGTCACTACGTATTACTTGGCCAAAGCAATAAATAACAACGGAGAACATACAAGAATTACTTATGAACAAAAATATAGAAGAGGTAGATCAAATATATTACTCAAGATCAATCTGAACATAATCTCATAATCCATCGGATCCCAGCAAACTCAACATAGCAACAACATAAGGATTACATAGGTGCCTCGATCATGTAGGGCAGCTCACGAGGACTAATTAGTGAAGCAGAAGAACGGGAGGAGATCATCACATAGCTACTGGTCATGGACTCATGGTCCAAGGGAGACTACTCACGAGTCATCCGGGAGGCGTCCATGGTGGTGGAGAAGCTCCCGGTGGTGATCCTCCCCTCCGGCAGGGTGCCGGGAAGAGTTCTCCTGGTGCTCCCGATCTTGGAAGCGGCGGCGGCGGCAGAACAGAGATGGGATCGCGAAAAGAGTTCCTGTTCTGAGGGTTTCGGAGGGTCCTTTAAATATATGCCAAAGTAGGGCATCGGGGGAGCTTCGGGGGGCCCAGGCGCCCCCCCCCGGCGCGGCCCAGGGGGGGCGCGCCGCC
>LR738711.1:883843548-883872180 GCA_902687465.1 Secale cereale | reverse complement strand
GCAAGGTTGTTCCCGAAACGCTGATTTTTTATATAATTTTTCTGGATTTTTCTGGGCAGTTCTCGTAACGTGAAAACCTGAAATACAAAAACAGCCGAAAACAGAAACTGGCACTGGGGTGCACTGGATTAGTAAGTTAGTCCAAATATGATCAAAAGTGTATGGAAGTGTATGAATATCATAGCAATATCACCCAAAAGTGGCATGGAGCAAGCAAAAATTATAGATACGTTTTGGACGTATCAACATCCCCAAGCTTAATTCCTGCTCGTCCTCGAGTAGGTAAATGATAACAAGAATAATTTCTGTGGTGACATGCTATTAACCATATAGGACTTTTTCATAGTCATATGACAAAAGCTTACTGAGACAATGATTCTATAGTACTTAAGTTGCCTCATGAGAAAATCACAAATGACTAAAAGTTTTACAACATGAAACTGAAACATCAGAAAGATTTGCAATGAACATGATGTGCAAATATGATAAAGTGATATCTAGCTTGCCCCCTTTAGTGATGCAAAACATAAATTCAGGGGCACCTTCAAGGTTTAAGTGATGACTAGATACAATCATTTCAGAATAAACGATATCACAATCATGCAAAAGACAATGCTACTTTGGGACAATGCACATTACACTCAGAATGACAATCATGCTCTCAGTAGTTGGTGCTTCAACATAAAGGTAAAAGAATGGTTATGTGCTAGAGCTTTTTATTTTGAAAACATGGAAACAATTGTGTCAACGGTAGTAGTACTTCATATGTGTCATGCATAAAACATCATATAAGTTGCAAGCCTCATGCACCAATAGTGTTCGCACCTTGTCCTAATTAGCTCGGATCTCCATGGGTTATCATTGCATTACATATGTATCAACCAAGTGTCACAAAGGGGTACCTCTATGCCACCTATACAAAGGTCCAAGGAGATAAATCGCATTTGATTTCTCGTTTTTGATAGATCTCAACTTGAGGACATCCATACCGGGACAACATAGAAAATAGATGATGGACTCCTCTTCAATGCATAAGCATATTCTCATAAGAGATTGAGGATTAATGTCCAAGCTAAAACTTCCACCATGATACATGGCTTTGGTTGGCGGCCCAATGTTCTTCTCTAACAATATGCATATTCATACAACCCACGGCAAATCACCCTTACTTCAGACAAGACGAACATGCATAGCAACTCACATGATATTCAACAAAAGTGTGACAGTTGATGGCGTCCCCAGAAACATGGTTACCGCTCAGCAAGCAACTTATAAGAAATAAGATACATAGGCAACATATTCTTTACCACAATAGTTTTTAAGCTACTTTCCCATGAGCTATGTATTGCAAGGTTAGTTTGCTTAGTACAGGTGGAGGTTAGCAAAAGACTGGGAGCGACCAACTAAGAGAGCAATGACGGTCATAATCATGCAGAGCGACAAAGCAATATTGAATCAGGCATGGAAGTTATATCGCTACTCAAAAATAAAAGATCATCAAGGCTTGACAGACTTTCTTTATAGTCTTAAATATGCGTGAGCATACGCCAAGTCAATCAAAATAAATTCTCGAAGGAAGATATTACTAAACCATACCACATCATAGGCAAACAAATCATGTTGGTACTCCAATAACACATTGGGAACCCCCCAGCTATTTGAGATTAACCACAAGAAAACCTGAACTACTAAGCACCATTATGCACGTAGCATCTTTATCATAGACACATTAACCAATGCAACGGAAGCAAACTCTCTTAATATGGTGAGCATGATAATTAAAGAGAGTTCAAGCAACCAACTAAACAAAAGCTCTTTGAAAAGATAAGCATGAATACTAAGAGCGGAGCATGATAGTAGCTATTAAAAGACAAAGAACACACACAGCATAGATAGACATGAAAATTCTATGTTATGTTCTAGGTAGAAGTGGAGCATGTTTCTCTCCCACATAAAGGAATGCTGGGTTCCGACTCGTTATGAAAAACTAAAAAGAAAACTAAAAGCAAGACGCTCCAAGCATAGCACATAACACATGAAGTGATAAAAATATAGCGGAACGAAAGACGAACTGATAATGTTGATGGAGAAGGGGATGCACGGGGGCATCCCCAAGCTTAGACGCTTGAGTCTCCTTGAATATTTCTTGGGGGTGCACGGGGTCATCCCCAAGCTTGAGCGCTTGACACTCCTGAATCTTTTTATCATCTTCCCTCGCACACTTGAAAACTCCCTTCATACATAACTCATCATAATCTGATTAGCGAGGTTAGTACCCTTAATAAAATAATTATACCTTGCTGGAAATAAGGATATTCTTGAAGTTCTACTGTTTCTCAAGATTGCCAAAAGGTTTTTGCAAAGAAAAAGCAAGCTCTTGATTTGCAAAGTGAAGGAAAGGCAAAACAGGACAGAATCTGTGAAAAACAGAACAGCAGGTAGTAATTGATCTGTTCGGGATACTTCTGCAACTCAAATCAAAAAACTCAGAACAGACGCACGAAAGACAATTATATAAAGAACGCTGTCGAAAATATTCAGACCAAAAAGATGATCTGGTGATTTTATACGAATTTTTCTATCCAAGGACAGAATCTGTTTCCTGGACAGCACCTCACAACTTTTGAACTTTCTAGCAATCAGAGGCTATACTTGGCACAAATATGAAAAGCAAAGATACAATGATGATGCTACAGCAGCAAACAACATCAAGACACAACAAAAGCAAAAAAATTATTCATGTGGGCTGCCTCCCAAAAGCGCTTTCTTTTATGCCTTTAAGCTAGGCATAATGCATAGATCAAGTTTTATCAAGAGTAAAAGAATAACTAGCCCGTACAACGGACTCAAAAGGCAACTTGATCTTCTTACGAGGGAAGTGTTCCATCCCTTTCTTGAGAGGAAACTGAAATTTTATATTACCCTCTTTCATGTCAATGATAGCACCAACGGTGCGCAAAAAGGGACGTCCCAAAATAATTGGACAAGAAGGATCACATTCAATATCCATAATAGTAAAATCAACGGGCACATAATTATCATTGACAACAATAAGAACATCGTCGATCCTCCCCAAAGGTTTCTTTATGGAAGAATCAACGAGACGAACACCAAAAGAACAAGAATCAAAAGGTTTCAATTTAAGCATATCATATATTCTTTTGGGCATAACAGAGGTACTAGCACCAACATCACATAATGCATAACAAGAGAAGTCATTCAATTTAATTTTTATCATAGGATCCCAACCATCTTCTAGCTTTCTAGGTATGGAGGCTTCTACTCTAAGTTTCTCCTCCCTAGCTTTGATGAGAGCATTAGTGATATGCTCTGTGAAGGCAAGGTTAAGTGTGCTAGTGCGGGGATCTCTAGACATCTTGTGAAGGAAATCAATAACTTCGGTAAGAGTGCAATTATCAAAATCAAGGTCACGAGCATCAAGTAAAGTGGTAGTGGGGTCCTTAAGGTTCACTTGTTTGGTAGCTTCTATAGTCATAGCATCACCATTAATAGGTCCAATGGGACCAGGAGTACATTGGGTGCTAAGAGTGTGAACATCCTCAACAACTTGGATAGTAGCAACAGTGTGGTGGGTAGGAAGGCTCTGAATTCTTTCCTCTTCCTCCCTTTCTCTAGCCCATCTTTCTTTAAGTTTAGCCATCATCCTAATATTTTCATTAATTTGCACTTGAGTAGCATTAATAGGGATGACTTCCCTCTCCTTAAGAGGAGAAGTTTCAATTTTTAGCAATTTTACCTCATTGGCTAAATGGTCTACCTTAAAAGAAAGATCATCTAGTTTATGTAGTTTCTCTTCTACATTCTTATTAAAGGCTTTTTGGGTAGTGATGAAATCTCTAAGCATAGTCTCTAGTTCAGTATTGGAGCTCTTGGTACTAGGATAAGCATTATTGTTCCCATAAGAATTAGAGGGGAACGGTCTAGGATTGCTACCAAAATTACTCCTATAAGCATTGTTGTTAAAATTGTTTCTAGAGATAAAGTTCACATCTACTTGTTCTTGAGCAATCAAAGAATTTAAAGGAACATCACGAGGATCAACATTAGATTGCTTCGAAAGTAGAGACATGATCAAGTCAACTTTTTCATTGAGGGAGGAAATCTCCTCGACAGAGTTTACCTTCCTACCTGTTGGAGCGCGTTCGGTGTGCCATTGGGAATAGTTGGTCATCATCTCATCGAGAAGTTTCGTGGCAGCACCAAGTGTAGTTGACATAAAAGTTCCTCCCGCGGCCAAATCTAACAAGTTCCGCGAGGTAAAGTTCAAGCCTGCATAAAAAGTTTGGATAACCATCCAAGTAGTCAAACCATGAGTAGGGCAGTTCTTGATAAGAGATTTCATACGTTCCCAAGCTTGGGCAACGTGTTCATTATCCAATTGTTTAAACTTCATTATGTTACTTCTAAGTTGGATAATTTTAGCAGGTGGATAGTATTTTCCAATAAAAGCATCTTTGCACTTATCCCATGAATCTATGCTATTTCTAGGCAAAGACTGAAACCAAATTTTAGCTCCTCCTCTCAAGGAGAAAGGAAAAAGCTTAAGCTTAACAATATTACCATCTATTTCGTGGTACTTTTGCATATCACAAAGTTCAACAAAGTTGTTCAAGGGTAAAGCAGCATCATCTCCAGCACCGGAGAATTGTTGTCTCATAACTAAGTTCAGTAAAGCAGGTTTAATTTCATATGAAGGTGCTGAAGTGGCAGGTGTAGTGATAGGTGTGCTGATAAAGTCATCGTTGTTGTGACTAGTGAAGTCACACAACTTGGTGTTCTCGGTGGAACCCATAGTAGCAAGCAAGCAAGATAACTATTTTTGTGATTTTCGATAAAAGGGTACTAAAGCAAAAACTGAAAGGTAAACTAACTTGGTGTTCTTGGTGAGCTCGGTAAAGTTCTCTGTCCTTTTTAATGGTACAAAGCTTGGGGAATTCATGCCTTCAAGAGGGATCCGATAGGGGGATCCCATTTCTCCATATTTGTTCTTGATAGCAGCGGAGGGCCTTTCGTGCCTCTTAAAAACTACAAATGAATCATCGCACCTCAGAGGATTACAAGTAGCTCCAACGGCCCCGCCGGTAAGCCACTTGCTTTTTGTCGATGATAGCATGCTGTTTGTTAAGGCCAATACTGATGGAGCAAATGAGTTGTCTTCCTTGCTTGATCACTACTGCATGGCGTCAGGACAACGTGTGAATTTGTCAAAATCCTCACTGTTTTTCAGCAAAGGTTGTCCTAAAAATTTTAAACAGGAGGTGAAAGGTGACTTGAACATCACTAATGAATCCTTATCGGAGCGGTATCTGGGTCTGCCCTCTCTGATGTAGGTAACAGTAAGAATGCCGCCTTCAAGTTCCTCAAAGACCGTGTGTGGAATAAAATCAAGGGATGGATGGAGAAAATCTTGTCTGCAGGAGAGAAGGAAATACTTATAAAATCTGTGGCACAAGCAGTTCCAGTGTTCTCCATGTCTTGTTTCAAGCTTCCTCGTGGCTTTTGTGAGCATTTAAACTCGTTGATATGCAAGTTCTGGTGAGGGAGTAAGGAAGGAAAAAGAAAACCAAGCTGGGTATCTTGGAGCACCATGACCAGACCAAAGGCTTGTGGAGGACTAGGGTTTCGCGATATTGAGCTCTTCAACCTAGCCTTACTTGCCAGACAAGCTTGGAGAATTTTGACAGACTCTACATCACTCAGTGCAAGAATCTGATGGGCCTCGAACCCCTCGTTGGTTACCCCAAGTGGAAGGTGTAAGATGCAGTATTGTAGAAGTGTTTTCCCTTAGCAAAGATGCCAAGGATCAGCAAAGATGCCAAGGATCGAATCCCCAGAGACTCCTAGGTTCAACAAGTAGGTGTCAACTGCTACGGCGCCAGATTAGTAGCAATCAACGTGGACCTGCACACAGATACAAATAACTTTGCTCCCAACGAGTACAGAGAGGTTGTCAATCCCTCCGGCCTCGCAGTTCACAAAGGATTAAAAGCAATGATAGTAGTGATATATAGTATTTTGCAATAGTAAATAATAACGGAAAGTAAATAGTGGATGTGATCAATGATGGTAATATGGACCGGAGTCTCATGATGTTCACTAGTGATGTCTCTCTCCCAAAAGACGATAAAACAGCTATGTGAGGTAAACAAATTACAACTGGGCAATTGACAGGACCACGAACACAAACCAATGCTGACTACATTGCAAGAAAGGTTGAGGTTCAAAGCATGGGCGGTACGCCAAAGTAAGTAGACCGAAATCCATCAATATCTACTACTAATCATCCACCTTGAGATATCTATCCAGAACATCTCGCTGGTATTAAGTTGCGAGTCCCACCCATAGTGTAAACTCAATGCAACAGACAACTGCATTAAAAGAACTTTGTGTAAAGTAAACAATCCTTGCACCCGCGGGCACAAGCACCGTTGTTTTCCCCCTTGTGGCAACAGCACATCCCCTAGACTCATGTTTCTGTCACTCAAGCTAGTCATCGAGGGGCATGAACCCACAATCGAGCATAACGTTCCCTCTTGGAGTCACTACGTATTACTTGGCCAAAGCAATAAATAACAACGGAGAACATGCAAGAATTACTTATGAACAAAAATATAAAAGAGGTAGATCAAATATATTACTCAAGATCAATCTGAACATAATCTCATAATCCATCGGATCCCAGCAAACTCAACATAGCAACAGCATAAGGATTACATTGGTGCCTCGATCATGTAGGGCAGCTCACGAGGACTAATTAGTGAAGCACAAGAACGGGAGGAGAACATCACATAGCTACTGGTCATGGACTCATGGTCCAAGGGAGACTACTCACGAGTCATCCGAGAGGCGTCCATGGTGGTGGAGAAGCTCCCGGTGGTGATCCTCCCCTCCGGCAGGGTGCCGGGAAGAGTTCTCCTGGTGCTCCCGATCTTGGAAGCGGCGGCGGCGGCGGAACAGAGATGGGATCGCGAAAAGAGTTCCTGTTCTGAGGGTTTCGGAGGGTCCTTTAAATATATGCCAAAGTAGGGCATCGGGGGAGCTTCGGGGGGCCCAGGCGCCCCCCCGGCGCGGCCCTGGGGGGGCGCGCCGCCAGGGCGCCTAGAGCCCTGGTGCCCCCCCCCCCGGCTGTCCTTCGGACGCAAGGTTGTTCCTGAATCGCTGATTTTTTATATAATTTTTCTGGATTTTTCTGGGCAGTTCTCGTAACGTGAAAACCTGAAATACAAAAACAGCCGAAAACAGAAACTGGCACTGGGGTGCACTTGTAATGCCCCGGATGTAATACTTTCCCTTTTGGGCATATAATATATCTCCGGCTTCATCTATTCCATTTCGGGTTCTTTGTATTTTGGGTTTTCGTCGTTTGTCGTGTGCGTGTGTGGCATTCATTCATATCATGTAGACATGTGCATCGCATTGCATTTGTGTTGTCGGTTGCATCCGGTTCCACGCGTTCCTTCCCGTTGTCCGTTTCGCGTTCCGGAGCTCCCTCACGTGTCTGTGGCGTCCCGTAGGCCTACTTTGGTGTTTGGCCGTGTAACGTTACCGGTGTGGCGCGAGACTTGTCGTGTGTTGTTGTTTTGTTGTGTGAGACCCGCCTGTCAAATCTCGTCGCGTTTCGAGTCCGTTTGCTACCCCAACAGTTATTCGTGTGGGCTCAAAGTGCCTCCACTTTGTGGCCCAAGACAACCCTACAACATCCCACTTCCTTCCTCTTGGCCCATCCTAACTCCCCTCGCGATCGGATCCGTCGGATCGCGATCGGAGGGCTCTAAACCACCCCAAAACCCTCAAACCCTAGCACCTACCCTATATAATCATCCCCATGCCATTTTTGGTAGCCTAACCCCCTCCACCTACCTCTAGCCTCACCTCCCCCTCTTTTTCAGTGCCTGGCCAGATAAAATCTGCCACTTGGATCCATCCCCTCGAAGCTCCAGCCGCCAGATCGCTGGATCCAGCCGCGCAGGCATCGATACATCGCCGCCGCCAGCCACTGGCTCGAGGGAGCCAGTCGCTCGACCCAGGCGCACCCGCACCGGATCCATCGATCGCCTGGGTCTGCGCAGCGCAGCACCAGCCTCCATCCCTCCGCTTCGCCCGCTTGGACCACATCGCCGCCGCCTGGGCCCTTCGAATCCTCACCAGCCCGAAGGCCCAGCTCCACCGCCGCCATCCCGCAGCGTCGCTTCCCTCCGCTTCGCCCGCGCCGAGGCCATCGCCTCCCTCTGCTTCGCCACGGGCCAGGCTCGCGCGCCTCTCCTCCATCGGGCCGCAGCCGCCCGAGCCGGCCCACCTCCGTCGCCTTCGCCAGCCGACCAGGACCGCAGCGCCATCGGCCTGAGGCTCCCCACACTCCAGCGCCGGCCCTCCTCCTTGCGGGCCCGTTCGCCAGATCCGCCTGGCCTCCTTCCGTCGCGGGCCGCCTCCGATCGAGCCGCAGCCAGGCCGGTTCCTCCCTCCACCAGGCCGAGGCCAGCGGCCCACTCCACGCCGATCGCCCCAGAGGCCCGAGCCGAAGGCCACGCCAGCTCCCCTTCGCCTGGGCCGCGATCTCCGGCCCGATCCGCACCGTCACCCCGCGGGCCGCGCCCGATCCACCTCTTCTTCGCCCGGATCCAGCCCGCTTCGCCGCGTTGACTCCGTTTTGACCCAGATCTAGGTTATTTCTAATCCCCTAAGTCCCAGTTTTTATCTGTCTGATGCTAGTTTCAACTGCTGATAACTTTTAGTGTGGTGATCCGTTTTGCGCATATGAGATGTCCAGACGTTCGTGGTGATTAGCACTACGTTTCATCTCATTGTGCCATGCATGTTAGAGATCATCTAGACGCTTGTTTTCCTGTTGCAAGAGTGCATCGTGATAAAACTGCTGATATGTGATGTTTTTATGCCATCTTTGCATAGTGATATCTTTTAGCTCGTTTATCCGAATGATGCAAATGACATGTCCACGTGTTCGTCTTGCCATGCTCTACATGTTGCTTGTGTTAGGTTGCATGATAGATTTATTCTTGCCATGGTTATCCTCGTTGCAAAGTGACATGTGGCTGTGATGTTGTTTCACTTGTTATGAAATGCCATCTTGTTGAGCTCATTGCTATCGTTGTGTTTATCTCCATGATGCATGCTTGTGTGTTTCGGAATCACCTTCATGTGTACTTTGATGTGGTGCTTACCACTTGCCATGTTTAGTTTCGAGGTGACTTAAACTTGCTCTTTTAGATGCCATGATGAAACTGCTGTTTTAACACTTAGTGGATTTTCACTAAGTCTGAAATCTGTAACGTTCCGATGCCATGTTTGCTTGCTGCTCTAGGACAAACCATGATAGTTTTGGGGTGGATCTTGATGGTTCCTTGTAGTATATATTGTTGGCTTTCCATTCATGTTCTCACATGCTTATTTGAGTGGCTGTAGCATGTTTAACTTTTGCTCCAAAGTTTCAATAAAATTATGCTGTCAGAATTTTATTGTCAAGTTCAATATGTCCAAGCTTATTGCTATTGATCCGTGGCTTCTTTGGGGGTGCACCTTTGGACTTACTTGCTGTAGGATATGTCTAGTTTATGTTCATGCTCTTTGCCATGTTGTTTGAGTGTTGTAGCTTAATTGTTTAGTGCTCCGAAGTTGCTATGTTGCTGTAATTTTCAGCTTTCGCCTATTTCTTGTTTCGGGCATAACTTTTAGCCCGTAGCTCCGATTTCAGCGAGTCTTATATGAAACTTGATTGATTTTTCGTGTAGAATCATAATCTCCTGTTGTTATCATGTTTTGAGGTGTTTTGCTTGAGTGCTATTATCCGTGCTCCGTGTGCTCTCGTAGTGCATCCATCATTTTGAGTGCGCATTGCATCTTGTTGATTCGTGCATTGTGTGATTGTATTGTTAGAGCCGGAAGCTGTGACCGAGTACGAGCACGAGGTTACCAACGAGGTTGAGCACGAGGACCCTTCTTACGATCCGAACAACTACTCTTCAGGCAAGATGACCGAACCCCGATAACATTACTATCTTTGCCTATTGCTAGTAGTTCCGCTCTATAGTTTTGCCTCGATGCCCATGTCTTTCATGTCAGCCTCCTACTTGTAACCATTACCATGTTTAACCACCCTACCTATGCAAACCGTTGCTTGGCTAAGTACGCTTCGCTCAGCCCTTCTTATAGCATTGCTAGTTGCAGGTGAAGATCGAAGATGCTTGCTTCATGTTGAAGTTTTGTTGGGTTATATCACACTATAAATGCTTAAAATGAAATCATCTATATATTGGCAAGGGTGGAAGGCTAAGCCTTTTGCTTGGTGATTTGTTCCACTTATGCCGTTAGGAACCGTTTAAACCGGTGTTATGTTCCTTGATTATGCGTTCCTAACACGGTTGGGGTGTATGGGACCCCCTCGATAAACCGCTAAGTGCTAAGTATTTTCCAGCAAGTCCCAACATTGGTACTATTTGCCTAATAACAAATTAAACTTGCATAGGGAGTAATTAACCCTCTTTCTTAATCAACAACCCCGGGCCAGTGCTCCACATGAGTGTTGGTCCGAAACGGGGAGCCTGCGGGGCCACCTCGAGGAAACTCAATGTAATGCCCAGGATGGGACTATACCTCCTACGTGTCGAGGCACGACTTAAAGGTATAAGCCCATCGTAGAATGATCTCAAGTTTGGTATCTTTGCATGACTCATGTAAAAGAGGGATTAAATTGCAAAAGAAGATAGTTGGCTTACACTCGCCACTTCACACAATACAATACATAAGCAACTCATCATTCATAACATCACAACCCGACTACGGGTGAAGATCCAAAAGAAAGATACCAAAACAACATAAAGCCACAGGTCAGGATCGAATCCTAGTAGAAACCACTATTGATCGTCGAAGCGTCACAAACATACGGCCACGCTCTTTATCGAGCTCCCAGTGAAGTACTTGAACCAGCTCCTGCATCAAACTCGGCTGAACCTGCATCTGGTGTGGTGAAGTAACTGTGAGCCACAGAGGACTCAGCAATCCCGTTCCCGGGTAACACGACTATTTAAGCCTTGGGTGAGGACAAGGCTGAAGAAAAGAATAAGAGGTGAAGGAACAAGTCTGCAGCAGCAACTAGCACTAACTTACGTAAAAGAGAGCGAGAAGAGAAGTGCCTCGGTCGAGAGATGATCACGAAGTGATCCTAGCTACAGCTCAACAAACATAACCCCACCGGGTTCAGCTCCCGAATCCCTATTCGGAAATTGACAGTCACGGTACACACGCTGGTAGTGTATTGGAACATTGTGTCAAGTTATCTACAACCGGATATTAACAAGCTCCCATCTGCCACATAACCGCGGGCACGGCTTTCGAAAGTTCAAACCCTGCAGGGGTGTTCCAACTTGACCCATTACAAGCCCACGATCCGCGGAGTCGCAACTCCAAGGTGGGAAGACCCGAGTATTCTCGGAATCCCGTGCTCAAGATATACCGAACCAAGGTAAGACTAATCCAGCAAATCCTCCCGGCGTGTCGACACCCTGATAGTAGCCGCGCGTATCTAAGTCTCAGGACACGACCGGATGGGCGAAGCTACGGGTTATACCAGATACCTCGGGTTTCCCCAAGGCGGCCCCGCAGGCTCCCCGTTTGGGACCAACACCATCAGCACTGGCCCCCCCTGCTATGTAGAATTAAGAATCCTCGGGGACGCGACCCCCTATGCAAATTTAATTAATTAATTAAGTTGTTATTATGAGGCAAATAGTACCAATGTTGGGATTTGCTGGAAAAGCTTAGCACTTAGCGGTTTATCGAGGGGGTCCCATACACCCCAACCGTGTTAGGAACGCATAATCAAGGAACATAACACCGGTTTATACGATTCCTAACGGCATGAGTGGAACAAATCACCAAGAAAAAGGCTTAGCCTTCCACCCTTGCCAGTATATAGATGATTTCATTTAAGCATTTATATAGTGTGATATAACCCAACAAACTTCAACATGAAGCAAGCATCTTCGATCTTCACCTGCAACTAACAATGCTATAAGAGGGGCTGAACGAAGCGTACTTAGCCATTCAACGGTTTGCATAGGTAGGGTGGTTAGACAGGTTCATGGTTACAAGTAGGAGGCTGACAAGAAAGACATGGACATCGAGGCAAAACTATAGAGCGGAACTACTAGCAATAGGCAAAGATAGTAATGGTATCCGGGTTCGGTCATCTTGCCTGGGATTCCACAAGGAAGAAGAACGGATCCATGAAGTAGACGGAGCAACATAGACGAGCGAAGAAGCCTCACAACTCCGGAATGAAATCGAAGCTATCAAGAGAAGCAAACCGGAAAGAAACAAACAACACGGTAAACACACAAGCATAAACATGGCATACGATGCACATCCAAGTATGATGCATGTCCGGTTTAAATATGCATGGCATGGCAAAGAGCACAAACAAAACTACAAGTTAAGTGGAGCTCAATATGCAACGAGTTGCATATTGACGAAACACCACATTTTATTATTTAGTTGACTCTCGTTTATTTACAAGACAAGATTAAATGTTTGTTAACATGGCAAGAGGTGAAGCATAATAAAACTACACTATTTAGGCATTTTAAATGAGGCCGGAAAATAACAACAACAATTCCCGGAAAATCCCCATTTGCATGTTTAGTGATCTTAAGCAAACAACAATTCACACATATAATGTTGTTAACATGATGCGGATGACATGATCAAGTTTATGCAATTTTATTAAAAGGTTAACAAGAAGATGATATGAAGCATCGTCACCGTGGTGGAAGGAAAAAGGGTGCCACGGCAACAATCCGAAAATGATGCCACGCAACATATCGGTTCCGGTAACTCGTTGAGAGACCGGGCAAAAGAAAGATGGTGTGAGCGGGTCAACGAGATGAAAGGTGGGGCGATCCCGTTACCGGGTTCCCACGGGTCGGCGACGAAGGCAACCGAGGAACATGACAAACGGACGAAACGGCACAACGGGCACGGAGCACACAAGGAAGACATTTCATACAACCACAACAAGCATTCCACGAGTCATCCATGGGGTCGTCTCGTTATACCTTTGAAGCGTGCGTTTCGGGGCGGTTCGAGACGTAGAGGAAGAAGGCGTTCACGTTCGGAGAGGAAGTAGCCGTTCCGTAGAGGGAAGTAGTTGTTCACGTCGGTAGCGGCAGTAGTGGTTCCGTTCGTAGTCGTTCGGGTCGACGGTCGTGGAAGTAGACGTTCGGGCGTCGAGTTCGTAGATGTACTTCTCCGAAGGGGTACTTGTCATCGTCTTGTGTCGGCGTTTTCGTATCGTAGATGTTCATGCCACGTGTAGAGGTACTTGTCGGGATCGTCGTCGACGTAGGGGTACACGTTCGTAGATGTACTCATCACCGTAGCCGTTCGGTCGTCGTGGTACTTGGGGGGTCTCGGCGACGGTAGTGGTACTTGGTCGTGGAACTTGTCGGGTCACCGTGTAGAGGTACTTGCTGTCCCGTGGGTACTTGAGAAAAAAACAACAATAGTAACAGAAACAGAAAAAGGGTTGCGAGAGGAGGCGCGGCCTTGGCGCTGGAGCGCATCGAGGAGGGGAGCCGCGGGCCGGTCCTGGAGCAGAGGGAGGCCACGGCCTGGCCTGTCGCTGGAGGAGACCGGAGGAAGGGGTGCACAGGGCCGCTGGAGGCGATGCGGCGAAGGGCGGAAAGGCTCGGGCGTCTTGCGCAGGAGATGGTGCGGGCCACCGAGGGGCGCAGGAGATGGTGCGGCACGGACGAAGGGAGGCCAGAGGAGGCCGGCGCTGGAAGGACGAGGCCGGGCACGGCGGGGCTCGCCAGCTCGCGGCACCGCGGCGCTGGGGCCATGGCTGGAGAGGAGGGCGTGGTCGCGGCTCGGCCTTGGCGACCTGACGAGGGCGCTGGCTGGCGCCTGGAGACGAGGAAGAGGCGACGGTAGTGCCTGGGGCGTGCTCCTGCCCGGCAGACGGGGCGCGCGATGGTGGCTGCTCCTGGCCGGTGTCGGAGCTGAGGCCGGAGGGAGGATGGCCGGACCGGCGCTCGCCGGGGCTTGGGGCGGCTCGCGGGCGCGGGCGCGTCGGAGCAGGGCCCGAGCAGGAGGACGCGGACGGGGGGGAGGTTCGGGGTCTGCGAGGGGGATCGAGAGGGAATCGAGGGAGATGGCTCGAACGGGAGGAGCGGGGTCGGGCGATGGAATCGGGCAGAGGCCAGCGGGTTCGAGGGATGCGGGAGAAGGAGAGGGTGGCGGCGGCCAGAGAGGGAGAGATCGAGAGGAGGGACGAGATGGCTAGGGTTAGGAGCGGTCGGGCCACGGGAGGAGAATTGGGCCGGCTGGGCCAGATGGGCCTGGCTGCGGCTGGGCCCTTACTGCCTTTAATTTCTGCCACTCCCAAAATTCAGAAAAATAGCCAAGAAGAAAAGAATGAGAAGAAGGAGGGGGTTAGGGCAAAAATTAGCACAAAGGATCATTATTTTTCTCGGGCTCGTAAAAACGAGCACGGTCCGAGAAAAATAGAAAAGGCAAGATCGAAAGAAATAATTCAAACATATTTGAATTTAATCAAATGGGTTTGAACTAAGACTTGATTATTGAAGTGTCCAAAAATGTTCGAATTTTTGGAGGAACCTCGGAACAACGGAAAGGAATTATTGGCAAGGTTTAGAAGTAGAAACTCGAAGTGAAAAGACATGGGGAAAAATGCAAGTGTGTTGCGGGTAATTCCAAAGAATGGAATATTTATTTATAATAGCTCCATAATATTTGGGGAATATGTTATAAAGAGAAGACATTCTTCCCTCGATTTAAATGGACCGAGGTCCACACGATTTATTTAGGTTGAGGTGCAAAATAAAAATGACATGATGGCATGATGACATGATGCAATGCGAAAATAAATAACACAATCACAAATGAAACACAAGGGGGAACCCTGAACATCTGGAATCTTCTGGAATCTTCTGGGACGTCGGTCTTTGGGCGTCACACTCAAGGGCTGGTAAAAACCCGTAGCTTCGCCCATCCGGTCGTGTCCTGAGACTTAGATACGCGCGGCTACTATCAGGGTGTCGACACGCCGGGAGGATTTGCTGGATTAGCCTTACCTTAGTTCGGATTATCTTCAGCACGGGATTCCGAGAATACTCGGGTCTTCCCACTTTGGAGTTGCGACTCCGCGGATCGTGGGCTTGTAATGGGTCAAGTTGGAACACCCCTGCAGGGTTATGAACTTTCGAAAGCCGTGCCCGCGGTTATGTGGCAGATGGGAGCTTGTTAATATCCGGTTGTAGATAACTTGACACAATGTTACAATACACTACCAGCGTGTGTACCGTGACTGTCAATTTCTGAATAGGGATTCGGGAGTTGAACACGGTGGGGTTATGTTTGTTGAGGTTTAGCTAGGATCACTTTGTGATCATCTCTCGACCGAGGCTTTCTCTTCTCGCACTCTTTCACGTAAGCTAGTTGCTAGTTGCTGCTGCAGACACTTATTCTTTTCTTCAGCCTTATCCTCTCCCAAGGCTTGAATAGTCTTGTTACCCGGGAACGGGATTGCTGAGTCATCTGTGGCTCACAGTTACTTCACCACACCAGATGCAGGTCCCGTTGTGAGCTATCCAGGTGATGGCACCGAGCTAGACTGGGAGTATGACGAGGAGCGTAGTCGATACTATGTTCGTTATCCTGATGATCAGTAGTGGAGACTTCTACTAGGATTCGATCCGACATGTGGATTTAAATTATGTTTGGTATCTTGGCATTTGGATTTTACCCTTAGAGGGCAGTGATGTTTTATTGTATGATGATTGAGACATGTATTGTATTTGTGTGATGTGGCGATTGTAAGCCGACTATTTTATGTTTTCCATCCCCATCTTTTACATGAGTTGTGCAAAGATACCAGACTTGCGATCATTCCAGCATGGGGTTAAATCTCTAAGTCGTGCCTCGACACGTAGGAGATTTAGTCCCATCCTGGGCATTACAAGTTGGTATTCAGAGCCTTCTCCGACCTAGGAGCCCCCACTGATTGATCGAATCGTTGACGGTCGAGTCTAGGCACACACTGAAAACATTTTGAGTCCTATATTATATCGGAGAGTAGGATTTCTTGTGCTTCTCATCCCCTTTCTCTCTGGTGAGGACTCCTGACGACTACTCTTGTCTCTTCTATTTTCAAAAATTGCACCAAATTTTTTTTTAGGAATCTCGCGAGTATTCTGGGATTGTTTCGATGTTCTTGTGACGAGGATATTGTTCTCGATGCCTCCTGACATTAGGGGTTGTGGCAGTGTCCCGGGGAGTTGAGCTTCGGGGTATTGTCGTCACAAGCATATCGTGGCAGTACTAAATACTTAAGACGGCCGACATCGAAAATCTCTCCTATACGACCAGTGGCAAGATAACCCCGACATCACCCAGTACTGGGGAGGTAGTTCGGGAGTATTGCCATAGCTTGTTATAGTGGATGCTTTTCGAAGGTCCGAGGTAAACAGTTTCCGAGAAAGACTGGTTATGTGTTGAAGGATGGATACACCTGGATGTAGGTTTAGAGTTGATTGCGCGGTGCTTCCCGTGTATCCCCAACACCTGATTGCATAACTGGAATCTTTCGGAAATTCATAGGTGGGTTTATCCAGTAGATCGTAGGCATTCTTCCAACGAATGCAGGTTAGCGAGTTCGGGGTTCTACATTGAGTGAAGTGGTATTATGACCGATGTTCCGATCGGGAGTTGCATCTTAAAGGGTCCTTGGCTATGCTGATCCGGGGATTGCAAAACCCGTTCGTAACGCGTTCATATGCTTTCAGCACAAAGATGTTAGAACGAAGCTCCTATCTTGTGTTTGTTCCCGTCTGTACCTTGTTGGTTTTCTTATTTTACCTTTTGTCCCCTATGTGGCTTCTCGTGAAGAGTGTTGTTATCATTTAACTGAGAATTTCATTCGTTCCTCTTGTTTGAATGATTTCATTCGTTCCTATTGTTCGAATGATTATTGTGAAGACTTGTTGCAATTCATTCCATTGATTCAGCTTATACCTTCTGTCAATCAATTGCTGATTCGTGGTCATCTCTTTCAGGATGGCTCCGAAGAGGGTTCCCAACGCTAACCCAGAGGGTGAAGAGGTCCCAGAACGTCCTCCTTCCCCTCCTCCTTCGTCTGAGGCTTGGAGAGCAATTATGCATACTACAGCTCAGAACACCCAGATGTTGTTGCAGATGATGCAGCAGATGCAAGCTAATCAAGCTAATCAGGGTGTTCCAGGGAATCAAGGCAACTTCTTCAACCAGCAGCACCATGCTACCCTCAACCAGTTCTTGGCCAATAATCCAAAAGCTTTCAGTTACTGTGTCGACCCTCTTGATGCTGAAGATTGGTTAACCGACATAAAGAAGCATTTTGAGTGCAGTAACGTGAAGGAAGAGGATTATGTGAAGTTTGCAGCCTTCCAACTCAAAGACCAAGCAGCTGACTGGTGGCAGCAGTACAAAGACTCCAGGCCAGGTCAGGTGATCTCTTGGGAGAATTTCTGCAAGGACTTTCGCTCTCACCACATTCCTACAAGTGTCATCGAGGGTATGCGTGAGCAATTCCGCAACCTGAAGCAGGGCTCTATGACAGTCTACCAGTATAATGTCAAGTTCCAAAACCTCGCTCGCTATGCTAAGCAAGACATTCCTGATGCTAAGAGCAAAATCTACCAGTTCCGTGGAGGTCTCAAAGATGAACTTCAACTTGCTCTCACCTTGTTCGAGCCCGATGAATTCGACAAATTCTATAACATGGCTTTGAAACAAGAGGCAGCTCAGCTTAAGATGGAGGCTTCTAAAAAGAGAATTCGAGATGCCGTTCACTCTTCCTCATCGTCTCAGATGGTCTCGAAACAACAGAAATTCTGGCTTCCTCCTCCTCCAGTGATTTGAGCTCCTTACAACAACTCCAACAACTCCAACAGCAACAAGAACTCCGGTGGACGTGGTTTCTCCCACCCACCCAACCCGAGCAACCGGTCGAGGAACCAGTTTCAGTCTCAAGGCTCCAAGTCAAGTGGTTCTCATTTCCGTCCTCTTTCAGAAGTGGTCTGCAACAAGTGCACTCAGAAAGGTCACTATGCCAACAGATGTCCGAACCCGAAGCGTCTTCCACCTCCTCCACCTGTGAGTTCAGCTATTGTCAAGCATAATCCCAAGAAAGCAAGGGTCAATCTGATGAGTGCAGCTGAAGCGGAGAATTCTTCTGATGTCATTTTGGGTAACCTTTCAGTTAACTCTTTTCCAGCTAAAGTGTTGTTTGATTCGGGTGCTTCATGTTCTTTCATGTCTCAACCATTTGCATCCAAGCACAATGTTGCCACTTCAAATTTGCCTCAGAGGTTGCAAGTCATTTCTCCAGGGAGACGTATGACTTCTAGTGTCTATGCTCCGGATGTTTCTATTCGCATGGGTGATTATCGCTTTCTGGCTAAACCGGTGGTTCTTGGTAATTCTGACATTGACCTCATCCTCGGAATGGATTGGCTTTCTCAGCATGATGCTCACATTGATTGTGCTCAAAAGGAAGTCAAGATGACTCATCCTGATGAAGATGTGATTATCTTTGCCTCCAGGGATAACACTATCAGGCTTTTCTCTCTCAATGATAAGGGCGAAATTAATGCCATATCTCAAATTCCGGTGGTGAACGAATATCAAGACGTCTTTCCTGAAGAACTTCCAGGCATGCCTCCACACCGTCAGGTGGAATTCGTTATTGAACTCGAGCCGGGTACTGAGCCAGCATGCCGGCGTCCGTACAAGCTCTCTCCAGATGAATTGAAGGAATTGAAGAAGCAGCTTGATAAACAGGAGAGTATGGGTCTCATCAGGCCTAGTACGTCTCCTTGGGGCTGTGGTGTCTTATTTGTCAAGAAGAAAGATGGCACGGAGCGTCTCTGTGTTGATTACTGGCCATTGAACAAGAAGACGATTAAGAACAAATATCCGCTCCCCAACATCAACGAACTCTTCGAGCAGCTCAAAGGAGCTAAAGTGTTCTCTAAGCTCGATCTCCGAATGGGCTATCACCAAATTCGCATTCGCGAGGAAGACATTCCCAAGACGGCCTTCAGAACGAGCTACGGTTCATACGAGTCTACTGTCATGTCCTTCGGTCTCGCCAATGCTCCTCCTACCTTTTCGAGGATGATGCACTACATCTTCAACCCCTATACTGGCGAGTTTGTGCTTGTGTATCTGGATGATATTCTGGTGTTTTCCAAGAATGAAGAAGATCACGAAAAGCACTTACGTCTGGTTCTTGATCGACTCCGTGAGCATAAGTTCTATGCCAAGTTCTCTAAGTGCGAGTTTTGGCTCGATAAGGTTTTGTACCTGTGCCATATCATCTCAGCTGACGGTATTGCGGTTAATCCCGAGAAAGTTGAAGCAATTGTCAACTGGGAAGCTCCTCAGAACGTCAAGCAACTCCGCAGTTTTCTGGGTCTTGCCAGCTATTGCAGAAGATTCGTTGAGAACTTCTCCAAGATTGCCAAGCCTCTTTCCAACTTGCTTCAGAAGAATGTCAAATACTTTTGGTCTCCAAAGTGTGAAGTGGCATTCAAAACTCTCAAACAAAAGCTCGTCTCTGCTCCAGTTCTTACTCCTCCAGATGAATCCAAGCCCTATGAAGTATTCTGTGATGCTTCTCTTCAAGGTCTTGGTGGTGTGCTTATGCAAGATAAGAGAATTGTGGCATATACTTCTCGTCAGCTCAAGCCAAGTGAGAAGAACTATCCCACACATGATCTCGAGCTAGCAGCTGTGGTACATGCTTTGATTACGTGGAGACATCTGTTGTTGGGCAGAAAAGTCGACATCTTCACCGATCACAAGAGCTTGAAGTACATCTTCACACAGCCGTATCTGAACCTCCGCCAGACTCGTTGGGTTGAAATGATCCAAGAGTATGATCCCAGCATTGAATACACTCCTGGCAAGGCGAATGTGATTACAGATGCTTTGAGCAGAAAGGCATATTGCAACAGCCTTCTTATCAAGTCGTACCAGCCTGAGCTTTGTGAAGCATTCAGGAAACTCAACCTCCAAGTTGTTCCGCAGGGTTTTCTTGCAAATCTTCAAGTTGCTCCTACCTTGGAAGATCAGGTCCGTAAGGCCCAACTCAGGGATACCATGGTGAAGAAGGTGAAACATGGTATTGCAAAGGGCACTCCTAAATACAAGTGCTTTCGTGTTGATGAGAGAGATACCTTGTTCTTCGAGGACAGACTCGTTGTTCCCAAAGGTGATCTCAGGAAGCTCATAATGGAAGAAGCACATGATTCTCTCCTTTCCATTCATCCTGGCAGTTCCAAGATGTACCAAGACCTCAAGCAATCTTACTGGTGGACACGCATGAAAAGGGAGATTGCCCAATTCGTGAATGAATGTGATGTCTGCAGAAGAGTGAAAGCAGAACATCAACGTCCAGCCGGTCTTCTCCAACCTCTTCCTATTCCCGAGTGGAAGTTCGACCACATTGAAATGGACTTCGTCACTGGTTTTCCTAAGTCCAAGAGAGGGAATGATTCTATCTTCGTGGTGATTGACAAGCTTACCAAAGTCGCTCACTTCCTGCGAGTCAAAGAATCAATCAATGCAGCTCAATTGGCAGAGCTGTACACTTCCAGAATTGTGTCCTTACATGGCATTCCTCAGGTCATCTCCTCAGACCGTGGAAGTTTGTTCACATCCAGGTTCTGGGACTCCTTTCAGTCCGCCATGGGCACTAAGATCAGGTTCAGCACTGCTTTTCACCCTCAGACTAGTGGTCAAGTCGAGCGAGTGAATCAGATTCTAGAAGACATGCTCAGAGCCGGTGTCATATCTTTCGGCATGAAATGGGAAGACTGACTTCCATTTGCCGAGTTCTCTTACAACAACAGCTTTCAAGCAAGTGCCGGCAAAGCTCCGTTTGAAATCCTCTATGGCAGAAAGTGTCGTACCCCTCTCAACTGGTCTGAAACAGGCGAACGTCAACTTCTTGGCAATGACTTGATCTCAGAAGCCGAAGAAATGTGCAAAGTCATACGTGAGAATCTCAAGGCCGCTCAGTCGCGTCAGAAGAGCTACTATGACGGCAAGCATCGTGATTTGGCTTTCAACATTGATGATCACGTTTATCTTCGTGTGTCTCCGATGAAAGGCACCCAAAGATTCGGTATCAAAGGAAAGCTTGCTCCTAGATATGTCGGGCCTTTCAAGATTCTTGGCAAAAGAGGCGATCTAGCCTATCAACTTGAGCTCCCTTCCAACTTCGCAAATGTTCATGATGTGTTCCATGTGTCTCAACTCCGCAAATGCTTCAAGGCACCTGAGCGCATGATTCCGTTTGAAGAGATTGATCTTCAACAAGACCTGTCTTACCGAGAGCATCCCGTTGCTATTCTCGAAAAAACCGAGCGCAAGACCCGCAACAAGTCCATCAAATTCTTGAAAGTCAAGTGGTCACATCACACCGACCGAGAAGCTACGTGGGAACGAGAAGATCATCTTCGTTCCGAGTACCCTTCCTTTTTCCAGTCCTAGATCTCGGGACGAGATCTTTTTGTAGTAGAGGAGATTTTGTAATGCCCCGGATGTAATACTTTCCCTTTTGGGCATATAATATATCTCCGGCTTCATCTATTCCATTTCGGGTTCTTTGTATTTTGGGTTTTCGTCGTTTGTCGTGTGAGTGTGTGGCATTCATTCATATCATGTAGACATGTGCATCGCATTGCATTTGTGTTGTCGGTTGCATCCGGTTCCACGCGTTCCTTCCCGTTGTCCGTTTCGCGTTCCAGAGCTCCCTCACGTGTCCGTGGCGTCCCGTAGGCCTACTTTCGTGTTTGGCCGTGTAACGTTACCGGTGTGGCGCGAGACTTGTCGTGTGTTGTTGTTTTGTTGTGTGAGACCCGCCTGTCAAATCTCGTCGCGTTTCGAGTCCGTTTGCTACCCCAACAGTTATTCGTGTGGGCTCAAAGTGCCTCCACTTTGTGGCCCAAGACAACCCTACAACATCCCACTTCCTTCCTCTTGGCCCATCCTAACTCCCCTCGCGATCGGATCCGTCGGATCGCGATCGGAGGGCTCTAAACCACCCCAAAACCCTCAAACCCTAGCACCTGCCCTATATAATCATCCCCATGCCATTTTTGGTAGCCTAACCCCCTCCACCTACCTCTAGCCTCACCTCCCCCTCTTTTTCAGTGCCTGGCCAGATAAAATCTGCCACTTGGATCCATCCCCTCGAAGCTCCAGCCGCCAGATCACTGGATCCAGCCGCGCAGGCATCGATACATCGCCGCCGCCAGCCACTGGCTCGAGGGAGCCAGTCGCTCGACCCAGGCGCACCCGCACCGGATCCATCGATCGCCTGGGCCGGCGCAGCGCAGCACCAGCCTCCATCCCTCCGCTTCGCCCGCTTGGACCACATCACCGCCGCTTGGGCCCTTCGAATCCTCACCAGCCCGAAGGCCCAGCTCCACCGCCGCCATCCCGCAGCGCCGCTTCGCCCGCGCCGAGGCCATCGCCTCCCTCTGCTTCGCCACGGGCCAGGCTCGCGCGCCTCTCCTCCATCGGGCCGCAGCCGCCTGAGCCGGCCCACCTCCGTCGCCTTCGCCAGCCGACCAGGACCGCAGCGCCACCGGCCCGAGGCTCCCCACACTCCAGCGCCGGCCCTCCTCCTCGCGGGCCCGTTCGCCAGATCCACCTGGCCTCCTTCCGTCGCGGGCCGCCTCCGACCGAGCCGCAGCCAGGCCGGTTCCTCCCTCCACCAGGCCGAGGCCAGCGGCCCACTCCGCGCCGATCGCCCCAGAGGCCCGAGCCGAAGGCCGCGCCAGCTCCCCTTCGCCTGGGCCGCGATCTCCGGCCCGATCCGCACCGTCACCCCGCGGGCCGCGCCCGATCCACCTCTTCTTCGCCTGGATCCAGCCCGCTTCGCCGCGTTGACTCCGTTTTGACCCAGATCTAGGTTATTTCTAATCCCCTAAGTCCCAGTTTTTATCTGTCTCATGCTAGTTTCAACTGCTGATAACTTTTAGTGTGGTGATCCGTTTTGCGCATATGAGATGTCCAGACGTTCGTGGTGATTAGCACTACGTTTCATCTCATTGTGCCATGCATGTTAGAGATCATCTAGACGCTTATTTTCCTGTTGCAAGAGTGCATCGTGATAAAACTGCTGATATGTGATGTTTTTATGCCATCTTTGCATAGTGATATCTTTTAGCTCGTTTATCCGAATGATGCAAATGACATGTCCACGTGTTCGTCTTGCCATGCTCTACATGTTGCTTGTGTTAGGTTGCATGATAGATTTATTCTTGCCATGGTTATCCTCGTTGCAAAGTGACATGTGGCTGTGATGTTGTTTCACTTGTTATGAAATGCCATCTTGTTGAGCTCATTGCTATCGTTGTGTTTATCTCCATGATGCATGCTTGTGTGTTTCGGAATCACCTTCATGTGTACTTTGATGTGGTGCTTACCACTTGCCATGTTTAGTTTCGAGGTGACTTAAACTTGCTCTTTTAGATGCCATGATGAAACTGCTGTTTTAACACTTAGTGGATTTTCACTAAGTCTGAAATCTGTAACGTTCCGATGCCATGTTTGCTTGCTGCTCTAGGACAAACCATGATAGTTTTGGGGTGGATCTTGATGGTTCCTTGTAGTATATATTGTTGGCTTTCCATTCATGTTCTCACATGCTTATTTGAGTGGCTGTAGCATGTTTAACTTTTGCTCCAAAGTTTCAATAAAATTATGCTGTCAGAATTTTATTGTCAAGTTCAATATGTCCAAGCTTATTGCTATTGATCCGTGGCTCCTTTGGGGGTGCACCTTTGAACTTATTTGCTGTAGGATATGTCTAGTTTATGTTCATGCTCTTTGCCATGTTGTTTGAGTGTTGTAGCTTAATTGTTTAGTGCTCCGAAGTTGCTATGTTGCTGTAATTTTCAGCTTTCGCCTATTTCTTGTTTCGGGCATAACTTTTAGCCCGTAGCTCCGATTTCAGCGAGTCTTATATGAAACTTGATTGATTTTTCGTGTAGAATCATAATCTCTTGTTGTTATCATGTTTTGAGGTGTTTTGCTTGAGTGCTATTATCCGTGCTCCGTGTGCTCTCGTAGTGCATCCATCATGCATCCATCATTTTGAGTGCGCATTGCATCTTGTTGATTCGTGCCTTGTGTGATTGTATTGTTAGAGCCGGAAGCTGTGACCGAGTACGAGCACGAGGTTACCAATGAGGTTGAGCACGAGGACCCTTCTTACGATCCGAACGACTACTCTTCAGGCAAGATGACCGAACCCCGATAACATTACTATCTTTGCCTATTGCTAGTAGTTCCGCTCTATAGTTTTGCCTCGATGCCCATGTCTTTCATGTCAGCCTCCTACTTGTAACCATTACCATATTTAACCACCCTACCTATGCAAACCGTTGCTTGGCTAAGTACGCTTCGCTCAGCCCTTCTTATAGCATTGCTAGTTGCAGGTGAAGATCGAAGATGCTTGCTTCATGTTGAAGTTTTGTTGGGTTATATCACACTATAAATGCTTAAAATGAAATCATCTATATATTGGCAAGGGTGGAAGGCTAAGCCTTTTGCTTGGTGATTTGTTCCACTTATGCCGTTAGGAACCGTTTAAACAGGTGTTATGTTCCTTGATTATGCGTTCCTAACACGGTTGGGGTGTATGGGACCCCCTCGATAAACCGCTAAGTGCTAAGTCTTTTCCAGCAAGTCCCAACATTGGTACTATTTGCCTAATAACAAATTAAACTTGCATAGGGAGTAATTAACCCTCTTTCTTAATCAACAACCCCGGGCCATTGCTCCACATGAGTGTTGGTCCGAAACGGGGAGCCTGCGGGGCCACCTCGAGGAAACTCAAGGGCTGGTAAAAACCCGTAGCTTCGCCCATCCGGTCGTGTCCTGAGACTTAGATACGCGCGGCTACTATCAGGGTGTCGACACGCCGGGAGGATTTGCTGGATTAGCCTTACCTTAGTTCGGATTATCTTGAGCACGGGATTCCGAGAATACTCGGGTCTTCCCACTTTGGAGTTGCGACTCCGCGGATCGTGGGCTTGTAATGGGTCAAGTTGGAACACCCCTGCAGGGTTATGAACTTTTGAAAGCCGTGCCCGCGGTTATGTGGCAGATGGGAGCTTGTTAATATCCGGTTGTAGATAACTTGACACAATGTTACAATACACTACCAGCGTGTGTACCGTGACTGTCAATTTCCGAATAGGGATTCGGGAGTTGAACACGGTGGGGTTATGTTTGTTGAGCTTTAGCTAGTATCACTTTGTGATCATCTCTCGACCAAGGCTTTCTCTTCTCGCACTCTTTCACGTAAGGTAGTTGCTAGTTGCTGCTGCAGACACTTATTCTTTTCTTCAGCCTTATCCTCTCCCAAGGCTTGAATAGTCTTGTTACCCGGGAACGGGATTGCTGAGTCCTCTGTGGCTCACAGTTACTTCACCACACCAGATGCAGGTCCCGTTGTGAGCTATCCAGGTGATGGCACCGAGCTAGACTGGGAGTATGACGAGGAGCGTAGTCGATACTATGTTCGTTATCCTGATGATCAGTAGTGGAGACTTCTACTAGGATTCGATCCGACCTGTGGATTTAAATTATGTTTGGTATCTTGGCATTTGGATTTTACCCTTAGAGGGCAATGATGTTTTATTGTTTGATGATTGAGACATGTATTGTATTTGTGTGACGTGGCGATTGTAAGCCGACTATTTTATGTTTTCCATCCCCATCTTTTACATGAGTTGTGCAAAGATACCAGACTTGCGATCATTCCAGCATGGGGTTAAATCTCTAAGTCGTGCCTCGACACGTAGGAGATTTAGTCCCATCCTGGGCATTACAGCACTGGATTAGTAAGTTAGTCCAAATATGATCAAAAGTGTATGGAAGTGTATGAATATCATAGCAATATCACCCAAAAGTGGCATGGAGCAAGCAGAAATTATAGATACGTTTTGGACGTATCAGAATCCTACGGACAAATATTTCCCTTCGAGTGACTTTTTGCATGCTGAACTTGGTTCGGCACCCTCGTAGGTGTGGCGAGCTATCCTCGAAGGGCGAGACACTTTGACACAGGGCTTGATTCGCCGCATTGGTGATGGCCAGACGACGCAAATTTGGCAACACAACTGGCTCCCTCGACCTCATAACATGCGCCCGATCACAAGCAGAATCCCAAACCCTCCACATCTTGTAGGAGAGTTGATTTTACTAGATGCTAGCTGGGATCGGACTACTATCCAGGAGGTGTTCTTACCGGTTGATGCAGCGGCCATCCTCTCCATACCCTTGTGCACTAGAGAAATTGAGGACTTTTGGTCATGGACACACAAGAAGAACGAGATTTTTTGGTCCGCTCTGCATACAGAATGCTGGTTACTACGAAACATACCCGGGAAGCATGGTTGGAAGGAAGAGCAGATTCATCCAACACGGAAGCAGAACAGAAACAATGGGCGAAGCTTTGGAAGATTGATGTCCTGTCAAAGGTTAAAATCTTCTTATGGCGACTGGCGCAGCAGTCCATACCTACAGCCGATCTCCTCAAACAGCGTAACATGTCAGCGGTGGATACTTGCGGTATATGCGGAGCCGTTGATTCATGGCAGCACTCACTGCTCCACTGCAATGCTGCTAGGTCCGTTTGGGCGCTTCAACATATGGATACGTTCCAAGTTCTAGATGAGACCACAGAACCGGATGCTAAGAGATGGATCTTCGCCCTGATAGAGGCTCTCCCCGCTGAGGTGTTCACTCAAGTTTTGGTCACACTCTGGGCTATCTGGTTTGCGAGACGGCAAGCACTCCACGAAAATATATTCCAGAGCCCAATGGCCACGCATATGTTTGTCACCAAATACCTCCGGGAGCTGGCAGATTGCAAACCAAAGGAGATACCCCGCCCGGTGGCTGTTCCCAGAAGCCGAGCTAGATGGATCCGGCCCCCTCATGGTTTTGCAAAGATAAGAGTGGACGGTGTGATCAACAGAGCGAACGACGAGGGATCCTACAGCGCTATATGCAGAGATGAGGATGGGACGTATATGGGTTCTTCAGTTATCAGGAGTGTGGGGATTACCGATCCAACAACTCTAGAGACTCTGGCATGTCGTGAGGCAATGGCTCTGGCATTGGACATGTCATTAAATCATGTGGAGATTGCTTTAGATTGCAAAAACGTTGTTCAGGACATAAACCTTGGTACTGGAGGAATAAATGCGAGCATTGTGAAGGAGATTAGGGAGACTACTGCTCTTTTTCAGAATTGTACCTTCATCTTTGAAGGTAGAGTATCTAATCTAGAGGCCCGTAGCCTTGCTAAACACGCTTTTGGTCTAGACCCGGGGCGCCATGTGTGGCTTTTAACACCCCCCCCCCCCACACACACACACACTTGAATTGTATCCCTATAAACATCATTGATCAATAAAGCGAGTGTGTTTAGACTCAAAAAAAAGGTTACTAAAAACGGTTGAGGGGAGCGAGCGATTGGCAGGGGTCTAGCCCCTGCGCTGCATACAGAATGCTGGTTACTACGAAACATACCCGGGAAGCATGGTTGGAAGGAAGAGCAGATTCATCCAACACGGAAGCAGAACAGAAACAATGGGCGAAGCTTTGGAAGATTGATGTCCTGTCAAAGGTTAAAATCTTCTTATGGCGACTGGCGCAGCAGTCCATACCTACAGCCGATCTCCTCAAACAGCGTAACATGTCAGCGGTGGATACTTGCGGTATATGCGGAGCCGTTGATTCATGGCAGCACTCACTGCTCCACTGCAATGCTGCTAGGTCCGTTTGGGCGCTTCAACATATGGATACGTTCCAAGTTCTAGATGAGACCACAGAACCGGATGCTAAGAGATGGATCTTCGCCCTGATAGAGGCTCTCCCCGCTGAGGTGTTCACTCAAGTTTTGGTCACACTCTGGGCTATCTGGTTTGCGAGACGGCAAGCACTCCACGAAAATATATTCCAGAGCCCAATGGCCACGCATATGTTTGTCACCAAATACCTCCGGGAGCTGGCAGATTGCAAACCAAAGGAGATACCCCGCCCGGTGGCTGTTCCCAGAAGCCGAGCTAGATGGATCCGGCCCCCTCATGGTTTTGCAAAGATAAGAGTGGACGGTGTGATCAACAGAGCGAACGACGAGGGATCCTACAGCGCTATATGCAGAGATGAGGATGGGACGTATATGGGTTCTTCAGTTATCAGGAGTGTGGGGATTACCGATCCAACAACTCTAGAGACTCTGGCATGTCGTGAGGCAATGGCTCTGGCATTGGACCTGTCATTAAATCATGTGGAGATTGCTTTAGATTGCAAAAACGTTGTTCAGGACATAAACCTTGGTACTGGAGGAATAAATGCGAGCATTGTGAAGGAGATTAGGGAGACTACTGCTTTTTTTCAGAATTGTACCTTCATCTTTGAAGGTAGAGTATCTAATCTAGAGGCCCGTAGCCTTGCTAAACACGCTTTTGGTCTAGACCCGGGGCGCCATGTGTGGCTTTTAACCAC
>LR738711.1:883766587-883821058 GCA_902687465.1 Secale cereale | reverse complement strand
GAGTAGCCTTGAGCCACCAGACGTGCCTTGTTGCGGATGACAATGCCATGGGCATCTTGCTTGTTCTTAAAGATCCATTTGGTTCCAATGACATTATGGTTCTCCTTTGGTCTTGGCACAAGACGCCACACTTTGTTGCGCTCGAAGTTATTGAGTTCTTCATGCATGGCATTGAGCCAGTCGGGGTCTTCGAGCGCCTCATAAACCTTCTTAGGTTCAACAAAAGAGACAAAAGCTTGATGAGCACAATAGTTAGCTAATTGTCTACGAGTGCTTACCCCCCTTTTGATGCTTCCTAAAATGTTCTCGATGTGATGCTCGTTGGAAGCAAGCCTGGAGGCAACTTTTGCAGCACGACGCTCTAATTGCTCTTCAAGTGATAACTGAGGAGCGTTGAGTTGATCATCTTGAGCGTCATCATGAGCAAGATCTTGATCTTGAGCTTCCTCTTGACCTTGATCTTGCTCGGGGGACTGAACTTGGTCTTGTGCATCAATTGGTGGTTCTTCACCAACTTGAGATTGATCTTGCACTTGGCCTTGTTCAACTGGCTGAGGGCCTTCACTTTGTTCTTCGGAAGCGTGTGGGTCTTGGGTTGGTGATGGTTCCACTTGAGTGGAACATTGTCCTTCTCCTTCGGCCACAAGGGGTTCCTCAACGGGTAGGATATATCCAACACCCATTCTTCTTATGGCTTGAGGAGGAATTTCATCACCTGCATCACAAGTACCACTTTGCTCCACTTGGGAGCCGTTATTTTCATCAAACTCTACGTTACTCGTCTCCTCTATGAGTCCAGTGGACTTGTTGAGGACACGGTAAGCATGAGAGTTTGTAGCATAACCAACAAATATGCCCTCATGAGCTCTAGATTCAAATTTAGACAAACGAACACCTTTCTTGAGAATGAAACACTTACACCCGAACACCCGGAAGTACTTGAGATTGGGCTTGTTACCGGTAAGAATCTCATACGGAGTTTTGTTCAAGCCTTTGCGGAGATAGAGACGATTTGAAGCATGGCAAGCGGTGTTGATGGCTTCGGCCCAAAAGTTGTATGGAGAGTTGAATTCAGCCATCATGGTTCTTACAGCATCTATTAAAGTTCGGTTCTTTCTCTCCGCAACACCGTTTTGCTGAGGGGTATATGGGGTTGCATATTGATGTTTGATCCCCTCATCACCAAGGAACTCATCCAAGGTGTAGTTCTTGAACTCGGTGCCGTTGTCACTTCTGATCATCAATATCTTTGCTTCATGTTGTCGTTGAGCTTCATTTGCAAAGATGATGACGGTTTGTTGGGTCTCACTCTTCTTCTTAAAGAAGTATACCCAGGTATATCTTGAGAAATCATCCACAATCACCAAGCAATATTTCCTACCCCCAAGACTATCAAAAGTAGGAGGCCCAAAGAGATCCATGTGGAGAAGCTCCAGGGGTCTCTTTGAATAGATGATAGTCGTGGGAGGATGAGCCTTCTCATGTAATTTTCCTTCAATGCACGCCCTGCAAGCACGATCTTTGGCAAAGCTAACATTTGTTAGTCCTCGCACATGGTCCCCCTTGAGAAGACTTTGCAAAGATCTCATATTGACGTGGGCCAAACGGCGATGCCAAAGCCATCCCACATCAACTTTAGCCATTAGGCATGTCGCGACCTTAGTGGGTTGCTTCGAAAAGTTAACCACATAAAGACCGTTCTCGACATGCCCAACATAGGCTACTTTAAGAGTCTTGCTCCACAAGAGGGCCATAGAATCAATATCAAAGAATGTAGCAAAGCCCATGAGTGCAAGTTGGCGAACAGAAAGTAAATTATATGCAAGGGACTCAACAAGCATGACTTTCTCGATCGTGAGATCATGAGAGACAACAACCTTGCCAAGTCCCAATACCTTAGAAGATGAAGCATCACCCCATTCGACGTTGGTGGCCATAGATGAACCGAGATGCACGTCCACCACCAAGTCTTTGCTTCCGGTCATATGATTTGTGGCTCCGCTATCGAGCAACCATGATCCCCCACCGGAAGCAAACCCCTACAATAGATCAATGCTTGGATTTAGGTACCCATTTGGTAATGGGTCCTTTGAGGTTAGTGACAAGGGTCTTAGGAACCCAAATGGACCATTTAATGTACTCATAAGAAGAACCAACAAATTTAGCAAACACATGGCCATCACTGGCACGGCATAAAACATATGAAGGATTAAAATCGCCGGCCATGTTTGATGGTGTGGTGGAGTTTTTCTTGACACCACCACTTTTCTTCTTGGTTGACGTGCCCTCTCCTTCTTTCACAAAGGATTGTCAGAGAGGGGGTGGTTGCTTTGTCTTGTCATTCTTCTTCTTCTTGGGCTTAGGAGCAAACCCAATTCCTTCCTTTGCCACAACTTGCTTTTGATTGCTCAAAAGGGCGTTGAGGTTCTTCTCACCTTGTATGCAAGTCACAAGGCCTTTCTCAAGTTGCTTCTTCAATTCGGCATTCTCTTCAACAAGATGCACATGCTCACAACATGGGTTAGTAGCATTTGCATTATCAATTAAAACCATGCGAGGAAAGATAGCCTCTTCCTTGGTTAGCGAAACTTGGAGTTGATCATGAGACTCCTTGAGAGTAGTGTGCATTCCTTTCAAGGCCTTGTGAGCCTTGTCAAGTATGTCAAACTCCTCCTTGAGTTTAGCATGGTCAACCTCAAGTTTTGCCTTCTGAGAGTTAAGGACACGAGAGACAACTAAAGCATGATCAAGATCTTTCCTCAATTTAGCATGATCATCGTTGTGTGACTCCTCAAGAGTCAAACGAAGACCACGCTCTTCCTCTAGGGCGTTAGAGAGATCCGATATCTCATCGGCATAGTCTCGACTATGTCCTTCCATTTTAGTAATGGTTTCCTCGTGAGCCTCGATCATGTCATTGGCCTCACCGAGTTGTTCCAAGAGAGCAACAAAATGCTTCTTGGGTTTGCCCTTGAGATTCTTTATAAATAAATCAAATTCATTTTCTCCCTCCTTAATACCCTCACCCTCATCAATACAATTAGTCAATGAAGGATTAGAAGGGATAGTAGTATTGATGTTTGGGGTTACCTTGTTGGTGGCCTTAGCCATGAGACACTTGGCGGTGATGTTCTCGTTTGGTGAGTTGAAGAGAGATGAGTGCGTAGTGGTAGCAATGGCAATCGTGGCCATAGTGGTCACCTCATCGTCTTCATCATTGTCATCATCCTCCACATATTCTTCTTGAGCCACCAACACTTTCGGAGGAGTCTTCTTGATGAAGTTGTTCTTGTTGGGATAGGACTTTGACTTGTCCTTCCGAATAAGCTTGCCTCCAAAATCTTCTCTCTTCTCATATGGGCAATCCGCAATGAAGTGACTTACATTTCCATAGTTGAAGCATGTCCTTACTCATTGCTTCCCTTTGTTCCCACTAGAGTTGTTCCTGTTAAAGTTGGACCTTGTGTTCTTCTTGCCCCAGAATTGCCTTGAAGCAAGAGCCATGTGCTCATGATAGGCATATTTGGTGTCCTCGGGGCAACACTCTTCATCATCTTCCACTTCCTCCTCTTCCACACAAGCCTTGGCCTTCAGAGCAAGATTAGGCTTCTTGGATCGTTGAGCTCTTAAGACCGCATTGTCGGCGGTCACGTCCAGGATCCTCATGGCAACAAATTCATCCAACACTTCATTTGAGGATAAAGTGTGGAAGTCCGGTCTCTGACGAATGACAGAGGACATGGCCTTATGATAGGGCATCATGGCCTTGAGGAACTTGCGCTTGATCCAATTGTCATCCGTATCCTTACTGCCATGATCGCGAAGAGACACTGCAAGAATAGTTAATCTTCGATAAAGTTCCCGAGGATCTTCATCTTCGATCATAGCAAACTCATCAGCTTCATCTTGCACCACTTCATAGTTGGAGCGTTGAATACTGGTGCTTCCCTTGTACATCGTGCCGACATGCTCCCAAGCCTCCTTGGCAACAGTGAAGGGTCGAAGGTGAGCAATGTCTTCAGGAGGGATGGAATCTTGAAGAATGCAAAGAGCGGACTCGTTGAACTGATGATCTGCAGTCTCTCTTGGAGTCATGTTGTCGGGATCATATGGATAAAAACCTTGCTCAATAATTCTCCAAAGGTTAGTGGAACAATGATTGATATGACGTTTGAAACGAAAAACCCAAGTAGCAAAATCAGTATTTTTAACAAACTTGGGAGGGGGCCCAACAGAGTTTAAATGCGGCGTGGGAACGGGTCCTCCATAGTGAGTAGGAGGAGCAGATTGGGCAAATTTCCCACTCCCATTCTTAGTGACCGGGGCTTGCTCACTACTAGCTTCTCCCTTGTCGGGATTAGCCTCCGACACATTGGTAGCGGGACGACCCACTTCCAACGGTGAGGTGGACAATTTAAGGCCCTCAAGCATTTCTTTAAACATGCCTTTGACCTCGCTCGCTAGTGATTCTTTCAATGTGGTCAAGGCCACATTGAACTCCTCACGAGTGACCGAGGCTCCCCCATCTGACGTAGGCAAGGACGGATTTCCACCGGAATGGTCCTCCGTCTCGACTACGTTGTCAACCATACTCTTCGGACGGTAAAGTCCTTAAAAAAGAGACGAGGCTCTGATACCAATTGAAAAGATCGATATGGTTGACTAGAGGGGGGGGTGAATAGGCAACTAACAATTTTTAGCTTTTCTTAACCACTTTAGATTAAGCGACAAAATAAGTTGTCTAGATATTCTACTAGGATGACAACTAAGATAAAGGAGGACAACAACTACACATGCATGCTATAGGAGTTGAACAAGTAAAGCATGTAAAAGTAAAGGTAAGAAATAACCACAAGTGGAACCGGTGGAGACGAGGATGTGTTTCCGAAGTTCCTTCCCTTTGAGGGGAAGTACGTCTCCGTTGGAGCGGTGTGGAGGCACAATGCTCCCCAAGAAGCCACTAGGGCCACCGTATTCTCCTCACGCCCTCACACGATGCAAGGTGCCGTGATTCCACTAGTGGTGCCCTTGAAGGCGGCAACCGAACCTTTACAAACAAGGTTGGGGCTATCTCCACAACTTGGAGGCTCCCAACAAACCACGAAGCTTCACCACAATGGAATATGGCTTCGAGGTGACCTCAACCGTCTAGGGTGCTCAAACACCCAAGAGTAACAAGATCCGCAAGGGATTAGTGGGGAGAATCAAATATCTCTTGGTGGAAGTGTAGATCGATGCCTCCTCAAGCAATACCGAGCAAATCAACAAGTTTGATTGGCTAGGGAGAGAGATCGGGCGGAAATGGAGCTTTTGGAGCAACAATGGAGTAGTGGGGGAAGAGGTAAGTCTTCTTGGAGAAGAAGACCCCCTATATATAGTGGGGGGACAAATCCAACCGTTATTGAAGATTTCAGCCCGCAGAGAGCGGTAGTACCGCGCATGAGTTGCGGTACTACCGCTGGCTGAGCGGTACTACCGCTTTGGGAGCGGTACTACCGCTTAGGCAAAAAGAGGCGACATGATTGACAACCACGGATGAAATAAATTACATCCGTGGCTACATCCGCAGGGAAAACGGTAGTAGCAAAATGCGACACGGTACTACCGCTTAAGCTAAGCGGTACTACCGCATTGTATAAGGAAGTAAAAAATTACTTCCGCATCCACTTCTTTACTTAGACTCAGCACCTGGGCCAGATACACGGTACTACCGCTCTGGGGACGCGGTACTACCGTTGGAGCGGTACTACCGTGTCGGCAGGCGGTACTACCGTGTAACTGTGCGGTACTACCGCTTGGTTAAGCGGTACTACCGCTTGCTAGGCAGATGATCAGTTAAGAAGTCACAGTTTTGCATAAACGAAAAATGGCCGGTTGGACCTCCAGAGAAGCAAGGAAAGGTGGTGCGGGAGTAGGATGTGTACGTGTTGATTCTACCCAAACCTTTCCGACGCGGACCCCCTCTTAATAGTACGGCTTTCCTATTACTCAAAGCCACCGACAAGGAGCAGAAAGAAAACACCGTCTTCCATAGAATCCGAGGGGCAAATAATCGTCTTGTGCCTAAGGGAGATATACCTGTATGAGCTTAGAGCACACGATCAGTCCGCAAATGCATTGTCATCAATCACCAAAACTACTTAGGGAGAAATATGCCCTTACAATCTCCCCCTTTTTGGTGTATTGATGACAATACTTGATTTGCACAGGGAAGAAATAATAGAGTAAGCAATGCAAGTCCCAGAGTATAGGTGAGCTCCCCCTGAATGTGTGCCTTCACAAGATTGTGCTTTGGACTGCACAGCACACATACAAGGTATAGTGCTCCCCTATAATCTACACGAGATACTCTATGTAAAAACTAACTACTCTGGATAAACATTAACGACATAATGATAAGTTCAATGATAACGGGGCATATGTCTTACACCATATGAAAGTCTCACGCACATGACACAAAACACGCAAATAAACCAGAGTTCAAAGAAACACACGAGCACACAGGCACAAGAGATGCAAATCACTCTCCCCCTTTGTCATCGAGACACCACAAAGGGGAAAGAGGACACGAAGACGGGTGGCAGCCCGGGAGAAGCTCAGTCATCATACTCATCATCAAACCCCTGTTGCTCCTCCTGATAGTCATCATCAGACCCCTGCTGCTTCTCCTGATACTCCTCATCAGACTCTGACCATTTGTACCCCTGGCGAGCCATCTAGGTAGCCTCAGGTGTGATGTTATCCTCTGATCCATTGGAAACTTCCTCTCCATATAGTGCCAGAATCTTCTTGTCACGCTGGCGGGTCTTCTTGTCAGTCACATGAGCCCGGTATTGCCCCTTAGCCTGCATGCAGAAGAGGGCCTTCATCTTCTGCTGAAGCTTTTTAGCCCAAGACGGCTTCTCCACAGCAGAGGAAGAAGAAGGGGCAAATCTGCCAGAGCGCACATCAGCAGTCTCATCCACATGCTCCTCCTCAGTGCCCATCTGGGCAGCAGCAGCCTGAGCACGAGTGGTGGTGTTGGCCCATCGAGTCTTGACGCGAAGACGGATGGGATCATGACGGAAGCAGTCGGCCTCGAACTCCTCCTCAGGATACAACTTCTCCCAAGTCTTGGAGATCAGCAAAAACAAGTAAGGACCATAGATGGGTACCTTGCGAGAGTAGATGGCAAAACGGAGCTCATTCCACATGATGTGGGAGATGTCAAGTGGAGCAGTCTGTGATGAGCGAGCCTCTTGACACATCAGAAGCATATCAACCAGGTAGGCATGGACCTTGTCCTTGTCGCCAACACGAGGGAACAAAGTGTTGCGAAAAATCCGATACATGATGTCCAAGAAGGGGTTCAACACCCAAGTCTGTTTGCCACTAGCAAGAGTCTTTTCCTCATAAAAGGGAAGCAGCCTGTCTTTGTTTGCAGACTCAGGATTGGCGTGAGGCCGAAAGCCAATTGGGTTATGGAGACCCTCATCAGGAAGCTGAAGAAGATCCATGAACTCCTTCCAAGTAGAGGTCATCTTGTGACCATTGGTCATCCAAGTCATGGGGCGGTCCTCCTTGGTTTGGAAATTGACAGAGGCATAGAACTGAGCAATAATTTCTGGATCAAAGTCATTTTGGAAGGTCATGATGTGCTCCAGGCCCAACTGCTCTATCAAATCAAGAGCCTCTGCAAAGTATGCCCGGTTCTTGTCCTTCCTCATGTGATCCACATCCACCCAATGAGCATCCACATAAAGATTTGCCTTGGTCTTGAGCACCTCATGGTAGATGCGAAACAGCTGCTTGGTCCAGAAGATATCATCTCCAGGAAAGTGCTCACGGGGTTCTCCATACGGGTTGATCTTTCTTCGGGCCATGAACTCAGCAGCAGGCATCTCCTCCATAGACATTGATGATTCCTTACGTTTGTTGGCTGAAGTCTTGTACCGACGTTGGGGATTGGAGCCCTCTGGCACATCACTTTGGGTACGCAGGCGCTTGGATCCGGTGTCGCGGACAGGGTTGGTACGACGACCCTCAAAACCGGAGCCACCACCTAAAAACACAAACACAAGACCACAACAACACAAACACAAGAAGAATCAACGCCAAAGCCTCGAAAAACACAAGAAACTAGGAGAAATAGGAAGGAGATCATGCTACGAAGCAAATATGATACAAGCGGTAGTACTGCTGACCCTTTGCGGAAGTAAAAAAATTAGTACCGTAGGGTAAGCGGTAGTACCGCATGACAGATGCGGTAGTACCGCATACGTTGCGGTAGTAATATTTTACTTCCGTCAGAGGGGCGGAACTAAAAACTTAGTGCTGCATGCGGAGCGGTAGTACCGCATTGGGTCGCGGTAGTACCGCTCGGCAAGCAGTACTAAATTTTTACTTCCGCCCGAGCGGTAGTACCGCTGAGGACAGCGGTAGTACCGCTCAGGTCAGATCAGATCTGGATTACATCGTGCGGTAGTACCGCGGTCCTCCAGCGGTAGTACCGCACGAAACAGATCTGAGAAGAGCAGATCTAGAGACGGCCAAATAGATCGACACACGGTACTACGGCTGATCATAGTAACTTCGTAGCAACAAATCTAATCATATTTCTAGTGCACAAACACTCTCCCACATCCTAAGCATCCATGGATAAGATCACGAAGAACACAAGAACACTAAGCATCTCCCCTAACCCTAAAAACTCAGGCAAGTCAATAAGAAGAAGGGAAAAAGGGGAGAAATCTGCATCCATGGCAAGAGGACGTGGTGGGGATCGATTCCACCGGTCGGAATGCGAGGAGAGTGGCCGAGGGAGGAGATCCGGCGAGGTCCTCCGACGGCGTTCTTGAGAGAGAGAGAGAGACAGGGACGACGTGGGGGTTAGGAGTGAATGGGTATGGGGGAGATGGAACTCCCCCTGCCTGCTTATAACCCCCACACGTTCGGATATGTGCGGTAGTACCGTGGTCATCGCGGTAGTACCGCTTGCACGGTAGTACCGCTCGCCGGGCGGTAGTACCGCCCTACCAGCGGCAGTAAAAAATTACTGCCGTGCTGGAGGTGCGGTAGTACCGTATGTCCTCCGCGGTAGTACCGTAACCAATCACGGTAGTACCGCTCCCCCAAGAAAATGCACGAAAAGGCAAGAGGCTTTAAGCACGAGAGAGAGTAAAAAGCACAAGCAAAACAAGTAACACAAATTCCTCATAAGAGGGCGGTGGCCGAGGCCGCCTATGTTTGAGTTTTATAGATATGGCACCGCGAAGAATTATCCTTGGGCCCATGATCAAAACTCGTCTTGAAGCATTTAAGCAAACTATGTATGGCAAATGAAGAAGCTTTGGTTAGTTTATGCATAATGGGGGGAGGAATAGTTCATTGAGAGAACAGTACTCCCCCTAAGTCCATGCCTACATCTTGACAAGATAGCTATGTCGAGTGTGAGGAGTGTGTGCACAGATTCAAACCACATTGCTCAAATCAATGATATTTAGCTCATGCCTTAACTCGCGAAATCTTGCTTCATCCAGAGGCTTCGTGAAGATATCTGCAAGGTTATCATGAGTGTTGACGTAGCGAAGCTCGATTTCTCCTTGCCTTATGTGATCCCGGATGAAGTGATACCGAATCTCAATATGCTTCATCTTGAAGTGTAGCACCGGGTTGAGAGAAATCTTGATGGCACTTTCATTGTCACACCAAAGAGGCACTTTGTCACAAGTGACACCGTAATCCTTTAAAGTTTGCCTCATCCATAAGAGTTGAGCACAGCAACTGCCAGCGGCCACATATTCTGCTTCGGTGGACGAGAGAGATACACAACTTTGCTTTTTGGAAGACCAACTAACAAGAGAGCAACCAAGAAATTGGCACCCTCCTGAGGTGGACTTCCTATCCACTTTGTCTCCCGCCCAGTCAGAATCAGAGAAACCAACAAGGTTGAAATTTGCTCCTCTTGGGTACCATAAGCCAAAGTTTGGGGTATGAGCCAAATATCGAAAGATTCGCTTGACAGCCACAAAGTGACTTTCCTTAGGTGATGCTTGAAACCGTGCACAAATTCCCACACTCAACATAATATCCGGTCTAGATGCACAAAGGTAAAGCAAGGATCCGATCATAGAGCGATATACCTTTTGATCCACCGCTTTACCATTGGGATCAATGTCAAGTTGGCATTTGGTTGGCATCGGAGTAGTAGCCGGCTTGACATCACTAAGATTGAACCTCTTGAGCATGTCTTGAGTATACTTGGATTGTTTGATGAAGATGCCTTCTCTTCGTTGTTTGATCTCAAATCCAAGGAAGTATTTCAACTCTCCCATCATGGACATCTCAAAATGTGTGGTCATGAGTGCGGCGAACTCATCATTGAAAGCTTTGTTAGGAGAACCAAAGATAATATCATCAACATATAGTTGGCATACAAACAACTCCCCTTTGACCTTCTTGGTAAAAAGAGTGGGGTCGATTTTCCCAATTTCAAACCCACGATCTTGTAACAACTCGGTAAGGTGCTCATACCACGCTCGTGGGGCTTGTTTAAGGCCATAGAGTGCCTTATCAAGTTGATACACATGATTGGGGAACTTAGGATCCTCGAACCCTGGGGGTTGTTTAACATACACCAACTCATTAATGGGACCATTAAGAAATGCACTTTTCACATCCATTTGTTGCAATTTAAAGTTATGATGGGAAGCAACGAATGGATTCAAGACGAGCAACGGGGGCAAAGGTTTCACCGTAGTCGATACCCTCGACTTGGGAGTAGCCTTGAGCCACCAGACGTGCCTTGTTGCGGATGACAATGCCATGGGCATCTTGCTTGTTCTTAAAGATCCATTTGGTTCCAATGACATTATGGTTCTCCTTTGGTCTTGGCACAAGACGCCACACTTTGTTGCGCTCGAAGTTATTGAGTTCTTCATGCATGGCATTGAGCCAGTCGGGGTCTTCGAGCGCCTCATAAACCTTCTTAGGTTCAACAAAAGAGACAAAAGCTTGATGAGCACAATAGTTAGCTAATTGTCTACGAGTGCTTACCCCCCTTTTGATGCTTCCTAAAATGTTCTCGATGTGATGCTCGTTGGAAGCAAGCCTGGAGGCAACTTTTGCAGCACGACGCTCTAATTGCTCTTCAAGTGATAACTGAGGAGCATTGAGTTGATCATCTTGAGCGTCATCATGAGCAAGATCTTGATCTTGAGCTTCCTCTTGACCTTGATCTTGCTCGGGGGACTGAACTTGGCCTTGTGCATCAATTGGTGGTTCTTCACCAACTTGAGATTGATCTTGCACTTGGCCTTGTTCATCTGGCTGAGGGCCTTCACTTTGTTCTTCGGAAGCGTGTGGGTCTTGGGTTGGTGATGGTTCCACTTGAGTGGAACATTGTCCTTCTCCTTCGGCCACAAGGGGTTCCTCAACGGGTAGGATATATCCAACACCCATTCTTCTTATGGCTTGAGGAGGAATTTCATCACCTGCATCACAAGTACCACTTTGCTCCACTTGGGAGCCGTTATTTTCATCAAACTCTACGTTACTCGTCTCCTCTATGAGTCCAGTGGACTTGTTGAGGACACGGTAAGCATGAGAGTTTGTAGCATAACCAACAAATATGCCCTCATGAGCTCTAGATTCAAATTTAGACAAACGAACACCTTTCTTGAGAATGAAACACTTACACCCGAACACCCGAAAGTACTTGAGATTGGGCTTGTTACCGGTAAGAATCTCATACGGAGTTTTGTTCAAGCCTTTGCGGAGATAGAGACGATTTGAAGCATGGCAAGCGGTGTTGATGGCTTCGGCCCAAAAGTTGTATGGAGAGTTGAATTCAGCCATCATGGTTCTTGCAGCATCTATTAAAGTTCGGTTCTTTCTCTCCGCTACACCGTTTTGTTGAGGGGTATACGGGGCTGCATATTGATGTTTGATCCCCTCATCACCAAGAAACTCATCCAAGGTGTAGTTCTTGAACTCGGTGCCATTGTCACTTCTGATCATCAAAATCTTTGCTTCATGTTGTCGTTGAGCTTCATTTGCAAAGTTGATGACGGTTTGTTGGGTCTCACTCTTCTTCTTGAAGAAGTATACCCAGGTATATCTTGAGTAATCATCCACAATCACCAAGCAATATTTCCTACCCCCAAGACTATCAAAAGTGGGAGGCCCAAAGAGATCCATGTGAAGGAGCTCTAGAGGTCTCTTTGAGTAGATGATAGTCGTGGGAGGGTGAGCCTTCTCATGTAATTTTCCTTCAATGCACGCCCTGCAAGCACGATCTTTGGCAAAGCTAATATTTGTTAGTCCTCGGACATGGTCCCCTTGAGAAGACTTTGCAAAGATCTCATATTGACGTGGGCCAAACGGCGATGCCAAAGCCATCCCACATCAACTTTAGCCATTAGGCATGTCGCGACCTTAGTGGGTTGCTTCGAGAAGTTAACCACATAGAGACCGTTCTCGACATGCCCAACGTAGGCTACTTTAAGAGTCTTGCTCCACAAGAGGGCCACAGAATCAATATCAAAGAATGTAGCAAAGCCCATGAGTGCGAGTTGGCGAACAGAAAGTAAATTGTATGCAAGGGACTCAACAAGCATGACTTTCTCGATCGTGAGATCATGAGAGACAACAACCTTGCCAAGTCCCAATACCTTAGAAGATGAAGCATCACCCCATTCGACGTTGGTGGCCATAGATGAACCGAGATGCACGTCCACCACCAAGTCTTTGCTTTCGGTCATATGATTTGTGGCTCCGCTATCGAGCAACCATGATCCCCCACCGGAAGCAAACCCCTACAATAGATCAATGCTTGGATTTAGGTACCCATTTGGTAATGGGTCCTTTGAGGTTAGTGACAAGGGTCTTAGGAACCCAAATGGACCATTCAATGTACTCATAAGAAGAACCAACAAATTTAGCAAACACATGGCCATCACTAGCACGACATAAAACATATGAAGGATTAAAATCGCCGGCCATGTTTGAAGGTGTGGTGGAGTTTTTCTTGACACCACCACTTTTCTTCTTGGTTGACGTGCCCTCTCCTTCTTTCACAAAGGATTGTCGGAGAGGGGGTGGTTGCTTTGTCTTGTCATTCTTCTTCTTCTTGGGCTTAGGAACAAACCCAATTCCTTCCTTTGCCACAACTTCCTTTTGATTGCTCAAAAGGGCGTTGAGGTTCTTCTCACCTTGTATGCAAGTCACAAGGCCTTTCTCAAGTTGCTTCTTTAATTCGGCATTCTCTTCAACAAGATGCACATGCTCACAACATGGGTTAGTAGCATTTGCATTATCAATTAAAACCATGCGAGGAAAGATAGCCTTTTCTTTGGTTAGCGAAACTTGGAGTTGATCATGAGACTCCTTGAGAGTAGCATGCATCCCTTTCAAGGCCTTGTGAGCCTTGTCAAGTATGTTAAACTCCTCTCTGAGTTTAACATGGTCAACCTCAAGTTTTGCCTTCTCAGAGTTAAGAACACGAGAGACAACTAAAGCATGATCAAGATCTTTCTTTAATTTAGCATGATCATTGTTGTGTGACTCCTCAAGAGTCAAACGAAGACCACGCTCTTCCTCTAGGGCGTTAGAGAGATCCGATATCTCATCGGCATAGTCTCGACTATGCCCTTCCATTTTAGTAATGGTTTCCTCGTGAGCCTCGATAATGTCATTGGCCTCACCGAGTTGTTCCAAGAGAGCAACAACATGCTTCTTGGATTTGCCCTTGAGATTCTTTATGAACACATCAAATTCATTTTCTCCCTCCTTAATACCCTCACCCTCATCAATACAATTAGTCAATGAGGGCTTAGGAGAGATAGTAGTATTGATGTTTGGGGTTACCTTGTTGGTGGCCTTGGCCATGAGACACTTGGCGGTGATGTTCTCGTTTGGTGAGTTGAAGAGAGATGAGTGCGGAGTGGTAGCAATTGCAATTGTGGCCATAGTGGTCACCTCATCGTCTTCATCATTGTCATCATCCTCCACATATTCTTCTTGAGCCACCAACACTTTCGGAGGAGTCTTCTTGATGAAGTTGTTCTTGTTGGGATAGGACTTTGACTTGTCCTTCCGAATAAGCTTGCCTCCAAAGTCTTCTCTCTTCTCATATGGGAAATCCACAACGAAGTGACTTACATTTCCACAGTTGAAACATGTCCTTACTCGTTGCTTCCCTTTGTTCCCACTGGAGTTGTTCCTGTTAAAGTTGGACCTTGAGTTCTTCTTGCCCCAGAATTGCCTTGAAGCAAGAGCCATGTGCTCGTGATAGGCATATTTGGTGTCCTCGGGGCAACACTCATCATCATCTTCCACTTCCTCCTCTTCCACACAAGCCTTGGCCTTCAGAGCAAGATTAGGCTTCTTGGATCGTTGAGCTCTTAGGACCGCATTGTCAGCGGTTACGTCAAGGATCCTCATGGCAACAAATTCATCCAACACTTCGTTTGAGGATAAAGTGTGGAAGTCCGGTCTCTGACGAATGACAGAGGACATGGCCTTATGATAGGGCATCATGGCCTTGAGGAACTTGCGCTTGATCCAATTGTCATCCGTATCCTTACTGCCATGATCTCGAAGAGACACTGCAAGAATAGTTAATCTTCGATAAAGTTCACGAGGATCTTCATCTTCGATCATAGCAAACTCATCAGCCTCATCTTGCACCACTTCATAGTTGGAGCATTGAATACTTGTGCTTCCCTTGTACATTGTGCCAACATGCTCCCATGCTTCCTTGGCCACAGTGAATGGTCGAAGATGAGCAATGTCTTCAGGAGGGATGGAATCTTGAAGAATGCAAAGTGCGGACTCGTTGAACTGATGATCGGCAGTTTCTCTTGGAGTCATGTTGTCGGGATCATACGGATAAAAACCTTGCTCAATGATTCTCCAAAGATTAGTGGAACAATGATTAATATGACGTTTGAAACGAAACACCCAAGTAGCAAAATCAGTATTTTTAACAAACTTGGGAGGGGGCCCAACAGAATTTAAATGCGGTGTGGGAACGGGTCCTCCATAGTGAGTAGGAGGAGCAGATTGGGCAAATTTCCCACTCCCATTCTTAGTGACCGGGGCTTGCTCACTACTAGCTTCTCCCTTGTCGGGATTAGCCTCCGACACGTTGGTAGCGGGACGACCCACTTCCAATGGTGAGGTGGATAATTTAAGCCCCTCAAGCATTTCTTTAAACATGCCTTTGACCTCGCTCGCTAGTGATTCTTTCAATGTGGTCAAGGCCACATTGAACTCCTCACGAGTGACCGAGGCTCCCCCATCTGACGTAGGCAAGGACGGATTTCCACCGGAATGGTCCTCCGTCTCGACTACGTTGTCAACCATACTCTTCGGACGGTAAAGTCCTTAAAAAGAGACGAGGCTCTGATACCAATTGAAAGGATCGATATGGTTGACTAGAGGGGGGGTGAATAGGCAACTAACAATTTTTAGCTTTTCTTAACCACTTTAAATTAAGCGACAAAATAAGTTGTCTAGATATATTACTAGGATGACAACTAATATAAAGAAGGACAACAACTACACATGCATGCTATAGGAGTTGAACAAGTAAAGCATGCAAAAGTAAAGGTAAGAAATAACCACAAGTGGAACCGGTGGAGACGAGGATGTGTTTCCGAAGTTCCTTCCCTTTGAGGGGAAGTACGTCTCCGTTGGAGCGGTGTGGAGGCACAATGCTCCCCAAGAAGCCACTAGGGCCACCGTATTCTCCTCACGCCCTCACATGATGCAAGGTGCCGTGATTCCACTAGTGGTGCCCTTGAAGGCGGCAACCGAACCTTTACAAACAAGGTTGGGGCTATCTCCACAACTTGGAGGCTCCCAACAAACCACGAAGCTTCACCACAATGGAATATGGCTTCGAGGTGACCTCAACCGTCTAGGGTGCTCAAACACCCAAGAGTAACAAGATCCGCAAGGGATTAGTGGGGAGAATCAAATATCTCTTGGTGGAAGTGTAGATCGATGCCTCCTCAAGCAATCCCGAGCAAATCAACAAGTTTGATTGGCTAGGGAGAGAGATCGGGCGGAAATGGAGCTTTTGGAGCAACAATGGAGTAGTGGGGGAAGAGGTAAGTCTTCTTGGAGAAGAAGACCCCCTATATATAGTGGGGGGACAAATCCAACCGTTATTGAAGATTTCAGCCCGCAGAGAGCGGTAGTACCGCGCATGAGTTGCGGTACTACCGCTGGCTGAGCGGTACTACCGCTTTGGGAGCGGTACTACCGCTTAGGCAAAAAGAGGCGACATGATTGACAACCACGGATGAAATAAATTACATCCGTGGCTACATCCGCAGGGAAAACGGTAGTAGCAAAATGCGACACGGTACTACCGCTTAAGCTAAGCGGTACTACCGCATTGTATACGGAAGTAAAAAATTACTTCCGCATCCACTTCTTTACTTAGACTCAGCGCCTGGGCCAGATACACGGTACTACCGCTCTGGGGACGCGGTACTACCGTTGGAGCGGTACTACCGTGTCGGCAGGCGGTACTACCGTGTAACTGTGCGGTACTACCGCTTGGTTAAGCGGTACTACCGCTTGCTAGGCAGATGATCAGTTAAGAAGTCACAGTTTTGCATAAACGAAAAATGGCCGGTTGGACCTCCAGAGAAGCAAGGAAAGGTGGTGCGGGAGTAGGATGTGTACGTGTTGATTCTACCCAAACCTTTCCGACGCGGACCCCCTCTTAATAGTACGGCTTTCTTATTACTCAAAGCCACCGACAGGGAGCAGAAAGAAAACACCGTCTTCCATAGAATCCGAGGGGCAAATAATCGTCTTGTGCCTAAGGGAGATATACCTGTATGAGCTTAGAGCACACGATCAGTCCGCAAATGCATTGTCATCAATCACCAAAACTACTTAGGGAGAAATATGCCCTTACACCTATGTTGCCATGAAACCCCCAAACCACCTTCCTAGCAAACTGTTGATTGACTAAGTTACGCTTTCGCTCAGCCCCTCTTATAGCGTTGTTAGTTGCAGGTGAAGATGGAAGATGTTCCATGTTGGAACATGGATTCTTTGGGATAACACAACATATATCTTATTTAATTAATGCACATATATACTTGGTAATGGGTGGAAGGCTTGGCCTTTTGCTTGGTGTTTTGTTCCACTCATGCCGCTTTAGGATCTGATAAACCGGTGTTATGTTCCTTGATATTGCATTCCTAACACGGTTGGGGTTTATGCCCCCCCCCCCTCGATAATTCGCTCTGTTTAAAGCTTTTCCAGCAAGGCCCAACCTTGGTTTTACCATTTGCCTAATAACAAAAAACTGCATAGGGAGTAATTAACCTGTGGATTCTTAATCAACCCCCGGGCCAGTGCTCCTCATGAGTGTTGGTCCAACCCAGAGCACTTTGCGGGGTCGCCCCTTGGCAACTTAAGGTATTTTGGCTCCCGTATGCGTCGCTCATCCGACCGTGGCCTGAGATGAGATACACGCGGCTCTTATCAGGGTGTCGGCACGTCGGGAGGTCTTGCTGGATTAGTTTTACCTTTGTCGAAATATCTTGTGCACGGGATTCCGAGAACAATCGTGTCTTCCTAATTTGGAGTTGTTACTCCGCTGATCGTGAGAGCTTTTGATGGGCTAAGTTGGGACACCCTGCAGGGTTATGATCTTTCGAAAGCAGTGCCCGCGGTTATGTGGCAGATTCGAGTTGTTAATATCCGGTTGTAGATAACTTGACACCATAACTCAAATAAGAATACACTACCTGTGTGAGTAACCGTGATGGCCTCTTTTCGAAGGGGTTCGGAAAGTGAGCACGGTGGGGTTATGTATGAACGTAAGTAGATAGGATCACTTCTTGGTCACTACTAGGTGTGATCGTTGGCATATATTCTCATCTCGCTCTGACTTCGTAAGCTAGGCTCCTGCAATGCCTAGTGCTGCCGCAACCACTTTATAAACTCTACACACCTAAGAGCCTTGATAGTTTTGATAGCCGGGAACAAGATTGATGAGTCCTCGTGACTCACAGTTTACTGTACTACACAAACAGATGCAGGTACATTAGAGTTTGACTCGGGAGACGTGCAAGAGCTCTAGTGGGAGTTCGACGAAGAGCGTGGGCGTATGTACGTGACGTACCCCGACGATCAGTAGTGGTTCCTACTAAGGCCGATCAGGATTAGCCTGTGTGGTATCTTTTTCTTCGTTTGATTTCGTCCGTAGTCGGACTCTGTGTTCTCTCGATGAATGTATGTTTATCGTATTAATTGTATGACGTGATGAGTGTAAGCCAACTATTAAATTCTCTTTCATCCGGTTCATTACATGGCTTGTGTAAAGATACCATGCTTGAGACCATTCCAAAATACGGTTATGACTCTAAGTCATGCCTCGACACGTAGGAGCTATAGCCACATCTTGGGCGATACAGCAACCCAGATCAATCCCATGTCTGGCCAAGAGGGCCAGGATGATGGGGCTCCCTCTATGGTGCTCTTGGGCGCTGCATCCGGTCAGGAGGACCGGGCAGTGGCGTCTTCTGCTCCTGCTAGACTTGGCCAGGAGGGCCAACGACTAGCATTCAGGATGGACAGCCACTCGGGCGTATCGCATGGCCAGGAGGGCCGCAACACAGCGGCTGGGTAATCCCAGTGACCCAAGGGTGTTTGCTTCTCCTGCTAAGTGCAAACTTGTTGTACATGAGGTTCAGGAGAATGCTTTGGCTGGCCGACCCAGTGTTAATTCTGCAGGTACCTATGCCGCTGCTAAATAGTCCAGTACAATGGCTGGGTTTGAGGAGCAGCAGCAACTGTTGTTCCAATTGGGAGTGTTGGAAGCTCTTTCGGGAGCAGTGGTTTCCCACCTTGCTGCCTTCTCCAAGGCGGGTGAGATCTGAGGAGGCCCGCAAGAAAACTATAGGTAAAAAGAGGAGACACGCGATACACGCTCGCCGGACGGGTAGTGATATAGAATTCTCCTTTGAGAAACATATGGATAGTTACGAGCGCATATTATATGATGACATGGATGTCACAGATGTTTCTTCTAAGCGTGTGTGTGCGGGCAGAGTGGAGACAGTGAAGAATGCAGAGGGTGTGATCACATATGTACCAAAGGAGACAGATTAGAATGAGGAAGACTTTATGCAGAAGGAGAGGTAATCGGTTGGGGAAGAAAAAGAAAATGTTGGCGCATTGACCTCCGAGCCAAATGAAAATCATAAGTTGAAACTACCGTGGTCTGCTCTTTTCCACGGCAGTTCGCGAGCTCTTGGAACTACAAAGGCGAACCAAGGCAGAGTTAATTTCTCTTTCAGAGTTCCATTTGAATAAATGTAAAGCTGATGAGCTATGTCATGTTTTAAATTTTGATTCGATGTTTGTAGTGGAAAGCGATGGTCGGGCCGGTGGCCTTGTCTTGTTTTATCATAAGATGAATAAAGTTGTTTTGAATTATGTGTCGTCCAATTTTATAGATGCTCTATTTATGTGTGAGAATGTAGTACAATGATGATTTACAGGCTTTTATGGTCATCCGTGTTGGAGTGAGCGTATGCTATCTTGGGAAGATATTCGCAGTCTGCACCATAAGGGTATTCACCCCTGGGTGGTCTTAGGAGATTTTAATGAGATATTACTTTCCTCGGAAAAAGAAGGAGGTAACGCGAGTCCTAATGCTATGATGAGGGACTTCCGCAATTGTTTGGGAGAGTGCGGTCTGGAGGATATGGGCTATATTGGTGATATTATCACTTGGAGGAGACGTGAATTTAGAGAAAGACTGGATCACGGGGTTTGTAATGTGGAATGTGCAAACAAATTTCCTCGGGCCGCAATTGTAAATGAAGAACGTATACACTCTGATCATCGGCCTATCATCCTGGATACAAAATATTATGATGGTAACAAATTTGAACAACCAAAGAGAAGAGTGAAACAGTTTGAAGCCCGATGGCTCAAAGAAGAGACCATTGGGAAAATTGTATGTACACCATGGGACAAAGTGAAGATTTTGGGTATTGGACCATCCCTCGCTGATCGTACAAGAGCGGTGCATGCGGATTTGCATACTTGGGACCGCGATACATGGAACCGAAAAGAAGAATTAATAAACTCAAAAAAGATTGAGAGAAGCTGAGAAGGGACCTATGAACACGAAGACTCAAGCATGACAGAAGGAGATTCTAGTCCTTATTGAAAATCTTCTGGAGCAAGAGGAGATCTATTGGGTACAACGGGGCCATGCAAACTGGCTATTACATGGTGATCACGACACCTCTTTTTTCCATAATGCGGCAATGGCCAGAAAAAAGAGAAATCGGATTAAAAAATTACTTGATGATAACGGTGTTTGGGGTGCAAGATACGGAGATGAAAAAAAATATAATGGGCTATTTCTCAAGACTGTTCACCTCGGAAGTTAACCAACATGACCAGAGGGTTCTATCTCTTGTCAAAAGGAAAGTAATCGAGGAAATGAATAATGCTCTTCTGGCCCCTTATACGACCGAGGAGGTTCAGAAGGCACTATTTGACATTGGAGATTTAAAAGCCCCGGGCCCGGATAGGTTAAACACTATTTTCTATAAAAGATTTTGGTCTATGTTGGGGGACGACTTGACCAAAGAGGTACTTCGGCAGTCAATACTTGCACTATGCCAGATGGGTGGAATGAGACTACAATTGTAATGATCCCAAAGATTAATTCTCTCGATCGACAAGGTAACTCAATTTCGACCAATTAGCATGTGCAATGTTGTGTACAAGGTAATTTCAAAACTGATTGCAGCCCATTTGAAGAGGATCCTTTCAGATATTATCAGCACGACTCAGAGTGTGTTTGTGCCAGGACGAATGATTACAGATAATATCTTAGTGGCATATGAATTCTTCCATAATATAAAGAAAAAGAGGAATGGTAAAGAGGGCTTGTTTGCTATTAAACTGGATATGCACAAAGCATATGACCGAGTAGAGTGGTCTTTTCTGAAGGAGATTATGCTCAGATTGGGATTTCAAGATAAATGAGTAAAGTTAGTCATGCAATGTGTAACCTCGGTGGAGTACCGGGTTCGTTTTAATACAGGTGAAACTGAGAGTTTCAAACCTACTAGAGGATTGAGGTAGGGAGACCCTCTCTCTCCATACTTATTCTTGTTGTCTACGGAGGGCTTGACCGCTCTTTTAACTAATGCAGAGGAGAATGGAAACATTTCAGGAATAAAGGTTGGCAGGGATGCGCCGTCGATTTCAAATCTTCTCTTTGCTGATGATTCGCTGATACTTAGGAAAACAAATAATATGAATGCAGAGGCTTTGAAATCGGTTCTGGACTCCTATTGTGCTGCCTCGAGGCAGATGGTGAGTGTTGACAAGTCTAGTATATTTTTCAGTCCCAATACCAAGGTGGAAGACAAGGTGCAAATCTATACAATTCTGAATATTATGATTGAAGCACTCAATGATAAGTATTTGGGTTTGCCCTCAAATGTGGGTATGGACATAAGTGATTGTTTCCAATTCCTGATTGATCGAATTGTTATGAAAATTAGTGGATGGAAAGAAAAGTTATTATCTGTAGGAGGAAAGGAAATTCGGCTCAAATCTGTTGTACAAGCTATCCCAGCTTATGCCATGGCCGTCTTTAAGATTCCTAAAAAGTCTGTGAAGGAATTATTGACGCGATGTCGCTTTTGGTGGGGTGACGAGGACAATAAGAAAAGAATACATTGGATGGCGTGGTGGAAGATGTGTGTTCCAAAAGACCAAGGAGATATGGGTTTTTGAAATATACAGTGTTTCAATATGGCTTTGTTGGCCAAATAAGTGTGGCGTCTGGTTGATAATCCTGAGTCTATATGTGCTACTATCTTGATAGCTAAATATTTTTTGTACGGCAATTTAACGAGTGCAACTCTAAAAAAGGTTCTTCTTTTACTTGGCAAAGTATTATGGCGGGAGTGAATTGTCTAAAAAACAGTCATATCTGGCGAGTCGGAAATGGATGTAATATTGATATTTGGAGAGATGCTTGGATTCCTAACTGTGCAAATAGGAAAATTATTAATCCTAGAAGAGGGCATCTTATATCTAAGGTTTGTGACGTTATTGACCCAGTCATGAATTCTTGGGATGAAGATTTGGTGAGACAAACGTTGTGGCCGATTGATGTGCAAAGGGTACTCGCAATTCCACTTCCTACGCATAATATGACCGATTTCATTGCTAGGAGATATACAAAAAATGGCAAGTTCACTGTTCGATCAGCCTATTTGGAAGAATGAAACAAACAACATGGGAAAAAGTACAACATGCAAATGGAATGGGTAGAACCAATGTCAACCCTATTTGGGATAAGATTTGGAAATTATTCTGTCCAACAAAGATAAAAATAATAATATGGCGTACACTGCATGGGACCCTCCTATGCCGAGTTACACTTGCTAATAGGCACAGGAAAGTTTCGCCGATCTACCCATCATGCTCGAATGGTCCTGAAGATACAAAACATGTATTGTTTCGTTGTCAGAAGGCGAAAGAAGTTTGGAGAAAATTATGTCCGCATGAGGTGATCAATAAAGCTTGTGTTGTTGACCGTGCGGGAGAGGCGGTATTAGAATTTTTACTCCTTATGGCAGATCACGAATTAACTATTATGGGCATCCAGAATGCACATGAACTAATCGCTATAACATCTTGGTATTTATGGTGGGATAAACATAAACAGGTTCACGAAGGAAAGCTATAGGGTGCAGATCAAATTTCGATGGGGGCTCGCGCCATAATGGCAAACTATGTTAATACGTACTCCCCTAAAGCAACTCGTAAAACAGGGGGGTGGAGTATCCCTCCTAGGGGTTTTGTGAAGCTGAAAGTTGATGACGCTTTCGATCATGATCTACTTTAAGGTACAGCTGGGACGGTCCTGGGAGATGACAAGGGAAGGTTCGTCATTTGTGGAAAGTGGAGAATTGCTTGGTGTGATGATGTATTAACAGCAGAAGTTTTGGCTCTGAAATTTGGTTTATTCCTAGCACAGAAGGCGGGCTGCAACCGCCTTGTTGTAAACTCGGACAATATGAAAGTTATCGACACAATGAAGAATGGAGGACACTCGGCAGGAGCGGCAGCTGCAGTTTTTGATGACTGTTATTTTTTGACCTATGATTTTCCTTTAATTAAATTTCAACATTGTAACAGGGAAGCAAATAAAGTGGCCCATGAAATAGCTAGGTTAGCAAAATTTTCGGCCACTAGGGATTGGTTTGAGGAACCTATGAATGACATTGTAGCTCTTCTTATGAACATGTAACAATTATTTCTAATCAATAAAATCGAAGTTTTATTTCAAAACGGCCTGGATGAAAAATAATCCTATATACTTCAGAGATTCATCCTCACTGCCATATTTATCTAAACATGCAAGCTATCCACTGTGATTTGTGTGTGGTAGGATGATTTATTTGGAAGAGCTCCTCGTCTCCACCCACTTCCTTTGCGGCAGTAAGTCTGGTCACGAGCACTGCGTACACATATATGTTAGTTTCGTATGATTTTTTTTTGGTATTTCTAATGCCTTCCATTGATAGTTTTGCGGAATATATGTGATCTTTTCTATTTACTTTCAGGTATGTCGTTGCCCAGTATTATTCCAATGTGATGACATGAGACTGGTCTAATACCCAACTGATATTATACCAATGTGTGAGTCGTTCTTCTACTGCAGAGTACACAGCCGAAGGATTTTTTTTTTCCCTGCAACGTAGTCCGAAGTCTCCTGCTGACAATCACATGCATTGTTGCATCCAAAAGGAGGCAATGAGCTCTAATTGTTATGATTATTTTAGTGTTTTTATTTCCAATCAAACTGAGCATACATGATTACTCCTCTAAGGATTTTCTGCTCTGTCATTGTTTCATGCGCTTGGACATCACAAGTACGAACTTGATTTAGCATTTAGCAGTGGCTACACTTACGAAGTAGGATAATTATGTATACTAATTTAACTGCTAGCCTTATGGAGTTTAATTAGTTCGATGCAAGAATTTGGGCTTCTTAATTCCTTTCACTCACTGTACATGCTCGACAATTTGCCTCTTCTGTGGAAATAAGTGCTCATCAAACCAAGGTCAGGCATGAAACCCAAGTTTCCTCAATAATAATGTTAGTATGTAATTCACAGTTCTAGAACATAATTGTTGATAAAAAAAACACAGTATATTCCATGGGCCTCTGTTTTGATTACATGATTTTGACGACAGTTTGATGAGAGCAAAATTCTACTTCATATCATACATATCTGCCATATCTAGCTCAGTATGCTTATTGAATATCTATTTCCACTTTTCCAGATATTACAATGCTCCTAATTCTTTTGGTTGATTTTGTTCACATCAATTCAAAGTACTACTGTGAATGATTATTTTAGAATATGAGTTACATGTTTATCAATTGGTGGCTTCAAGTATGGCTTTCAAAGAAATCCATATATTAACACAAGCGATGAAATTTTTTATATTTGCATTTGATTTACATAATGATATGTAGACTTTTCCTTTGGGAAAATAGGACTTTTATTAATTACGTGTACCGCATAAAGGTGACACAACAACCAAAATGTTCAGTCCATACAAATGCCTTATCATTCACATTTCTGCATAACAGATTGGTAAATGTTTTGTTTTCATAAAATTCGTTAAAGAAAATATTGTTTCTGCTGCTATTATTGTTTCATTTTTGTTTTATGAAATTCGCCCATGCCGAGTAAATACTAATTAATAAAAGCCATGTGGTTTCATACTCCAAGTCATCTCCTTAACGTATCTATTTTCTCTTTCATGCATATTCCCTTTAGATATGTAATAGTATAGCCCATAATCAAATGATATAGTTCTAGATTTTAAACGTATGTTGGTTGTTCCCTCAAATGGTTGACACATTACAGTTTAGAGGTCCCTTATGGTGTTGGCCTTTGTTCAGCTCAATGACACCCTCAGTTTACATTCATGTCTCATGAATACTCCTCCTTTGGGGCATGGGATGTAAAGTGCGCCGATATCTTTCTGGTCTGGGGATATATGATCTCATTTATATTGTTTATCCAATGTGTTGCTGGTTTGAAATAGTTGCAAGAACAGTAATTGATGTTCAGTATTCAAGCATGCATGTGTAATAACAATCAAACAATCTTCTACTCCCTCCGTTCCTAAATATTTGTCTTTCTAGATATTTCAACAAGTGACTACATACGAAACAAAATGAGTGAATCTAGACTCTAAAATATGTCTACATACATCCGTATGTTGCAATCCATTTGAATGTCTAGAAAGACAAATATTTAGGAACGGAGGGAGTATAAGGCTAAGCACTTGGATATTTTTCTCTAAACATATATCTTCACTTTACGAATGTAAGAATTACACTTTTCTGTGGTAAGAATTATACTACATGATTTTCAGGTGTTGATAAATCCTTCTTGCAATACTATGAATTCCCGCAGCAACGCACGGGGTATCATCTAGTTTCTAAAATATAGTACAATACTAGAAACGTTCCTTAATAAATAAACAAATAAAAACCAGAAAAAGACTAAAATTAAAGAATTGGGATATTCTAATAATAACTAGGTATAAAGAATTTACAAAAGATCTGGCAGCTCTCATCAAGTTGAACCTAGCCCACCTGGCTCTCTATCTCTGAGCTCTGACGCTGCACAACATATAATCAACAGGACGAGTCCAGCAAAGATTACGAGAATGAAGGGGAAACATATCAACACCAACAGGGGATGCGGTTGTTTCTGTAGAAAGATGGCCAGGGAAAAGTCGGTGACCAATACGAGCCCGAAGGTGACCACAAAACCCTGCATCGATAGAAAGCGGAGGCACGGATTTCTCAAATTAATAAACAGAAGAAAAGAAGTGCGCAACCATGGCCGATTTTGATGGATCATGGATGCATAATCGGACGTGAGGTGAAGATGGATTGGATCATAATATTGCAATGATCGATCTGGATCTGCTCCAGCGCAACGTACGTACCATGGTGAACATATTGCAGCAGTAGTCGCAGTAGTCGGGGGGAGGTGGCGACGACGGTCGTGGCTCCCTTCTGTCGGGCGGCAGCGGGTAACCGACAGCGGCCGCCGGCTTCCTCCGGCCACCGTCGTCGATCAGCGGGTAGCCAAGGGCCGCGTCGCCATCGTCGCCAAGTTCCTCCATGCCGCGGACGCGCACGACGACGTGCTCGGCCGCGCCAGCCATCATACGCGGTGCCGGTGCAGTACGGCGCGCGGCTGGGAGCAGGTGTTGGTGCGTGAGACGCGCCGGAGGAAGCCGTGGACCGTGGCGATCAATCAGGCAGCGGCAGGGCACACCATTAATTAAGCGTTGAATCTGTTCGGACCTTATCGAGCTTGATTTGTATCCTGGCTGGAACGTAGCGAGGGGTCATCACGTGTACGCAGATCAATTTCTTTGTGGTGTCGTCTGCGGCATCTTCAATGCGAACCCCTAATAAAACCCCTAAAATGAAATCTGTATTTGTCTGTTGTCACGTCCGCGGACAGTGATATAGAACCCGATCGTCTAACCCTACCTGCATAAATTTTAAACCGGATTTTAACAAACTGGATAACTTTCATGCAAACCGGATGGTTTTCACTAAAATCGGAAGAAAATTCATTACATGTTTTACATATTTCAGCTAAACAAATGTGTCTGAAAGATAACGTAGTCTAAATCTTCACCGACGGCCATGAGCCCCAGAAAGAAACACTACTACAAAAAACCCTAGCAGTAGCACGCGTTTTTGGCACGCTACTGCTAACTTTCTGCCGTCTCTTGGTGCGATGAGATTAGGGTTTCTCGTTATTTAGCGAGATTTGATGCCTGGTGCTTCATATCTATGCAAGGGTTGGTCAGTGATAAGTGTGGCTCAAGGGCACTGGTCCTTAGGGGCATGTGAACGAAGACTTTTCAGCTGTCATCGACAAGGTCAAGCCGACTTTGATAGGGCACAGTGATAGTGGTGCATCGGCAGCTCATTCTGACGGCAGTAGTGATTGTTTAATGGTATTGGAATATTGATATAATATTTATTATGTTTAATATCCTTTGTACTACCGATGAATTTTCATAATAGATCGGATCCTTTTCGCAAAAAATATATTATAAGTTTTAGCGTTAAAGTGACCATTCTTGCCAAGTTTAAGCATTGATGATGTAATTGACTTGAAAAGTAGAAAAGAATTAAATAAAAAATGAAATCTCATCTTTTTGGAGTCCCAGATGTCGCAAGCAAACATGTATACTAGCACTCCCATCTCTGCTAGCTGGCAGCTGCAAAATAAAAACGGGCACATGAGACAACACCAAATGACAACAAACAGCTCCCACATACCCCAATATGGCCGACAAAAGGGCCACAATCATATATGGAGGCCTGCTTCGGTAGACCCCCCTCCACAAACCATATAAGGGCGGTATAGTCATTTCATGAAACCGTATACTCATACGCTTATGTGACACATACGAGACATCATACCCACTTTTTATTAAACTTCAAAAAATAGCGCAGGCATCAAGTGTCGAACTCAAGACCTCTTGGTCTGAGGAAAACCACATTAACCAACTAGTAGAACAACCTAATGCTTGTATGTTTTTACTTCTTTTTTTGTTTTCTTCTACTTTAGTTTGCGACTGGGCTGGCCCATTGTTGAATCGGTACTGTTATCACCATTTCTTTTTCGTTTTTTATATTTGTTTTTTTTTCATTTTTGTTTCTTTTTATTTTCTAAAAAATTTCACACTTATTGTTTTTTGAATTAAAAATCGCTTTCTAAAATTTCGTACATAAAGTACATGTATTCGCTTTTTAAGAAAATAGCACAAATATGTCCAAAAATTGTTTGTTTAAATAGAAATGCTCACATCAATATGATAAATTTCTGAACATCTTTAAAATAGAAAAAATGTTTGTTTATTGTTTGTTTAAATAGGAACATGCTCACATAAAAGAACTAGACACTTTTAAAATTTCTGAGCATCTGTTAAATAGAAAAAGGAAAAGGAAAATAAATCATTCAACGACCGGTTTACTGTTATTTTTTGCTTATTTTCATTCTTGTTGTTTTTCGTTTTTATTCTTTTTTCTTTCAAAAAATACTCACATCAATAAAATGGACCCAATTTTTTTTCACACGCTAGTATCACCATGTCAAGCATCCATGATAAGTTTCATTGAATTCTGACCTTTTATACATTTTCTAGGGTTTTCGTAGTGAAAACCCCTAAAACACTAGCCGAACGTGACACAACATGCGTTCGGTGTCCAAATTTCTTCAAAATTTCGATGGAGGCGTGCCATGAGCATGCTCACATGCTGGCAAAATTTGATGTCATTTCATGCATGACAAGAAGCACACCATGTTCAAAGCCGGTAGTTTGAGTAGGCCGGTAGGGCAAGTTTGGTTGCACTTTTTTTCACACCAATAAAATAAAACCAATTTTTTCGAAACACTAATATCACCATGCAAAGCATCCATGATAAATTTAATTGAGTTCCGAATTTTTATGCATTTACTACGGTTTTCCCGCGAAAAAAAAATCCTAAAACACTAACCGAATGTGACACAATGTGTGTTAGGTGTCCGAATTCCTTCAAATTTTGCATGAAGGCCAGCCATGAACATGGCCGCATACTGACAAGTTTTGGTGTCATTTCGTGCATGGCAAGAAGCATATTAACCCCATTAACAGTCGCTACAAGGGCGACCTCTGGTGCGTGCCACGTCGAACGCATTGGTTGGGCAGGAAAAAAACGAGGGTAAAATGAAAAAGGAAAGGAACGGAAAACCTGTCGAGCGAAATCTTCTCATCCCCGTGCCCTCCGTCTCGAGCGCTTTCTCCTCCCACTCCAGCGCCGCCACCCCTCCCCCCACCCAATGGTGTCGCCTCTCCTCCCCTGTACGTGCGCCGCCGCCCCTCCGCCTCCTCCTACCTGCCGCCGTCTCGCCGATGCAGCCGTCCCCAAGATGAGAAAGCTATATAGGCTAGGGTTCACTGGAAATAAAGGAAAAAAATCCCCATTCCCTCCGCCGTCTCTTATGCCCTGCTGCCCGCCTACTCTTCCTCTCGAAGTATCGTCTTCATCCTTGATGCAGAAGGATAGCGCGGACTGCAGAGACGCCCTGCCGCGGTGCTCCTTTTCGCTGATCCCCTTCCACCGGATTGGCTGATGAGGGGAGATCCAAGAGGTCCATGGTGGGGGTGGAGCAACAAGGTCGGAGACCCAGGCGGCGGATGCCTCATGGGTAGAGGAGAGGTTGACGATAAGGACAAGGAGTAGTAGTGTCATGGATCTGCAGGGAAGCGTCATCGAGTGATGGCTGGTGTCAAGGTGAGCTTCTGTCAGTCCTTCTCCCCCCCTTCGCCTCTCTCTCCCCCTTTCTGCTCTGGCTTAACAACTTAATTTTCAATCATTTTCAGGTGATTGAGCTTCCCATTAACCATCCTGAGCTGTTTGAGAGTCTTGGAATTGCCCAACCAAAGGTTCAAGTTTGTGTACCAATTTGCATTTTACTTGGCAATTGATTCAGCAAGTTTTTCTTTCAATGTTGTCCATATTGTTCCTTGTCAAGTGATTCTACTAGGAGGGCCTGATATCTCATAATTCTGTTTGAGCTTCTTTTCCGGACTACTTCATCATTCTGTTTTCTGTTTTTTAGGTTAGTGTTTTTTAACCAAAATGCACTTTTCATTAGGACACTGGATGTTAAATCCTGCATTACAGGACTTAGTACTCACATTTTTAGGTGCTCCTATTGTTCTGTTATCTCTGGCAATGCAAGGGGTATTTCGTGGACATACAAGGATGCTGCCTCTAAATGTAACTGGTATAGTAGTATTTCCTTGCTTGGATAGCACTATCTTTATTCTCTCTCTCTCTCTCTTTTCACTTATTTAGGACAAAAACATGGTCTTACACATCTTCACCATTTTAATTATATCTCCAGAAACTCACTAAAATTATGATAATCTGGCAGTTTTTGTTTTTATTATTATTCTACCAATATAACTCATGTGATAGATCTAAATGTCTGCATGCATATTTGTCGTTAAAGTTTTAAACGGTTAAATATCTGTATATTGGTCACTCCCCGGTCATTGCTGATTATTTTCCGTCATTAATACTCATATTTTTGCAAACTAGGAATTAGTTCTGTGGTGCGGATTTGTGTTGATATGCCCTAGATATCGAGTTCATCGTCCAAAAGCACCTCATGCGGAAAGAAAGAAAAAAGTCAGGTACTCCTGAGGATGCATGTACAGTATTATTCTTTCAGTTGACAAGTTCATGCATGGTTTATTATTCATTCATTCATAATTTGTTAACTTGATGTATAGATTTTCACCAATTACAGCCGAGGTTGTCTACTAATTGCATCGTCACTGGATACTGCACCACGGAGCACCGGGTCGAAAACTCTTTGGAAAAATACCTTTACCTCAAGCTACCCAAGGATAGCTACCCGAATGCTAAGAAGGTAACACCTCTCTCCGGCATTGAATTTATTCAGAAGTGTTCTGCTGCAATAATTACCACGGTTTGCTTGCTAAACAAATATGATAATGCTCCTTTATTAGTACAAATTTTGGTGCATCCATACATGCATTAGATGCGGATAGTAGTATACTAAAGTAAATTTTCATACTAACCACGAGCTTCACTGTGACAAGAGATCAGGTATTCAGGCTCTGTCGTTTTATTTGCTAGATGCAGACTCTTAACTATGCCACTTGATCCACGCTGGAACCACACCAAACGGTAATACTTGATGAATATATAGCTTCCTAGGTTTAATATGCCATCTGCTGCTTGACACTGCACCTGTACTACTCCCTCCGTTCCTAAATATAAGGTGTATTAGTTTTTCAAAAAGTCAAATGTAGCCTATGTTTGACCAACTTTATAGCAAAATATATAAAGATTTACAACACTAAATGAATAAAATATAAAAATATACTTCATGGGAAATCTAGTGATAATGGTTTGGTAGTCTAGACATTGATATTTTTGTCTATAAACTTGGTCAAAGTTGGACAAGTTTGACTTTTTGAAAAAATAATACACTTTATATTAAGGAACGGAGGGAGTAATTGGCATCACACGATCCTTCAAGTTCTCATGTAATCTACAACATCCTTCTTTATACAAAACTCTGATTCACAATATAAAAGTGTAACTCTTAATTTAGGAATTACTCACCCTCACCAGCGTGTTGATGAATTGAAAGATGACTAGCTCTGTAGATTACTTTCATTTATATTACAGATTCAAAGTTGTTGGTTCTAATGTCTTATTGATTAGAAGGGATAATACAAATTACTGATACACCTCACGGGTGACATTACTTTGTATTCAGAACAAATACATACAGTAGAACGCACAGAGCTACTCTGTTGCTTTCCATCCGTGCTGACCATGTGGGTGTTAAACTAAAAAGGTGCTTGTGGAGTGTTTTGCAGCCCATGTGCTAGAGAAAAGCTATGCATGGTCAGCATGCAGTGGTCCATGCGGTTGTACATCAGGAGGAAAGGGAGGAGGGGCAAGGCTCCATGTGCATGATGCATGCGGCAATTTTGGAACATGAAGCCAAAAGGGAGAAAGCATGTGTAGGAGTGTCACGTGACAAGTACTTGGAAGTTGAGCGACTGAAGGTCTTGGGCTTCTAGAGTTTTGCACTAGATAAACGCATTTATATGAAGAGTACAGAGACACGGTGACACTGTAGATATATATAGTTATTTCCACCATTAATTGTTCCTTGGTCTGTATATTCAGACTTGGATTATTCAATTCTTTTTGTGCTACAGAAGTACTACTTGATCATTGCAGTGTCCTCTAATGTGTATACCAATATCTCTACAATTTCCAATATCTCTAAAGTTTCCAGTCTATCTACATTTTCCTAGATGAGCATCCCCAAATCCAGTGGCGGAGACAGGCCCCAGGCAGCCCGGGCCGCTGCCTGGGGCGTGAGAGCAGCTCCCTTCATGTATTGTACAGAGCACTGTATATACAGTGCGTCAGTGTACACTGCCTGCCTGGGGCGTGGCCACATCCTGGCGCCGCCACTGCCCAAATCCATCTCCTTCTTTATTCCCTTCGATTTCAATTTCCAGCAAGCTTGGCCCCCTTCCCTTTCTTCTCGAGATTATTATCTGTATGGTTTGATTTGTTTCGCACATTGCAGTTGGACAGGATGTTGCCAAATACAGTAGAAATCATGCGGTGCGACATTTTTAAGAGGCTGCTTTTTGTCAAAATATGCAAGCTATATGTACATGGCGGTGTTACTGAATGAAAGAAGGCAATATCTTTGCGTTTTCTCAATTTAATGGTTTCTTCATGCCATATAGATTGGGAAAAATCCCACAATCCAACTTTTTGAAACTATGCGATAACTTTTATGAGGTTTGTCAAAATATGCAGGTTATATGATGTGTAAGATGGCGGTGTTACTAAAAGGAAGGAGATAATTTCTTTGCTCTTTCTAAATTTTTTGGTTTCTTCATGCTATCTGGACTAATACTGTTTCGTCTGTGTCCTCGCCGTTGTGATCTTCGTGTCGAGAAGGAAGCACGAACACTCGATTAGAGGATCCCATGTCACTCTCTACTTCTTAGAGTTCCCTATGGGTTCTAATTAGGAGGTCATGACTGGTTTCTGAAGCAACTGAGTTAATTGTTTGCCATGTTGTTGGGTGAATTTGATTAATTCGACACGATAATATGTGTTTGATGGAACGAATATTAATCAGAAAACAACAACAGTGATATTTTTCCTGGGAGTTTTCCATGATTTCAGTCATTGCTCGTGCTACTTATGAAGCTACAGTTTTTTTTTTTGCATAAATATGATACCTTTGTTTGAATAGGAATATCCACATCGATGTAGTTTCTGTGTTAACTGATATTTTTTTTGGGAGTTTTCCATGATTTCAGTCGTTGCTTGTGCTGCTTATGAAGCTACAGGTTTCTTGCATAGATATGATATCTTTGTTTTAATAGGAATATCCACATCAATGTGGTCACGTACTAAAAATAAAAGCATAAGTGATGTAGGAATGATTCTCAACCATACACTAATCTACCACATCACATCCACCATCCGCTGTACCATGTTTCATCATTGTTTTCATTGCTTCAATGTTTACACTCAAATCATACTTCATAAGCACATTCAAATCATGTGCTTATGATACATTCTTATTTTTGCAATACCAGAATGTAGCGGCTTGCTTTTGGTTCACTTATGCATCATGACAATAACTTCATAGCAACTAACATCCTTTTTTTAAACACATGATCACGCCGGAACGAACAGGAGCAACCAGAGTACATCATTCATGGTGAGAATAAAACTGATCTGTGCTGCTCTAATGCAGTTGCAAACCTATAATCACAACTAAGCATACTATGTGAATGGAAGAATACACCAGGTGGCCTTTGTGCACATGCTTTATGGGTACTATTTAGATACTATTATCATTGAGATTAGCTAGCTATCATGCAAGGATGTTAAAAAAGAAAATGTATAAGGAATATGACATGACTAAGGACGAGCAAGAGAATCATGTTAACCATCGACCATGGAAAGAAAATAATTTCTAACATTTTCCTTATAACATGTCTCTTTCATAGCAAGAATAATAGCCTGTCATGGATCAGTCTTCACCAGAGGTTTTTTTTTTTGAACCGGGCTAATCCCCTTTCCATTAAAGCATAACGGAAATATAGCTGTATCCAAGTTCACACACCAAAGGGAAAGGGAAAAAGCGAGTTCAAGCACTCCAGGGAAACCCGCTGTGGTCGCTCGCAATCGAAACGACCACTACGAGGCAAAAACCCTGGAGCACCATCACTACGCATCGAGATCAACAGAGTTTATGTCACATTACAGTCCACACAAAAGGACATCACACAGACAGGGAACCAAAATAAACTCCTGAAGGTACTTCTCAGCATCTGGGCAAGATTCCAGCCGATCACTCCACGACTTCGCCAGTATGTGCAGTCGCGCAGAGTCTCATCATCTCTTTAGCATTCTCCTTCAGAATCCTCGCTCCATGCTCCAGCTCCGATTTTTTCCGGTCCTTCAGAAGCCCTGCCCAATATGACAGATACATACAAGCGGTGAAAACAATCTCAAAAGGAGATGATAGTTTCTTGAACTCAAACGTAACTTGATTTCTACGATTTCAAATAGCCCAACAGACAGCCGCCAGTCCCACAGTAAAATGCGCCTCCCCTTGAGGAATAAAAGCATAGCACCAAGAATAGAACTGGCATATATTATTGGGGCATAAATCTGTCCCAAGCATCGCCCCCACTGTACGCCATGTAATTCTAGCCACTGGGCAAAGAAAAAACAAGTGTTGATATGTTTCCCTACAGTCACAGAAAGAACAATTGGGATTGCCAGCCCAATTACGCCGTTTCATGACGTCTCTAGTCAGGACTGCATCTTGAAACAATTGCCAAAGAAAAATCTGAATTTTAACAGGTAATTTGGCCTTCCAAATCCATCTATAGTCACACCCAGCCAAGTTTTTCTCTAAATAAGCATACATAGATTTAGTAGTGTATCTGCCTTTGGGTCCTTCAGCCCATTTGATTTCATCAGGACCAACAGAACTATCAAGGGTGCCTCTATGTATAATTTTCTGCCACAATCTACTCAACAATTCATGTCCTGGTGGAATACTCCTGAAGGATAGAGCATGCCCCGCTTATATGTATAGAAAGAAACATATATGCTTTCAGTATGGGGTACCTATCTAGCTGAGTATAATCCAGTAAGGCGAAGCAAAGAGTAAAGAAACTCCTGCTTCAAACTCACTTCGGTTTATGGCCCCACATACTCGACTCAAAGATGCCTTCTTTGCGGAGTTGATCAACCAAAAACCGCTTGCTGACGTGGCTTGGTTAGTCGCTGGAGATTTCAACCAAATATACAGGGCAAGGGACAAGAATAAAAGGAACGTTAACACGAGCAGAATCAATCGCTTCCGCTCCTCTCTGCAGGCTTGTGAGCTCAAGGAGATACACCTCCAGAATAGGCGTTTCACTTGGAGCAATGAACGCGCAAACCCAACCTTGTGCAAGCTTGATTCCTTCTTCTGTAATGCCAAGTGGGACACCACTCACAACACTTACCTGCTTCACGCCTTGTCGTCTTCCCTCTCCGACCACTGCCCTTTGCTGCTCCCCGACGACAAGGGCCCGAGGCGCCCGCGTACCTTCAAATTCGAGAACTTCTGGGTATCTTTGCCCGGATTTCAAGAGGTCGTCCACAACGCCTGGACCGAGGGGGTCAGTGTTGGGGAACGTTGCATGGGAAACAAAAAATTTTCCTACGTTCACCAAGATCAATCTAGGAGATGCATCTACGAGGGGAGAGTTGGATCCACATACCCTTGTAGATCGCTAAGCGGAAGCGTTCAAGAACGCGGTTGATGGAGTCGTACTCGCCGCGATTCAGATCGCCAAAGATCCTAGCATCGAACGGACGGTGCCTCCGCGTTCTTCACACGTACAGCTCGGGGACGTCTCCTCCTTCTTGATCCAGCAAGGGGGAAGGAGAAGTTGACGGAGAAACCCAGCAGCACGACGGCGTGGTGGAGATGGTGGTGGAGGAACTCCAGCAGGGCTTCGCCAAGCACTGCGGACTGGATGAAGATGTTTGTGGGAGAGGGAGGGCAGCGCCGAGGCACGAACGTGTGTGGCTGCCCTCCCTCTGCCTCTCTTTATATAGGGGGGAGAGAGGGGAGGGGGCGCCCTAGGGTTTCCCCCTAGGGGCGGCGGCCAAGGGGAGATGGGGGGGGCGGCGGCCAGGGCTGCGGCCAGGGCTAGGGTTCCCCCCCCCCCAGGCGCCTTGCCCCCCAAGACTAGGGGGTGCGGCAGCCCTAGGAGGGGGCCCAGCCCCTTGGCGCAGGTGGAGAGGGCCCAAGGGGGGGCGCACAGCCCCATGAGGGCTGTTGCGTCTCCCGCTTGTGGCCCATAGGGCCCGCAACACTTGCCGGGACCCCCGAAACCTCTTTCGGTCATCCGACGACTCCCCGATACTCCCCGGAACACTTCCGGACTCCGATCACTCTCATCCTATATATCAATCTTCGTCCCCGGACCATTCCGGAGACCCTCGTCACGTCCGGGATCTCATCCGGGACTCCGAACAACCTTCGGTAACCATGCACTGTTCTCACTAACAACCCTAGCGTCACCGAACCTTAAGTGTGTAGACCCTGCGGGTTCGGAAACTATGCAGACATGACCGAGACACTCCCAGGTCAATAACCAATAGCGGGATCTGGATACCCATATTGGTTCCCACACGTTCCTCGATGATCTCATCGGATGAACCACGATGTCAAGGATTCAGGCAATCCCGTATACAGTTCCCTTTGTCACGTCGGTATGTTACTTGCCCGAGATTCGATCGTCGGTATCTCTATACCTAGTTCAATCTCGTTACCGGCAAGTCTCTTTACTCGTTCCGTAATACATAATCCCGTGACTAACTACTTAGTCACTTTGAGCTCATTGAGATGACGTATTACCGAGTGGGCCCGGAGATACCTCTCCGTCACACGGAGTGACAAATCCCAGTCTCGATCCATGTCAACTCAACAGACACCTTCGGAGATACCTGTAGAGTACCTTTATAGTCACCCAGTTACGTTGCGACGTTTGGTACACACAAAGCACTCCTACGGTGTCAGTGAGTTACATGATCTCATGGTCATAGGAACTTATACTTGACATGCAGAAAACTATAGCGATAACTGATACGATCAAAAGCTATGTTTAACGTTTGGGTCTCGTCCATCACATCATTCTCCTAATGATGTGATCCCGTTATCAAATGACAACTCATGTCTATGACCTGGAAACCGCGGTCATCTTTGATCAACGAGCTAGTCCTGAAGAGGCTCACTAGGGACACAAAGTTTGTCTATTTATCCACACATGTATTTAAGTTTCCAATCAATACAATTATAGCATGGATGATAAACGATTATCATGAACAAGGAAATATAATAATAACTCTTTTATTATTGCCTCTAGGGCATATTTCCAACAGTCTCCCACTTGCACTAGAGTCAATAATCTAGCATTACAAGGTAATGAATCTAACACCCATAGAGTCTTGGTGTTGATCATGCTTAGCCCGTGGAAGAGGTTTAGTCAACGGATCTGCAATATTCAAATCCGTGTGTACTTTGCAAATGCTTATGTCCTCCTCCTTGACTGAATCGCGGATGGAATTGAAGCGTCGCTTTATGTGTCTGGTCCTCTTGTGAAACCTTGGTTCCTTGGCTAGAGCAATGGCACCAGTGTTGTCACAAAACAGAGTCATTGGGTTCAATGCACTAGGCACAACTCCAAGATTTGTCATGAACTCCTTCATCCAGACACCTTCTGTAATGCCCAGGATGGGACTATACCTCCTACGTGTCGAGGCACGACTTAAAGGTATAAGCCCATCCTAGAATGATCTCAAGTTTTGGTATCTTTGCACGACTCATGTAAAAGAGGGATTAAATTGCAAAAGGAGATAGTTGGCTTACACTCGCCACTTCACACAAAACATTACATAAGCAATCATCATTCAAAACATCACAACCCGACTACGGGTGAAGATCCAAAAGAAAGATACCAAAACAACATAAAGCCACAGGTCAGGATCGAATCCTAGTAGAAACCACTACTGAACATCGAAACGTAACAAGCAAACGGCCACACTCTTCATCGAGCTCCCGGTGAAGAACTTGAACCAACTCCTGCATCAAACTCGGCTGCACCTGCATCTGGTGGTGAAGTAACTGTGAGCCACAGAGGACTCAGCAATCCCGTTCCCGGGTAACAAGACTATTTAAGCCTTTGGGTGAGGATAAGGCTGAAGAAAAGAACGAGAGGTGAAGGAACAAACAAGAGTCTGCAGCAGCAACTAGCACTAACTTACGTAATAGAGAGCGAGAAGAGAAGTGCATCGGTCGAAAGATGATCACGAAGTGATCCTAGCTAAAGCCGGTCAAACATAACCCCACCGTGTTCAACTCCCGAATCCCTATTCGGAAATTGACAGTCACGGTACACACGCTGGTAGTGTATTAGAAACATTGTGTCAAGTTATCTACAACCGGAATTAACAAGCTCCCATCTGCCACATAACCGCGGGCACGGCTTTCGAAAGTTCAAACCCTGCAGGGGTGTTCCAACTTGGCCCATCACAAGCCCACGATCCGCGGAGTCGCAACTCCATAGTTGGGAAGACCCGAGTATTCTCGGAATCCCGTGCTCAAGTTAAACCGAACTAAGGTAAGGCTAATCCAGCAAATCCTCCCGGCGTGTCGACACCCTGATAGTAGCCGCGCGTATCTAGGTCTCAGGACACGACCGGATGGGCGAAGCTACAGGACCCAAACCTCGAGTTGCCTCGTGGTGGTTCCCGCAGGCTCCCCGTTTGGGACCAACACCATCGGCACTGGCCCCCCCTGCTATGTAGAAATAAAGGATCCTCGAGGGAGCGACCCTCTATGCAAATTTAATTAATTAATTAAGTTGTTATTATGAGGCAAATAGTACCAAATGTTGGGACTTGCTGAAAAGACTTAGCACTTAGCGGTTTATCAAGGGGGTCCCATACACCCCAACCGTGTTAGGAACGCATAATCAAGGAACATAACACCGGTTTATACGGTTCCTAACGGCATGAGTGGAACAAAACACCAAGCAAAAGGCTTAGCCTTCCACCCTGCCAGTATATAGATGATTTCATTTTTAAGCATTTATATAGTGTGATATAACCCAACCAAACTTCAACATGAAGCAAGCATCTTCAATCTTCACCTGCAACTAACAAAGCTATAAGAGGGGCTGAGCGAAGCGTACTTAGCCAAGCAACGGTTTGCGTAGGTAGGGTGGTTAAACATGGCAAATGGTTACAAGTAGGAGGCTGACAAGAAGACATGGGCATCGAGGCAAAACTATAGAGCGATACTCTAGCAAGAGGCAAAAATAGTAATGGTATCCGGGTTCGGTCATCTTGCCTGGGAATCCACAAGGGAGAAGAACGGATCCAAGAAGAAGACGGAGCAACAGTCGAGCGGATCCTCACAACTCCGGAATGAAACCGAAGCTAACAAGAGAAGCAACCGGAAAGAAAGAAACAACACGGTAAACACACAAGCATAAACATGGCATACGATGCACAAACAAGCATGATGCATGTCCGGTTTAAATATGCAAGGCATGGCAAAGTGCACAAACAAATACTACAAGTTAAGTGGAGATCAATATGCAACGAGTTGCATATTGACGAAACACCACATTTAATTATTTAGTTGACTCTCGTTATTTATAAGACAAGATTAAATGTTTTTAACATGGCAAGAGGTGAAGCATAATAAAACTACACAACTAGACAATTTAAATGAGGCCGGAAAATAACAACAACATATCCGAAAAAAATCCTCATGAGCATGTTTAATAATTATAAGCAAACAACAATTAAACATTATAATGTTGTTATCATGATGCGGATGACATGATCAAGTTTATGCAAGTTTTTATTAAAAGGTTGTCAAAACAAGATATGAAGCATTGTCACCGTGGTGGAATGAAAGGGTGCCACGGCAACGATCCGAAATGAGGCAAAGGTATCATATCGGTACCGGTAACTCGGTGAGGGACCGGTGCAAAACAAAAGGTGGAGTGAACGAGTTGAACAAGATGATGGGGTGATCTCGTTGCCGGGTTCCCACGAGTCGGTGGCGAGGCAACCGAGGAACATGACAAAAGGTGGAACTGGCACGAAGCACACACGGGAGACATTTCATACAACACAACAAGCCTGCATCACACGGGTCATCGACGGGGTTATACCTTCGGAACCATCGTTCTCGGAGGGGTTCGAGGTCGTAGTGGAAGTAGCCGTAGTAGTGGAAGTAGTGGTACACGGCCGAAGAGGAAGAAGTCGTTCACGTGGCGGTAGTTGTACTCGGGCGACGGTAGAGGAAGTAGTGGTACTCGGCGACGGTAGTTGTACTCGTGGCGACGGTAGACGTTCGGGCCGTAGATGTACTCGGTCGTCGCGGTACTTGGTCGTAGGGGTACTCGTGGCGACCGTGTAGTCGAACTTGACGGGTCGTCGGCGACTCGAAGGGGTACACGGGTCGTCGTTCTCGTACATGTAGTCGTTCTCGAGCTCGTAGCCGTAGATGTTCGGTTTGTCGAGGTACTTGAGGGTTCCGATGGCTCCGGCGTGGGTAGTGGTACTTGTCGTTTCCGGGCGTCGGTAGACGAACTCGTTACGTAGATGTACACGTCGTCGAGGTACTTGTCGCGTCGGCGTTCGTAGTGGTACAAGGGTCCAAAAGTAGAAAAACTTGTTGTTTTCCTGGTTAACTGAGATTAACAAAAACAGCACAACAAAACAAAAAAAAACAGGAAAAAGAAAGGACTGCGGGGGCTGCGGCGCTGCTGGTTGCTGCTGGACGAAGGAGCCGAGGCAGAGCAGCGGCAACTTGGCGAGGTGATGGAGGCCGGAGCTGCGGCACGGCGCTGGACGAAGGGAGGCTGGAGGAGGGGCGCGCCGGGCTGCGATGCTGGAATCGGGGCGAGGCAGAGGCCGAAGCAGGGCGGCGCTCGGGGCCTGGGCGAGGCCCTGCGGCGGAGCTCGCGAAGAGGCGCTGGGCGCTGGACGGGGAAGCCGGGGAGGAAGAGGCCCTGGCGCTGCTTGAGGTGGCGGCCCGCGCGGCGCGGCTACAGCTCCTGGAACGGACCTGGCTGAGCTGGAGATGCGGCGGGGCTCGAGGGAGAGGGAGGCATGGGCGCGGGCGCGCGCGCCGTGGAGAGGAGGCGGGGTCTTGGCGATGCGGGGCGGCACGGCATGGAGGCGAGGGCGCGGGCTGCTCCTGGCGAGCTGGAGGACGGCCGGCGCGTCGGGGAAGGAAGGAGGGTCGCGCTCGGGGCGGCTGCTCCTGGCGAAGGGGAAGAAGCAGTTGGATCGAGCAGGTCGAGGCAGGATGCGAACGAGGAGGGAGACGGTCGAGAGGGTAAGGCAGAGGCTCGGCCTCGAAGGAAAGAAAAAGGTGCGGCGGCGGAGGGGGAAAGAAGAGCGAGGGAGAGAGTTAGCGCTAGGGTTCTGGTGGGGTGGCCGGATGGGCCAGGAGAGAGGAGGCCCAAGAGGGAGGAGAGAGGGAAGTATGGGCCAGGAGGGAAAGAGGCTGACTGCTCCTCTGTTTTTATTTCTTAGCTGAAATAAACAAATAAGGAGAGAGCCAAAATAAAAGAAAAGAGGCAAAGAACAGAAAATAAAAGATGGGACATTTTTATAAGGCTTTACGGGTTATTACCAACCCAACAAAAATAGTTCCAACACAAGGAAGTGCAAACTAAAACATTTAGCTTGCAAATAAAAGGAGTTTAGATTTTTGGAGGAGCCTCGAAACAACGGAAAGAAAATACCGGCAAGATTTTGGAGGTGAAACTTGAAGTGAAAAAAACATGGGGAATTATGCAAGTGTGTTATGGTGATTCCGAAGCAATGGAATAATTAATATATAGCTCCCTAAAATATTGAGAGACTTTATATGTTATAAAGAGAAGTCACCTTCCCTCGATTTAAATGGACCGAAGGTCCACACGATTTATTTAGGTTGAGATGCAAAAATTAAAATGACATGATGGCATGATGACATGATGCAATGCGAAAATTAAATAACACAAATACAAAAGAAACACACGGGCAACCCCGGAACATCTGGAATCTTCGGGAAACTTCTGGAATCTTCTGGGACGTCGGTCTCGGGCGTCACAACTCTCCCACACTAACAGAGGATCTCGACCCGAGATCCTAGAGATATCGCCGGGTAAAAACGAAAAGGAGGAGGTAAAACAAAGTTGCTTCTTTGACAGACGAGTGAAACCAAAGAACCTTGAGAGGTTGAACAAACTGAAAGAAAGAATGCAACGGAGATGAACGAATATAAGAGCACTTCGGTAAAAGGAGGAACAAGGAGCACTATGAGAACCTTGTAGGTTGAAAGATATGAAGCAAGAGCTCACAGACCAAAAGAATATGAAACCACAACGGTATGGCCAAGGAATAAGAATGACAGAATTTGGACAGCACTCCGTCTGAAAATGGAAGGAATTAATAAAAACTTGAGGAGAAGTAGTGATACTTGATGAAAACAACAACATATAGCTTCTGAAACAATTAAAAGAATGACACAAGGTGGAAGAAAGATTCAGACAGCACTCCGGTTAAAAGATAGTCAAAACTTGATAAGATTAGAGAATTAGAATGGAGAATACAACACTCCGGTTAAATGATAAGCAAGGGAAAATAAGATCTCGATAAAAAACGAGATGATGGTTAAAGAGAGCAACATAACAATACCTCCGGAATGACAGAATAGAATATAGATCGTTGGAAACAAAAGATCGAAGAAGAAGATGACAACTTCTCCCACGAATGAATTAGAAAATCCTCCTTACGGAGAAGGGTTGAATGGGTTGTTGGAAAATGAATCAACAAAAGAATAAGCTTGATGTGGGCTTATGGAAAACATCTCAAAATTAAGAGGTGACAACCAGCCACTAACGAAAACAATTGATTGGGTTGAGATCAACAAGGAGATGAAAACCTTATTTCACCGGAATGATAATGAAGAACTTGGGTCATTTATAAGCACCACAATAACAACAATCCTTAGGGAAAGCTTTTAGGTGAAAATACAACCCAAGATAACTCCACAAATACAAATGAGGGGTTAAGGGATCTTCTCAAAAGAAAGAAATGATGGTTTTTAATTATCTCATTCTTGACAACTTGTGACTCATGAAACATGAAGGAAAATTATCAAGAATGACATAACACCACCTGAAAAGACAAGGTAGAAAGAATTGCAATTAGAAAGTATGATGAAGAATGCTTGAACTCCAACAAGAATCTTGATGAAGACTTCGAGGATGAATTAAAACATGATGATGAACCACCATGAAGAACTCCGGTAATGAAAGCATGAGAAGTGAAAGATGAAAAGAATATGAATCAAGGCCTGCGATGAATTAGATGCAGCTTGAAATGATATGATTGAAATAATTTGGGGCTCCGGAAGACAAGATGAACAACTTAGAACCGAGAATATGATATGATGAACAAACTCCGGAAAACAGAGATTAAAACACCTTGAAGGAATAAGAATAAGAATTATGTAATGCATCTCCTTCACCAATTTAAATTGATGACAACCATAGGATTTGGCATACTACATATTCTCGTTGGGAAGAATTTAAGAGAGATCTAGCACAAGCTTGAGAAAAAAGTCTTCAACGAACCACCGGTAGGATTGTGAAAAGAACAAATGAATTAAAATGATAACAACGGAAGAGTAAACTTGAAAGAACCACCGTAAGAATGTGGAGACGAACGAAGAGACATCAATGAAGAATATTAGGAGGACGAAGTTGAAAACTGAGAACGAAGAAAATCTTCTGAAATGATGGCCTTCGGAGGATCACAAAGGAAAAGAATTCATGAAGTGCTTCGGACGGTAAGAAAAGAATTCCTCACAATCAAAACGATAATGAGGATGGCATGAAGCTAGAACCACGAATCTTCAAGAGAACGGGCCAAGATTTAAGAGAAACACTTCTTCGGTTTCCAAATGTTGAGAATGAAGACGAGAAATGCCATGAAGAATTGTTGAGCACTCCGGAATGAAAAATTAAAAAGGTTGAACCAAAGATGAAAAAAATTTGAAAGCGATCTTGGAGAAGGCATGTGACTGATGGGGATCATTCTTACGTCACACTTGAAAAGAATTTGAGTATAACTCCGGAAAAATAGAAGAGTCAGGTAAGATCCTGGAAAAAGACCTGTGGGTTAGGGCCCACTCAAAGAAATCACCGTTGGAAAAGATTGCTTAAGAGATATTGCACCGGTTGAATAAAATGGTTTGAATAGATGACAAACCTCAAAAATAGCTTGAACGGATTAAGAATGGAATTATGAATCTTCAGCACTCCGGATAAGAATAACAAGAGGAGAAAGATTAATTGGTGCACCGGAATAAGAAAACATTATGAAATGAGGAAAATGATAAGATCAACACCAAATTCTTGAATTACATCCACCGGCAGAATTAGAGAACAAAAGAATGATGAACTAGAAGCTCTTGAGCATCTTCACGATGATTCACCGGATAAGAACATTGAAGGAAAAGAATGAAGGAATGTCACATGAATAAAATGGATACTTCATCTGAGAATTCCAGCTCCATAAAGAAAAGGGAGGGAGGGTGGGGAAAAGCAAAGATAACTTGGGATGAACAAAATGGTCACCGGTTGGAAAAGAATTAACATGACCATCTCGATGATCAAGAAGGACTAGCACTCTCGTAGAAATATGAGAACACCGATTAGGAAAGGTATGGAATCAACATTGACATCGAAGCAACTCGAATACCAGAATCAAAACAAAACAAAGGATAGATATGCAACAGCCTAATCTTCACAACATCATTCGAACAGAGGATTGAACGAATGAATTCTGCAGGTACATCAGCTTGACTTGAAGCCACTTGGAGAGCACCATGAAAATAAAAAAAAGGAACAAGGATCAGATAGAACAAACACAAGATAGAAGCTTCGTTCGACATCTTCGTGCTGAAAGCTCATGGAACGTGTTACAAAAGGGTTTTGCAATCCCCGGATCAGCATAGCCAAGGACCCTTTATGATGCAACTCCCGATCAGAACAAGTCCATAAAACCACTTCACTCAATGTAGAACCCCAAACTTCAATCGTGCATCCGTTGGAAGAATGCCTAGAACTACTAGATGAACCCACCTATAGATTTCCGAAAGTTTCCAGTTATGCAATCAGGTGTTGGGGATACACGGGAAGCACCGCGCAATCAACTCTAAACCTACATCCAGGTGTATCCATCCTTCAACACATAACCAGTCTTTCTCGGAAACTGTTTACCTCGGACCTTCGAAAAGCATCCACTATAACAAGCTATGGCAATACTCTCGAACTACCTCCCCAGTACTGGGTGATGTCGGGGTTATCTTGCCACTGGCCGTATAGGAGAGATTTTCGATGTCGGCCGTCTTAAGTATTTAGTACTGCCGCGATATGCTTGTGTCAATGATACCCCGAAGCTCAACTCCTCGGTAACAGGAGGCATCGAGAACAATATCCTTGTCACAAGAACATCGAAACAATCCCAGAATACTCGCGAGATCCTAAAAAAAATTTTGGTGCAATTTTTGAAAGTAGAAGAGAAAAGAGTAATCGTCAGGAGTCCTCACCAGAGAGAAAGGGAATGAGAAGCAAAGAAATCCTACTCTCCGATATAATATAGGACTCAAAAAGTTTTCAGTGTGTGCCTAGACTCAACCGTCAACGATTCGATCAATCAGTGGGGGCTTCTAGGTCGGAGAAGGCTCTGAATACCAACTTGTAATGCCCAGGATGGGACTATACCTCCTACGTGTCGAGGCACGACTTAAAGGTATAAGCCCATCCTAGAATGATCTCAAGTTTGGTATCTTTGCACGACTCATGTAAAAGAGGGATTAAAATGCAAAAGGAGATAGTTGGCTTACACTCGCCACTTCACACAATACATTACATAAACAATCATCATTCAGAACATCACAGCCCGACTACGGGTGAAGAACCAAAAGAAAGATACCAAAACAACATAAAGCCACAGGCCAAGATCGAATCCTAGTAGAAACCACTACTGAACATCGAAACGTCACGAGCAAACGGCCACACTCTTCAACGAACTCCTGGTGAAGCACTGAACCAGCTCCTGCATCGAGCTCGGCTGAACCTGCATCTGGTGTGGTGAAGTAACTGTGAGCCACAGAGGACTCAGCAATCCCGTTCCCGGGTAACAAGACTATTTAAGCCTTGGGTGTGGACAAGGCTGAAGAAAGAACGAGAGGTGAAGGAACAAACAAGAGTCTGCAGCAGCAACTAGCACTAACTTACGTAAAAGAGAGCGAGAAGAGAAGAGCATCGGTCGAAAGATGATCACGAAGTGATCCTAACTAAAACCGGTCAAACATAACCCCACCGTGTTCAACTCCCGAATCCCTATTCGGAAATTGACAGTCACGGTACACACGCTGGTAGTGTATTGAAACATTGTGTCAAGTTATCTACAACCGGAATTAACAAGCTCCCATCTGCCACATAACCGCGGGCACGGCTTTCGAAAGTTCAAACCCTGCAGGGGTGTTCCAACTTGGCCCATTACAAGCCCACGATCCGCGGAGTCGCAACTCCATAGTTGGGAAGACCCGAGTATTCTCGGAATCCCGTGCTCAAGTTAAACCGAACTAAGGTAAGGCTAATCCAGCAAATCCTCCCGGCGTGCCGACACCCTGATAGTAGCCGCGCGTATCTCGTCTCAGGCCACGACCGGATGGGTGATCCCACAGGTTTTTACCAAACCTTGAGTTTCCTCTAGGTGGCCCCGCGTAACCCCCGTTTCGGACCAACACTCATGTGGAGCACTGGCCCGGGGTTGTAGAATTAAAATAAAAGGGATAGCTAGTCCACATGCAAGTTTTATTAGTTTGTTATTAGGCAAATAGTACCAATGTTGGGACTTGCTGGAAAAGACTTAGCACTTAGCGGTTTATCAAGGGGGTCCCATACACCCCAACCGTGTTAGGAACGCATAATCAAGGAACATAACACCGGTTTATACGGTTCCTAACGGCATGAGTGGAACAAAACACCAAGCAAAAGGCTTAGCCTTCCACCCTGCCAGTATATAGATGATTTCATTTTTAAGCATTAATATAGTGTGATATAACCCAACCAAACTTCAACATGAAGCAAGCATCTTCAATCTTCACCTGCAACTAACAATGCTATAAGAAGGGCTGAGCGAAGCGTACTTAGCCAAGCAACGGTTTGCATAGGTAGGGTGGTTAAACATGGCAATTGGTTACAAGTAGGAGGCTGACAAGAAGAACATGGGCATCGAGGCAAAACTATAGATCGAGACTACTAGCAATAGGCAAAGATAGTAATGGTATCCGGGTTCGGTCATCTTGCCTGGGATTCCACAAGGGAGAAGAACGGATCCAAGAGGAAGACGGAGCAACAGTCGAGCGGATCCTCACAACTCCGGAACGAAACCGAAGCTAACAAGAGAAGCAAACGGAAAGAAGAAAACAACACGGTAAACACACAAGCATAAGCATGTCATAAGATGCACAAACAAGTATGATGCATGTCCGGTTTAAATATGCATGGCATGGCAAAGTGCACAAACAAATACTACAAGTTAAGTGGAGATCAATATGCAACGAGTTGCATATTGACAAAACACCACAATAATTATTTAGTTGACTCTCGATTATTTACAAGACAAGGTTAAATGTTTTTAACATGGCAAGAGGTGAAAACATAAAGAAACTACACTATTAAGACATTTTAAATGAGGCCGGAAATAACAACAACAAGTCCGGAAAATCCTCATGAGCATGTTTAATAATTATAAGCAAACAACAATTTAACATATAATGTTGTTAACATGATGCGGATGAGATGCTCAAGTTTTTATGCAAGTTTTATTAAGAGGTTGACTTAAGAGGATAAGAAGCATTTGTCACCGTGGTGGAAGAAAAGGGTGCCACGGCAACGATCCGAAAATGATGCAACGCATCATATCGGTTCCGGTATCTCGTTAAGAGAGTCCGGTGCAAAACAAAAGGTGGAGTGAACGAGTTGAACAAGACGAAAGGTGGGCGATCCCGTTACCGGGTTCCCACGAGTCGGTGACGAGGCAACCGAGGAACAAGACAAAGGTGGAACGGGCACGAAGCACACACAAGGGAGACATTTCATACAACACAAGCAAGCATGCATCTCACGGGTCGCGTCTCGGGGTTATACCTTCGGAACCATCGTTCTCGGAGGGGTTCGAGATCGTCGAGGGACGTAGAGGAAGTAGTCGTTCCGCAACTCGTAGAGGAAGTAGTTGTTCCGTTCGTCTTGGCGGTAGTTGTACTCGGGCGACGGTAGAGGAAGTAGTGGTACTCGGCGACGGTAGACGTTCGGGCGACGGTAGACGTTCGGGCCGTAGATGTACTCGGTCGTCGCGGTACTTGGTCGTAGGGGTACTCGTGGCGGTAGTCGTACTTGACGGTCATCGTGTGTAGTCGTACTTGACGGGTCGTCGGCGACTCGAAGGTGTACATGGGTCGACGATCTCGTATATGTAGTCGTACTCGAGCTCGTAGCCGTAGTCGTACAAGGGTCCAAAAGAAGATAAACTTGCTGTTTTCCTGGTTAACTGAGATTAACAGATAGCAGCAACAAAACAAAAACGAAAACAAAAACACAAAAAAAAAGGAAAAGAAGGACGCGGGGTGCGGCGCTGCTGGTTGCTGCTGGACGAAGGACCTCGGGCGTCGCGGCTGCGCGGCCGGAAGAAGGAGCCGAGCGGCGCCCTGGCCGGAGGGGTGAACGAGGGAGGCCACGTTGCTGGCTCCTGGAGATGGAGGGCGCGAGGCAGAGGGAGCCGCAGGAGCCAGAGGGGACGGAGGCGAGGGCCCCTGGCTGGCCTCGCTGCTGGAGGACGGGAGGGCGACCAGGCGCTGGATTCCCACGGCGAAGGAGGCAGTGGCCTCCGCGGGGAGGACGGACGGGCGGCTTGCTCGCGCAGAAGAGGAGGCTCGGGGCGCTCGGCTTGACGTTGGGGAAAGGAGGCGCCGGCTGCGGGGCGCCCTGACGAAGGACGGCGGCGGCCCTGGCGCGGTGGCGCAGGCTGTAGGAGCGCCGCGGGAGCCGGGTAGAGGTGCGGCCTTGGGCCTGGCCGCTGCTCCTGGCGAGGGGCGCGGGCGATGAAGGTCGCAGGGACGGAGGGAGCCGAGGGGAGGCGGCCTGGAGATCGAGAGGAGGGAGAGGGTTCGTGCGGCAGAGAGAGATCGAGGCTCGAGGGAGATCGGGGCGAAGAGAGAGTGCGAGAGGTGGATGCGGTCGGGAGAGCGACGGGGTGAGGAGATCGAGCGAGAGGGTGCGGCGGCGCGCTGGGACGAGCGAGGGAGGAACGAGGGACTGGTCCGGCTAGGGTTAGGGGGTAAGCGGGCTGGAGTGGGCCTGATGGGCCAGGGAGGAGGAGAAGGAGGCTGGAGGCCCAAGGAGGGAAAAGGGGCAGGAGGAAGGAAGGCCTGGCGCGGCTGCACTGCTGAAGTTTTTATTTTCTTTATCAGAAAATAAAAGAGAAGAAAGAAAAGAGGAGGGAAGAGGGAAAAGATAACACACGAGGTCAAAAACCCCATGCTCACAAAAATGTCAGGATTTAAAATAAAATAGAAGGAGGGTTTTTTGGAGGAACCTCGAGCAACGAGAAAAGAATTACCGGCAAGATTTTTGGAGGTGAAACTCGAAGTGAAAAGACAATGGGGAAATTATGCACGTGTGTTATGTTGATTCCGAAGCAATGGAATATTTATTAATATAGCTCCATATTTATTAGGAGGCTTTTCTATGTTATAAAGAGAAGACATCTTCCCTCGATTTAAATGGACCGAAGGTCCACACGATTTATTTAGGTTGAGATGCAAAAATTAAATAACATGATGGCATGATGACATGATGCAATGCAAAAAAAATAAATAAAACAAGCACAAAGAACACACGGGCAACCCGGAACATCTGGAACCTTCTGGAAGCTTCTGGAATCTTCTGGGACGTCGGTCTCGGGCGTCACACCTTCCTTTGCCGCCTCCGAGGCAGCTATGTACTCCGCTTCGCATGTAGAATCGGCTACCACGCTTTGCTTGGAACTGCACCAGCTTACCGCTCCCCCGTTGAGAATATATACGTATCCGGTTTGAGACTTAGAGTCATCCGGATCAGTGTCAAAGCTTGCATCGACGTAACCCTTTACGACGAGCTCTTGATCACCTCCATAAACGAGAAACATCTCCTTAGTCCTTTTCAGGTACTTCAGGATATTCTTGACCGCTGTCCAGTGATCCATACCAGGATTACTTTGAAACCTTCCGGCCATACTTATGGCAAGGCTGACATCTGGTCTTGTGCACAGCATTGCATACATGATAGAGCCTATGGCTGAAGCATAGGGGATGACACTCATCCTTTCTCTATCTTCCGCAGTCACTGGGCATTGAGTCTTACTCAACTTTGTACCTTGCAACACCGGCAAGAACCCCTTCTTGGATTGATCCATTTTGAACTTCTTCAAAACTTTATCAAGGTATGTACTTTGTGAAAGTCCTATCAAGCGTCTCGATCTATCTCTATAGATCTTGATGCCCAATATGAAAGCAGCTTCACCGAGGTCCTTCATCGAAAAACTCTTGTTCAAATACCCCTTCACGCTATCCAAAAATTCTATATTGTTTCCAATTAGTAATATGTCATCCACATATAATATCAGAAACGCTATAGAGCTCCCACTCACTTTCTTGTAAATACAAGCTTCTCCGTAAACTTGTACAAACCCAAACGCTTTGATCACCTCATCAAAGCGAAGATTCCAACTCCGAGATGCTTGCACCAGCCCATAAATGGAACGCTGGAGTTTGCAAACTTTGTCAGCATTCTCTGGATCGACAAAACCTTCCGGTTGTATCATATACAACTCTTCCTTAAGAAAACCGTTAAGGAACGCTGTTTTGACATCCATCTGCCAAATTTCATAATCGAAATATGCAGCTATCGCTAACATGATTCGGACGGATTTAAGCATCGCTACGGGTGAGAAAGTCTCATCGTAGTCAATCCCTTGAACTTGTGAAAAACCCTTTGCCACAAGTCGAGCTTTATACACGATGACATTGCCGTCAGCGTCCGTCTTCCTCTTAAAAATCCATTTATTCTGAATGGCCTTCCGCCCTTCAGGTAATACTTCCAAAGTCCATACTTTGTTTTCATACATGGATCCCATCTCGGATTTCATGGCCTCTAACCATTTGTCGGAATCCGGGCCCACCATCGCTTCTCCATAGCTCGTAGGTTCACTGTTGTCCAACAACATGACCTCCAAGACAGGGTTACCATACCACTCAGGTGCAGTGCGTACCCTTGTCGACCTACGAGGTTCGGTAGTAACTTGATCAGAAGCTTCTTGATCATCATCATTGGCTTCCTCTTCAACCGTTGCAGGCTCCACAAAAACATCTTTCTGTGCTGTGCTACTCTCTGGTTGAAGTAGAGGTTCAATAACCTCATCAAGTTCTACCTTCCTCCCACTCAATTCTTTCGAGAGAAACTCTTTCTCGAGAAAGGACCCGTTCTTAGCGACAAACACTTTGCCCTCGGATCTGAGATAGAAGGTGTACCCAACCGTCTCTTTTGGGTATCCTATGAAGACACATTTGTCCGCTTTGGGTTTGAGCTTTTCTGGCTGAAGCCTTTTGACATAAGCATCGCAACCCCAAACTTTGAGAAAAGACAACTTAGGTTTCTTACCAAACCATAGTTCATACGGTGTTGTCTCAACGGACTTAGATGGAGCCCTATTTAAAGTGAATGCAGCTGTCTCTAACGCATATCCCCAGAACGATAGTGGCAAATCGGCAAGAGACATCATAGAACGCACCATATCCAATAGGGTTCGATTACGACGTTCGGACACACCATTACGCTGTGGTGTTCCAGGTGGCGTCAACTGAGAAACAATTCCACATTTTCTTAAGTGATTGCCAAACTCATAACTCAGATACTCTCCCCCTCGATCAGATCGTAGGAACTTGATCTTCTTGTTACGATGATTCTCAACTTCACTCTGAAATTGCTTGAACTTTTCAAACGTTTCAGACTTATGCTTCATCAAGTAAATATACCCATATCTACTTAAGTCGTCAGTGAAGGTGAGAAAATAACGATATCCACCGCGCGCCGTGACACTCATCGGGCCACACACATCAGTATGTATGATTTCCAATAAGTCACTTGCCCGTTCCATTGTTCCTGAAAACGGGGTCTTAGTCATCTTGCCCATGAGGCACGGCTCGCATGTGTCAAGTGATTCAAAATCAAGAGACTCCAAAAGTCCATCAGCATGGAGCTTCCTCATGCCTTTCACGCCGATATGACCCAGACGGCAGTGCCACAAGAAAGTGGTACTATTGTTATCAACTCTACATCTTTTGGCATCAATGTTATGAACATGTGTATCATCACTATCGAGATTTAATAAGAATAAACCCCCTACTTCGGGTGCATGACCATAAAAGATATTACCCATATAAATAGAACAACCTTTATTCTCTGATTTAAATGAGTAACCGTCTCGCATTAAACAAGATCCAGATATAATGTTCATGCTCAACGCAGGCACTAAATAACAATTATTCAGGTTCATAACTAATCCCGATGGTAATCGAAGAGCGAGCGTGCCGACGGCGATCACATCAACCTTGGAACCATTCCCCACGCGCATCGTCACTTCGTCCTTCGCCAGCCTCCGTTTATTCCGTAGTTCCTGTTTAGAGTTGCAAATGTGAGCAACCGAACCGGTATCAAATACCCAGGCACTACAACGAGAGTTGGTAAGGTACACATCAATAACATGTATATCACATATACCTTGTTTGTTGTTGGCCCCCTTCTTGTCTGCCAGATACTTGGGGCAGTTCCGCTTCCAGTGGCCGTTCCCCTTGCAATAGAAACACTCAGTCTCTGGCTTGGGCCCAGCCTTGGGTTTCTTCACTGGATGAGCAACTGCCTTGCCACCCTTCTTAGAGTTACCCTTCTTGCCCTTGCCATTTTTCTTGAAACTGGTAGTTTTATTGACCATCAACACTTGATACTCCTTCTGGATGTCTGCCTCAGCGACTTTCAGCATTGAAAACAGCTCGGCGATGGACTTGTTCATCCCTTGCATGTTATACTGCTGCACGAAGCTCTTGTAGCTAGGTGGGAGTGACTGGAGAATTCTGTCAATGATAGCCTCCTCCGGGAACACAAGTCCCAGATCAGCTATGCGGGTATAGTACCCAGACATCTTCAGCAAGTGCTCACTGACAGACAAATTCTCCTCCATCTTGCAAGCAAAGAATTTATCGGTGGTCTCATACCTCTCGATCTTGGCATTCTTTTCAAAGATGAACTTCAACTCCTGGAACATCTCATATGCTCCATGACGTTCAAAACGCCTTTGAAGTCCTCCTTCCAAGCTATACAACATGGCACACTGCACTACTGAGTAGTCATCCGAACGCGTCTGCCAGGCGTTCATAACGTCCACAGAGGCCGGAGCGGGGGGTTCACCTAGCGGTGCACTTAGGACATAAACCTTTTGGGCAGCTGTGAGGATGATCCTCAGATTGCGGAGCCAGTCCACAAAGTTGCTCCCATCATCTTTCAGCTTAGTTTTCTCTAGGAACGCATTAAAATTCAGGGGAGCTACTGCGCGAGCCATCTACAACAAAAGATTTGCAAAGACATCTTAGACTATTGTTCATGATAAGTGAGTTTTTTAACTAATCAAATTACTTATAACTCCCACTCAAATTGACATCCCTCTGGTCATCCGAGCGTGACATGATCCAAATCCACCAACCCAAGTCCGATCATCACGTGAGATGAGGTGGTGTCAATGGTGAACATCTACATGTTGATCATATCTACTATATGACTCATGCTCGACCTTTCGGTCTTCCGTGTTCCGAGGCCATGTCTGTACATGCTAGGCTCGTCAAGTCTAACCCGAGTGTTCTGCTTGTGCAAAACTGACTTGCACCCGTTGTATGCGAACGTAGAGTCTATCACACCCGATCATCACGAGGTGCTTCGAAACGACGAACCTTCGCAACGGCGCACACTCGGGGGGAACACAATTTTATCTTGAAATTTTAGTGAGGGATCATCTTATAATGCTACCGTCGTCCTAAGCAAAATAAGATGCATAAAAAGGATTAACATCACATGCAAATCATAAGTGACATGATATGGCCATCAACTCGTGCTTTTGATCTTCATCTCCAAAGCACCGGCATGATCTCCATCGTCACCGGCGTAACACCATGATCCCCATCATCATGATCTCCATCATCGTGTCGCCATCGGGGTCGTCGCGCGCCCACCATGCTCTTACTACTATTGCTACCGTTTAGCGATAAAGTAAAGCATTACATAGCGCTTAATGATTGACACGCAGGTCATACAAAAATTAAAGACAACCCTATGGCTCCTGCCGGTTGCCGTATACATCGACATGCAAGTCGATATTAACTATTACAACATGATCATCTCATACATCAAATATATCTCATCATGTCATTGGCCATATCATATCACATACATACCCTGCAAAAACAAGTTAGACGTCCTCTAATTTGTTGTTGCATGTTTTACGTGGCTGCTATGGGTATCTAGCAAGAACGCTTCTTACCT